>CM039593.1:20492409-21230134 GCA_022457205.1 Saccharum spontaneum | reverse complement strand
GATAGAAAAATGTTGTTCCATTACCTTAGTATGATGTTTCTCTATCATAATGATTCATAATATGGCCTTGTGTTCACATAAAATATTGAGTGTTAAGTTTAACTTGCTCTCACATGATTATTGCAATAGCTATTTGTCTTTTTCATAGAGGTTGACATACTTGCCCAAATGGATTGAAATTTGGACAGTAGACTTTGAGAGCATATTTAGGCTACTGTAATTTTTGTAGAATTTATTGTGCAATTTTGATAGGTGTTCATAATTCCACCTAATTATCTAAATAAATTAAGAAAATGCATTAAAAGAAATTATTTAGGAATGGACACTATGTTTTCTGGTGTTCATTAGTCATATGTGACATGTTGGTAAAGTTGGTTTTGTCTAATTATATGTTTGCAACATAAGTTAATAATTATTTCTTGCAAATGAGGTTTCTGGACAGATCTGGGAACTTAGCAAAGTTCTTTATGATAATGTGCTTTGTTGTGAAACTTATTTATACAAAAGTTGTAGATAATTTGTGTATATAGCTGCTGTTAAAATTTTGTGGCATTTGGCCATGTGGTTTAGGAGTTATAGCTGTTTAAAGTTGGGGTACAGAATTGCTTGCTCTCTGTCTTGTTAGATCAGTTGCTGTGTTTATGTAAATTCGACATGTTAAACTTTGGAATCATGCTGTGATGATTATAAATGAAATATAGATAATTTCATAAGTTTTCCATAATGTCTTCTTGCAAGTCATTTGGAGTTGTAGATCTTCAGTTATGAATAAATTACTCAGCTGTTGATCTGATGTCCAGAAGGTAGCAATTTCTAGTTCTAGTACTTTGATTAACTTTGTCATGCTTGGGTATTGAAGTGTGACTCATATCTTTGATGATACTTAGGTGGTACCCTGTGATCTTGTGAGACTTGTTTCTTGATTGATGTGATTGCCCTCTTCTATGTTACGCCTTAAGAGAGGATTAAGTTAATTAGCTCTACGTGTTTGTCTGAACTTTGGTATGCTTGTTTGATTACTTTGTTTATCGCACTTCTATGCATTCATACACATGCATTATTGCACCTCATTTAGGTACGCTAGCTGAAGCACGTGAAGGACCTGATGTGGAGCCAAACCGAAGATGGAGTTGGTGGATCCATCCTGAAGATAGAAGGACCGGACAAGTGATAGATTGGGATATGCTCGCCAAGTGAATTCATCTGACATACTCTAACTTGAGTCGGATCCCAGGCAAGCCTCGGAGCATTATAAGCCTCCTAACTTCAAAGCAATTAATTTTATATATGTTATAAGTATTGTTGCATTAAGTGGTAGGAGTTGGTTGAAAACCCTTGCTGCATTATATCATCCCTTGTCCAGTATATGAATCCTTGAATCCTACATAGACTAGGATCGAATAGATGCTTAGCCCTGCTTTAAGCGGTAGAAGTCAGGTGATTTCCTGTCACCTGCGAGATATAGGGATATTCATATATGGCACGGTTGGCTATATTTGCTATCGTGGAATGGAACCATGTGTTAATAAAATGAAATGAGACCGGGCGGGATGATGATAGTGAAGCAACAAGACATGGAGGTCTTGGGTGTGGATCTATCCCCGTCTGAGTCGTTTAAGGACCGATTCGCTGTACGTCCTTGAGTCATGTTGAACGCAGTCTAACACTTAGTTGGCCGGATAAGTCGTTCCGACCGCGAAGCCGAGTAATATAGTTCAGGCCGGGAATCGAATGGTAGGTTGCATCTTGGAGGAGAGAAAGGATGTGCTTGGGGACATTGGCGTGAGACCATGGGGGGTTAGAGTCCCTATCACCTGACAAAGTGTCGCCCTTGGGGTTGCGACATCATTCGGACCCGCGATTCCTGAATCGTACGAAAGGTGGCCTGTGCGACCCTGGCAGGGGTCTGCACGGTGAGTGTTAGAAATACCCCTCCAGCTGGATATGAATTCGATTCGAATCGCCGTCGCTCCCGGTTAGTGAGCACTTGACTTGAGCAGCGGCAACGTAGATTCCATTAAATTGAACAGATGGTTAATTGGATAACAATGGAAAGGTTGCCTCAATTTATACCTGCTATGGTTAATATTGTTTGCTCCTAATAAAGTGAGTGCTCTAGTACAGGTTCTAATATAGAGGACAGGTTAATGATAATTAACTTGATGCTTAAGCATTAATGATTACTTATCCATAATAAGCTTTTACGCAAAATGTTGTCAAGCTAGCCCACTTTACATCAGCCTTGCATGATCCTTAGTGTCACTTTATTTCTGGTTTATGACGGGTAAGTCTAGCTGAGTACATTGTCGTACTCAGGGTTTTATCCCCACTTGTTGCAGGTTGTGATGTATCATGACGGCTGCAAGAGTTGGTTGACTCCTGCCGTAGAGGCAGAGTGTGATCATGAGCATGATCCATCTGAGTTACCTTGTCTCTAATGCTTTTATTGGAAGTCGACCTTGGTACTGGCATGTATTTGAAATAAGAGTAATGTTAGTTTCAAATTACTTTGCTTCCGCTACTTTTGAACTTAAGTTGTAATAACTACGTTGAACTCCGATGTATATTAAACTACTTGTGAAATGGATGTAACATGTGACTTGTTATGTTGAATCACTACGATCTTGGCTTGTATGTTGGTTGGTTTGAAATCCCTCGTGATTTCACTGGACTACCGGAGTTATATGGGCTCAAGTACGAGAATTTGATCACTTCGGTGATTGTTTTTATACTTGTGCTCTTATAATTTGGACAGTTCTGTTACAGCTGGCATCGGAGCAAGATTCAACATTAAACTTATCGTATGTGTATTTAAAACAAATGTTTTGTTTTATAAAATCAGTTTTATCAACTTATAGCTATATATAGGTTTGTGAAAACTGAATTCTAAATCTAAGTATGCCAGTGGTCAATTTCCTTATGCCCATATAAGGATTATTAGGTGGCTTATATAAGTACTAACTTAGGTTTTTTTCATTTATGCATCTACGCCCAGGCCAAGGTATGTACGTGTGATAACTCTCCCATACTATGCTACCCGGTGTGTCAGATTAGAGGTAGCCTTCATATATGAAATAGCCATATATGTCGCTAGTTTACTTTTATGCAACATCACACCTACGCTCAGGTAAGTGTGAGTTGTGAGAGCATGACCGTACAACCTGCGGTCTAGGGGAGAGCTAGTTTTGGTTACTGGATTATTTACATGTTACACACATGTATATATGAAGGTACTTAATTGTGGGTGATTGATGATTCGGGTAGTGTTGGTGCTACATGTACGTATACAGGGGTATATGTACATGGGAGTGTTGACGGTTCTTAAGTATCAATTATAACCATCAAATAAATAAAGAAAAGGACCTATATGCAAGCAACACCTAGAATTAGGGTTTGATCTAACAGAATTCCACGAGTTTTGCTGTTTATCTATTTCTGTAGGGGGTTATCAGGAAATACGGAAGAAAGGCCCACATGTCGGATTAATGACGGGATATTAACCGAACACGTAATTATCTTACATCTAGAAGATTCCAGAAGCCACGGGAACGAACGGGAGCCGTAACGGGCCAGGACACAGGGCGCCCGCCCTGTGCCCTAGGGCGCCCGCCCTGCCCCCGGGACCAATCAGGTCGAGTCTCGCGGATTATGCTCCACCGCCTTTGAGGATCAAGGAAAACCGTAGGATGAAGGTCGGTTTGATCCGACGGTCCAGATTCATCCAAAAGGGCTATATAAGCAAGGCCCCTGACCCCTGGTGAACAAGACCCCAATTCATTATTCAGTTGCATATCTCTAGTTAGGGTTTAGAGAGAGAGGTTCCCTCTAGGGTTTCCACCTCTTAGGGCTTAGCATCCAATGTGAAAGTAGAATTAGTTCTACTAGATTGAGAGAGATAGAGTGGAGGTGTAGATCGGAGGAAGCCGGCCTGTCGGTGTCTACTCCGAGGTTGTACCTGCGGGAGCAAGTTCTTCTAACCCGAGGCTTGTTCTCAGGATTCTTCAGTATTTCGACTTCTAAATTCTAGTAAGTTCTTTGTTTTATTGTTCTTTGGTTTATGAGTTTACTTTGATCTCTTCGCGTAGAGTTTAGAGTAATCATCTCTAGCGTATACGTGGTGTTTAAGCTAGGATACTCATAGATATCCCCTCGTCTAGCCGGACCGTGGTAGTAGCGAGGAACGTGACAATTCCGAGTTACCTTTGTATTCCATATCCCGTTAGCAGGATCGATAGGGTTTATAGGTGCGGGTTGAACATCCTTTGTGGTGTCTAGATTCCGTAAACCTCCCCAATAGAACAGTAGATCATCCTTACCAAGGTTAGAAGAAGAGTGCGGTTGTAGTCTTCTCTATACATCACTCACATCGAATCATAGTGGTTGTAGCCTAAAGGTTAGTAGTAATAGATTTGGTTAGTCAGATGCACTCTTTATCCTAAAGGTAAAAATATAAATACGATACCCAGGATAACATCTCGGGTGAAGTGCTCACCGATATCCGTGCGCTTGCGGATCCTATTTCCTAATTGCGTTACCAAATATCAACAAGCATTTCTGGCGCCGTTGCCGGGGAGAAAGACGGTTTGCTGAGATAACCTTGAGTCTTACTACTAGCTTGTATTCATACTTTTTATTTTCTTATCTTTTTCATTCTTTCTTTTTCTTTTTACCAAAAATGGAAAACCAAGGTTCTATATCTATCTTTGATGCCGCAACACCTTCAGCAACTGACCTTTTACCATGGGAGTCATCACAGCCTATCCAAACATCCCAGTATAAGTTAAGTTCAAGGTTGATTGCGATGATTCAAAATTTATCTTTTTCGGGAAAGGAAGACGAAAACCCTTACCTTCATATTAGAGATTTTGAGCAGACATGCGATTGTCTTCGCATTGATGGCATCTCTGATAAGACTTTACTTTGGAAGCTTTTTCCTTTTTCTTTAAGAGGAGAAGCTAGACGATGGTATAGTCAGAAGGTAAGTCAACAGCAAGGTGAATGGGGAGTTTTAAGAGCCAACTTTTGTCTAGATTTTTATTCCCTTGACCGTACTGGTGACCTTAGACTCAAAGTCCTATCTTTTAAACAAAAAGATAATGAAACTTTGGGGAAATCCTGGAAACGTTTTTCTGATCTTTTAGAATCTGGTCCAAAACTTTTGCTTGAAGACACTGTTCTTTTATTTCACTTTTTTCGAGGTCTTCAGAAAGATAATAAACAAATGCTACATACAATGTCTAGAGGTTCTTTCTTTCGTATCCCTACTGATGAAGCTAGAGCGATCCTGAATAGAATCCTAGAAGCTGAGATGGATAATGCCTTCCATGATAAAACCTACGAAGCCGAAGTAGACACTCTGCCAAATTTTTCATCTACTTTAGCTATCCCAGGTTCTGAGCCACAAAAGGAAGAAATTCTACCATCTGATTTCATGCTAGACATAGAATCCGATCTCTTTGCCGATTTTGGAAACATTTCAAACTACCATTCTATAGACCGACCCCAAAACGGCCAATTTAGCATTTGTTTACCAAGTGAACGTCAATTGAGAGAGCTTATCTCGGTTATGAGTAGCGAATGGTTAGAGGAGTCAGAGCTTTCCTCTGAAGTAATCCGAGTGGACACACCCTCTATAACTATACGCTGTGCTTATAATTCTGATCAATTTAACGCTCTCTATAATCCTGTTGTGGGGATCAATATTATGTCCGAAGTTTTTGCACTTAATTTATTTGGAAAACTTGTTTTAACCCCCACAACAAAGGTCATAAAGGAATCTTCGGGACGATTAGTCCCCAGTCTTTGAATTATTAATGTCCTACCCTTTATGGTAGAAGGCTCCATGGTTCATTTGAACTTTTATATCTTTGATATATGGGGTTTCGACCTATTGATTGGACAACCTTTTAGAAGACTCCTTTATGAAGGTCAAACTGGAAAGCTCCACATTTCCTTGGGAAAGGATTTTAAACTTCCAATTACAATAACTCACTCCTTGAATAATAAGACCGAGCCATATCTTTTGCCTGATCCTATGGAGGAGGTAAAGGCTGCATCTCTAGAACTTTTAGATGATCCAGACTTAGAAGAGGAAGCCCCCTTCTTCACTGAAGAAGAGGCCGAACCTTCTGAACCTGAACCCTTAGATGAGTTTGCAGAAACACCTATACCCCCCATAGAACTCAAAACTTTACCACCCGGTCTTACCTATGCTTTCCTAAACAATAATCCAGAGTTTCCTGTGATCGTTAGTAATAAACTCACTCAGGAGCAAACTCTGCGATTAATGACCATTCTTGAAAAACACCACTCTGTTTTCGGCTACTCACTTCAAGATCTCACAGGAATCAGTCCTATGATTTGTACCCATCGTATTCCGACAGATCCTTCTGTTACACCCTCTCGAGAGCATCAACGTAGACTTAACAACGCGATGAGAGAGGTAGTTAAAAAAGAAGTTATAAAGTTGCTGCATGCAGGGATTATATATCCTGTGCCGCATAGTGAGTGGGTAAGCCCTGTTCAAGTTGTGCCTAAAAAGGGAGGCATGACTGTTGTTACTAATGATAAGAATGAGCTAATTCCGCAACGCACTGTCACTGGGAAGCGGATGTGCATAGACTATAGAAAACTTAATAAAGCCACGAAAAAGGATCATTTTCCTTTGCCTTTTATAGATGAGATGCTTGAGCGGTTAGCAAAACACTCATTTTTCTGTTTTCTAGATGGATATTCAGGGTATCACCAGATCCCTATCCATCCTGATGATCAAAGCAAAACCACTTTTACATGCCCATATGGAATGTATGCTTATCGTAGAATGTCTTTTGGGTTATGTAATGCACCAGCTTCTTTTCAAAGATGTATGATGTCTATATTTTCTGATATGATTGAAGAGATTATGGAAGTTTTCATGGATGATTTCTCAGTTTATGGAAAAACTTTTGATAGTTGTCTTGAGAACTTAGATAAGGTTTTGCAAAGATGTGAAGAAAAGCACTTAATCCTTAATTGGGAAAAATGTCATTTTATGGTTAGAGAAGGAATAGTGCTAGGACACCTAGTGTCTGAAAGAGGTATTGAGGTAGATAGAGCTAAAATTGAAGTAATTGAACAACTACCTCCACCTGTGAATATAAAAGGAATTCGAAGTTTTCTTGGCCATGCTGGTTTTTATCGCAGATTTATAAAAGACTTTTCATTTATTGTGAGACCACTTACTCTTTTGCTAGCCAAGGATGCTCCTTTCGAATTTGATGATGCATGTCTAAATTCTTTCAATTTATTAAAGCAAGCACTCATCTCTGCACCAATCATTCAACCCCCTGATTGGTCGTTGCCTTTTGAAATTATGTGTGATGCTAGTGATTATGCTGTGGGGGCAGTTTTGGGACAAACTAAAGATAAAAAGCATCATGCAATTGCTTATGCAACTAAAACTTTGACAGGAGCTCAACTTAATTATGCAACCACTGAAAAAGAGCTTCTGGCTGTTGTTTTTGCCATTGATAAATTTAGATCTTATTTAGTTGGAGCTAAGATAATTGTTTACACTGATCATGCTGCACTAAAATATTTGCTCACTAAGAAAGATGCTAAACCTCGCTTAATCAGATGGATTTTATTACTCCAAGAATTTGACTTAGAAATAAAAGATAAAAAGGGAGTAGAAAATTCTGTTGCTGATCACTTGTCTAGAATGTACTTTAAGAATTCACAGGAACCCCCCATTAATGACTCACTCCGGGACGACATGCTTTACGGGATTAACAGATCTGACCCCTGGTATGCAGATATTGTTAATTTTATGGTTTCAGGTTATGTACCACCCGGAGCAAACAAGAAGAAGCTTATTCAGGAAAGTCGTACACATATATGGGATGAGCCATATCTCTTCCGAGTATGCGCTGATGGCCTACTTAGAAGATGTGTGACCACTGAGGAAGGATTGAAGATCATCGACAGATGTCACTCATCACCATACGGAGGTCACTATGGAGCATTCCGTACACATTCAAAGATCTGGCAATGTGGATTCTACTAGCCTACGATGTACGATGACACGAAGCAATATATCAGAAGATGTGGGCCATGTCAAAGGCACGGAAACATAAATACAAGGGATGCCATGCCACTCACCAACAACCTTCAGATTGAACTCTTTGATGTCTGGGGAATAGACTACATGGGTCCTTTCCTCCTTCTAAGAAGTGTGAGTTCATCTTGGTGGCGGTTGATTACGTCTCCAAGTGGGTAGAGGCACTACCTTGCAAACATGCCGACAATATCAGTTCGAAGAGGATGTTTGAGGAAATCATATTTCCAAGATTTGGAGTCCCCAGGATAGTGATAAGTGATGGAGGATCACACTTCATTGACAAGCGCTTCGAGCACTATCTATCAAGACATGGAATCTGTCACAACGTCGCTACTCCCTATCATCCTCAGACAAGTGGCCAAGCAGAGACTTCTAACAAGCAAATCAAGAACATTCTTCAGAAGACGGTGAATGAGATGGGAACGGCATGGAAGGACAAGTTACCCGATGCACTCTGGGCTTACCGGACAGCATACAAGACCCCAATTGGAATGTCTCCATACCAATTGGTGTACGGAAAGACTTGTCACCTACCTGTTGAACTTGAGTTCAAGGCACACTGGGCCATAAAAAGATGGAATATGGACCTAGATATCGCCGGAAAACATAGAAGAATGCAATTATCGGAGTTAGAAGAATGGCGGGAGAAAGCATATCACAATTCAAAGATCTACAAAGAAAGAGTCAAGAGATGGCATGACAAGAGGATCAAGAAGAAGGAGTTCTCACCCGGAGATAAGGTATTACTTTTTAATTCCAGGGTGAAGCTTTTCGGGCATGGAAAGCTCCGGAGCAAATGGGAAGGACCATTCAAGGTAATTCATTCATCATCCCACGGAGCTATCACACTTCAAAATGACGAAGGTACGTTATTCAAGGTAAATGGTCAACGTCTTAAATTATTTTTAGAGCCCAATAAAGAATTAGAAGAAATAGACGTGATCAATTTTTACCTTCCAATTAAAAATTAAAGCTACGGGATGACCTTGCCGACGCCAACAAGAGGATCGATGAGTTAGAGCATAGTCTTAGGAGGCGTGAGCGTCGCTGAGCTATCTAGATTAGATCTTGGGGCTATATATGTCTTAGTTATTATTAGATTCGATTAGGTTCGCTTATAATCAGTTTAGATCTATTATATTCGGTTATTATTATTATTCGGTTGTAATAAATGCCTCAAGATTAATAAAGATCATTATTAGTATGTCTTGTGTGTCTCTACTTTACTTTTGTGCAAGAAAGCAGAAAACAAGTATGGGGGAGATTCCCTGACATGTCACACACACTTCGATCGCACCACTCCATGAACCAGGTACACACTCTGCACACTTTTATTACACACTTACACACTCACCTTAGTTTGTGCAGAATTTTATCTCTCTAAACATGATAAATTAAAAGGATAAAAATGCTTATAATCATGATCAATCTCACTCTGTGATATTTCCTGGAAACCTGCAATTATTAAAATTATTTCAAAACCCTGTGTTGCTAAAAGTCATTGTGGAATAAGAGATGGTAAGGGTATGAGTACCTTATTCTTAGTATCTTTATTGCTTGGAGAATTTGTTTTAAAAATCTCAAAATTATAGCTACCATCCTCAAGTTTTATATGCCTGCTAAACATGAAAATATTAATTAAAGCTATCTGCTTTGTATTGAGTTTGTTCAAAACAAGTTAGACCCTTGTTGAGAGATTTATCATACTCCTAAGATCAAGACATTTTTATTCAGAAAGATTCACTCTTCTGAAGTATTATTGCGTTAGAGGCATGCGCTATGCAAAATTATAAATATATCGAGGAAATAAAAAGGAGCAAGTGCTCGATAACCTCGTGGAGAAAAATGGACAAGTGTCCGGCAGTAGAATTAGGGGTACCTCGGTATCCACCCAAAATGAAAAAAAATGAGATATGATAAAAATATGATGGAAAGAAAATGATAGCCCATGGTCCCTCTAATAAGCAATATGCCAGTAAGAGTGACAAGTTTTTAATTTTCAAAGTCTTTGATCTAAAGAGTATGGTATTCTTCTCCTCGGATCCGGTTTTGACCATACAATAAATGCAAGGTATGTATGCTTAAAGAATTATTTTTGCAAAATCAAAACAGCCTCAGAGAGAAATATAAAAGATAATGAGTGACTCTGAGAGCACCTATGAGGATAAAGGTATGCTAAGTTTTTCTTTTCAAAAATATGTAAAAACTCCAAGTGATAGGGATTAAGAAGAAGAAAGGCTCTTTACTCTGACCATATATTTCCCTGACTATAAGTGCACAGTGGATTTTTACAACACCCTGCAGGTATGAAAGAATGTTTCAACCCCAGATGTTTTATTAACCAACCTTTTCTCGAGGACGAGTAAAAGCCTAAGTATGGGGGTGTTTGTTGACGGTTCTTAAGTATCAATTATAACCATCAAATAAATAAAGAAAAGGACCTATATGCAAGCAACACCTAGAATTAGGGTTTGATCTAACAGAATTCCACGAGTTTTGCTGTTTATCTATTTCTGCAGGGGGTTATCAGGAAATACAGAAGAAAGGCCCACATGTCGGATTAATGACGGGATATTAACCGAACACGTAATTATCTTACATCTAGAAGATTCCAGAAGCCACGGGAACGAACGGGAGCCGTAACGGGCCAGGACATAGGGCGCCCGCCCTGTGCCCTAGGGCGCCCGCCCTGCCCCCGGGACCAATCAGGTCGAGTCTCGCGGATTATGCTCCACCGCCTTTGAGGATCAAGGAAAACCGTAGGATGAAGGTCGGTTTGATCCGACGGTCCAGATTCATCCAAAAGGGCTATATAAGCAAGGCCCCTGACCCCTGGTGAACAAGACCCCAATTCATTATTCAGTTGCATATCTCTAGTTAGGGTTTAGAGAGAGAGGTTCCCTCTAGGGTTCCCACCTCTTAGGGCTTAGCATCCAATGTGAAAGTAGAATTAGTTCTACTAGATTGAGAGAGATAGAGTGGAGGTGTAGATCGGAGGAAGCCGGCCTGTCGGTGTCTACTCCGAGGTTGTACCTGCAGGAGCAAGTTCTTCTAACCCGAGGCTTGTTCTCAGGATTCTTCAGTATTTCGACTTCTAAATTCTAGTAAGTTCTTTGTTTTATTGTTCTTTGGTTTATGAGTTTACTTTGTTCTCTTCGCGTAGAGTTTAGAGTAATCATTTCTAGCGTAAACGTGGTGTTTAAGCTAGGATACTCATAGATATCCCCTCGTCTAGCCGGACCGTGGTAGTAGCGAGGAACGTGACAATTCCGAGTTACCTTTGTATTCCATATCCCGTTAGCAGGATCGATAGGGTTTATAGGTGCGGGTTGAACATCCTTTGTGGTGTCTAGATTCCGTAAACCTCCCCAATAGAACAGTAGATCATCCTTACCAAGGTTAGAAGAAGAGTGCGGTTGTAGTCTTCTCTATACATCACTCACATCGAATCATAGTGGTTGTAGCCTAAAGGTTAGTAGTAATAGATTTGGTTAGTCAGATGCACTCTTTCTCCTAAAGGTAAAAATATAAATACGATACCCAGGATAACATCTCGGGTGAAGTGCTCACCGATATCCGTGCGCTTGCGGATCCTATTTCCTAATTGCGTTACCAAATATCAACAGGGAGTACTTAGAATTTTACTTCTCTGCTTTCATTGTGTGCTATATTGGGAAATGTTGGGCTGCAATGAAACTTTTCTGCAGGTACGCTAACCACGAATGCGTAAGTCGAATGTAGTTGACGACTAGCTATATATCGAGAGAGTGCGTGTTATGCCACCGACATAGAACGTGATCGCCATCTTAGGTTGGCAATCTTGTGAGGACGAATAGGACGAAACATGCATCTTCATGATTGTTGCCTTATGCATAGCTATGCTCCTCTCACCCTTGTTCTATAGTGTGTAACTTGTGATCAATGTGTTACACTATCTTTCTTGAGTGAAGCTAAATAAGAATGCCTTACTCCATGTTGTTTGAGAAAAGTGTGTGCTTAGCTTTGCTATAAATAAGTGTGGTTACATGTTTGAACCTATAGATGCCCTCTAGCTTAGCCAAGTGGTGAATATGTTGTTCACTCAAGCGTTCACAAATGCTTGAGACCTCACTTAAGTAATTATGGATTCTCATGAATGAATTAAATTCATGTTGGTCTAAGGTAACAAAGTTTAGAGCTACTAGGATGATATGTTGGTGGGCTCTCTTGTTAAGTAGAACAAAGGCAAGCTTTGTTTTGCTTGTTGGACGTTGGCTGGTAGAACAGTTTCTGTTGTAGGGATGCTTTCGTGGTCATAATGGTGTTTTCTGTGGTTATGGAGAATACCAAAGTTTTAGCTAACTTACTTTTCTAGGTTGTCCTAAAATTTCATGACCCTAGGTCTTATGGTTTGAGAGTTATGAATTTTAGAAGTTTTACTGTCCGGTTTTTCTTATGCTTTGAATAGATCTGAATGTTTGGTTTGTTTGACCTATGTGCATAAGGAATCATGTCTTGGAGATAATAGAATAAGTGTAGTACTTTTTCTAAGCTTTCTAAAATGTCCTATAGCACTAATTTTGGTGGTCTAAATCTCTAGTTCTGAGCTTGCAAAGTAGAATGACAGAATCTGTCCAAATCCGGCAGAGATGTCTTCTTTGCTATGATTGTCCTTGTTAGCCGTAGAATCATATTAATATGATATTAAGAAAGTTATAGAAAACTTAATAAGCTTTACATAAAGTTAAGGCTCAGCCTTGTTGGGTCCCTAGAACTCCAGTTACGCATTTTCGAAGTTCTTGTCAGTTTTCTGTCCTTATTGGTACAGATCTAAAACATTAGCATTTTTTGTCATGTTAATCTATGAACTAGCTGTTGGTATGAATAACTAAAGTGTAGTCATCTTCCTAAGCTTTCTAGAAAGTCTAGGATCACCTTTGTGGGATGTCTACAACCTCAGTTATGGTTGAAACAAATAACTACTGTGCTGCTGTTCAGATTCTGTGTACATGCTAAGTTGGCTTCCTTAGCTAGCGTTGTTTTGAGCTAAACTTGTAGATAGTTCATGCTTGAGATAAATGCTTATTTTGGGTGAGTCTTGTGCTTTGTATTGATTGCTTAAGCCCATCCGTTTAAATTTTCTCAAATGACTGCTTGATTGTGATGTGGTATGTATGCTTGTTATTTAGGTGGTGTCCTAGTTGTCACCTCGTTTGTCCTCGGTAAGCATACGAGGGTCACATAGCTTTATCCTAGAACAAAGTTCCTGTACGTAATTGTATGGTTGTTGTCTTCTTTTAGGTTCTCTCTTAGGAGTCTGAGCCTGTAGACTTGGTTGTTAGCCCTTGAATGTTTGTATCCATGCCTTTGCTTGGCCGAAAGCCCAAAGTTTAGTTCTCCTATATGTTTGCATAAGCCATAGATGTTTTGCAACCCTTTTTGTGAAGACCCTTATCGACTGACCAACCAAGTTAACTTTTATCAACGCTAGCCTTTGACCATGGTTCGTACGTTGTCAGTTGTGGAGACTGTACCCAAATTCATGTTGGACCTTCCGGTTATCTCTCCCAAAGGTTAGCTAGTGTGACGCAACGTCTCTCTGCTATGGCCTCTAAATCGTGTGCTTGCAAATTCATGCATCTACCGTATCAACTCAATCTATGACTACATATTGGTTTTTGCCTTGAAATTTGCTTAATTCGTCTCCAACCTTCCCAAGTCTCGGGATGTTTATCAGTCTTGATCTCATGTTGTTGCCCAACATGAATGAATTTCCTATTAATCTTTTATCTAGAACTCACCTCGGTGGACGCAAGTCGTACGTAGAATTTAAGCAAGAGTCTCTTGCTCAGTTATCCTTGGCAATTGTGTGATGTTCTCTTGTGCTATATTTTGATCTTCGGATCATTTTCGTGTTGATTCTAAACCTTGTGACTACCTTTGCTTGCTATCCCTCCTTGTATGGCGCTTGCTCTTACAGCCCATTGGTGCCACTTGAAATTTCACTTTCGTTGTGCGTTTAGTAATGGTGTTATGAGTAGCCGCTGATGGTGCCGCGACAAAACCAAGGGCCTCCTGTGGCTGCAGACACATGGCTGGCTGCTTGGCACGCGCTGGTATCACGGTTTCTAGTCATGATTCATTATGAAACGACAGTCGATGTGTTATTTTCTCGTGTTCCTTTTCTTGGTTATCTCTCTATATTGTATCGTAAGATCCATATCTTAGACCGAAAATAGTGGAGTTTCCTTCTAAAGTTGCTAAGTGGATCACCTTTGAAAAACAGGTCACCGACATAAACATTAACATACTACAAGATGTGGTGGCCCAATGACTCTACTTAGTTGTTCCGTATTGACGAACGTCATCTAGTAAGCAAGTATCTCATCTCTTTTGGATAAAAAGGACACCCAACACTTAATGTTGGACAAGTTATCTATGGGATGAGAATCGATTGTCGCATTGTGCATATGACCGGAGCTATCCAAGTCGCAATCTTGGGTGCATAATGACCATACAATCGAAATCAACCATCTCTAGAATAACTTTGTATTTGCTAACTTCAATGGCAACCATCTGTTCTGCGTCAACCACAGTTGTTGTGGTCAAGAGTGAAGATTTGGAACTTTAGTGTTGAGAGACAACTGATTAGTTACCAATAGGAAGGTTAATCTCCAGCTAGGTAACGACTCTTTGATAGCTACGAAGGCTATGTCTTACAGAGCAATAACCAACAAGAAGTTAATTAACTAGCCAACAACTTGAGTGATACTCTATCTTCCAGAGCCATGGAGACCAAGTCAATTCCATCTTGGACAATCATACAGATAGTGCAAGGTGTTCAATCAGCTACGGTGAAGAATTAAAAAAAGCATGCCCTAGTTTCGATCAACATTCTTGTGCCCTTAGGTGCCACAAACGGTTTGTTCATAACTTTATTGGGCAAAGTGTTGAGGAATATTCGAAAGCAATTTGAGAAGTGTCAAACAACAGATTTTCTATCTTAGAGCTGCTGTTTGATCCCAAAGAGGAAGCCTCAGGTGAAAGTTGGCCTGACAAAGTTGTTATGCTGCAAGTCAACTCAACTTACAGTACAACTAAGTCACCAAGGAAAATTTTACTCAATCGCTTGGTGGTAGACTACTCCCCGCGGTTAAGTGAATAATTACAACTTTTGTTGTCCTTAAGGCCTCACTACATCTTTCTTTAGTAGTGATTTTCCAATGATGACATACTTTGGTACCTTATAAATGTTTTTACCCAAAAGGTTGCATCTGATTCAACCCAGATAACTGTTGTCTTTGGATAAAAGAATCTTCTTAGGTAACATTTGATAGAAATACGAAGCCGACAACGTCAGCTATCACATTCACTGATCCCTCAACGGACACAGATAATACAATGTTGTACTCAGAGAAAGAGAACTGCACACATGGAACCACAAGTAGTTTTCCGTTAGTTGGTGTCTAAATGAATGAACAGTTACGACCAACATAGACCTTGTCTATTGGTTAGTCAGTATCCTATGGCCTCAGAGAATGTTTGTCGTCTATGATCTCACCCTTTTGGAAGGTTGTACTCAAGCCATTTTGGTAGAGAACTGCTTTTCAAAACCGTGTGAATATAGAGTCATTTCAACAAGTATACTTCTGATTATTTTGGTCTAGTGTCAAGTTCATATGGCCTATGTTATGCTCATGAGAGAGTCAGATACTTGTGAGTGATTCACTCATGGACCAAATGATCTCCGTACACTGAGAATGCAGTATGTGCTATCTTGGATTCCTCCCAAAGTAACAATGCTTCATGAAAGTCAATGAAGGAAATTCTTCAGACAAATTTTACCATGAAGAGTAAGTATCAGAAAGTGCCTTTGGTCAAATTGTTCATCGATGTTGAAGCTTTCAGCTGAATGCTATAGCAGATATTGGGAATTAGATAACGTACCTCTCTTCCTTAAAAGGTCTTCCATTCTGAATCTTGGGACGCGATTCTTTTAAGGGGGGAGGGCTGTAACACAACAGGTGTTTATCACCAATTAAGTAGTGGGTTTAAGCTCAAACATGATAGATTAGTGGAGATGACGAAGCCAAAGTCAAACCTATGGAAATAAACCCTAACCTAAACTTGGATATTGCACCCTTGCTTATATATAGGCTCAATTAAAAGATATATGCTTGGGTGTTGCTATCAAAGTATCTTCACATGTCTCACCTCAATAACTATCTATATTGATCCCTGGAAAAGTTTCATGAAGTTTGGAATCAAAAAGTCACATGAAATGATAAGTTCCATTCCTATTGGATTTTGCCCCATTAAGTTAATGGAACTATAGATCATCAACCAAACCATGCAAAATTTGCCCAAATGACTCTAGATGAACTCTACAACAAAAGTCATGAAAGGTTCATGTTGAGTAAATACCCTGAAAATGCTCCAATAAGTCACAAAGGATAATCTAAGTTTTATTGTGATGTTACTTTAGTCAAAGTGGAACCGCAGGTTCTATACAAGTTTTGATGTTGGACCTTAAATAAAAGTTGTAATTCATGTTATGTAGAACAAACTTTGTTTAAAGGTCAAGACCTAGTTAGGCCTCTAACTTAGTGTAACCGAGCCCTCAAGTTGGAATCCAGTGCTGTTTTGGGAGCTCGAAATTTTGCTAAGTCCTCAATGGACTGAATGGCTGTTTTAGTTTCCATGTAGGTATGTTGGTGATTTTGTAACTTGTAAACGATGGCGATCTGGACCGAACTCATACAAGCAAAGTTGGACTCGACATGTAGCTCTACAACTTATATTAGTGAAGTTTTCGCAAAAACTTACCCGATTAGGAGATGGAGGAGGATGAAAATGGAGTTTCAGCTGTGCTTTTGAGGTAGAATTGCAGCTCCTCGTCAGGTTTGCTCGTCACCAGCACAGCCACGGCAGAGCTGCTGCCCCGTCCACCCTCACTGCTCGGCGTTTCCCCAGCCATCCAAGCACCGAGCGCCTCCGCTGCGGCTCATGGCTAGACCGCCGGTGTCCAGCTCAGCCCGAGCCAGTGCCAGGCGTGGGCGCGGCCTGCCATAGCGTGACTCCCCTCGCCGGTGCTCTCTGTCCGCTCTGCTTTGTCTCCGTGAAGAAGAAGACCATGGTTCTGTGCCTATGAGGAATGGGCCCCACCTAAAAGAGCAATGCCACCTCAAATTTACAGATTTTCTTTTATCTTGTAAAATCTATATCTCATATTTGATAGCTCCGAAAATTGTGCAATTTGTTTTGTTGGAATCCTTGGGAAGTGCTCTGCATGTTAGGGTAATCGGTTGTGCCATGCATGCATGTGTCTGTGCTGTAGAAATCCATTAGTGAAAAGTGATTTTGGAAATGGATTAACTTGCTTTCATCAATATCTGGAGTTTTAGAAGTCCAAAATTAGTGATTCCAATTTTGTTGGTCTTCTAGTAATATGCACTGTCTAAGAAAAATATAAAACTTATAGGTTGTTTCTGGGTTTCAGATGTTTTACCTAGATCTTGTTAAATGGAAAATAAATGCTTGTTTTCCTTGTTATTTTTATATCTTGAGTTGTGATGCTCCAATTGATGTGAAACTTTTATGGTAGGATTGTCATGCTATGGATGTACTGTGGTAGAAATTTCATGGTCCTTGGTTACTGTATGCTCAAGTTATTGATTTAACTTGTTTATAGCTTGATAAATAGCTTATAAATAATATATAAATGATAAAATAGAAAATGTTTTTCCATTACCTTAGTATGATGTTTCTCTATCATATTGATTCATAATATGGCCTTGTGTTCACATAAAATATTGAGTGTTAAGTTTAACTTGCTCTCACATGATTATTGCAATAGCTATTTGTCTTTTTCATAGAGGTTGACATACTTTCCCAAATGGATTGAAATTTGGATAGTAGACTTTTGAGAGAATATTTAGGCCACTGTAATTTTTGTAGAATTTATTGTGCACTTTTGTAGGTGTTCATAATTCCACCTAATTATCTAAATAAATTAAGAAAATGCATTAAAAGAAATTATTTAGGAATTCACACTATGTTTTCTGGTGTTCATTAGTCATGTGTGACATGTTGGTAAAGTTGGTTTTGTCTAATTATATGTTCGCAACATAAGTTAATAATTATTCTTGCAAATGAGGTTTCTGGACAGATCTGGGAACTTAGCAAAGTTCTTTATGATAATATGCTTTGTTGTGAAACTTATTTATACAAAAGTTGTATATAATTTATGTATCTAGCTGCTGTTAAAATTTGGTGGCATTTGGCCATGTGGTTTAGGAGTTATAGCTGTTTAAAGTTGGGGTACAGAATTGCTTGCTCTCTGTCTTGTTAGATCAGTTGCTGTGTTTATGTAAATTCGACATGTTAAACTTTGGAATCATGCTGTGATGATTATAAATGAAATATAGATAATTTCATAAGCTTTCCATAATGTCTTCTTGCAAGTCATTTGGAGTTGTAGATCTTCAGTTATGATTAAATTACTCAGCTGTTGGTCTGATGTCCAGAAGGTAGCAATTTCTAGTTCTAGTACTTTGATTAACTTTGTCATGCTTGGGTATTGAAGTGTGACTCATATCTTTGATGATACTTGGGTGGTACCCTGTGATCTTGTGAGACTTGTTTCTTGATTGATGTGATTGCCCTCTTCTATGTTACGCCTTAAGAGAGGATTAAGTTAATTAGCTCTACGTGTTTGTCTGAACTTTGGTATGCTTGTTTGATTACTTTGTTTATCGCACTTCTATGCATTCATACACATGCATTATTGTACCTCATTTAGGTACGCTAGCTGAAGCACGTGAAGGACCTGATGTGGAGCCAAACCGAAGATGGAGTTGGTGGATCCATCCCGAAGATAGAAGGACCGGACAAGTGATAGATTGGGAGATGCTCGCCAAGTGAATTCATCTGACATACTCTAACTTGAGTCGGATCCCAGGCAAGCCCCGGAGCATTATAAGCCTCCTAACTTCAAAGCAATTAATTCTATATATGTTATAAGTATTGTTGCATTAAGTGGTAGGAGTTGGTTGGAAACCCTTGCTGCATTATATCATCCCTTGTCCAGTATATGAATCCTTGAATCCTACATAGACTAGGATCGAATAGATGCTTAGCCCTGCTTTAAGTGGTAGAAGTCAGGTGATTTCCTGTCACCTGCGAGATATAGGGATATTCATATATGGCACGGTTGGCTATATTTGCTATCATGGAATGGAACCATGTGTTAATAAAATGAAATGAGACCGAGCGGGATGACGATAGTGAAGCAACAAGACATGGAGGTCTTGGGTGTGGATCTATCCCCATCTGAGTCGTTTAAGGACCGATTCG
This sequence comes from Saccharum spontaneum, assembly GCA_022457205.1. Taxonomy (NCBI): domain Eukaryota; kingdom Viridiplantae; phylum Streptophyta; class Magnoliopsida; order Poales; family Poaceae; genus Saccharum; species Saccharum spontaneum. Next base: position 21,210,702 of record CM039593.1, on the reverse strand, counting down.
CTGTACGTCCTTGAGTCATGTTGAACGCAGTCTAACACTTAGTTGGCCGGATAAGTCGTTCCGACCGCGAAGCCGAGTAATATGGTTCAGGCCGGGAATCGAATGGTAGGTTGCATCTTGGAGGAGAGAAAGGATGTGCTTGGGGACATTGGCGTGAGACCAAAGGAGGGGTTAGAGTCCCTATCACCTGGCAGAGTGTCGCCCTTGGGGTTGCGACATCATTCGGACCCACGATTTCTGAATCGTACGAAAGGTGGCCTGTGCGACCCTGGCAGGGGTCTTCACGGTGAATGTTAGAAATACCCCTCCAGCTGGATAGGAATTCGATTTGAATCGTCGTCGCTCCCGGTTAGTGAGCACTTGACTTGAGTAGCGGCAACGTAGATTCCATTAAATTGAACGGATGGTTAATTGGATAATAATGGAAAGGTTGCCTCAATTTATACCTGCTATGGTTAATATTGTTTGCTCCTAATAAAGTGAGTGCTCTAGTACAGGTTCTAATATAGAGGACAGGTTAATGATAATTAACTTGATACTTAAGCATTAATGATTACTTATCCATAATAAGCTTTTACGCAAAATGTTGTCAAGCTAGCCCACTTTACATCAGCCTTGCATGATCCTTAGTGTCACTTTATTTCTGGTTTATGACGGGTAAGTCTAGCTGAGTACATTGTCGTACTTAGGGTTTTATCCCCACTTGTTGCAGGTTGTGATGTATCATGACGGCTGCAAGAGTTGGTTGACTCCTGCCGTAGAGGCGGAGTGTGATCATGGGCATGATCCATCTGAGTTACCTTGTCTCTAATGCTTTTGTTGGAAGTCGACCTTGGTACTGGCATGTATTTGAAATAAGAGTAATGTTAGTTTCAAATTACTTTGCTTCCGCTACTTTTGAACTTAAATTGTAATAACTACGTTGAACTCCGATGTATATTAAACTACTTGTGAAATGGATGTAACATGTGACTTGTTATGTTGAATCACTACGATCTTGGCTTGTATATTGGTTGGTTTGAAATCCCTCGTGATTTCACTGGACTACCGGAGTTATATGGGCTCAAGTGCGAGAATTTGATCACTTCAGTGATTGTTTTTGTACTTGTGCTCTTATAATTTGGACGGTTCTGTTACAAGACCGACCGGCGGGAAGGCTACCAGCAGCCGGGGATGGGCCGGTGGCCTACCCCACCCATGGGCGCACGCCATAGGGGCGGAGACAAGGGGCGCAGCACACTACGACATGATCAGCCACGGCGGCGGCCATGGTCGGCCGGTTCAAGGCGGTGGCGCGGACGCTCCGGTGAACCTATGCGCCCCTGGAAAGATAGAGGTGGCGGAAAAGCGTCGGGGGCTCACCGCGGTTCCAGGAACGGAGACGTTTGAAGCGAGGGATGGTCGAGGCAGCCTAGCCACGTGCGCCCGCACCGCGCAGCGACGCTCAAAGCATGGCATCGGTGCGTCACCGCCTCTCCGGCGAGGCCCTTGACCAAAAAGATGTGAGCACCAACTGGAGAAGACCGAGGCAAACTCAGGGGCACGAGGAATTGAACCGCTACCCATTCTACGACCTTACCTTCCTGACTCACTGTCGCGGCGATGCTCATGACCGGCGGCGAGCAAATCCCGAAACTGACCGGCAACAAAGCATGGTCCGGTTCACGGGGAATAGGGAACATAGCTAACCTTCTAATCTATCCACAGGAGTGAGGAATTTCACTGCAAGGCTAGAACGGTTGGTGAGGAGGGAGAAGAGCAGGGACACAACGGTGACAAGGGCAGGCGGCGATGTCTTTACGGAGCTCGGCCAGCACCGGCCAAGACGTGGAGGGGGGAGGCACAACCGCGAGGGGACCCGACTGAGCAGGCCGCAGCAGGGCGTGTCGGCTAGCGAGAACACAGACGGGACGGAGCAGGCCCGAGCGATGGGCGCAGCGCGTGCCGAGACGGCAAGGGCGCAAGGGCGGGCAGAGCAGGGTGGGGGGGTCGTCGCCAACAGCACGATTGGGCCAGGCGGCCTTGGCGTGTCGGCAGCGGCAGTAGGTGGACAGCGGCCCAACAGCCAGCGGCCAGCAGCACGACACCGCAGCGTGGTATGCACGCACGGTGACTACGGACACCGGCCGAGCACGAGCAAGGGTTGACGATCACGAATTTTAAAGCGAACAGCGGCTGCTAATTAGCACGATTGAGATTCGACCAACTCACCTGTCCCAAAGCCCATCCTACCAGCCATCACGCAGAGCAACCACACGGACCAGAGGGTGACTAAAGAGGATGGTAGAGATACGCCGAGATGGGTTCGTCGCTGGAGTGCCAGTTCACGCGAAAGAGCGTCAACACGCGGTTCACCGCGCGTTCTAGCGAAGTTAGGCATTTTCTAAGGCAAGCAACACGAAGTCCAACCCAACTACCACCTACACCAGCTCAAGTGCTAAGTCAGGAGTAACCAACTATGCAAAAACATGATACTAGTGCTTAGGCATTCTGGTTAGAATTTAAACGCCAAAAATAACTTCGTCATCACCTCTTTCCGACCAGGACAAGATCTAGGGTTGAGGTGGAACTGCATTTTGGATTCGATTTCTGAGCTTGCAAAATACTAGTTAGCAACAGTTATTTTTCCAAAATAAGAGTTGCATTTTTATCTACACGACTTGCTCATTAATTTTTGCTTAAGCGCTACACACAAGTCATATTTTATTTTTGTTGCTAAAAATTGTTTTTCATGTCCATTAATTCAAACAACTTAGATCTCATTAGCATGATTTCACATGAAACAAGCTAACTTACCTTATTCGTTTATCATTTCATGTGAGGCAAAATTTTTAAAACCCGAGAACTCGTTTACTTAAATTCTTTTTTTATCTTCATTGGGGTGTTAAGCAAGCTCATAACACCAGGGGTGTTACAGTGAGTGTCTTGATGAGCTCCTCCCCAACATTGCTAGTTTTGCTAGATCCCCTGACATATCTGTCAAGGAAGTTTGTGAAGCCACATGTCTGGAGGACCTGTTTGTGATCCCTATATCACAAGCTGCTACAATGGAATTAGAAGACCTCAGAAGACTAGTGCAATCTTTCTCTTTGACCGATGGTCCTGATCAGTGCATTTTCTGTTGGGGAAACGGCAAGTATACTGCGGCTAAACTATACAAGTTGGCCTTCCTCACTATGCCATTGCCAGCTGGCTTTCGTTTGGTTTGGAAATCAAAAGTGACTCCTAGAGTTAAATTTTTTGCCTGGTTGATTCTCCTGGACGGATTGAACACTAAAAGTATGCTTGCTAGAAGGCATTTCAATGTTCAGCCCAACTGCTATTACGTTATGTGTGATGATGCAGAGGAGGAAACAATTTTGCACCTGTTCTTTGAGTGTAGTTTTGCTAAGAAATGCTGGGACAAGCTAGGGATTACTTGGTCTCATGAAGCTGATATACATAGGAGGATCATCACCACTAGGCAACTGGCAGGGCTCCCATACTTTATGGAGATCTTTCTTATTGCGGCCTGGGAATTATGGAAAGTCAGAAACAGATTAGTCTTTGATGGAATCCTTGCTACTTATAGTACATGGCTCAGGAATTTCAAAGAGGAAGCCTCTCTCCAAGCTCACCGACTTAAAGATGACAATAGAGTTTTAGTTTGGCTTGATAGCTTGTAATTCCTGTTTTCTGTTCCCTTGCTCTTCTCTGTTGGGTTGTAAAGCTCCACCTCTCTCCCCCCTTTTCTCTCCCCCCCTCTTTGTAAGTATCCCTTTCTTGTTCCTGTAACTCTTGTTTCTTTTGTTGCTTTATAAAAGTTTTAGAACACCGTGGGGAACTCCCCCACGGTTTTTGTGTCAAAAAAAAAGATGTTAGGGATATGTGCTGATTGAAGGGGAGTGAAGGACCTCTGTAGTAAATTCATGGAAAGGACCTGTGAAGGGGAGTGAAGGACAACATTATAATGATGAAGCATTATTGGCACCAGACTGCTGTTGTGGTTGCTACCGTGCTCTCTATGACTCATATTTGTCTAGGAATCCAGAATTCATGTGTAAATTGTTAGATGGCAAGTTTAAAACCGAGCAAGATTGACAGTTTTGTGGTCTTTTCATACTTTGCCGTTGTTACTAACTTTTGTTTTGATTGGTTGCTTATATGAGATATAAAAAATGTTGACAGTATTCATAATTCGATCAATATCAGTTGCACTGTCGTCGGCATCACAAGCCTCTCAGCTAATAAGTTGCACCAGGAGCTTTTGTGATGTGTTAAGCAGGAGTAAAGCAGCTCACAACACTCCTGTCTGGCAACTTACGATGATCAGTGCTGTGATCTGATCATGTGCCGGGTAAGTCTTTGAAAGATTGATGAAAGAGACAACGTCCAGAATGGGTTGGTCAACAGCGTCGACGGCCTCCTCGCCCTCGGTCCCGGCTCGGCCACCCTCGTGGCCGGCTACCACGGGCGTTTTGTCGTACAGGGTTTAACAAGGTACCTGAAAGCTTGGTGTTGGACTTTCGAGGGCCGAGCAATCTGACGTACAGGAGTCGTCGCTTGCGTGTCATGGGGTCCACCACCTCAAACTGCTTAGCGACCCTCCTTCCCTTGCTCTAATCCTCGTCTCCTGCGTGCCATGAGGTCGCCGTCACCAGGATCTGCCTTGCCTCCGTTGCCCCAGCTTGCGGCCTTGGCCGCGCAGGGCTTCGTCGCTTCGACGTCGACACTCAACCCCAATGCGCCGCCTTTCCATGGGTCTCCGGCCTCTGTGCGCAGTGCGCTCCGGGGGTATGCTCTGCTTTTCCGACTCTGAGGCCTCGTCCGGGTCCAGGGAGTCCGAGCCGCCTTTGCCGACGGGTCGGGGGAAAGCGGTCCTGCCCTCGCGCAGGCATCGCTGTCATCGTTGCCCACAGCAGAACCCGGAGGGGTTCATGGCTGCCGCCCGTCGGGCCCATCCAGCTCTGGCTGCTGCTCCTGCCCCGACCTGCCTCGCCTCCCTCATGGTTCACCCTGCTCCTACGTCAGCCGCGCCTGATGCTGAGTTGGGGCAGAGTGAGAGTCGTAGGCGTTGGAGGTGCGCGGCGCCGTTGAGACCGTCGAGGCCGGTCCCTCCGGAGGAGGGTTTTTTTATCGGCCGAAAGTCACCGATATTTTCAAAATTTCCATTCTATCCCCGAGGTTTGATAAAATTTGATATCAGCCAAAATTTTTCTATCTTTCCTGTTTCTACACAGATAATCCAAAATCAGCCACGTGACGATCCGATACTTATAATGTTTAATATCTTAGGAACCAGTGATGTTTAATATCTTAGGAATAGTTTCAAGTCAAATTCTACAAATTTTTTGAAAAAATATTTAATTTGTTTTGAATTTGGTCCGATATTTCCGATATATCTTGTTTATCCTCTTTATCTATGACGTCCGATATTTCCGATATATCTTGTTTATCTTAGCATGTGCTGCATACCTGCATCTTTGTCCCTTTGACGAAGATCATCGAACACTTGGTGGGCACTGCCTTGAGGTGGCATTTCGTCAAATACCAAGGGAGAAGAATGCTTGGCAGGTTCACTACCATCACCTCCATGACAAGTAGAGCAGACACACCAAGAATAGCCACCATGCTGCAACGTCGACCCCAATCCCAAGGTGTGATGGCTATTCTGGGTGTGTCTGGTCTACGCAAGCAAATAGCAAATCCAAGATATTGATCACATGATTCCAACGCTCATCCTCGTGTTGGTCTTTGGTCAAGCATCACGTTGAGCAGCACTGAAGGTTTAGGTGGAGCCATGGTTGATTGACCGAAAACTAATCTAATGTGAAAAGGAGTAGTGTACTGAGGACACCTAGATCATCTAACCCACTTTGTTTCTCAGATCGAGATCAACATAATAGCACAATCGACACAGTCCAATCTAACCTACAGAGCTGCTAGCCGTGTCTCCTTCAACGATGGTCAAAACCTCTAGGATGTCATCAAACACCTAACCCAACTAGAAAAGAAGATTTGCTCCATATAGCAATGTTTTAAATAGTGGGCTATGACATTTAACGGTTACCTTCTCCAAAAGCTATAAAAAGCTATAGTGGGCTATAGCGGAAGCTATTCATTTTGCGATTTTATAGAAACCATGGAAAATTTTAAGGAATTGTGCACATAAACATTTAACTAGGTAAAAAAATTATGAACACAAATACTCAAATACATGTAGTATCTAGGAGAATATGTTTCCAATGCAAGTCCATCATGTTAGAATTGGTGGTTCTAAACAAGAGAGAGAGAAGGGAAAGAGATCTCGGCGATGGAAAGGGGACACACTAGGGTTTTGAACGAGTGGAAATGAAAGGGGTGAGGTCCCTTGTCCTCATGCCTTGAGAACTTGTATAGGCAATGGCTATTTACAATTGACCCCTGTAAGTGCATTCGCCCCCAATGTGGGTTTTGGATAATTAATGACAATCAAATTAGGGACTAACATGTTTATCTAAGTGAATACGCAGGTGTTAGTCCGATGAAAGAATTTGAATGGTCACATTTGGTGATGATAGCACCCTCAATTCTAGTGATTGGAAAGCGTTCCATCTCAAGTGGCTCGACTATATTTTATTTTTTGGCTTGAGTCATAGGAAATGCCGTACTATCAAGAGGGATACAAATGAGGCTATCTAGATAGGGAATTAGTGCTCAATATGTGTTTGGTTATGCGTTTGAGAGACACCTTTGCACTCACGGACACTTAGTGAGGTGTTTTATGCCTGGGAGCACCGGTAGTACTGGTGAACAACCAGTAGTACCGGTAGGCATAAATCCCACCGGTGACAGTGCTTTAGTTCTGCGAGCTTTTGTTCTAGCAGTAGTACTGGTGGTTGACCGGTACTACCGATCTTGACCAGTGAAAGTCCGGTAGTACCGGTAGGTCAATTTCCTGCAAAACTCGTCTTCGCAGTAAATTGTACTAGCGGTAGTACCGGTGGTTGAACCGGTGGTACCGGTCGTTGACCGATGGTACCGGTGAAAGCCCGGTAGTACCGGTAGGCTATTTTCTCACAAAATCTCTAGTAGGTTGACTGTAACGGTCGGAACCCTCGGGACCAGTAGTATCGGTGGGCACTCTCCGGTAGTACTGGTACCGCTTCGAAGATAAGTGTATAAATAGCTCTTCCCTTCATTTCTAACCGTTACCCACACCATTTACTCCCACCTACCTTCAGACAAACAGCTCCCAAGCATTGACTCACCCTCTCTCTCTTCCTCTTTGCTCCCAAATCCAATCCCTTGCAAGATTTGAGTAGAGAGAAGAGTTTTGAGAGTGGAAAGCTTCGATTCGCATCTTGAGCACTTGGTTCCCCTCCTAGTTGGCTTGGTTTGTGTTTGTTACTCTTGGGTTCTTTGAACCCTAGCCGACTAGGCGTTCTTCGTGGTTGCCCGTGTTGTTCTACTTGTGAGGGCACCCCGAAGTGTTTGTATCACCCTTGTATTCTTAGTGGAAATCTTGGGCTAACCTTTGTGGTTGCTTGAGGGAGGCAAGGAGGTGGAAGAGACTCCGACCTTAGTGGTCACTTCAACAACGAGGACGTAGGAACTCCTTTGTGGGGTTGCCGAACCTTAGGATAAATCGTGTGTCCTGCGTGCTTGTTGTTGTTGCTTGTGATTACTTGAGATATTACTTGTTCTTTGTGTTCTTCCTCTATCCTTATCTCTCTCATAGGTTTTGGGTGCCCAATCTACGATTTGGTGAAGGAACAAGCAAAAGGGAGTTCATTAACTTCATCAACATCATCTTCGATAGTGGGGTAAAACTCAGATCTGAAATCACAACTCGCAAATCTCTGATTTCGTAGTTTCAATAGGGTACCAGTTGTACTGGTGATTTGCGTCGGTAGTACCAGTGATCTCCCACTGGTAGTACCGGTCCAAACTAACCGGTAGTACCAGTAGGTATTTAACTTCCGCTTTGAGTTTTTGAGTTTCAGGTTTTTAGATTCGCCTATTCACCCCCCTCTAGGCCTATTAGATCCTTTCAACCCCTTGGTGGGGTTAGATTTCACATGTCACAACTCTAGATACTGGTTGGGCCTCTTCTAGGGGAGACCTAGCCCATATACCTCATGTGCTCTCCCAACATCTCTCCCGGCAAACACTTCGATAGGAGGGGCTTCGCCAACACTTCAACGACTACAACGACTCACCCATGCCAACACTTCGATGCAAGGGGCCTCACCATCATCTTCAGTGTTTGCAATGACTAACCTTCGACACCAATAGCTAGAGGGGCTTCTCAGACATCTTCGACGTCAACACCGACAACATATCTTCGTTGATATCTTCGGTGACTACAACAATTTGCCTCCACCAAAACTTTGACATGAGGGGCTTTGCTAACATCTTCGGTGTCTACATCAACATCGCCGTCATCAACATCGCCGTCATCAACACCTTCAGCATGAGGGTGTTCGCCAACATCTTTGGCATCCACAACGACTTGCCTATGCCAACACTTCGGCATGATGGGCTCTGCCAACATCTTCGATGACTATGATGACTCGTCTCCGCAAATACTTTGGTAGGAGGTGCTTCACTATCATCTTTGTCCAATACAACAGCTCAAGAGCCTTTGTCAACACCTTTCGCATCAACGTTTATGATTACTTGCCTTCATCGCCGGGTTCAAGGGGCTACATCAACTCCTTCGCCATTGATGTCTACTTCACCTTCCTCGACCACATTAGCTCAAGAGGCTCATCGATAACTTTAGTCCTGACATCTACTTCCGCTACTATAGCTACTACGACTATGTCAACTACAACAAGCACAACTAAAGATTTAGTCACAAGCACCAGCCAAGAGGAGCTAAGGGAGCATAATGGAGGACCTAACACCCTAGAGGGTGAAGTCTTTTGCCCAACACTCATGTGAGAAGATTTGGCGGCTTCACGATAACCTTCAGCTACAACTACATCGACTACAATGACTACACCCATTCATAAAGAGAAGGTGTGTCTCCATGCGAAGCCTCAGATGAGAAGGTATTGGAGGTTAAGATCTATACACTGAGAAGGTCTCGGAGACAATGATCTATGTAACAAGAAGGTCCCAAAGGCAAAGATCTGTGTGCTGAGAAGGTCCCAGAGACAAAGATCTACGCGCCGAGCATAACAATCCATGTCATTGGAATGGCCGAGCGGAAGCTGAAGCCCAAATATGAAGATACATGGGAGATTGACATCAAGGCACTTGGAGTTAGTAGCTTCCTAAGTTAGCACTTGTATAGACTAGAGTTGTGTGTGTGTTCTTTTCTCCTTGCCCTTTTTCCCAATAGGGTTTTTGGGATGGAATTTTTAGTCAAGAGCACATGCATAGGTTGCGAAGGGCGATCCTCGCAACTAGGGTTCGAGTTCTATTTGCGCATCATCTAGTATGAGCATCTAACAGGTCATGTTGTACCATCCATAACCCAATAGCTGAGGAGCTACTATTGGGGCAGCCCATGAGGTATATGGTCCAAATCTTCCCCTAGAACGGGCACAACTAGCAATTAAAGTAGTGTCATGTGAAATCTAACCCCACTAAGGGTCCATTTCTAAGTAGCCATTGCATATATAAGTGCCCAAGGTCATAAGGGCAAGGGACCTCACCTCCCACGCATTTCCACTTGTTCAAAACTCTAGAGTGTCCCTCTCCACTGTTGAGCTTTTCCATGGAGCAGCTCGCTACCATCTGGTCTGCCAGTGACAAGGCAAATGACCTTCCTATCATTGGACCTGCGCACGCTTGTGCAACACTCCACACCGATCTTCTTCAGCCTTATCGAAGGAAATAGATGGTAGGATCCCTACCCACACCCCAAGGCAGTGGTACGCCTACTGGAAGAGAGTATGTGCCACCTAGTTCCCCTCCTGATACATGTGCCACATGTCGCATACTGAAAAATAGTGAACCAGCGCATGGATCTCTTCCTGCAATGCGATGGGGATCCGCGTATGCGTGTCCTCGCCATGGAGTAGCTGCACTAGCACGAGGTCATCCACCTCGACCACCACCCGTTACAGGCCAAGCCCCAACGCCAAGCAGAGGCCATGGACCATCGTGTGTGCCTCGACTATGCTAACCGTGGAGTGCTCCGTGGGTGTGGTGAACGCAAGCATGAGGCGGCCAGCACTGTCGTGGATGGCGACGCCAACGCTAGCTCACCCTAAACCGTTGCTGTCAGAGGCAGGCCTAGGCCTAGGGCCACTAGGGCCATTGGCCTAGTCGTGGCCCAATTAGCCCAATCACACCTATGTAATTTTTTACCAACAAAAACAGCCCAACAAGCGTTCCATTGGGGTCTCCCCGAAGCCAGCTTATGTGCCGCTCGTGAGGAGTCATGCTGCCGCCCCTCCTGCCTTATCACTCACGTAGTCACAAGGTCACGTCGCGCCACCACTGGTCGTAGCTACCACATCGATGTGTGAGTAGGAGTTGCACCACCACCCCTCCTATCTCATTACTCGCGTAGTCGCAGGGTCTATAAGGACCCTCCTTGTTAATTTTACCTAAATCGAGTGTCATCCCCTTGACCAACCCAATTTAAGCAAATCAACCTCATTGATCCCCAGGAGATGACATCCCCATCTCCAATACTAGGATCCTGGTTGTGTATAGTATCATACCACAATAGCCTCCACAACTCAAGATTACATCTCAACAATAGAGTACATAAATCGAAAACATATATTACAAGTCTTGTTGAATTAACAATTTAATTATACAACATGAATTTTTAATGGCGACACATGCTGACCTATGTGTAGTGAGAACATCACGATTACCTTACCATGAGACATCCACGCTATGAATTACACTTTACTAGTAACGGGTGTCCGCCTTGCCCATGGGCATCGCTACCATAGCTCAGACAGCTCTTGCCATTCACCTGCTTTGCCAGCATCGACAGGGTGACATGGCCGCCAATGTCCTATACCTACAAAACAACTTATCGGCAACATCATGAGTACATTGCGTACTCACAGGACTTAATTCCAACATATATATTTGGTGGATGCAAAGGGATTAATAGGCATTTGTACATTTGGATAAAAAGCATGGCATTTATTAAAAAGATGACATGCTCATGATTCATATTTCAATTATTAACAAGTGTAATTACATAAACAAGTAACAATGAGGTATGGTTAAGTGATCATTATCATGGTTCATCTCATCATCAAGTGTCCATCATTTACGCTACACTGGGTTTAGAAGTAAGAACAACCAAATAGTTTCATCCCGAAGACTTCAGGCTTTCGAAAAGATCTTGAACGGGACGAACCTCCATACCCATGCCCGAGTAAGGGTTGCTTCACATCTCCAACCTTTTACTAGTGTAACCAAGAAGGCCCACGAACGGTGTGAGGGGCCCGAGGTAATGGCTTCCCATCTACCCTGTGGCCTGAGGTATCGGGGTAATGACTTCTCTCTACCCCGCATCACCCTTTGCACCAATTCCACAGGAAAACCAGTCACCACTATCTAATTGGCTTGTCGACTCCATTCCTGGCATGTGGTCTGTACGGGTAATTACTCAAACTCACTATCCCATGAACAGTCCCTAGCTACTCCACGAGCTACGTCACTTGAGATCCAATGCTCATAGTGACCTTACCCCTTGCTTGAGTAGAGATTTCCAAAATTGATTATCACTTTAATTATCTCAAATTGAGGTTTGTCCTTAGTCACATTGAGAAAATTAAGTCAAGTTGGCACCCTTGCAAATTTTAAGTAATTAGTTACCCCAGTGTAGCTCCTACACGCGCGAGAGAGAGTTTCCTTCTCACACTCAACTTCTAACGAAACTAGCCAACTAAGCAATTAAACGATCTAAACCCATTTGTTAGGTAAAGGCTATGATTAGCCCTGGGCATAATTAACCGAAGACCGAAGACCGAACCGAATTAACCGAGACCGAGACCGAAGTGACCGAGACCGAAAATTTTGGTCACAAGTTCGGTCTTTAGTTTGAAGTAACCGAACTAACCGGACTTAATTCGGTCATTACCCTCGGGTAACTGAACTAACCGAATTAACCAAATATTTGAATTTTGTTGACATAATATGTAATTTAGACTATTATTTGTGATATAATATTTATTCTAGTGGGTTTATATCAACCATCACTCTTATCACTATGTTTAATCTATATTTTGTATTGTATTTTTGCCTTGAAATAGAAAAAATATTGGTAAAATTTGCTACAAATTACAATATTTAGTAGTTGTTTTGTGAAGTTCGGTTAGTTCGGTCATGACCGAGACCGAACCGAACTAACCGAGACCGAACTTGCTCGGTCCTGAGTTTTGAAACTAACCGATCGGTCTCTGTTTTTAGATGACCGAACTTTTGAAATGACCGAAGACCAAGACCAATCGGTTCGGTCAGACCGAACGCCCAGGGCTAGCTATGATTACTTATGTGATTAGTTCTAGATTAATGAAGCAATATTGAGTTGTTTTTTTGACCGAAGTTAGCAGGGGAAACCCCAACCTATTTTTTATAATTTTTTATTCTAGACCTGTTTAATTTGCTCCCACGGGGAGCTGAACCTAGGCCTACTGAATGCTACTGAAGTGCTCTAAACACTAGGCTGGAGGCCCTTTCACAGCAATATTGAGTTGTTAATCATATTCAAATGAACTCATAATGAAATAAGTAATACGTATCCAAAATAGGGTTCATAGTAATGGGGTGCCTGCCTGGTAGACGAGCAATGTCCCAATAACTTGGACCATTGATCGATGTTGCTTCAATATTGTGCACGTGGATGTATGCACATGTATGAGATGTTATGCTCATGTATGCAAGATACTATGTAAAAGAGAGAACATAGAAGAGATAGCATAAGATGAGAGAGGTTCAGTGTGTGGCTCAACTCCTATGTGAGTGCAAGGTGCAAGAGAGTAAACATGATGCTCATGATTGATATGACATGCTCATACATGGGTATAGTTAAGTACTAAAGACATAGTACTAGCTGTGGGCAATATGTGTGTGTAGTATAGTATATAGGTGCTGTCAAAAGGCATTGACGGATGCTTCGTCAACCACATCGGACGGTCAGTGGTGATGGCCTGACAACAGATTTGTGAAAGTTTCTAAGTGTTGGAATTCACGGACAATCCGTCCTTCCCATCTGATGATTCGTGAACTCAAGTCTGTAGGTGCTTCTAAGTGTTTAGCCAATTTCACGGAATGTTCCATCAATCTCGGTGGATGCTCCGTGGTGAACTGGCTGCTCTCGGATTGGGAAATATTCAGCAAAAATATTCTAGCAGACGCTCTGTGGCATTGGCAGAGGGTCCGTCAACTTAAGTCTGTAGCTTCTAACCTTTCTGAGTATGTGAATGATTTCACCAAAAATTCCGTGGTGATTGATGGAATGTCTATAAAATCATTGAGTGAAAGGCCTAAGTGTTTGACTGTGCTTTTGTTTCAACGGAACATTCCGTCAGGTTGACAGATCCATCAAAGCGTGTGCAGTGCAGAAATATGCATCTTGAAATTGTGATCTTCATCTAGGGACTTTGCATGTCTAATCTATTGCTAGCTAGGATAAGTTCCTAGGATACTATGGAACATTTCTAGCTAGTTGGATTTAGCTACATTGCATGTAAACATCACAAAGTGCATTGGGGGCAGTTTTTATGTGATGAACACTAATTCTTGGTCTTTTGGGTGCTAAGGGTGGTGGCAGCCTTTGCATGTAAATGGGATTGTGTTAATGTGTTCCTAAGATGCTTAGGAGTCCATCTAATTAAGGGCATGTGCTCAGTGTGCAACAAGTAAAAGATTTATAGTGTTGGATTATTATGTGAGGCATAGAAAGATATGTCATATGCACAAATGAAATGAGATGATGCTCATAAATATTTTCTAGGTAGCACATGCTCAAAGGAAGCTACTGAAACTGATTTCCTGATTTTTGAAGACCTGGTGAAGGAGTTATATTCGTAACAAGAAAAAATGCATTATTTTTAGTCCAAATTTAAAATATATTTCTGGTCTCAAAATCATGTTTAGATGGTAGATAATATTCTAACACAACAAAACTTGTTTCACAGATTTTTTGGATTTAAAATGAATTTTCTATGAATTTTATAAGTTCATGGGCTGCTGTTGTGTATTGACGGAACATTCTGACGTGATTGGCGCATGCTCCGTGGGATTCACAGAGTGTCTATGGGTCCGTCAAATTCCACGAACAGCACAAGTGCAAAAATGTCAGAATCGATTCCGGAGGCATCCGAACTCCGAATCGAGTGCGATTTGTTTCTATAGCTTTCTAGTGATGTAGGAACCTATTCCAAGTGTTGGATGTGGCAATCATCAAGTGTTGGGAGCTCGCCCTCATCCATTGTTGTGGTGGCCATGGATGGGAGGTGAGGCTCATGGGGGATGGTGTTTGAGATGGGGATGGAGAGGGAGATGGCTTGGGGCATTCTCACCATGTTGTGGAGGGTCTCCAATTGTAGCAGGTCGGCAGGGCTTGGTCAACATGGGAGATCGACTCCGGGCGTCCTCCAAGGCTAGCTTGAGGTTGAAGAAGGTGCTTGGGGAGGTCTTCTTGCTCGATCCTGGCGAGGCTAAGGGCAAGCTGGTGGTGCAGCAACACGTTGGCAGCGTCCTCCAGCAGGGGTTGGTCATCCTCCTCCTCCTCCCCTCCTCTTCCTTCCTCTCCTTGCTCTCTTCTCTTCTTGCTCTCATCTCCTTGTTCCTTCTCTATTCTTTTCCTGGTGGTGAGAATGAGGGATATGGAGAGAGCTGGTGGTGTTGGTGTGTGTGGGTGAGGTGCTGACGAAGAGACAGCTCACGGTTTTGCATGTTACAGGTGTCCACATGTTTTAGCGGACTGTCCATCAATGCTGATTCGATCGTCCGTCAAAGAACATGTAGATGCAAAATTGTGCAAGTGTGAAGCCGTGCACTGACGGACCATCTGGTAGGGCATCGGACTGTCCATGAAAATACTGTAGTGCCCAAAAAGTTTAGAACTAATATGCAAGGTATTTGAAGTTTGAATTTTTATATGCAGATTATGCTTGTGATGTTTGTGAAAAAAATTGGCACGATCGGGCCGTGACAAACTCTCCCCCTCTAAAAGAGAATCTCCACCCAAGATTCGCAAAAGGACATGGAGGGATCAAGAACATTAAGGAATTGGGAGTAGGATACGTTGGTTAAGAAGGTGAAAATTGGTTGTCAAGGTGGCTTTGGGTGTGGAAAGTGATTGAACAAGGATAAGCCTATCAAATAGGGAATGCCTTTGAGCAAAATTGGAAATCTTTGTTGCATAGGAGGATATAACAAGCCTTACTAATCCATGGAAGGAAGATGCATGGACTGGATATCAAGGCAGTTTTAGATCAAAGTTTAGCAAGGTAAGGTTCACCAAGAGTTGTACAACGCAACGAAGAAAATATGTATGGAAAGGGGTGTCATTCTCAATAAGAAGGTTCATCGTCGATGGGGTGTTACAATAGTCATGACAGTTCCCTTGATACTCGGGGGCATCCATAAGCTACTCATGTGGTGTAACACCCTAAATTTTGCTTTGTTTTAAAATAGCTAAATATGAATTAATTAGGTATGTATGTGTGCATTTAAATATAGAGAATAATAAATTTTGTGAAATTAAAATTAATCATAAGGTTAACCATTTATTTTTGCACTCATGTTGTTGCACTATATTTTGTGATGATTGGTTTGAGTCAAAGTTTAAAAGACATTCAAAAACATTTGAAAATGTGATTTGAAAATCAAATTTTAAAAAGGAAAATAAATTCTTTCCCGTTTCCTTTCTTTCCTCGGTTTCGGCCTGTTAGCCGATTCCCGGCCGGCCCAACAAATTCTCGCCGCGCCTTCCTTCTTGGGCCGCGGCCCAGCCCACCTCGCCAGCAACCGTTGCCCCTCTCCTCTCCCGCGGCCACTGACGCGCCGGGCCCACCCGTCAGCTTCTCCCCCAACCTCCCCCGCGCCTCGCTCGGACGCGCTGCAACCGTCGTTGCCGAGCCGCGCCACGAATGGAGATCGTGGGAGCGTTCCCCCGCGCCCGGCCTTAAAGGGAGCCGCAACCCCCCCCCCTTCGCCTCTCTCCCGGCTGCATCCCCGCTCCATTTCCCCCCTCATTTGAGCCCCCGAAGCCGCAGCAACGTCGCCGGAGAACCGTCCGCTCCTCCGCATCGCCATCGTCTCTGAGCCGCCCTCGTCTTCGTTTTGCCGCTCGGTGAGCTTCGCCGCGTTCCCCTCTTTCTCCCCGTCCCTCTCCCGTGGCGATTTGTGGCCTCTAGGGCCGGCTTACGCGAGCTCCGACGAGCCCCTCCGGGCCGGCCATGGCGGGTGCCCCTCGGGCCTTTCCCCGGCCGCGTTTGTGGAAAAAACGGAACCCCTATCCCCTCCGCATCCTCCCTATGTAGTTGGTTTGGCGAATAGGGCCCTGTAGTGCCCGGCCGAGCAGCGCCGGCGAGCTCCATGGCGGCGCCGCCGTCTCCTTCCCTAAGTCCGGCGGCCGGTCCTCTCTCTTTCTCCCCCCTTTCTTTCCTAGCCATTCATCGCGTGATCAACGGCTGTGGGCAGCCGATACCCCTTCGGGGCAAATTTTGTTAAAGAGACCCTGTTATTTTCAGTATTTAACCCGCAGTCCTCGGTTCTAATGAATTTTCAGAATTTCAAATTATTTTCATTCCGAAATGTTTTCAATCTATTTACAGAATTGCCACTACAGTAAAACGTGTATAAAATCGTCGTTTTAGCTCCGATTCGATCCGTTCAACTTGCGTTAGTTTTGTAATTTAGTAATCTACGTATTAGTGCCACTGATGGACCTGTTAGAAGCTTTCAAGTTTCTCAATCTAGTCTAGTTTGGTAGCTAGTTTTGGAACCTTGTTTCGCGCGTAACTTTTGCGTTGTAGCTCCGATTTTCGTGCAATTCGCGTCGATGTGATCGTAGCGAGACGTAGATGATTTTGGTAAACATTTTATTCAGATTTATTTATTGTTGGTGTACTGTTCTAATAGTAGCTATGTTTTGCTTGTATGTCTGCTCCAAATTGCGTGTTGTACTTCGTGTCGTACGAGTTCAGACGGTGAGGAGTACGTCGGAAATCCGGACGCGTGCGAGGAGCAGCAGGACCAGCAGCAGTTCGTGAGCCAAGGCAAGTATAGCATGGGCCTACCTTGTTGTCCTATTCATTATATAACATACTCATTATGCATGTGTCTAATATTGCTCGACTATAAGGACTTCCTAGCAAATTGATGACCTGTACCTTGATTCCTATGGGGATTATTCGCATTTGGGTAGAAAGCTAGTGCTCTAACTAAACATGATCTACACATTGATTAATGGAAACAACGGATAATCATGATGATAGTAGTGGAACTAAAGGGTGATGGTGCAAATGATGTTGATCATGTTGCCCTAAACCCTCCGTAAGGACTTATCTGTAGGGCAAAAGCTGGGACTTATAGTGCAACCGTGGGAGTTAAATGGCTCTGACTTTAGCTCAGTAGTAGGATCTTTTCTAACTTGTTAGAGGTTACCCGAAAGGGCGCAAGAGGGGCTTGCCACGTTGGGTATAGAACTGCCTCTGTTCAGATGTGTATAGCCTGCGGGAATTGTGCCATCGAAAGGGGGGTTCTCTATATCTGCCTGCCGAGGAAACCTAGCGGCCCTAACATGTTAGAAGAGGCCTATGGAAGGCTTCATAGTGTACCCTGCCTGCTCACCTTGGAAGTGTTAGGGGGTCGATGGGCCCCGGGCATATGGGTAACACGACTCACGGGTAAAGATGCACAACCTCTGCAGAGTGTTCAAACTGTTATAACAGCCGTGCTCACGGACACGAGCGGCCCGGAAAACTCACAGAATAAATGGTTACTTGATACGTGTTGAACCATGATGATGAGGTCACACTGATGCTTTCTTTTCTTAAATCTAGTAGTGGATCATGTGGGATAAATGGGAGCTTGAGCATAACTTAATAATGATTAATAATGAGATGTTGATCTACTAAAAATGCTAACTGCAGTCAACCGTGTCTAACCTTTTGAGCCTCATGAATCCTCATACTATACTTGCGGAGTACGAATGTACTCACACTTGTTGCTATATTGTTTTTGGGTAAAATCCCGGACGGGTAACAGATGACAGTATCTACGAGGACTTCCCGGAGGATTTCTAGGTTTGGGTCAACCAGTCGTCCTTCCCTGTGGATCAGACACTACGCCTGAGAGTTGCTATTTACCTTTCCATTTGTTTATGTAAGAACTACGTGATGTAATAACGTTATGTATGTACTCAGTGATGATACTTCTGTTAATTTGTCGGCTTATGTGTGCGACTATTCCTGGGGCGCACATAAGATGTATGCACTCTATATTGCCTTTAATTGGAGTGTGACATGTGGTTGCAATCCGCATGGAGCCTCAGTTCCCTTGCATCCTGAGATGGTCATACCATTGCAAAGCACGCCATTTATAAATGCCTTATTGAGAAGAACAATGCAAGTGTGTCTAAAAGAAGGCAAGGATGTGACCAAGACATACAAGGATGAGGATAGGTTGGTCGTGAAGGAATTTTGGGAAGAGCTGCACAAGTTAGGACAACACATTAGCGTGGGTCCATGATGGATCATGATCACATATTTCTCGACACCTGCACATACCTAACAGCACCACCATGTGGCTGCAGCACACAGGGGGCTCCAGGTTCCGTCGTGGCACCAAGGTCAGCGATCACAATACCATAACAGAGCACAACAACAAGTGCTATTCCAACTAGCACAAACTGAATTTGGGATACAACAAGGATACAGATCAAAAGTTATATGTAGCAAGGCAAGGTTCAAGTAGCTCATAATCAAGGAATGTAGCAAAGATGAGAATTTGAGAACAAGTAAACATAGGACAAACATTTACATAGAGGGGCTAGCAAAAGCAAGCTGAAAGAATAGAGGTTCAAACAATAACATATAGGGACTCATTGGGTAGGTTAGAGTGACAGGGGTAGGAAGATCAACATGTTTTTTTTGAATTATGCACACCAAGCCATGACAAGCATGACCAAGGCTATATAAACTATACACACAGAAAGCTTTTTTTTGCATCATGCCTACATGACCATTTTATTAGATAGTTGTTTGATCAACATGGACAATCAGTTTGCAAAATGGCTCAGTTGTATTAAGTTAATACTACTAAAGTCATGAGCTAACACTTATCAAACACATAAACAAAATCTAGTTAACTAAGTCAAACTCTAAGCATAGGCACTTTCTGGGCTGCAGCACAACCGCCACTTGATTCAACCATAACTGGAGTTCTAAGCATCCAACAAAGGTGTTCCTATACTTTCTGGAAATCTTATGAACTTGTCTACAACTTTGTTATTATCACCCAAAGCTGATTCAACAATTATCAAGGTCAAACATTACAATGTTTCAGATCTACACAGACATGGACAAAATTTTGATAGGAACTTCATAAATATGCATTTGGAGTTCTAGTTCACTAAATAATGTGTTATTTAACATTTTGAAAAGCCTGAGAAAAGTACTACAACTTTTTAGTTGTCACCAAGAGATGATTCAAAGGTTAATTAAGTCAAAAGGCACAACCTTTTAAATCGGCACAGAAAACAAGCACAACCTGGCAGTAAATTGACATAATGATAGTACAAACTTAACAGCAAATCAACTATTACAGCAGCTATTTATATATGTAACCCAACTCTACAAGCTCATAAAGCAAGGTCTGCAGTAGAGTTCGACATTCTTTAGACAATTCTTTCTCTGCAGTGGCACTTCTACTAGTAATAATTTAGAACCAATTGAATGGATTAACAGAATTTGAATCGTATGCATAAGAGTTTGCAAAATTCACAAGCAGTACAACCTAGAGCCCACAGACCGAAATCAAGCAAAACACACATATTATAGTTCTGCAGCCAACCTAGGAGTCTTTAACACCATCAAGCTTGCTGCTGCTTTAGTACAAATCAATAGCAAAACACCATAATCCATTGTAGATCCAAATCAGAACAAGGAAGAGAGGAACACTTACCCGCCTGCCTGTGTTCTTGTCGCTGCAGGCACCAGCACTGGAGCAACTGGCTCCCTGGCCTCACAGGTTGCAGGTCGCAAGGAAAACAAAACTGTAGAGATCGATTAAAGGAATAGTTATATATTATTCATATACAACGAGCTGGTGAATTAAACTTAAAAGCTAATGAGCCCCATATATTCTCTCATCAAATTGGTTATGTTATTATTCAAGTGAAATGACATACTGCATGGTCAAACTCATGCAGCTACTAAAGCCACTAGTATATTGCCCGTGCTAACGCTATAGTGTGATCTTAGAAATAAGATTCAACTAACCAATCTATATACTGGTTGACCAATTCAATCCTGTGTGACCGTCTCATGCTTGATGATATTGTCAGACTTCTACTCCAATTCTAGCCTCTTTTTTAATGTGGTTAATTTTTGCTTTCCTGAAGCTAAAATTCAGAAGCCAAATAAATTAATATATCACTTGCAAAAATAAATTACCAAACCTTGAGATGTCCACATACACTGCAGTAAGTTTGTTGCCTCTTCTCATATGCCCATCAAAAAAAGGTGGGTTTAATTTCAGTTAGAAAGAAAAAAGAATATATGACTGTACATGTGTGAATCTGACGCTTGATGTAAAATGTTGTTTTTGATGGGTGACCTCGGTACACATATCTATTATCATCACACTCCACATGTACAACATTTAGTTAAAGTTAAAAATCTACTACCAATAAGTGAATTTCCAGGTTTCTGAATTTCCACGGGACTACGATTTCGAAAAAGAATTTCCACGGGAACTTACGTTGCTGATGACGACCTTGAACAAATCATGAGCTCCTTCTCATGTGCGTTTATCCTTGTCCTTCTTCTGCATACCGACGCCCACATCCATGGCAAAAAAAATATCAGAAGGCAATCGGAGGGAGAAGGGGGAACAGCGAAGGAACACACCTAGTCTCCGTTGTTGGAGCCGATAGTCAACTCATCCGTCATCAGATGATTCATGTGATAGGTAGTTATGTGCACTACATTACTTGACATGTATTTCGAAAGCACAAATGCAGAGTTAAAAAACCTAGAGAAATATAAAGGGCAATTTACAACGTATTCCAGGGGTCAATAACATATCCATGCATTGAACTATGGGAGAAGGCAAAGGTAACAATCCGCAAGATAAAATGTATCAGGATAAATTGCTTTTCACTTGAATAAAGATTTGGATAGAGCTGGTCCCATACTTCTACCACCTATGTAAATTCTCAACTATCGTGCACATCATGCAACATATATCAGTAGCTTAATGCATATACAGAAGGAACATCATGGAACCGATTTCATAGGATGTATACCCTCATCCTTATCAACAACAAACCAACATGCCTACAAATTAAGAAGCACCTAGCATACACTGGCTTAGCATAAACTGAAGAGGTATCTTTCAATTGACAACACCCTGGAGAGTAATAAATTGAAGAGGTATCAGTAATCCCATTACTTCTTTACTAATCTGAAGTCTAGACAGAACAGAAACTATGGAAGATAAAAATCAATGCATCAATCAAATGCTACATGGAAAAAAATCAGGAATCTTCTCAACTCCATATGGAATCCGCTTGCTATGCCACCATGCTGAAGCCAACAGCAGCCACCCCCCCCCCCCCACTTCCCCCATCACGCTGCTGTTCCTAGAGCTGCTCCAGCACGACACAGATCAGTGAAGCAGCTGCCCACCAGGGCACCACACGACACAGATCTAGAAGAGGGGATGAGGATCTTCGCACAAGAACTGACCTGGACGTATTCTACATTTTTACCGCGTCTGCAGCTAGATCCACCGGTGTTGTGGCCGGGTCCGGCACCTCCAAGGCAGTGCGAGCCACATCTGTGGAGGGTCGGCGTTCAAGCACCGGCGCCTGCTTTTCCTTGACGTAGGTGGCGGCATCCCCTTGGCTTGCCACCAAGGTCTTCGCGGGTGTTGGAGGCGCCCCTAGGGCTCGCGACGGCGGCAGCTCGACGCTGCTGAGGAGCCGTCGGGGGGCCGTGCCGGGGGCGCTGGGTGAGGGGAAGAGGGCCAGCGGCGACAGGAGCTGCCGGTGGCATCCGGCGTGGGGACTGGCAGGGGGCGCCGGGTAGGCGCCAGGCGGCCGGCTGGCAGGGGAGGCGGGCGAAGCCGCCAGGGGCGCCAGGGACGCCGGGGGAAGTGGAGGGGGCGCGCTGTAGAGCCGAGCAGCACGGCACGACGCATTGTATGCGGACGTACGGGATGGGAGTGTGGCGGTGGGGGGAGGAAAGAAAGAGAAGCGGGTAGGGTTTTTCCAAATCCAAACACACATACGCGGGCTGGTATGACAGGCGGGCTCAATTCAATATACCGACGGACTGACAGACCCAAAAGTTAATATTCAGCGACCGACCGTCCAACAGTAAACTTAAATAGAAATAGCGGCCAACTGTCGGACGACAAAACAAGATATAGCGTCCAACCATAAGCCATTAAGTTATACCGACCGACCGTCCAATGCCATATCGATTTTTTTTACCGACCCTTGGTTGGACGCTAGCTTGGGCTGTGGTATAGTGCGGATCTTAGCATGGTTGAATCTGTTCATGACAATATTGTGCTGAACAAGTGTATCAAGGACATCATTGCATTAATCAAACCAGTAGATTAGTAGCACCAGTAGATTAGTAGCAAGTGGCTATCTACAATTTAGGAGCTGAAATATTATATCCACTATGCATCTTTGTCAGGTAACTTATATTTGTTTATGTTACAACTGACAACTGAAACCTTCTCAATTGTGTTTAAAGTTCCACCTATAACCCTGATATTAGTTAAGGTGCATTGGTGTCAACTTTGACACTGAAACATGAGCATACTTTGCCTGCAGTTAAGGTGCACAGCACACTGACAGTAGACGGGGGACCCAATGAGCTGCTGTATGATTCTTGTGATTTTTGTAATGCTTCATTGCTGTGATTAAATCTCAATGAATAAGGTATGTTGGAAGACACCATATTTGTTGTTGTTCAGTATCAACACATCCTCTTAAGAAAATTTTTCTGTTTAACAAATTTTTGACTATCTTCTAAGTGAGCTTCTGTATTTCGGTTCACACTCAGAAAAGGAACCAATCAAAGAGAGGTCATGAAAGAATTTTGGAAGCACTCAACTCAGCTGGACATGATGGCCTGTTTTTTTTACTTCAAAATTCAAAGCTATAACTCTTGTGTTGCATGTGCATTGCATTATAAAAATATCCGACTATGTATGGGGCTTAAAGTTCATTCTCTTGTATGAATGGTTGATATCAACTTGAAAATATTGGTGCCGGCATGTCTCCCCTGTAAAATCCTTCTCTCATGTCAATTCAAATAAGAGTAGTTGCACTATCGTAGTGCTACTTTGCAAGATCCAAGCATATTTTCTGTTTCCAAACGACCACACCATTCTAAATATGTGTTTCTTTAGAGATATGCCTATTTAGTTTGGTCAGATTAATCCACGTTTGGGGCAAAGGTTGTTATTTTTGTTCTTCCATTCAAAGATTCATAAGTACAAATGTTGGATTCAGAAGTTTTATATATCTTAAAATTCAGAAAATGTTGATTTCAAAATTCAGAAGATATAAGAACTTACTCTTGCATGCATGTATGTAAAATATCCATGTTTTTGGTAACTCTTGGATGTAAAAAGGAGCGGGGAGCAACTGTATTTGGTTAACTTGATTATAGCCAGCAAACACACACTAATCCTCCATTTGTTGGTTTAATCAATTCTTTGCGTACTTGAATTCACAAATCACAAAGGGAAAAAAAACGTAGTTCTGGGTGTACCTCTCTGTAGTGATTTCCACTTTAAGTTTTTGAGTCTAATTGTCCTCAATTCCGCAGGAGCATGCAGAGTTTCTACATCCAGCATTGAAATCGTTCGGCACCTGTTACCCAAGCTTCCGTTGATCCAGGTGAGTCCCGCTGCCATTACCCTTTGGTTCGAGCCTCTTAAGCCCTTGTGTTTTGTTGAAAATGAATGATAATAGTGAATAGTCAACCTCATTTATGTCTCAACCTAAAATTGCTTACTCTATAGAGAACAATTCAGCAAATTGTTCATCACTGATAGCAAACTTACAATCATCTAATGACTGAGCACACCACAATACACTTCGGCAAATTGTTCTTTTGCCTTCTGTTCTAATGACTAAACCATCCATCTCAGTGCTTGCGTCTTCCATTCCTGTATGTGTTGCAACCAACCAGTATTCTAATAGCCAAAGTCACACCTCCTGTGTTTGCTGGCATGTTCTCTCTAATGCAATGGATTGAATGTTTATTCTCTGCACATAATTAGTGAATGAATGGTATCTATTTTCAGTGGGTGAATTGATTAGAAAAGTTTCCATCTCACATTTATTTTTGTATAATCAGAGACGTCCTAGAGCCTAGCAGAGGTTGTGCACACCTAAGAGGGGGGATATAAACATTCTGGAGCAGTGATCAAATACCAAAAGCAACCATAACACCGATGCTGGAAGAAATTTCGAAATAGTTCTGAAGTTGGAGTTGGACATGGTTAATTTAACCAATTTTGTACATATTTAGTTAGTTATTAATTGAAAGTTCAAAATTACCTTTGTATCATAGTGAACTTTAGATGCTTCACTGCACTTTGTATTAGATAACTCAACTTTAAGATGTTTCATTGCAGTCTTAGTTCAGAGAATGGCACTGCCATTTCTTCTCATTGTTATGAGCAAATTGATTTTTCATTGTCATATGAGAAAAAGTTGTGAGCATGCGAAACATATAGTTAGTTATTCAAATTTATACCCACATTAGCTTTGCATGATGCTTTAGCAAAAGAACAATTTTAGTTGAATGGAGGTTTTTTCTTTCTTTTTTTTTGGTTCAGTGTATTTTTGGTGATGCCAATTAAATATCATCCATACATATACAAGTGTTCTCCCATTGCAACGCACGGCACTCACCTAGTGTATATCCTTTACTGCAGGAATTTGTCCATGGTACAATGGGTTATTATTTTTGCATTTGAACTGGACATGCATACAAAATCCACTTATTACACTAGAAACAAATACAAATGGTGATACATATAATACTCACATTAAAAAAATGTAATCCCTAGCCTCAAGTGCAATTTCAACATCTTGGCTTCTAGTTGCAGTAATGAGTTAGCTACACTCTGCAATAAACTGTGATACATATGCTCACTCTTCAAAAATTTAATCACTGTTTTGCCCTCATAGCCCCAAGAACAATTTTGACAGCTTGCCTTCAGGTTGCAGTAATTCCGCACGGTGAACAAATGAAATAAAACTAAGCTCTCGACAAGCAAATGACTTTATGATAGGAAATTCAGGGATTTTACATTACTTATGAAAGAATTAATCCTGTCTGCATCTTTTTGGATACCATCAGGAGCACATATGCCGCTGCTAACATCAACACCATTTGGTTTCAGAGCAGAAAAGGCTTCACAAACATTATCTGCATGAAGCCCTCCAGCTAATAGCCATCCATTCTTGCTTTTGACAGATGGCATTTGGAACTTCTGCCAATTGAATCCCTTCCCACTGTAAATGAAAATCAGTGACATTTGTCATATATCTTTCGAATAAGAAGGGAAATATGTCCATTGGCTAGCATACAATCTAAGAGAACTTCTCTACCAATTGTAGATTAAGGAATGACAAGATACTGCTTCTGCAATGAAGTAATGCAATATAAATATGAACGCTGAATTTAGTGAGTATTCGAATCACGAACACTTAAATGATCAGTTGCCTCAACTTTTATCTCTTTTGGGTGTTAATTACAAGCATATGATTTCCTTGCTGTAGAACAAGCAGAACAAATTTTAGCTATATCAGGAGAGCAAGAACTAACCTTCCGCCTTTTGCACTATCCACTAAGTACCAATCAAGTTCATATTCCATATCAGGAGTGTTGATTAGTTTTCCATTGTCATCAGCATTTAGTACATAAATGATACGATTATTCTTTGAAAGAGTATGAACCAATGCACGAGATTCATCACCATGAAGCTGCATATTTGAAATTCTGGAAAGTGTAAATAATAATCATAACCAGAATAGCAAAGCAGCGGACACAAAATAGGATACAACATTTCTAAATCGAACCTGGACAAAGTTAAGGTTGCATGAATGAGACACTCGTAGAATTGTCTCTTCATTATCATCCACAAAGACACCAACTGATTCAGCACCATAAGATTGTGCAACTCTTGATATTTCTTTTGCCTCCAATAACGAGACAGAGCGTTTAGAGTTGGGCCAGAGTATCATGCCTATGAGCTCAGCTCCAGCCTTTACAGCCATTTCTGCATCTCTAGCTGATGTGATGCCACACATTTTGACTACAGGGCAGATCTTTCTGGTATCTCCACAACTAGGCGATGAAGATACAACAGTATTTGAATGATGGTTACTTTGGTTTGTTCCCAAGCGTGACATTTTTACTCTAGAAATTCTTGGAAGTCCTGTGTGAGAAAAGACAGGGTAAGGTGGTAGAGTACATAATTGAAGCAATATTTGTACAAAACCACATGATTACTGATGTACTTTATAGTAAAAACTAACATATGTCACAATAAACCAAAGAAGGGTATCATTGATTTGTTAGTTACTAAAATATGTAGTTTTCAGAAAAGATAATGATAAAGCTAACTAGAATAAAATAATCAAGGCTAGTCCAGAAGTACTTAGTGACGTTGATCAGACAAAATGATTAGCTTGTGCACCAACATGCAGCCAGTTCATCTTAAATACAGTGGATACATACAATGTTACAACAGCTACTCTAGGCTTGCAGTCTATTCCAAATGGCTCTTGTTTTCTTTGGGGTAACTTGTTGGAAATTTTCTTTTCCAGAACCAGTTTTGTATACTGAAGAATTACATGAACATTTCATTTCTAGCAACCGAGAATGTAGAGAATAAAAACATTTGTGATCAAATAACAGAACATGACTACAAATGCTCACCATTGTTTCGTACTAAAGGAAATTGCTGATAGCGTCTTGTTGAGATTGGCAACATCATTACTGAGAAGGCATAAATGAGAAAACAAAAGGGATTAGCACATCACAAATTGGCCATTTGGTAGAAATGGAAAGCATCAAAAGTTCAGAACTCAAAAGTGAATAAATAAATTGAAGTTACAGACCAGGGGCGGACCAAGTAGAGGACATAGGACTCAATATTTTTGGCAAAATAATCGAAGTCAGTGGCCATAGACACACTTCGATCAGATCCGAATACAAATAGCCACATAACTTAAGTTAGGGTTCGTGCTCGGTCTCGCACAGCAGGAAGGGAGAAAGGGTGCGGATACCTGGTGGGTGCTCGTCGACAGCGAAGGATCCAACGAAGACCTAGGGACTTGGATTAGGGCGGCGCCGACGCCGGCGGTCACCCAATTGCCACACGACTACACGAGAGCGCACGCATGCGTAAATGCAAGGATGAAAGTACGGGCTGTTTGATGAAAGGCCAGAAGGGTTCAAGAAACCAGAAAATTGGAGATATGCTGTTGTTAAAGTGGACTTCGGCTCTGTTTGGATTTGGAAACTAAATTTTATGGAGTCTTAAATATAGGATGCGTTTAGTTTTCTATTTCACCTAAAAAAATTTTAGGTTTTGACCTATTATTTTGCAGAATAAAACTAAACACCATGCAAAATTTTTGATAAAAAGATATCCATTCTCTATTTTGGATTTTGGCCTCAAGAGGCAAAAAAAAAACCAAAAAGAAGTCTTCACCCACCTTATGAAACATTTGACATTTTGGATGGACTAAACACACCCATGAAAATTTTGGCATTTTGCATTTCATCATTCCAAAGCAGTTGACATTTTGTATTTTGTATTTCATGAGAATTAAACACAGCCATATATTATTTACGAAACTAAAAATATAGGGTGAGGATAATTTGCGAGACGATTTTTTAAGCCTAATTAGTCCATGATTAGCACCAATTGCTACAGTACAAAAATATGCTAATGACAAATTAATTAGGCTTAATAAATTCGTCTCGCGGATTATCCATCGAATATATAATTTGTTTTTTAATTAGTATTCGAAAACCCATGGCCAACCCCGGTCAAGATCCAAAATGACATGGACTAAACTTATTTCGCTGAACCAAACACACCCTTTGTCCAAAAATTCTAGTACTTGTTTACTTCACCCCTCCCAGGTATTCTACTCCTTGAAATATTCAAATATGTCTGAATAACCGCTGCGACATCTTAAAAAAAATATCAACACTAACATCTCAGGCCTTGTTCGCTTGTTTTATAAGCCGTATTTTTTCAACGAACGAACAATATTTTTCTCTCACAACACATCAGTGAACGGTATTTTTAGTCGTAGCTTTTCAGCCAAGCGGGCAGGACGTTACTCTCGTACACCCTTTCTAAAATTTCTTTTGACTATGCATTGTCTTTGTTTCACGTTGACAATAGCGAAACTATAACTACAATTTTGGCTAGTCACGGCTTTGAAAGTTTATAGATGAGACATCTAAAATTGGTTCTAGATCTACAATGGTAATTTAGGAGATAAAAAAATAGATTTTTAATGCTCTATAAGAACCGTGCCAAATGGTGACGAGATCACAAACCTGTTTGCATTTTATTGGGCCGTAAAACCCAGCACGGCCCACCCTCACACTGCCACACACACCAGAGTCAGAAGCCGCCTCTGTGCCGGTGCGGCGGCGCAGTCTCCCCACAAGCCACCGGCCGCCGGCCGCGGAGATGGAGCTGCTGTGTCCCAGTGCCAAGAGGAGGAGATCGGAGGACCTCGCAGCCGGTGAGCCCCCGCCACGGGCGACGGAAGCCACGGAGGCGGCCAATCTCGGACCTACAGCCCACAGCAAGGAACCGCCGCCGCCGCCTGATGCTGGCGGCGGCGGTGACATCGACCGCATCAGCGGTCTCCCCGACGCCGTCCTCGGTGAGATAGTTTCGCTTCTCTCCACCAAGGAAGCCGGTCGCACTCAAATCCTCGCCTCCCGGTGGCGCCACGTTTGGCTCGCCTCCCCTCTCGTCATCGATGGCAGAGACCTCTGGACCAAGCCCAAGATATTTACCGCCGCCAACGAGGCCCTCGCCAGCGCGGTCTCCAAAATCCTCTCCGCCCACCCGGGCCCCGGCCGCCGCTTCTACGTCCCGCCGCACTATGTCCACGACCGTCGAGACACGACCGTCCCGCCACCATGGACGCCTGGCTCAGCTCCCCGGCGCTTCACAACCTCCAGGAGCTTGATTTCTGGGAAGGGAAACATATGGTACATCGGTATGGTCGCCCGTATCCGTTGGCACCGCCACCTGCCTCTACTTTCCAGTTCTCGGCTACCCTCCGAGTTGCTACCTTGAGCAAATGCGAGCTCCCGGATAGCTCAGTGGAAGGGACTCGCTTTCCCCACCTTAAGCAGCTCGGCCTTGAAAATGTCAGCTTCTCCGAGGGCTCACTGCATACGATGATTTCCAGCTGCCCTGTCCTGGAGTGTTTGCTGCTTAACGGCATCTTTGGGGTTGGCTGTCTCCGGATTAGTTCCAATACCCTTAGAAGCATCGGTGTCGGCACTTATTTTGATTGTTATATAGGGACAATCTCCATAGGGACAATCTCCAGTTATTAGAGGAAGTCATAATTGATGCCCCTTGTCTTGAAAGATCTCTCTATCTTGGTTCATTCAAGCCAACCAGTTTCATTATAATCTCTGCACCTAAACTGGAGACTTTAGGCTGTCTTAATAATGATTGGTTTGAACGTACCAGGCTCGTGTTTGGCACCATAATTATTTAGGTAGTCATGGCTTCTTCCCATGAAAAGTTTGCTGAGTTTTGTTTTCTGTTACAGAGATTTTCATATCATCAGCATTTGCACATGGTTTGATGTTTTGTTCAATGCTTGATTCAGGGATTAAAAGTTGTAAGCTTGACAACAACATTGAGCAGTGTCAAGACTCTAGCTGTCGCATCACATAATATTAATCTCGATACGGTTATTGAGTTGATGAAATGCGTTCCATGTCTGGAGAACTTGTACATAAAGGTAGTTCTTCAGCTACAGTTTGTGGATCACAATGTTCTTATATTCTTTTTCTTGACTTGGTGTTAATCCTTGTACCAATGTGGTTTGAGTTTTCCCATTTTAATCTGTTTTGCTCTTTAGTCTAAAATTTCAGGAGAAATGAATTGGTGGCGTCGTAAACACAGGGATTTCATTAGAAGCTCTGATATCCATCTCAAGAAAATAGTGTTGATGTATGGAGGCATCGGATTACAAATTAACTTTGCCTCATTCTTTGTACTGAATGCGAGAGAGTTAGAGTTAATGAGGCTCGAAGTTGAAGACAAAAATTACAATGAGGCTTTTTTTGCAGAACAATATGGGATGCTTCAGATGGAGAAAAGGGCCTCGAGAGGTGCACGGTTACATTTTACAAACAAAACATGTACCCATCGTATACATGTTAATCATGTCCGTGATTTGTCTGTAGCAAACCCCTTCGAATGTACGGAGTAGATGGTAGAATTGGTCTAGGTCTTTCGCCTTGGTCTTGCCACTCTCATTTGGTATTTGTTGGAACAACTATTTCTCATGATTGTAGTGTTTTGAATATCTATTACCTGGAACATGGGATATCTGAACAAAATATAGCCCATTCTTAGTTTATGGTATATGCGATAAACCGACTATAGTAGAAATAGTAATATGAGCCGTGTGATATTGTGCAAGATTGCTGCAGTAGACATTTTTTATTTTGAGTTCTAAATATCAGCAACCTCAGTAGATTTATGAAATCTTCAGTTGGTACTACATATTAGTCCTGTAACTTCCAACTCAAGGAAGCAGTGTTGTACGTAGTTAATCATCTCATGTGTCTTAGTTACAAAATCCCCCATTACAAAATCCCCAATCAGGGAACCCCCCCGGACCCTTAGCATTGCTATCAAGAGCAACAAATTCAGGTTCAAACATTTTACAACATCAGGCACCTAGTATCTGAGACAGCACAAGCATGGCTCAAACTACCACCACCACCTCCGTCCACTCAGGTCTCAGGAACTATATTATATTAATGAACTGTACTCCACAAAAATGTGTCCAGTAATGGTCCTGTTCGGCAGACTGTTTTTTGGCTTATAAGCCGGCTGTGGTTGATTTGCTGTGAGAGAAAAACACTGTTCCACGTCTGATAAGCCGTGCTGATAAGCTCAGACGAACAGGGGGAATGAATTCTACCATCACGGTTTACCAAAAAGCAGACCTGCTGCTCAGCTGTAAACTCCAGACTTGGTAGTTCTAGGTCTTCTAGGGCATCAAACAGATCTTCCATCAGTCACCAGTCATTGAGATCCTCTGGGTTTGACTCCTGAGGCTACCTTCCCCAGTTTGATGCTCCTTTTGTTTTCACATATTACCTTACGACCTTATCATTGTGATGTGGCAATATTTTTAAAAAGAGAGAAAAAAAAAACAAGTGTCATGCTGACGGAACTGTCTTAGTTCGGTTTCAACTTTTGATGAGCCATAAGATTAAATGTTTATGAACCGCTAGAATAGAACTTTTATCCATATTTCATTACATTTACATTCTAAGTTCTTGAAAATAACTTTATAAAACTGTCCACTAAGAATGATCATATAAACACAACGGCCTGAGTCCTAAGCTTCATATACACATTAAACCAAAAGGCCATTAAATCCACGACCCAATATAATTCCTGGTGGAATATTTACGACACTTTTGAGGGTAGTCTACGACCAGAACATATACGTGAAACTGTACGCCTACACAAAGCCCACGAATGACGAACCGCATCAGACCATTGAATACAAACTCCCGCCGCCCAAGCTGAAAACAAGTCGCCTGTCATCCTCCAGGTCTGAATTTCTGGGTGGCTTGTTCTAGTTCTGTTTCTTATCTTTTGGTGGAGCTCTCGGAATCTTGCTCAGAACTTTGGCGTCCAGGACCTTGTACTGCTTGCAGAGCTCACTGTGTGCCTTTGCAGCGAACTCGTCCACCTGGTCCTGATACTTGTGGTACAATATCGGCACCGTATGGAGGATCAAGATCGCTGTTTGGAGAATTGATGTTTAGCTAACTAGAGTGGGAGCTCAAAGAATCACTAAAACAGAGTTTTTGGAGCGTAAAAACCCATACCAATGTACATGAATCTCAGGAGATCGCAGAGCTCTCCGATCTCTGAAAGAATCCAAAGGGCAACGATCACCTGAAACATTGGAACAATGATTTGGTCAGTGTAACCTTGCAAACTGTCACTGAAAAGGGGGGAAAAAACAAATGGGTCTCTGAGATTTATACGCCTAGGAACTTCATCAGGTTATGGCCCAGAGCAATCTCCCGAAGCAAGGCAAGTGCCTTGTTGATGTCAGCACGCAATGCTAGCGCAATGTTCACAGCAAGATCTTCAGATATCTGCACTTCAGGAACATCAGGAGGACTCCTGAAAGTGAAACACTTGATATTTAAGAAATTTGGTCAGCGTGAAGTGCATATAAATCTATGTATCTCTTCCTTACTTTTTGATAAAGACAGTGGCATTGGACCATAGGAACAAGATGGTCAGTGCAACAATCAGCACATGAGAAACCAGGGTCAGGAGATGGTATTCCACAATTTCGAACAGAACCCATAGGATAGTTGCACCACCAACTACAGCAGCAGAGGTCTTCTTGTCTTTCCACAACAGTACATCAGCAGCTTCACAGAGGAATACAGATGAGAAGAGGAATGGCATCAGGATAGATTATGCATCCATAAATATGAGTAACATTTTCATTAACATAATTCTGTTGTGGTTATTTTCCTAATGAAAATCATTTATAACATGGCATATCAGATTTTTATTTCTCCTTTTCTCCCCCTTTTTTTCACCACAAAACATGGTATCGCTGAGGCTGTAAAAATGGTCTGACTCTCTGCCCCTTCCCTCCACATCTCTATCATATCTTCCATTTCTAATGCAAACTAACGGGAAAATAAAAATTAACCCCTTGAACTGTTCTATCTTCATCCAAAACTTTTGTACTGCTGTTCAATACCTTAACCATGGTCGAGGGCATGGGCTGCAGCTTTTAATTCTTCTAATCATTTAATTGAAGTAACACTGAAATTACAAAAAAGAAAAGTCTACAAGGGACCTTACAGCATCTCCAAGAGAACACTTACATTGATCTCATTTTCGTATACAGGGTGCACCCTAAACTGAAACCCCTATTAAAACTTGTTCTCCCACAGCAGTTCCCCTAATTATCACCATCCTATTTTTCAAAGACGTCACATCAGCTATTTGGTCCCATGATTTCTTCATTGAACAGAACTATTTCTTTTTTTCTAGATTGTAGCACCGCCATCAGCGTCTCTTATCCGCTGCCAGCAGCGTCTAGCGGTCTAGGTGGACTCAATTCATGTCTATTTCGTTTCCAACAAGCAATGTCCACGTTTCTCTCTTTTCAGATATGTTTCTGGTACCGTCCTCTCTCTTTACAAATAATAATTCCAAGGTTTTGGTCTTCAGGACACATGGAGATGCATCACCTTAGTGGCTGTTCGGCCAACACATGTGTTTATGACGGACATACTGGAATCAACAGCTGGCGCTGCAGGAAGTCAGCGCCAACAGGGGAACCTGTTGCCGTCGCAGGGATTCAGGGGAAGATACTGATCATGTAAGATACTTATAGAATTTAGTTTAAAATTATTTGAGTATAAATCTTCCCCAACCTAAACAGGCCCAGATAAATAACATTAATTTAGAAAATGTGATCTGTGTTTATGATTTTTTTATCAGATCCTAGCTGCAGATGAGGAAAATGTGTCTGTGATCCAAAATTTCTTTGTCTTAATAGCATGACATTCTAATCGTTCAGTGCATTCCTGAAAAGCTAGGAAATCTTGAAAATTTTATAGCATCCCATCCCCATGTTTATGAACATAATCCACAACCTTTCTTTTAAACAAGCAAAAGCCAGATACTTATTGGCTTTAGGATGACAACTAAATATATGTATATTGTAGAAGCCCCAAATCGCCAATGATACTTTTCGTGATTATCTGCACTCAGTCGGCGAAAGCTGCCTACATATTTACTGCTTTGTAGGGGTGTAGCAAAATTTCCTACCGAGTACTACCGACATAGTACTAAACTCGTATATCAACCTGCGCCTTTCAACAAGAACAGAGGCATGACAGTCTGGAAGACAGAGATTACTGTACTGGTCCTGGTCAGCGCTCACAGCCTAACTACTCAAATAAACTGACAAAAAATAAAAACTACTGTGTTAAGAACTATCCGTAGTTCTGTACCCATATCAAGAAACTCTCGCGAATTGTGAATAGCCCTAGAGGAAGAATGGAAGAATTCCGCTCCTAGCAAGGCAGCGATAACTGCAGCTAATAGTAACAACTAATTACTGCGCTCAAGAAATCGATATAGGTGGAAAAAAAATCCGCCTACACGAATCGTGTGGTGCTTACTTAAGGAACGCAGAATTGCTGTCCGACGAAGCAATCAGCTAGCTAAAAACAAAAAAAGGAACACAAGAAGATGAGAAAAGGCTCATACTTTTACCCCCGCCAAGAGCCTTGTGGACAGACTTATCCTCCCCAAGGAACCAGAACCCCCGGGACCTCGCCGCGGCCGGCGGCGGCGACGCCGTATCCTCGACGGCGGGCGTCTCCTCCGCGGGTGCAGCCATGGCCGAGCGAGGAATCAAGCTTGTGGAGCGGCAGCGTCGATGAGCAGGAGGCTGGAGGCAGGAGCAGTTCTCCACTCTCTTGGTGTGCTGCCTTTTTCTTTGGGGCTGGGCCTTTCTTTCTTGCTACGCCTCCTGCGGTCGTGCTTTGGAGTTTGGACTGGTGTGTCAATGCGTGTGTGTGCTTCCTTTCCCCGAACCTTCTGAAATTTGACGGGCACATTCTGGGTGTGTTTAGTTGCCTCTGTAAAATTTTTTGGAAGCACAGTAACTTTTACGTTTGTATTTAGCAATTAGTGTCCAATTATGGACTAATTAGGTTCTAAAGATTCGTCTCGTGATTTACAACTAAACTATATAATTAGTTATTTTTTTACTTATATTTAATGCTTCATACATGCGTCAAAGATTCGATGTGATAGAAAATCTTGTAAATTTTTTAGAACTTGGAAGGAACTGAACACACCCTCGTTTCAAGAATCCGATTGGAGCCTTTCTCATGTGTATGTATATCCTCTAGCTGTCCTGATAAACGTATCCATGGCATGTTTCGTTGCAGTTGCATATATAATAAATAAATTAGTTTGTGGCAGGCCAGTGACAGTGAGAGCCGTCATCACGATCTCTATGGATCTGGTGAGGGTCGGGAGGAGCCTGCTGCAGGCAGCGCCAGCGCGCACGAAGGTAAACGTGGGCTAAAAATGAGCATGCATCCCGCGGGCCCAAGGCACGACCCGAAGC
This sequence comes from Saccharum spontaneum, assembly GCA_022457205.1. Classification (NCBI taxonomy): domain Eukaryota; kingdom Viridiplantae; phylum Streptophyta; class Magnoliopsida; order Poales; family Poaceae; genus Saccharum; species Saccharum spontaneum. The sequence continues at coordinate 21,175,106 of CM039593.1, read as the reverse complement.
ACGCAAATTTGGCCCGGCCCGAGCATGGCACGGCCCGTAAGGCAAACGTGCCCGTGCCAGCCCAAGGCATGTAGCAGGCCGTGCTTGGGCCGTTTCCTCGGCACGCCGGGCGGCGCGGCCCGGCCCGCTTGCCAGCTGTAGGCACGGTCGCGGCCCGTTGTCCCTCTGGCTATATAAGCCGACCCCGCCACGCCCCCAAACCCTAATCCCATTTCCAATCCCCACCGGCCACCCCGCAGCGTAGCCGCAGCCGTGGCGCTCCCCACCCCGCCCCCAAACCCTAATCCCCTTCTCTCGCCGCTGTCGCCGTCAAAATTTGCTGTCGTGCTGCACTCCGGCGAGGTCTCCACCGCCGGATCTTGAAGATACCTCGCCAGATCTTGGAAATACCGGCGAGAAACCTCTATCTCCCGGTCTCTCTCGTCGAATCTTGCCACTGCCGTCTCCTTCCTATTCCTCTTCTCCGCCTCCGCAGCTCGTCTTCTCCATTTCTCCGGCGCCGGGCTCCGTCTCCATGCAGGCAAGTACCCGTACCCTAGATCTACTTGTTCCTGTACTCATCTTCACCATTTCTCCGGCGATAACCCTAACCCTAACCCCTCTGTTTTCTGTTCGCAGGTCGCCGGCGTCTAGCTGGTGCCGCAGGAGCCGTTGAGGAACGGTGCCGCGAGGTGAAGAAGAAGAGCCGGGGTGGTGGCCATGGCCGGCGCTGATGACGATGGTTACTCATACTCGCCAACCATGAACGACGAGCTCAGGGACTGTGGAATGGCCGGCGATGACGAAGATGACATGGCAGATGCTGTTGCACTCTTGTTCGGGGCATCTGTTGTGCCTGGTGTTGGCTGTGCTGCTGCTGCGCCTAGTGCTGGCCGTGGCCGTGCTGCTGCTGGCCGTGGCCGTGCATCGGTTGCGCCTGGTGCTGGCCGTGGCCATGGCCGTGCTACTGCTGCGCCTGGTGCTCCAGCTGGTGCAGCGCCTGGTGCTCATCCTGGTGGTGCAGCGCCTGATGCTCCTGCTGTTGCAGCGCCGGGTGCTCCTCCTGCTGCTGCGTCCCCTGCCCCTAGCGACGCAGCTTCACTGGCATCCTCGGCCAGCCTCAGTAAGCGCCGCTCTCCTGTCTAGGAATTCTTTGATGAAGTAACTGAGTCTGTTGATGATGATGAACGTGTTATTGTAGTTTGCAAGCTTTGTAAGTCTCGGTTGTCTGGTACTTCTGCTAATGGCACTGGTCATTTGAAAAGACATCACCTTTCATGCCAGAAGAAGACTGATCATGCTAATATGGTTCAAACTAGGCTAGCTTTAAACCCTGATGGATCATATAGAAACTAGGAGTATAGACCTGAAATTGCTAGGATTGAGCTCTGTCGTTTGATTGCTAGATTAGATCTGCCTTTGTCTATTGCTGATAATGATGTTTGGGATGACTACATTCAGCGTGCTCATAATCCTAGATATAAGAGAGTATCTAGATTTACCCCTCTGGAGACTTGGCTAAGCTTTACAATGAAAAACTACATCACCTTAAAAATGAGGTTTTTCCTATTGTGTCTTCTTTTTGTTTGACATCTGATATCTGGTCTGATAATGCTAAGGAAGATTACATAACTATTGTTGCTCACTATATTACTGCTGATTGGGAACTTAAAAAATCTGTCATTGGTTTTAAACTGATTGAAGTGAGTCATAATGGTATGAACATTGCTGAATGTATCTCTGGTGTGCTTGCTGATTGGGGTCTGCTTGACAAAGTTTTTGTTATTAGCCTTGATAATGCTTCTGCTAATACAACTGCTATGGTTGCTTTGACTCCTATGCTTGATGGTTACTTGGGCTATGATGTTCATCCCTCAGATCATACTAAAAAGATATATCATGTTGTGCATCAACGTTGTGCTTGACTCCTATGCTTGATGGTTACTTGGGCTATGATGTTGTGCATCAACGCTTTGCTTGACAAAGTGCTTGCATCAACAGTGTGGAGATGTTGATCTGCACCAAGGACTGGGAGCTTGGCGAAGAGAGTGGACAACAAACTGTGGTGGACAAGGAGTTAGAAGACTACTTCAAGAACCAGTTTCTTGATGAAGATTCTGGTGCTTCTACTACAACAGCTGCTTGAAGGATTAATGTAAGTGCCCCAACAGCTTTCTGGTGCTTCTACTCTCAACTTCTACTAAGTACTAACCCATTCTTTCGTTGTTTTAGCTCACTATGGAGGACAAAGAGCTGCTTGAAGTCTGCTGAGTTGCTTGAACTCCTTAGAAGTTGCTTTAAGTCCTTAGCAGTGAGATCAGAGTACGAGACTGTGAGCGTCTAGACTTTAAGACATTTGAACCTTGGCTTGTAATAATTTCGACAATTGAACCTTTTCATGAGCTGGCCGTACTCTTTTCCTTTCTAGGGTTTTATCTCACGAGGTGTGAGTTTTACCTAGAAAGGTTTTTAATGAGGCGGCATTGCACAACAGCTCAATTTAATCGATTTGGTACTCTTTACATCTTGCTTTCTCAAATGTGATTTGTGCTGTGAACTTTGAATCTGTGATGTGAAGTTGAGCTCTGTTGAAACTTGAAATGTGATTGTTGAGATGAGATCTTTAAGACATTTGAATGTTTAGTTTTGTTAAATTTGAAATCGATTCTAGGGTTTTTTTTAAATTTGTGGGCTACGGGCTGACCCGAAGGACTACTAGGCCTCGTGCTCTTCGGGCTGGCACGGCCCGTTAATCGGCCCACGGACCGTGCCTGGGCCGGCAGGCAGGCACGGTAGCCTGTAGAGGCCCGGCACGGCGGCACGCGGGCCAAACAGGCCCGTGCCCTAACGGGCCGTGCCGGGCCGTGCCGGCCCGTTGCTCATGATTAACGTGGGCCATGCATGGCACTGGTGCCTTTCCGGCGGTCCGCGCAGCGTGTCACGGTGTGGTTTGTTGTCTCACCAACACGAACCGCTGTTGCGGTACAAGTACAAACTCTACTCGTCCAAACCAACGAAATAAATTAGCTGCTTTTCATGTATCCACACACACATCCTTCGATGGTGCATGACTCAGCGCTTTTTTTTTTGACAACAAACAGTTTATTTCAGCAGCACGAAGCTTACAACAGCCTTACAGAGTAAAGGTTACAGACATGAGTGCATCTAGAGACGGGCATTGAGTTACATGAGCTCTATTAGAGCAGGTATAATCCAAGATCAGAGAAGCTAACTGAGATTGAGATAGAGCTTGCCTAGCTAAATTGTCAGTTGTACAGTTCTGGGATCTTTGAATCTTGAAAACTCTTCTATCTCTTTGCCTTGTGTGGTTAGTGAACACTTGAGTAAAGTGTTCGATCCTTCAATCTGGTGGGTTTGCTTGGTCCTCAGCATTAAGGAAATGCACAAGCAGGTTATCTGAGGAAGAATTGATTTGTTGTAGATGTAGCCGATCAGTGACAATTGCAGCAAGGGCAATTGCAGCGGCTTCGGCCATCAGCACTGATGTAGCCCTTGTTATCTTTGCATGTAGATGGTTTGTGCCGGATTAACCTGAGTATTTAATAATAAAGAGGCCAATACCTGCAGCTCTGGGCAGAAATGATGGAAGATCAGGTGTTATTGATGCATCAGTGTAGCACCGAACACCTTGCAGTAGCCCTGGTAGATGGACCGTGAGCTTGTCAACCAAGGTCACGCTGTTCCTGTACGTTGGATTAATCGGCGTAATATTGTGTCCTACAATGATGGTGGCATTGCAGCATCACTAGTGTTTTGCCCTTGTTGTTCATTTGTAGGCATCCTGATGTTGCTGCCTGTACCATGATCTGCATGCAAAGGAGTTGTACTTGTCATTTGATTGTTAGTTCCTTGAGTGGAGGCGTTGATACATGGGGTTTCAGCGTCAGTGATGGGCATTGCTTCCTGTGCTCCAAAGACCTGTTCCTCCTCTGTGCAGATCGCCGAGTTTGCTGTGCGTGTTGATGGCGTGTGATGCGGACACTAAAGATACTCCCTTTGTCAAAAAAAAAAAAAAAACTGTCACTATAGAACAAGTCACTCAGCGATACTATAGCAATGGCTTTATGGCTGCTGCACAGCAGCTATGGCAGCCAAGCGCGTCCCCTGTTCGTTTCGCTAAAAATTAGCTTATGCTAATACTTATACTGAAATGATGCAAGAGGAAAACACTGTTGGTTTCTCTACGCTGTCTTTGAGATTGGAACAGGGGAAGCATACTACTTTAGTGGAGAGGGAATTCATTCAATTCTTTTCTCCTAATAAATATACTTATTTTACATTAGACAAGTAAGAGATGATTGGCTTTCTATGGGTACAAAAGCTATTTTCAACTTATCTTGAGGAGGCTACTTCTCTATCTAAATCCTTTTATTTATATAATCCCCTACAGTGAGGCTTAAATATGTTGTTTTATCAAACGGAGGCACTAGGGCCCGGACGTCCGACGCCAACAGCGTGTCCGGATGCAGCTCCTAATCCCAGGCAACTGAACCGTGGTCCAGCTCCCAGTCCCAGGCCTACCAACGGGAGCATCCCATCTAAGCATCACTACGTAACATGAAAAATGAACCGAAGCGCTACCTACCCCCTCCCCAGTTTGCAAAAGGCGAGGAGGAGACACTAAGGCGAGGCAGCAGAAGATGAGGAGGGAGATGCAACACCCGATCTACTTTTAAAACATCCAGATACAACACTTGCAACATACGCTGAAGATAGATGAAACGTTTGAAACATACGTCTGAAACACTTACAAAAAAACATATGAAACAACTGAAAAACCATTGCAATACATACGCAATACCCAGATAAAACACTTACAACATATGTGTGAAACATATGCAACATCCAGATAAACACACTTACAACATACTTCTGAAAAAATAAATGAAACATTGGGAATAAACTTTTGCAACATAAGTGTACAACCATTGCAATATATGCAACATTCTTATCTACTTTTGCAACATCGATATAAAACCCTTTGCAACATATCTCTGAAACAACCGAAACACTTACGCTTGCGCTTTCATAGCAATGTCACCTTACTTGGACGAATGGAGCTCGTTGTCGTGGAACTCGACGTCAGCGCAGAGCAATGCCACATAGTACGTGGAGGTCACCAGTGTGGAGCTCGTCGGTGGCATGGACTTCGGCAGTGGCCGCAGTAGGCGGATGGAGCGCGGCCGCGGCAAGAGGCGCGAGCCCGGGTAGGGGAGGCGGCGCATTCCGTCCCGCGAGCCATGAGTGGAGTCGGCGCCGGTGAGCGGACGTCTCGTGAGAAGGGGCAGTGCGGGCCAGCGGAGTCTATCCCAAGCGAGCAGAGTCCGTCCCGCGTGAGCCGCGACACGCAGCACAGAGCGTGCATGTACAGTACGCGGATGAGTGGATGAGGATAAGCCGCGTCCGGACGGGAGTCACGTGACGGACAGGAGCGAAGAACCCGGTAGGGCAAGGTAGGGCATCTTGACTCCGCCGCGGATCCCCACCCCAAATCGTCCCCGGCAGCTGTCGCTGGAACTCTGAACCCAGGTCCGTCCGAGGAAGAAGATAACTTCGATTCAGAGTTTCGATGAACCGTTACTCAGCTTTGGGCCTTGTGGGCTGTAGTTGTGCTGAAACGTATATATGGCCTTTCCGGCTTTTTTAGAGAATAAAGAATTAGAGTTTAGACTAGAGCACTGCCTACAGGGTCGTCCGTTCGTTTTCTTTAGGGACTGCAGTCCGTCCGTTCGTTTCCGGTCCCAACGCAGCCTTGCTCTTCGCCCAAACTGCCCTGACGGCTGAGGTTGATGGCATGATCCAATTTGTCACTTACAGTTCTTGGCCATACCTTAATGTTTTTCCATCCTCCGCCACTGGCGACGGACGCCCGTAACGTAGCATTATCGTTTATCGAAAGAGGCTTATATATGTCAGCAACGCACAAGTATTATGCAACTAAATTGGACACAAGTATTATGCAACTATTGGACACTGAGTAGTAGATTAGAGGTTCTGAAGGTTCTAAATACAAGGAAACAGATACAGGAGGTAGAAGAAGAAAAAGGGGAAGGGGATAGATCGAGCAGAACGGGGAAGGGGACTCGAGCTCCCGGCCCGCTCGCCGCCACGGAGTTTAGTTCTGGTCGTTTAATGACCCCATCGCTTGTGTTCGACGGCTCTCTTTGTAGTTTGTACTGCACAGCGTAACTTCCGTGGGTCACGTCAATACCTGCCTACACCTTCCTTGCTTGTTGAACTGCCCGTAGCATTGACCATGAACACGCCCATGACATCCTCTTCTTGAAATTCAGCTTACCAGGAGCCGATAATTCCCATAACCCTTTGAATTTCTTCTGCTAATAAGAATTGCAGTAACACCTTGAACCCATGGCATCTTCAATTCAATCTCCATTGCTAGCTCTCTTGTGAAACCAATTCAGGGACATCAATAGCAAAGATGGTAAAAGATAATGCATTGGTCCACATTGTTGCAATTGCATCTTGAGTTGACTTGTACATTGATATGCTTGCATTTCTTGTACCTAATAGCTACAAATAAGTACACTGGATCATTGCAACCTCATCCCAGCACACAAGTGTTCCAAAGGAAATAGTAGCAGGCAAGAGCTGACATGCCACTGCCTCCAGTTCTGTATTCAGAACATATACATTGCATCATGTGTTCCATCGAAGGAATAATTCTAACTGGCCATTCATCTGATCCATTGTAACCTTGGTTTGGTAGTAGGCATCACTGACCATCTGAACAGGTCCTAGCCAAAGATGCTTGGACTGTATGCATTGCACCCTGCTTTCCAGGATGTTACCATGGTAAACAACTTGCAACAAAAGTGTCTTCACACGACATGATCCAATGGTAGAATCTCATTTGGTGGATACACTTGTTGTGTTACACTGATAAAAGAATAAGTGGTGGCCAAGGGATCTTGAGCAACTTGCAAAGCAATTTTCCTTTTGAATGTTTATTAGTTCTATAATTCATCCAGCTCTAGCATACTCATCAGCTCTTTCTTCCTGTCATAGCAGCAAACATTGGCAGCATCCATCTTTTCAGCAGCAAACATTGGCAGTACTACCAGGTGTCCATCTTATCTTCCTAGATGACTTCCAATGATGATGCACTTGCACAACCGGCTCCATAACCTCTTACATAGATGATTCGATAGTAAGGAGGCCCCTAAATTCTTCCAGGCTCAACTTGTTTTCCCAACAAGATCCATATGTGGAAGCCATGGAAATACTAAAACCCACCACCTAGTAACCCAGTCGCATGCTACATTTTGACTCCCTCGAAACTTAAACGCTTTTGAAAGCATTTTGAAACATATTTTGCACACAAATAAAACCATGCAACTGGCATGTGTATATGAACACCATTTCTAGAATATGTGTGAATAATATTAGTTTGACTTTATAAAACAATATTTCCTCTAGCCATGCATATTGTTCTTACTTAACTAGATGTTTGAGTAATTTCAGAAAATTTTGTAAAAAACATTACTCTATGGTTACTCATTGACATCCCAAAATACAATTTTTTGGGGTGTGTTATTAGTTACGATAAAAGAAGTACTATAATCTGCAAGGAACAGTGAAAATATGATATTATAGTTTAGGGTGGTTCATAAAAACATTGAGAATTTTTACAATGGTTGGAGAGGCGATGAGAACTGATTGGTGTGTCTATGACCGGTGGGCCTAGAACATGAGAGGCGATGAGAAGCGATGGTAAGTAAGGCGATGGGAACCGATTGGTCTGTCTATGGCGGGTGGGCCCATATGTGTCACGTCGCCTCCCATCGCCTCCGAAATTGAGGGGATTAGCACCCTAAATAGAAGGGTGATAATTCATTTTTCGTAGTTTTTTAATAAAGGGTAAAACGATAAATGCATAAGTGCAAAAAGAGTACTACAGTTGGGATGAATAATTGAAGTAATATAGTTATATTAACATTTAATTTCTATTTCTAGGCTCATCTTGGCCACCGCATCCTCCTCTGCCAGCGCTCCCGACCTCGCGCAAGGACATCCAGGCCATCGTCGCCGAGGTGGATCTGGCGAAGCCACCGTGCGGCACGCCGACGATGGCAACGGGTGGACCCCTCAAGTCGCCAGCCAAGACGCCGTCTGCCGCCGTTCACCAGTCGCCCCAACCGCGCGGCGCTGTCTGTCCGTCGCCGCATCCACCCACCGCCATCCTACAGGCACCGTCCACCCGTCGGAGCGGTAGCGCGTGGGTCCACAGCGCAGTCGCTGAACGACGACATCCTCCGGTGCGTCTTCTCCAGCCTGGATGACCACTTCGACCTCGCCCGCTGCTCCGCCGTGTGCGGCTCATGGTGAGCTCCTCCTCCTCCTGCTGCTGCTTTCCCTTTCGCAGTTGTCCTCCTGGTAGCTACAATCAGCCGGTCCCTTCGTTATACGATAACTTGTTTCGTTCCGTGGCTAATCTTAGTAGTTAGTTCATCCATGATTTTGACTGTAAACCTGTGCCTGTTGTTGGTGAACTCATTCGGGGGTTTCTGTTCTACACCAACTCTATCTTCTTTGGAGAGGGAAAAAAGACTAATTTTTATGGTAGAAAGTTAACAATTTCACCAGGAAGCTGGATGGAGATTTGGACTGTTTTCTATCTGTGTTTTATGTGGTATTATGAGGCACCCTATTTGCTGGAAGAGAACACCTGAACCATTAGATTGGGTCTCTTGTGCTACAAAGTTGATCATGCACCTGCAAGTGCATGATTTTGAGTCACTGGATCACAGATGGAGTAGGTGTAGCCATGGGCTTGTAGCTCTCTGAGATGCATTTTGTTCTCACCATTTATTTCTGATCCTTATCTGAGCCATGATATCTTGATGAGGATAACTTGTGTTATGTATTAATAAGGATGTATGTGCATAGTCTACAACACTTTTTAGTCAATTTTTTTATGTATTAATAAGGATGTATGTGCATAGTCTACAACTCTTTTTAGTCAATTTATTGTTGGTTCTTGGTACCAATTTTTTGTACCATAAATTCTTGCGGAGTATTAGACCATGTTTTCTGTTTGTTTTATGGTTTTATTTTTGGGTGCCTCCTTGTGTCACATGCTGAAAAGACTTAGCATTTGTGCTCAGGTTATAGAATCAGGTAGTGTTTAGTTCCCAAATTTTTTTGCCTCCTACAGTAAAAGGGCATGTTTAGACACATGTATGGAGTACTAAACGTAGACGAAAAAAAACTAATTGCACAGTTCTCGGGGAAATCGCGAGACGAATCTTTTAAGCCTAATTAGTCCATGAAAAGCCGTAAGTGCTACAGTAACCAACATGTGCTAATGACAGATTAATTAGTATCATTAGACTCACAGCATCGTGGCCATGCAGTAGCTGCGGTAATGTTGGTCGGATTCCGTAGTGTTGATGCAAAAGTGAATCTGCAAACACAAAGGGCTAATACCCAAATCGATATCCAAAGCGTGCCAGTCGATTTGACTTGTTAATCAACAAGGATGAAAGATTCGAGTACTTTGGTCCTGACAGCAGCGATACGCCCGGAAGCCACGGCCAAGAGGTACTCACACAGAACTCGAGGATCGCCGAAGGTCGCACTAAAGCGATGCAGCTCGTCGAATCGATGAGAACTCGTAAAAAGAAAAAATACGCAAATTGACGAAGTCGCCGAAAAGTAAGTAGATGCAAATAGGAGTAAAATTGGTTTGATATTGATTGATATTTCTATTGCATTGCCCCTCAATCTATATTTATACTCTGATTCTAAGAAAACATAACCAAACACGACTAGGACACCGAGTCCTTACCTAAGGAAACACGTGACTCTTACATGAATCATACTCTAACAAATATAGAAAAAGAAATCAACACCTATCTATTTCCCTGTCCGCCTCAATTACGATGCAATTCTCATCGACCTCCTCTCCATCGGCATGCTACCTATTATCATCGACAGCAGTCTTCAATTCTTCCTTCATCAGCATGCTTCCTATTATCACAGGCTCCATTGGTAGCAGTCTTCAAATATTTCTTCATCGGCATCGGCAATAACATCTCCAATCTTATCAACAACGCCTCTGATTCTAAGTCTACCTTCCCATCGGTCACCACCATTTATCGCAACAACTCTTACAAATTGATTTTCATCGGCACCCTTCTATCGCCGTATACAGTAACTTTTTTCCTACCGATTAGCCCACTCTGATCATTTTGACACGTGCCAAAAAATGGTGTCAACACATGCCCCCCAATTTCGGAGTATAAAACCATTGATGCTCCAAAATTTACTTTAGACAACAATTGCCTTCGCCCAATTACCTTAACCCATCCTTCAAGCATAACATAATCTGTTACCAAATCTCATCGAATATAGTCCCGATTCACGCACCTCAGTAAATATTGCACAATCTTCAACCACTCTTGCTCCGATTATGGTTAAGATATCGAAACAATAGCCCATCGGTAAGATCCTAACATAATAACGCCGCCGCTTTCGAAATTAAAATATCATGTACCGAGATTTCTTTTGAATCATGATTACTTGCCATCAAATCATCTGTACAATCCCTTGATTATCGTGCGAATAGTTACCATATCCATCTGAACTACCTCGACCTACACGTGCGCGGTAGAGAGATAAGTCCAGAATACCCCTATTTCAACTAGCCTATAAATAAAGATCTTTGGAATGCTCGTCTTCTACCCTCAGACTCCAACCTTTGGCATTCTTCTCTTTCCGGCGGTGACCCTGACGAACAACCGTGCGAGCTCAACCATCAAGAACCTTCTCCATCGTCAACCTCGAGTCTGCAGTTTGTGCCCCCATCTTCCTCAGGACAATGGCAATCAACTTCGATGTCCCTGCGGCTCGTTCCACTTCCATTACTTTTTACCTCGATTCCTTTTGTCCTTGCAAGTTCATATAGTTGGTAATTTTTTCCTCTTTTTCTCTGTTCTTCTGATCCTCCAAACTTAGGAACTATGCAACAAGTTAGTTATTCCAACCGATCAGCCGCACTTCCAATGCCTAGGTCCAATGGGCAACCCAGATCCAACTGATCTGATCAACGCAGAGGTTAACAGAATCCCTTTTAGAGCCCAGAATTTTTCTCTGAATTTACGGAACGATACATTCTGATCCTGGCCCAAAACCACCAAAGGGTGGAAAGATTGGTACTTGAGGGTAAACGGGTCGATGCAAGTGTACTAGGCAGAACAGAAGTTAGATCAATGCATTAGGCTATCCATTGCCGACATGCAGAAGAACGAGTCGATGATGATCGCTGCTGCTTATTTCTTGTCAGACACAACAAACACTTTCATGTTTGGACATGGCCCAGCTACTCCCACACTTACCAATGTATATATGCTCACTGGCCTGGATATTTCAACTGCCGATGAAGCCTCCATCTATGGCAGGAAACCTGAATATAGAGTTGAAAGTATCTAGGCCCCGAGAGTTGGTTTCGGCAATTGATGACAACACTTTATTACCATGACTAACGTGTGCTTTGCAGAAACTTTGGTAAGTTAGGTCATGGAGGTAATAACTGCTTTGGACACCATGGTATTCATGCCCCTTAATGAAAATTGTTTCGGTTTTCAAAGGAGTGACGTCAAGATTAAGGACGGTTAGTTCCGGATGTCGAGGTGTTGAGATACATTCGAAATAGTCGTTAGGATCTTCGTTTTTCTCTTTTGGCCGTACTATAAAGGGGAGCATGAGTGGGTAGCTTGACCTAGGTGAGTCCTATGTTTAGGTGTGGTGCACACTTGTTAAACTTAGCGCTAGGCAGCTCTAGAATAGCTCAAAGTTCAGTTGGAAGCAACTTGGTTCAAGTTGCGTCGCGTTTCGGAGAGTTTAGAGTGTTTTCCCCTTGACTGGACGCGGCTCTCGGCTTGACCGGACGCGTCCGGTCAGTTCAAATCCAAGACTGTGTTTCAGCGCTGACGACCGGACGCGGCCCCTGTGAGGACCGGACGTGGTGGTCAGGGCCGACACGTGTCACTTAAGGGAAAACATCCGATCGGACGCGACCTGGGTGTGATCGGCGCGTCCGGTCATGTTCGAGTAAGGTCCCGCGATGACCGGACGCGTCCGGTCATCACCGATCGGACGCGGTCGCGCGTCCGGTCTCGTTACAGTAAGCTCCCTGCACGACCGGATGTGTCCGGTCACCCCTGACCGGCGCGTCCGGTCACTTAGCCGAGATTTCAAAATTTCGACCGTTACGGCGACCGGCGCGTCCGGTCACTTCGACCGGCGCGTCCGGTCATCCTGTTTTTGCTGAGTTGGCAGGTAACGGTTCGTTTCGACTGTGGGGTGTATAAATACATCCCCACCACCTCTTTTAGAGCTCTCTTGCTCATTTCATCAGCTGAGAAACACCTTTGGAGTGCAAGGGAGTGCAAGAGCTCTAGTGAGGATTGTGTTTTGAGAATCAAAGCTTGAGAGTTCCTCACTAGCGATTAGAGAGTAGCAAGTGTGCATCCACCTTTTCATTAGGCTCGTTGTGGTCAAGTGAGAGTTCTAGCTTGTTACTCTTGGTGATCGCCATCACCTAGACGGCTTGGTGGTGATTGGGAGTTTGGTGATCATCCGGCGGAGCTTGTGGATGACCCAACTCATCTTGTGAGCGGTTTTGGGCGATTCACCGTGACGGAGTGTCGAAGAATCAGCCCGTAGAGAGCACTTGATCCTTGCGCGGATCAAGGGGGAGCTACACCCTTGCGTGGGTGCTCTAACGAGGACTAGTGGGGAGTGGCGACTCTCCGATATCTCGGAAAAACATCGCCGTGTTCCTTGCCCTTACTTTCAAGCATTTACATTCTCGTATTTACATTCATTGCTTGATTTACTTTCCTAGAATTGCCATGCTAGACTAGGATTGGAAACTAGGGTGCAAAACTTTTATCGGTAGAATCTCTAGGAACACAAGTAGGCACTAGGGGTGAATTCCGGCTTGTAGGATTTAATTCTTGCAATTAATTTTTAGAAAAGCCCAATTCACCCCCCCTCTTGGGCATCTTGATCCTTTTAATTGGTATCGGAGCCGAGTTGCTCCTAATTTAGGCTTTACCGCCTAGAGCAAGATGTCTAACGGGGAAGGACCACCTCCCACCTTTGAGGGGGATGATTTTCCATATTAGAAAATCCGTATGGAGGCGTATCTCGAAGCCATAGACGTTGGGTGTCTTAGAGCCGCAACCGAAGGGCTTCCCGCTATCAAGGATCCCGCAAACCCCATTGGTGACGAGGAGAAGTACGACCGGTGGAATGCAAAGGCCAAAAACACACTCTACCGGGGCTTAGGCAAAGATATCTTTAATCGTGTACGTAATGCAAAGAACACTCATGAATTGTGGGAAAATCTTTGTGCTCTCCATGAGGGAACTAAGAGTGAGCGTGAGGAACGCTATCACATTGCTTTGAAGAAAATTAATTCTTTTGAGATGCTTCCCAAAGAAAGTGCTAATGATATGTACACTCGTTTGAATGTTCTTGTAGAAGACATCAATGCTCTTGGGCTCACTCAAATGAGCCAATCGGATGTTGCAAGGAAGATCTTGAGTGTTCTTCCCGTTGAGAAGTATGGTCACATTGTCACCGTGCTTCACCAAAGTGATCTTTCCACCGCAACACCGACACAAGTAATGGGGAAGATCAATGCTCATGAGATGTACATGCACATCACTCCGGAAGAGGGCTCATCATCTTCCAAGAAGAAAGACTTGGCCTTCAAAGCTAGTCATGACAAGAAGAAGAAGAAGGGCCAAGCCATGATGGTGTAAGAGAGCTCAAGTGAAAGTGATGTAGATGATGAATCACTTGCACTCATGGTGAGAAAGACCACCAAAATGTTAAAGAAGCTCAACAAGAGTGGCATCAAGTTCGACGGCAAGAAAAAGAAATTCTTCACAAGTAGCAAGAGAAAGCCAATCTTGGAGATGGATTGCTACAATTGTGGTGAACTTGGCCACTTAGCTCATCAATGCCCTAGACCACCAAAAGACAAGTACAAGAACAAGAACAAGGGCAAGAAAAATGATTCAAGTGATGAAGAAGAAGAGAGGAAGAAAAACAAGCCATACAAGAAAAAGGATGGCAAGAAGGAGTTCCACAAGAAGAAGAAGGGAGGAAAGGCATACATTGTTGGTGATTGGCTCACCGATATTGAATCATCTTGTGAGTCCTCCGAAGATGAAAGCAATGATGAGAAAGAGAAGGTTGCCGCATTTGTGATGGGGCCATCATCTTCACCAACATCTTCATCACCACCTTCACCGCCTCCTTCACCATCATCGTCCATGACTCACCTATGCCTTATGGCCAAGGGTGAACGAAAGGTACAAAATCATGATAGTGATGATGATGATGATAGTGATAGTGATGATGAATATGATGCACCTTCTTATGATGAACTTGTAAAATTGTTGAACAAATACACTAAAGTCATAAGAAGGACAAGAAATGAAAATGATGAACTTCAAAATGAAAATGAATCACTCTCATCTAAGCTTGAAAGTGCTCAAAAGGCTAGTGGCGAGCTTAAAGATCAAAATGAAGTTATGTCTTCCACTCTCAAGGAGCTCAAAACTTCTAATAAAGAGCTTAAAGATCAACATGATAAACTTGAGAAGAAGCATGATGAGCTCATCACTAGACATAACTCTCTAAAAGACAAATACACCACATTAAAAATTGACTATGATAGTCTTGTGGTTGCTAATGAACTTGCTCTTGAGACACATGATGCTACTAACAATGTTGTTAAGTGTGATATAGCTACATCATGTGATGACTTGATCATTGAAAGCATTGAGCAAGGTTCTAGTAGCAAAGGCAAGAGTGTGGTTGAGTCAAGCAACTATGATGATTATGCCAAGATCAAGAGTGAAAATGAGAAGCTTGCAAATGAGAACAAGAAGCTAAAAGGTTTGATGGCTCTTGAGAAGCAAACAACAAATGAGTCACTCATTGAAGAAAACAAAAAGCTCAAGCAAGAAAAAGAGCATCTCAAGACCAGCCTAAGCAAGTTCACAAGAGGTAAATATTTGCAAAGTGAGCTACTCATGAACACCGTAATGAAGATGGATAGAAGTGGCTTTGGGTACTTGGCAAATCAAGAAAAGAAGGCAAAAGCTCAACAACAACAAAGCAAGTCAAAGCCCAAGCCAAAGAGATGTGTTGAGTGTGGACAAGAAGGTCATTTTGCTCATGAGTGCAAAACTCCACCACCACAACCCTTGCCCAAGCATGCTAGACCCTTTGCCTTCAATGCTCATTACATGCTAAGAAAAGATTCCAATGGAAAGATGAAAGTTATGTTTTTGGGTCCCCCAAACAAGAATAGGCCAAAGAAAATATGGGTTGCCAAGTCACTAGTTGAGAAAGTCAAGGGTCCCTCTCAAGTTTGGGTCCCTAAACAAAAAGCTTGATCTCTTGTGTGTAGGTGAACTACAAGACCAGTGGATCTCATTGGGTTATTGATAGTGGTTGCACTCAACATATGACCGGTGATCCTCGTATGTTCACCTCCATTGAAGAGAATGGGATATGTCAAGAGAAGATCACATTTGGGGATAATTCAAAGAGCAAAGTCAAGGGTATAGGCAAGATTGCAATATCAAATGATCACTCACTCTCAAATGTGCTCTATGTTGCTTCATTGATTTTCAACTTATTATCCGTTGGGAAACTTTGTGACCTTGGCTTCCAATGCTTGTTCACACCAAATGAAGTGGTAGTTTCAAAGATAGATGACAAGCAAGTGATATTCAAAGGCTTTAGATATAACAATCTTTATCTTATTGACTTCACCTCCGAAGATGCAAATTTGATGACATGTTTGTTCACCAAGACCTCACTTGGTTGGCTTTGGCATAGGAGGCTTGCTCATGTTGGAATGAACACTCTCAACAAGCTATTGAAGAAAGAACTAGTGAGAGGATTGAAGGATGTAAAGTTTGAAAAGGACAAACCTTGTAGTGCATGTCAAGCGGGCAAACAAGTTGCAAACACTCATC
Source organism: Saccharum spontaneum (assembly GCA_022457205.1). Classification (NCBI taxonomy): domain Eukaryota; kingdom Viridiplantae; phylum Streptophyta; class Magnoliopsida; order Poales; family Poaceae; genus Saccharum; species Saccharum spontaneum. Next base: position 21,159,078 of record CM039593.1, on the reverse strand, counting down.
CAACCAAAGCTTTCATGTCAACTTCAAGAGTGCTAGAACTTCTACACATGGATTTGTTTGGGCCTACATCCTACAAGAGCTTGGGTGGTAATCTCTATTGTCTTGTGATAGTGGATGACTACTCAAGGTACACATGGACTTTCTTCCTTCATGACAAATCCGAAGTGGCAAATTGCTTCAAGAAGTTTGCAAAGAGAGCTCAAAATAAATTTGAAGTCAAGATAAAGAAGATTAGAAGTGACAATAGCAAAGAGTTTGACAACACAAACATTGAAGCTTATTGTGATGAAATTGGAATCAAGCATGAAGTCTCTTCAACCTATACTCCTCAACAAAATGGTGTAGTTGAGGGAAAGAACCGGACTTTGATCACCCTTGCAAGAACAATGCTAGATGAGTACAACACTCCAGAAAAATTGTGGGCCGAGGCAATCAACACCGCATGCTATGCTTCTAATCGCCTCTTCCTACAAAAGTTTCTTGGCAAGACCCCCTATGAGTTGCTTAATGGGAAGAAGCCGGACGTCTCATTCTTCCAGGTGTTTGGTTGCAAATGCTACATCTACAAGAAGCGTCAACACCTAGGGAAGTTTCAAAGACGTTGTGATATTGGTTTTCTTGTTGGTTACTCATCAAAGTCCAAAGCATATAGAGTATTTAACCATGCCACCGGTTTGGTTGAAGAAACATATGATGTGGAATTTGATGAATCTAACGGCTCCCAAGGAGCAATTGAGAATTGTGATGATGTAGGTGATGAACCCTTGAGGGAGGCCATGAAGAACATGCCCGTGGGAGACATCAAGCCAAAAGATGATGATGATGATGTACAAATTATTGATCCACCATCTTCATCACATGTGCCTCAAGATGATGACAAGAATGAGAGAGTTGAAAATGAAGATACTTATGTCTCTCATGAACAAGCCGAGGCACAAGCTCAAGATGTTGATGCTCCCGGACCACCTCCTCAAGTGGTTGATAGAAGAAACTCACCTTTACTTCAAGCTCATCCACAAGATCTCATCATAGGGAGTCCTACTAAGGGAGTAATGACTCGATCTCAAAAGCTTGCTTCTTTTGTTGAACATCACTCTTTTGTCTCTTGTGTTGAACCTAAGAATGTAGAAGAAGCTCTTCAAGATCCGGATTGGGTGAATGCTATGCATGAAGAATTGAACAACTTCACCCGCAATCAAGTATAGACACTTGAAGATCATCCCAAAGGTGCAAGAGTCATTGGAACCAAGTGGGTGTTCCGAAACAAGCAAGATGACCAAGGCATAGTAGTGAGGAACAAGGCAAGACTAGTTGCAAAGGGGTTCTCTCAAGTTGAAGGTCTTGATTTTAGAGAGACCTTTGCACCCGTTGCAAGACTTGAAGCCATTCGTATCCTCCTTGCATATGCATCACATCATGATATGAAACTATATCAAATGGATGTGAAAAGTGCATTCTTAAATGGCTTCATAAATGAACTAGTCTATGTTAATCAACCTCCCGGGTTTGAAGACCCTAGATATCCTAATCATGTTTATAGGTTGTCCAAGGCGCTATATGGGCTCAAGCAAGCCCCTAGAGCGTGGTATGAGCACCTTCGGGACTTCCTCATTGAGAAGGGCTTCACCATTGGGAAGGTCGACACCACACTATTCACCAAGAAGCTTAATGGGGAGATCTTCATTTGTCAAGTTTATGTTGATGATATCATCTTTGGATCAACAAATGAAGATTATTGCAAGGATTTTGGTGAATTGATGTCGAAGGAGTTCGAGATGTCTATGATTGGTGAGCTCACATTCTGCCTTGGTTTTCAAGTCAAGCAAATGAGAGAAGGGATTTTCATCTCTCAAGAAAAGTATACCAAGGATCTTCTCAAAAGATTCAAGATGGAAGAATGCAAACCAATCAAGTCCCCAATGCCATCTAATGGACATCTCGACCTAGATGAGGGAGGTAAACCGGTTGATCAAACTCTCTACCGTTCTATGATTGGTAGCTTGTTGTACCTTACCGCATCTAGGCCTGATATCATGTTTAGTGTGTGCATGTGTGCTCGCTTTCAAGCTTGCCCTAAAGAACCTCACTTAAGTGCCGTAAAAAGAATCCTAAGATATCTTAAGCACACCCCAAGCATTGGACTTTGGTATCCCAAAGGAGCTAGATTCCAACTAGTTGGCTATTCCGATTCGGATTATGCCGGTTGCAAAATTGATAGAAAAAGCACATCCGGAGGGTGCCATTTGCTTGGGAGATCTTTAGTATCTTGGTCATCTAAAAAGCAAAATAGTGTGGCTTTGTCCACCGCCGAAGCGGAATACATTGCCGCGGGGGCTTGTTGTGCACAAATCTTATATATGAAACAAACCCTCCTAGACTATGGAATTATTCTTGAAAAGGTGCCACTTTTATGTGATAATGAAAGTGCCGTTAAAATTGCTAACAATCCGGTACAACACTCTCGCACCAAGCACATTGATATCCGCCATAACTTTCTAAGAGATCACGTTGCTAAAAATGACATATCACTAGAAGGTGTAAGAAGTGAAAATCAATTAGCGGACATCTTCACTAAACCTTTGGATGAGGCCACCTTTTGTTGGTTGAGAAGTGAACTCAATGTGCTTGATTCTAGCAACTTTAAAAAATGAGCATGTGTTGTCCGTTGCATTGCATTGTATTATATGCCATGTTTATCTTATCGCAATGCATCTAGGGCTTGGCTAACACGGTTACGATAACCCTCCTTTGGAGGAGTGAAGAAGCCTAACCGTGGATCAAACTTGACAAGCAACCTGGCTTTATTTTCTTGTATTGCATTGCATATGCATGGTTGTTAGTTTGTCGTTTCTTTTCGGTTTGGCTTTGAGCAACCTCTATGTTCGTCTATGGGTAGAGAGAGCATTTTGATGCTCCTAAAGGTTCAAAAACTCTATTGCATGGCCATACGTAGTGTTTATTGCCTATTTTCTTAAAAATAATACTAGCCTAAGGCAATCTATTTTGAAAAACTTGAGGGTTTGAGTGAGGTCACTCATATCAGGTTCCAATTGGTGTTTATTTGTGTCTCGTTGAATTGGAACTTGATTGGGAGAAGTCGCGTCGAAGTTCGGAATGAAGAAGGGCAAAAAACTGTGACTGGACGCTGGACCGGACGCTGCACCGGACGCAGTGATGCTTCACCACCACGTCCGGTCCCGGCGACCACCAGCGTGTCCGGTCATCCTGAAGACCAACTCCTGATCTAGTGACCGGACGCTGCACCGGACACGCTGCTGTTGACCACCGCGTCCGGTCCCGGTTACCACCACCGCGTCCGGTCATTCACGATGACTTTCCCGGAAGACCCTCGACCGGACTCTGTCCGCGTCCGGTCAGTCCTACCGGACGCGTCCGGTCACTCCAGGAGCTTACTGGAGTGTGACCGGACGCTGCACCACCGCATCCGGTCATATCGACCACCGCGTCCGGTCATCGCGTGACGAGCGGATCTAACCCCTCATATAACCCTTCGTGTTCTTTCACGTTTTCTTCATCCGCCGTCGCGTTTCGTCGCGATTCCGCCGCCTCCTTGCCCTATCTCACCGGGATTCGCTCTCCTCCACCGCTTGCGCCACGTCCTGCCCTCCTCCTCCGGGGAGCCGCGCCTCACCGCCCCGCTCTCGCTCCTCGCCCGCGCTCGCGCCATCCATCCTGAGCCCGCGCCTGCCCGTGCCTCGCCGTGCTGCTCTCACCGCCGCCGTCCGCTCAGCCTCCGGTGAGCCGGCCACCTCCGCCCTCCAGCCGCGCCCACAGTCACCTGCGCCACCTCCGACCGGCCCTTGCTCTCCCTCGCGATCGTCGTCGTTCGTGGTCGTCGCGCTACCCTAACCCTAACCCTAGGGTTCGCATCGCGACGTCTCCGTTGTTCGTCGTCGAAACTCTCATCGCGTGACATCTTCCTCGCGAGGTGGTTACGCATCTCCTTGATACTCGTGTTAGGGTTTGCCGAAATTTCTTTATTATTATCCTAATTATCTCGTGTTTCGGCAAATCAGAGCTCGTCCGGTGAATTCGGGAAGTCTCATGAACTAGGTCATCTTACCTCATCACCGTCTTCTCGTCGATCCGAGGTAGCTATCACGTTTTGATTCATATCTCATCTTATATGCTTGCTATCTCTAGGGTTTTGTGCCTTTTAGTTATATGTGTTGCTTATAGTAGATCCATCTATTCTGTCTTTTCAGCGAGTTAGTCGGTGTGTCAGGGTGATCTCAGTTTGCTAAATCCGAGGCCAAGCCTGCGGATACGGATTGAGGCCAAGCCTCTCGAGTGTTAGTTCACCATCTTTCAGAGGCTTTTCGACAGTGTGACAGCATGGTTCGTTGCAAGAATGCCGGTGGTGCTCCTAGTGACGGGGATGACAGTCCTCCTCGTCTATCTGAGGTTGCGCGTGGAAGGCACATCAAGATCATGGCCAGAAAGAAGAAGAAGACCCTTACCGATGCAGAGATCGCTCAGGCAGTTGCAGATGCAACAGAGCAGGCAGAGAGGGGAGGCAGGAGCAGTGGTATACGCATTGGCGAGCGTCGCTTTCGTCTTGAAGGTCGACAGCTTGGTACAGAGGCTACAGAGGCCACTGAGGGCACAGAGGACACAGGGGCTGCAGATGCTATGTCAGTTGATCCACCTGCAGAGGCTCCAGAGGGGACAGAGGAGCAGCCAGCTCAGTCTCCACCGCGTCGCCGCTCCACACGCACATGAGCTCAGGTGACTCCTAGGCCAGAGGGCCAGCGTCGTGGAGCACGTCCTCCTCCCAGGGCTATAGGTTCACCCCCGGTCGAGCACTTTGACTTGAGGGGTGCTACAACACGTCAGGTGCAAGGGTTGAGGTTTGTTGAGGTTAGTCAGTGGTTCCCACCTCAGAGGGACTCCAGAGCTTCAGAGGGTTTCTATACTCCTCTACAAGAGGATTTTTACAGACCTTATGTTGACAGCGGCATTGCTTTTCGACCATAGAGGGTTTGTCGCCTTGAGTCACTTGTTGAGGTTGTGGGTGAGCAGCTTCGTCCGCACCTGTCCTTTCTGCCAGGCTTGTCAGATTTTCTTGGACGGACAGGTGCATACTGCGGCACATGGGTTCGAGAGTTCTATGCTTCACTATGGATTGATCCTGCCTATGAGTACATACACTTTGCATTCCGAGGCCGCGACCGCAGACTGTACAGCACTAGAGTGCGGGAGATTCTCAGACTCCCAGCTTCAGACACGAAGATTCATCAACTCTGTTTTGGTCAGACTCCTCCACCCAGACGCCCTCACGGCGGGACAGTGCCACCTACAGATTGGATTTGACCCTGCTTCCGTGAGCCTTTTGGCGAAGGGTCTCGTCGCACTCCTGGCAGTTTGACACCACTAGCCCGAGTCCTGGATGCTATAGTCAGACACACTCTTCTTCCCAGGCTTGGCTACAGTGAGGGATTGACTAGGATGCAGCTATGGGTTGTTCACCACCTCCTCTCACAGACACCTTTTGACATCTGGGATCTTATGCTTAGTGAGATAGAGGACACCCTAGCAGAGGGCTTCAAGGGACATCGTCAGCTGCCCTATGCTCACTGGATTTGCTTCATCATCAGATCTGCCCTTGAGCTTCCTGCAGAGATCAGAGCTGAGTATCCGATACTACCACCGCTTTTCCTGAATATGATATCCGTCAGCTATGGGCTTCAGTTACGAGAGAGCAGGCCCTAGTACCAGGATAGCGCGAGAGACCTGAGGTACCAGAGACAGCAGCTGAGCAGGACGCCACCGTTGAGGGGCTTGCTGAGGCAGAGCTTGCCGATCTTGATGCTCAGCCTGCTGATCTAGCTGAGGATGAGGCCTCTGACAGCACTGACAAGGACTATCAGCCCATCCCCAGGTATCGGTCTCCTTGGCCTCATGACCACGAGGCCGATGGCTCTAGTTCAGCCTCCCGCTCAGATCCAGCCATGGTGGCTATCCTTGAGAGGCTGACCCAGGCATAGGAGCGACAGGAGTTGTAGTTACAGAGACAGGCTCAGGACATAGCTCCAGCGTTTGCACAGATACAGGCTCGACAGGATGAGTTCCAGAGACAGCAGCTTGAGATCCAGCGCCAGCAAGTCGAGATGCAGCGTCAGCAGTATGAGATGCAGCGACAGAGTGCAGCTGGCCAGCAGCAGTATTTGGATCTTCTGCGCCACCTAGTCACTATTGGGGTTCCTCCACCTGCTTCTGTCCTGACTTCAGCTTTACAGTCCAGTGGTCCATCGAGTCAGGGACAGCCGAGCTTTCAGATCACCTCTCCACAGCAGCAGGTCCCCCAGTCGTTCCAGTCCCCGAGCTACACGCCTATTTAGACGGGGTTTACTCCTTCAGACCAGCCTCGCCCTCACCTCCTGACAGGCACACCTTTCGGTGATTTCAGTGCCACATACAGCGAGTTGACTGGTCAGTCGATGCCCTCGCACACTACCTTTGCTACATCTTCAGGGTTGTCAGCTCCAGAGGCAGCTATTTCTCCTGTGACAGGGACAGGCACTACAGAGACAATTCCTTCGTCAGTTGCCTCGACCAATCCCCCAGCTATTGGCTCGCTACAGGCTCAGGTCACAGAGACTGTTCCACTTGTTGCTTCTATGTCAGTACATGTTCCTGCTGCTCAGACCCAGACCGCTTCACAGCCACATGCTTCTTCAGAGGGTCAGCCAGATAGCTCTGATTCCGAGGAAGACACTCTGCACTTTGTGATTACTCCGCGCACCTCGGCACCCGACACGACTCCGTCTGTTCCCCCGTCAGATCCTTAGACTAGTTTTTGGTGGTTGATGCCAAAGGGGGAGAGAGAGAGTAGTTTCAGGGAGAGTTTTGATAGAGGGTTTTTGTTTTTATTTGTGTGCTACATTCATGCATCATGTTTACTTTACAGTCATTGCATTCGTGTGACATGTGGTCGTGTGAGATACTTTGAGTCTAATGGTTTATCTAGTCACTGTGTTATTTCATGTCACTTGTTTGATTATAGCTCTAAGGCTGTGCTTCCGTGCCTTACTCCGTTTTCTTATGAGCTATATCTTTATGTGTACTAACGCTTTATGTCTTATCTTATGAGTACACACTTTTGGCTTGGAGCACATAAGCAATTCCTAACCTTTTGTGCTTATTGCTTTTTGCTTATGTGAACCAAGCATGCTCAAAAACCTCAACTCCTATCTTTTGAATCTTAGTGTTGTCATCAATCACCAAAAAGGGGGAGATTGAAAGCATCTAGGCCCCGAGAGTTGGTTTCGGCAATTGATGACAACGCTTTATTACCATGACTAACGTGTGCTTTGCAGAAACTTTGGTAAGTTAGGTCATGGAGGTAATAACTGCTTTGGGCACCATGGTATTCATGCCCCTTAATGAAAATCGTTTCGGTTTTTAAAGGAGTGACGTCAAGATTAAGGACGGTTAGTTCCAGATGTCGAGGTGTTGAGATACATTCGGAATAGTCGTTAGGATCTTCATTTTTCTCTTTTGGCCGTACTATAAAGGGGAGCATGAGCGGGTAGCTTGACCTAGGTGAGTCCTATGTTTAGGTGTGGTGCACACTTGTTAAACTTAGCGCTAGGTAGCTCTAGAATAGCTCAAAGTTCAGTTGGAAGCAACTTGGTTCAAGTTGCGTCGCGTTTCAGAGAGTTTAGAGTGTTTTCCCCTTGACCGGATGCGGCTCTCGGCTTGACCGGACGCGTCCGGTTAGTTCAAATCCGAGACTGTGTTTCGGCGCTGACGACCGGATGCGGCCCCTGCGAGGACTGGACGCGGTGGTCAGGGCCGACACGTGTCACTTAAGGGAAAACATCCGATCGGACGCGACCTGGGTGTGATCGGCGCGTCCGGTCACGTTCCAGTAAGGTCCTGCGATGACCGGACGCGTCCAGTCACCCCTGACCGGCGCGTCCGGTCACTCAGCCGAGATTTCAGAATTTCGACCGTTACGTCGACCGGCGCGTCCGGTCACTTCGACTGGCGCATCCGGTCATCCCGTTTTTGCTGAGTTGGCAGATAACGGTTCGTTTCGACTGTGGGGTGTATAAATACATCCCCACCACCTCTTTTAGAGCTCTCTTGCTCATTTCATCAGCTAAGAAACACCTTTGGAGTGCAAGGGAGTGCAAGAGCTCTAGTGAGGATTGTGTTTTGAGAATCAAAGCTTGAGAGTTCCTCACTAGCGATTAGAGAGTAGCAAGTGTGCATCCACCTTCTCATTAGACTCATTGTGGTCAAGTGAGAGTTCTAGCTTGTTACTCTTGGTGATCGCCATCACCTAGACGGCTTGGTGGTGATTGGGAGTTTGGTGATCATCCGGCGGAGCTTGTGGATGACCCAACTCATCTTGTGAGCGGTTTTGGGCGATTCACCGCGACGGAGTGTCAAAGAATCAGCCCGTAGAGAGCACTTGATCCTTGCGCGGATCAAGGGGGGAGCTACACCCTTGCGCGGGTGCTCTAACGAGGACTAGTGGGGAGTGGCGACTCTTCGATACCTCGAAAAAACATCGCCGTGTTCCTTGACCTTACTTTCAAGCATTTACATTCTCGTATTTACATTCATTGCTTGATTTACTTTCCTAGAATTGCCATGCTAGACTAGGATTGGAAACTAGGGTGCAAAACTTTTATCGGTAGAATCTCTAGGAACACAAGTAGGCACTAGGGGTGAATTCCGGCTTGTAGGATTTAATTCTTGCAATTAATTTTTAGAAAAGCCTAATTCACCCCCCTCTTGGGCATCTTGATCCTTTCAAGAGTGAATACCCACAACATCGACGGTTGGACGGGATATATTCAAGAATACCGGAGGACCGGGATAGTTAATCAGAGGGAACATGCCACATTTTTGAACATGTGGTTAGAAAATTTTATTTTCTCTGGTCGATCGGTAGGACCAACCAACATTTTCCTCCTCGCAGCTGAACTCTTGGCCAATGGTGTAAGGTTCCCTCTTGGCCAATATCTTCTGAGCTCTACTTATCATCTTTTACACCAAGTGTCTCAGAAACTATTGCTTGGTGAACCCATCGGCAACTTAGGAGGCCCGTGGTGGTTTATTAACATGTGGCTAAATGCCCACATGCACAAACGCTTGCAATGAGACTTCTTTGCCCAACAATTCCCACGAGAAATCACCGAAGACCATGTACTTGGAGATGAAGAATCGGCAACACGCCCACCCCTCAATTTTGGTGAAGCCATAATTGTTCTTCCTGGAACAGAAGCCAATGAAGACCAGATCGGCAGATTCTTCCAAAGCTTCTACAATGGTCTTTCTCGTGATCATCGGGTCTGGGTATCCTACATTGATGAAGAAACCAGATTCCCTCTCCTTTTCAACTTTGCCGATGATACCCTGAACCAGGATAATGAACTTATGATGGCCATCATTACTCCCAGGGCAATCCCAGTGAATACATTCGGCAGTGAGAAAAACACCAATATCGCTTATGAATTTTACAACCCATCGACAGTATCCCGTCAATTGGCTTTTGGGTAGCTGCCAATCAAACTTTGTTTTGCCGATGTAATCAAGCCATGAGAAACAATCACCAGTGGAACGGACTGGAGCAGGGTAGTGTGACTCTCCCCCGATGTCGATGCTACAAATGTTGATCTATCCACCTAGACACCAGCATCTTTTATTACTGAATCATATAAGCAATGGTGGCAAGAGTGGAGGGGACAACTATTTGCAACATCCGCTCATACGTATCGACACATGATCGATCCTGAGCATATCATTCCCGATGATGCAGTAAGTTTCTTTTAACACCCTTCTGCCTTTTTCTTTTATATATCGGCAACTAACTTTCTTGTGACAGGTCAACAACCTAGCTCCATCTATAAGCAAAAGTGGGAAACCCTTCGATCTTCGGCCTGTCTCCCCGATATGACCGATCGGCTACAACGCCCCCACCTTGGCTGCTTTGACTCAACAGAGGACTCGTGCCAAGACAATCACTTTCAAGTCCAAACTGGCTATAGCTAGAGCCACTCCATTGGCTGCTGCTACGACCCTGATTAAAGCATTTAAGGTAACAACCCTGTTTATTTCAACTCATGCTGATCTCAAACTGTATTAACACTAATTTTTAGGGTGTAAGAACCACTGCTGGATCATCATCGGTAATTCCTCTGACATCAAGCACCACCATCTCTAATAAACCTTCAGAGGTATTCCTTCAACTTTATATTTAATCTGTTAAATATCATATCTTACACCCGTTTTGCAGTAACAAATGGGTACATCGGCAAGTGTACCAGATGTCCAACCTTCACAACCAGCAAGTGCCGATGCCCCCCAGCCAACCGTTGCTGAGGCCCAAGCAAAGCGCAAAGGTTTAACAGATGCTGAGGCACAGCCAAAACGGCAGAAGTCTGTGTCGATCCCAACAGCTGATCCAGCGCCTCCCAGCCAGCCAGACTCGGCCGATGCAACTGAGCAAGCAGTCAATCCTCCTGCACAGGGCACACCATCGGCCATCGTGTCTCAAGGGCCAACTACCAATGAGACCATAGAGAATATCCCATCGGCAAGCTCAGCCGATCCTCCACACGGCACACTCCAGGCTACTTCCTGCAATCAAATGCAGAAAATTGCCTTGAAACAGGCAAGCCGATTGACTTAGCCGATTTATAATATTTATACTTATCCTTAACTGACCTCTTTTCCTCTTTTCAGGAACAAGACTCTCCAAACAGTCTATTTTCCTTTGCCATCGACGTTTCTGATGATGACGGAGAGGAAGCAAGCTCTTCTCTTGCACTGAGAACAATATCGGCAGAAATCAAGTCCAAGTTGGAGGCTCTCCTGAACTTGCTGCAGCAAGATACCGCCCAGCTGGTAGATGACTCGGACCCCGCAAAGGCAATCTTCATAATAATCCGTGGCCAGGTCCCTGCCGATGTTGAAGAAGCACTCTGTAACGGAACCGTCCAAATTATAAGAGCACAAGTACAAAAACAATCACTGAAGTGATCAAATTTTCGCACTTGAGCCCATATAACTCCGGTAGTCCTATGAAATCACGAGGGATTTCAAACCAACCAACATACAAGCCAAGATCGTAGTGATTCAACATAACAAGTCACATGTTACAACCATTTCACAAGTAATTCAAAATATACATCGGAGCTCAACATAGTTATTACAACTTAAGTTTGAAAGTAGCGGAAGCAAAGTAATTTGAAAGTAACAACACCATTATTTAAAATACATGCCAGTATGAAGGTCGACTTCCCACAAAAGCATTAGAGAGAAGATAACTCAGAAGGATCATGCCCGTGATCACACTCCGCCTCTACGGCAGGAGCCAACCAACTCTTGCAGTCGCCATGATACATCACAACCTGCAACAAGTGGGGATAAAACCCTGAGTACGACAATGTACTCAGCTAGACTTACCCGTCATAAACCAGAAATAAAGTGACACCAAGGATCATGCAAGGCTGGTATAAAGTGGGCTAGCTTGACACCATTTTGCATAAAAGCTTATTATGAATAAGTAATTACTAATGCTTAAGCATCAAGTTAATTATCATTAACCTGTCATCTATATTAGAACCTGTACTAGAGCACTCACTTTATTAGGAGCAAACAATATTAACCATAGCCGGTATAAATTGAGGCAACCTTTCCATCGTTATCCAATTAACCATCTGTTCAATTTAATGGAATCTACGTTGCCGCTGCTCAAGTCAAGTGCTCACTAACCGGGAGCGACGGCGATTCGAATCGAATTCCTATCCAGCTGGAGGGGTATTTCTAACACTCACCGTGCAGACCCCTGCCAGGGTCGCACAGGCCACCATTTCATATGATTCAGGAATCGCGGGTCCGAATGATGTCGCGACCCCAAGGGCGACACTCTGCCAGGTGATAGGGACTCTAACCCCCCTTGGTCTCATGCCAATGTCCCCAAGCACATCCTTTCTCTCCTCCAAGAAGCAACCTACCATTCGATTCCCGGCCTGAATCACATTACTCGGCTTCGCGGTCGGAACGACTTATCCGGCCAACTAAGTGTTAGACTGCGTTCAACATGACTCAAGGACGTACAGCGAATCGGTCCTTAAACGACTCAGACGGGGATAGATCCACACCCAAGACCTCCATGCCTTGTTGCTTCACTATCGTCATCCCGCCCGGTCTCATTTCATTTTATTAACACATGGTTCTATTCCACGATAGCAATATAGCCAACCGTGCCATATATGAATATCCCTATATCTCGCAGGTGACAGGAAATCACCTGACTTCTACCGCTTAAAGCAGGGCTAAGCATCTATTCGATCCTAGTCTATGTAGGATTCCGGGATTCATATATCTGGACAAGGAATGATATAATGCAGCAAGGTTTTCAACCAACTCCTACCACTTAATGCAACAATACTTTATAACATATATATAATTAATTGCTTTTGAAGGTAGGAGACTTATAATGCTCCGGGGCTTGCCTGGGATCCGACTCAAGTCAGTGGTTGTCAGACATCACTCCGAGTACTTCCATCTTCGGGATAGTTTCCCAAACACCGTCTTCTGGTTAGCTCCACATCAGGTCATTTACGTGCTTCAGCTAGCGTACCTAAATGAGGTGCAACAATGCATATGTATGAATGCATCGGAGTGCAATAAACAAAGTAATCAAACAAGCATACTAAAGTTTGCATAAACACCTAGAGCTAATTAACTCAACCTTATTAGGGCATAACAAAGAAGATTGCAAGCACATCAATCAAGACACAAGTATTATAAGACCACAGGGTACTAAACCAAGTACCATCAAAGATAGGTGTCACACTTCAATACACAAGTATGGCATAGTTAATCAAAGCACTAGAACTAGAAATTGCTACCTTCTGGACATCAGACCAACAGCTGAGTAATTTAATCATAACTGGAGATCTACAAATCCAAATGATATGCAATAAGACATTATAGAAAGCTTATGAAATTCTCTACATTTCATTTATAATCATCACAGCATGATTCCAAAGTTAAATAAGTCAAAATTACAAAGTTCCAGAATCTATTCCTGACAAACAGAGAGCAAGCAATTCTGTACCCTAACTTTAAACAGCTATAACTCAAAAACTACTTGACCAAATGATACCAAATTTTAACAGCAGCTAGATACATAAATTATCTACAACTTTTGTATAAACAAGTTTTACAACAAAGCACATTATCATGAAGAACTTTGCTAAGTTCCCAGATCTGTCCAGAAACCACATTTGCAAGAAATAAATACTAACTTATGTTGCAAACATATAATTGGGCAAAACTAACTTTACCAACATGTCACACATGACTAATGAACACCAGAAAACATAGTGTCTATTCCTAAATAAATTATTTTAATACATTTTCTTAATTTACTTAGATAATTAGGTGGGATTATGAACACCTATCAAAAGTGTACAACAAATTCTACCAAAATTACAGTGGCCCACATATGCTCCCAATAATCTACTGTCCAAATTTTAAGCCATTTGGACATGTATATCAACCTCTATGAAAAAGACAAATAGATATTGCAATAAATCATGTGAGAGCAAGATACACTAATAACTCACTCATATAACAACAAAAATTCATGAAATTATTTCCACACATCAAACATGACATGAGTAGCATGCCACAAAAATTTCACTTCATTTGGAGCCATAAAACTGCAGTTATGAAAAAGACAAATGCGACTAGTATTGAAAACCTAATATGAAAAATCTATTTTTACAGCAAAAACATTAAACTAAAACATGCCATATTATAGATCCACTGCATAGATAATTTCACAAGGATTCCAAAAAGTCCTTATTTGCTATTTTATGATTTTTCTACTAATTACTATGAATTTCCAAAGTTCAACACTGAATTCTGTAAAAAAATAAAAAGATTAAACCGAAAAAGAAAAGCACTTTTGCCTCGAGGCCCCTGGACTTTCTAGAACCAACCCGCAGTCCAATTTACTATTCAACTGAGTCACAGGCTATTCATTTTGGCCCCTGAAAGAATTTTAATTAAATCTCGCAAGGGAGTCCCCACAGCACTATTCACCCGAGTCACTGATGTTACACTTTACCCCCTGGAAAGTCACTATTTGCTCCGAGGCGCCCTTCTTCTTCCTCAGAACAGAGGAGGTGGGGAAAGCTTGCCGGCCGGTCATCCTCCGGCCGGTGAGGTCGGTGTCAGCGGCAGGGAGGGGTAGCACGGGCACCACCGTGCCATTCCGCACCCGGGGTGGCTCGAGGAGCGGCGGAAGGTGGTCGGCAGCGACCTGGCCACGTGCGCCGGTGGCCAGCCGGCCGGTGCTCCGGCGGCAGCAAGCCGCGGGGGCGGAGCCGGAGAGGCGAACACTCCAGGAGGGGCGGCTTGGTGCCAGAAACTCGAGGGCGCGGTCAATTTGTTGGAGGGAAGCCGGAGATGATGGTTCGACGGCGGCCCTGAGAGTTGGCCGGTCGGCCATGGCGGGGGCGTCCTCCGGTGACGAAAGGAGGTGGCGACAGCGGTGTTCTAAGCTCGCGAGAAGGTGGAGGCACCTCAGGCGATGGTGGTTTGGCAGGCGGTGGTTGCTAGCGGTTGGGGCAGCAGCGTGGTCCACGGCGGCGGCTGGAGCTCAGCTTGCGGCGGTAATGGCGACACGGTCGCGTTCGCGCGAAGGGAAGCCGCGCGAAGCCAAGGAAGAAGCAGAGGGGGGGGGGGGCGAGCGAAGAAGAGAAGCTCGGGCGTCCACCACCGAGGCTCTGGGGGGCGCGGCACGTGTACAGGGAGTTGGGGGCGCGGCGCGGCATGGCCGCCACGTCCAGAGCACGTGTCTCCCATTGAGGCATTGTGCCGAACGCGTGGTATGCGTGACTCAGCCCGACTTGGAGGCCGTGTTTGGGCTTGTTCTAGGCTGAACTAGGTCTTGGCCCCAACATGAAGTTCGAAGCCCACAAGGTACTCTACAAAACCCATGTAGTGACTTTGGTCATTAGAGCAACCGGTTAAGAAATAATTAACCCTAAATTTGACACTGTCAGCGACTTGAAAGCAACGAGCAACAAACCAAAATGGGGGTCAAAATGAATTGCAATTGGTGCCACCTTCTTGTATGCTCTTCCCCACCATATAAGCTCCAACTTTCGTATTTGGACCCATTTAAGTTGCTTAGCAAAAACTCGAGAACGCGGGATGTCAATGTCGAGGACACCGAAATCGGGATTTTAAAATTGTTAAGTGCTGGAATCAGCCCTAAAATTGACTTGTGAGCCCTGTTTGAGCATGTTCCACACATTTTCATGGCTTGACTCTTAAATAAAGTTTGTTCCTTATAAAATTCTCTACGACTTTGTCAAAGGGTGCACAGTCATGCAAAGCCTCTAGGTCACACTTTTGAAACGGTCAAACAAAAGGGTCCTAGGGTCCATACATGGTCAACCATCACTTAGAAGCACATTTAGGCAAAATGATCAACATGAACATTGTTCCATGGAGTGTCCTAAATGTAGTTAAGGTGTTGTAGAGGCCAAACATTCCCACCATGCATAGGTTGCACAAAAGTGTAGGTTTCACATGCCTTGAAACATAGAACCCAAGTGAAATGCTATAGTCATTTCATGTGGTTGTTTCAAGATACATGCTACCCATGTTCCACTAGGTTGTTTCACATGTGTCCACGATGTGTTGCGCATGTTGCATTGTATGTTGCACAAACACTAGTTCCCATGAGATGTACGATAGGTTTTAGTTATAATCCAAACAAGCCTATCACTTATCATTTCATGTGACTTTTTGATTCCAAACTTCATGAAACTTTTCCAGGGATCAATATAGATAGATACCAGGGTGAGACACATGAAAGTATGGCAATAACACCATCCAAACATATATCTTTGAAAATGGCCTATATATAAAGCAATGATGCAGCATCCAACTTTAAGTTAGGCTCATCTCCGTAGGTTGACCTGGACATTGTCATTTACACTTAATCTATCATGTTTGCGCTTAAACCCCCTACTTAATTGGTGATAAACACCTGGGGTGTTACAGCCCTCCCCCTTAAAAGAATCGCGTCCCGAGATTCGGAATGGAAGATCTTTTAAGGAAGAGAGGCACGTTATCCAGTTCCCCATATTTGCTATAGCATTCAGCTAAAAGCATTCAACATCGGCGAACAATTTGACCAAGGGCACATTCTGATACTTACTCTTCATGGTAAAATTTGTCTGAAGAATTTCCTTCATTGACTTCCATGAAGCATTGTTACTTTGGGAGGAATCCAAGATAGCACGTACTGCATTTTCAGTGTACGGAGATCATTCGGTCCGTGAGCTGACCACTCACAAGTATCTGATTCTTAAGTGAGCACAGCATAGTCCGTACGAACTTTACACTAGACCGAAATATTCAAAAGTGTACTCGTTGAAATGGCTCTATGTTCACACGGTTTTGAAAAGCAGTTCTCGACCAAAATGGCTTGGGTACAACTTTCCAAAAGGGTGAGATCATAGACGACAAACATCCTCTGGGGCTATAGGATACTGACTAACCAACAGACAGGGTCTATGTTGGTCGTAAATGTTAAATATTCAGATATCAACTAATGGAAAGCTACTTACTATTCCATGTGTACAGTTCTCTTTCTCTGACGACAACATTGTATTATCTGTGTCTGTTGAGGGATCAGTGAATGTGATAGCTGACTCTGTCGGCTTCCTATTTCTGCCAATAGCTATCTAAAAAATTCTTTTATCCAAAGATAACAGTTATCTGGGTTGAATCAGATGCAACCTCTTGGGTAAAACATTTACAAGGTACCAAAGTATGTCATCATTTGGAAAAATCATTACCAAAGAAAAATGTAGTGAGGCCTTAAGGACAACAAAAGTTGTAATATTTACTAAACCGCAGGGAGTAGCCTACCACCAAGCGATTGAGTAAAATTTTCCTTGGTGACTTAGTTGTACTGTAAGTTGAGTTGACTTGCAGCATAACAACTTTGTCAGGCCAACTTTCACCGTGAGGCTTCCTCTTTAGGATCAACATCAACTCTAAGCTGGGAAATCTGTTGTTTGACTCTTTTCAATTTGCTTTTGATTTGCAAATTTACTCGAAGAACCCTTGATTGTCCCAATAATTATTGATGAGAGGACATAAAATCAAGGCGAAAGGGTGTACAACAGGATCCTTAAGACCACTCAAGAGATCGTCCAACAGAGTGATGAACAAACTATTTGTGGCACCTAAGGCACAAGGATGTCGATCGAAACTAGGGCATGCTTTTTCTAAATCTTCACCGCAGCTGATTGAACACCTTGCACTATCTGTGTGATTGTCCAAGTTGGAGTTGACAAGGTCACAATGGCTCTAGAAGATAGAATATCTCTCAAGTTGTTGGCTAGTTGATTAACTTCTTGTTGGTTATTGCTCTATAAGACATAACCTTCGTAGCTACCAAAGGGTCGTTACCTAGCTGGAGATTAACCTTCCTATTGGTAACTAATCAGTTGTCTCTCAACACTAAAAAGTTCCAAATCTTCACTCTTGACCACAACAACTATGGTTGACGCAAAACGAATGGTTGGCATCGAAGTTAGCAAATACGAAGTTATTCTAGAGATGGTTGATTTTGATGGTATGGTCATTATGCATACAAAGATTAAAATTTGCATAATGTGACGATCGAGTCTTATCCAACAGATGACTTGTCCAACAGTAAATGCGGTGTGTCCTTTTTATCCAACAGAGATGAGATAAGTTGCTCACTAGATTGAGTTGTCAATACTGGAACAACTAAGGAGAGTCACTTGTCTACCACCTATTGCGGTCTGTTTATGTTTATGTCGGTGACCTGTTCTTCAAAGGTTATCCTCTTAGCAACTTCAGGAGTAAGCTCTACTACTTTCGGTCTAAGATGTGGATCTTACGATATGATATGGAGAGATAATCAAGAAAAGGAACACGAGAAAATAACACCCCGATTGTCGTTTCATAGTGGATCATGACTAGAAACCGTGATACCAGCGCGTGCCAAGCAGCCAGCCATGTGTCTGCAGCCACAGGAGGCCCTTGGTCTCGTCGCGGCACCATCAGTGGCTACTCATAACACCATTACTAAACGCACAACGAAAGTGAAATTTCAAGTGGCACCAATGGGCTGTAAGAGCAAGCGCCATACAAGGAGGGATAGCAAGCAAAGGTAGTCACAAGGTTTAAAATCAACACAAAAATGATCCAAAGATCAAAATATAGCACAAGAGAACATCGCACAATTGCCAAGGATAACTGAGCAAGAGACTCTTGCTTAAATTCTACGTACGACTTGCGTCCACCGAGGGGAGTACCAGATAAAAGATTGACAGGAGATTCATTCATGTTAGGCAACAACATGAGATCAAGACTGATAAACATCTCGAGACTGAGAAGGTTGGGGACGGATTAACCAACTTTAAAGCAGAAACCGATATGTCAACCAAAGATTGAGTTGATAAGGTAGATGCATGAATTTACAAGCAAACGATTTACATGCCATAGCAGAGAGACGTTACGTCACACTAGCTAACCTTTGGGAATAGGTAACCGGAAGGTCCAACATGGATTTGGGTACGTCCTCCACGACTGGCAATGTACGAACCATGGTCAAAGGCTAGCGTTGATGGAAGTTAACTTGGTGGGTCAGTCGACAAGGGTCTTCACAAAGAGGGTTGCAAAACATCCACGGCTTATGCAAACATATAGGAGAACTAAACTTTGGGCTTTCGGTCACGCAAAGGCATGGATACAAACATTCAAGGGCTAACCACCAAGTCTACAGGCTCAGGCTCCTTAGAGAGAGAGCCTAATTGAAGACAACAACCAAATAATTACGTAACGTGAATGTTGTTCTAGGATAAAGCTATGCGACACTCGTATGCTCACCGAGGACAAACGAGGTGACAACTAGGGCACTACCTAGATAACAAGCATACATACAACATCACAATCAAGCAGACATTGGAGAAAATTCAAACGAATGGGCTTAAGCAACTAATACAAAAGCACAAGGCTCACCCAAAATAAGCATTCATCTCAAGCATGAACTAACTCCAAGTTTAGTCCAAACAAACGTTAATTAAGAAGGCCAACTTAGCATGTGCCCAGAATCTGGACAGCAGCACAATAGTTACTTGTTTCAACCATAACTAAGGTTATGGACATCCCACAAAGGTGATCCTAGACTTTCTAGAAAGCTTAGGAAGATGACTACACTTTAGTTATTCATACCAAAAGCAAATTCATAGATTAACATGACCAAAATTGCTAATGTTTCAGATCTGTACCACTAAGGACAGAAAACTGACAAGAACTTTAAAAATACAAAACTGGAGTTCTAGGGACACAACAAGGCTGAGCCTTCACTTTATGTAAAGCTTATTAAGTTGTCTATAACTTTCTTATTATCATATTAAGATGATTCTACAGCTAACAAGGCCAAACAAGATAAAGAAGACATCTCTGCCCAGATTTGGACAGATTCTGTCATTCCCCTTTGCAAGCTCATAACTAGAGATTTAGACCACCAAACTTAGTGCTATAGGACACTTTGGAAAGCTTAGAAAAAGTACTACACTTCTTCTATTATCTCCAAGACACGATTTCATAAGCACATAGGTCAAATAAATCAAACATTCAGATCTGTTCTGAACATGAACAGATTCTGACAACAAACTTCTAAAATTTATAACTCCCAAACCATAAGGCCTAGTGTCATAAAATTTTAGGACAAGATAGATAAGTAAGTTAGCTACAACTTTGGTATTCTCTATAACTACAGAAAACACCATTATGGCCACGAAAGCATCTCTACAACAGAAAATGTTCTAGCAGCCCATATTCGACAAGCAAAACAAAGCTTGCCTTTGTTCTACTTAACAAGAGAGCACACAAACATGTCATCCTAGTAGCTCTAGATTTTGTTACCTTAGACCAACACTAATTTAATTCATTCATGAGAATCCACAATTACTTACGTGAGGTCTACAGCATTAGCTAACGCTTGTATGAACAATATATTCATCACTTGGCTAAACTAGAGGACATCTATAGGTTCAAGCATGTAATCACAATCATTTCTAACAAAGCTAAGTACACATTTTTCTCAAGCAACATGGAACAAGGCATTCTTGTTTGATTCCACACAAAAAAAATAGTGTACCACATCAATCACAAGTTACTTAATATAGAATAAGGGTGAGAGGAGCATAGCTATGTATAAGGCAACAATCATGAATATTCATGCTTCGTCCAATTCGTCCTCACAAGATTGCCAACCTAAGGTGGCGATCACGTTCTATGTCGGTGACATAACACGCACTCTCTCGATATATAGTTAGTCGTCAGCTACATTCGACTTACGTATTTATGGTTAGCGTACCTGCAGAAAAGTTTCATTGCAGCCCAACATTTCCCCAAATATAGCACACAATGAAAGCAAGAAAGTAAACTTCTAAGCACTCCCATATACATATACCCCCGTATATATATATGTAGCACCAAAACTACCCGAATCATCAATCACCCACAATTAAGTACCTTCATATATACATGTGTGTAACATGTAAATAATCCAGTAACCAAAACTAGCTCTCCCCTAGACCGCAGTTTGTACGGTCATGCTCTCACAACTCACACTTACCTGAGCGTAGGTGCGATGTTGCATAAAAGTAAACTAGCGACATATATGACTATCTCATATATGAAGGCTACCACCAATCTAACACACCGGGTAGCATAGTGTGGGAGAGTCATCACACATACATACCTTGGCCTGGGCGTAGATGCATAAATGAAAAATCCCCAAGTTAGTACTTATATAAGCCACCTAATAATCCTTATATGGGCATAAGGAAATTGACCACTGGCATATTAGGTTTAGAATTCAGATTTCACAAACCTATATATAGCTATAAGTTGATAAAACTGATTTTATAAAACAAAACCTTTGTTTTAAATACACATACGACAAGTTTAATGTTGAATCTTGCTCCGATACCAGCTGTAACGGAACCGTCCAAATTATAAGAGCACAAGTACAAAAACAATCACTGAAGTGATCAAATTTTCGCACTTGAGCCCATATAACTCCGGTAGTCCTATGAAATCACGAGGGATTTCAAACCAACCAACATACAAGCCAAGATCGTAGTGATTCAACATAACAAGTCACATGTTACAACCATTTCACAAGTAATTCAAAATATACATCGGAGCTCAACATAGTTATTACAACTTAAGTTTGAAAGTAGCGGAAGCAAAGTAATTTGAAAGTAACAACACCATTATTTAAAATACATGCCAGTATGAAGGTCGACTTCCCACAAAAGCATTAGAGAGAAGATAACTCAGAAGGATCATGCCCGTGATCACACTCCGCCTCTACGGCAGGAGCCAACCAACTCTTGCAGTCGCCATGATACATCACAACCTGCAACAAGTGGGGATAAAACCCTGAGTACGACAATGTACTCAGCTAGACTTACCCGTCATAAACCAGAAATAAAGTGACACCAAGGATCATGCAAGGCTGGTATAAAGTGGGCTAGCTTGACACCATTTTGCATAAAAGCTTATTATGAATAAGTAATTACTAATGCTTAAGCATCAAGTTAATTATCATTAACCTGTCATCTATATTAGAACCTGTACTAGAGCACTCACTTTATTAGGAGCAAACAATATTAACCATAGCCGGTATAAATTGAGGCAACCTTTCCATCGTTATCCAATTAACCATCTGTTCAATTTAATGGAATCTACGTTGCCGCTGCTCAAGTCAAGTGCTCACTAACCGGGAGCGACGGCGATTCGAATCGAATTCCTATCCAGCTGGAGGGGTATTTCTAACACTCACCGTGCAGACCCCTGCCAGGGTCGCACAGGCCACCATTTCATATGATTCAGGAATCGCGGGTCCGAATGATGTCGCGACCCCAAGGGCGACACTCTGCCAGGTGATAGGGACTCTAACCCCCCCTTGGTCTCACGCCAATGTCCCCAAGCACATCCTTTCTCTCCTCCAAGAAGCAACCTACCATTCGATTCCCGGCCTGAATCACATTACTCGGCTTCGCGGTCGGAACGACTTATCCGGCCAACTAAGTGTTAGACTGCGTTCAACATGACTCAAGGACGTACAGCGAATCGGTCCTTAAACGACTCAGACGGGGATAGATCCACACCCAAGACCTCCATGCCTTGTTGCTTCACTATCGTCATCCCGCCCGGTCTCATTTCATTTTATTAACACATGGTTCTATTCCACGATAGCAATATAGCCAACCGTGCCATATATGAATATCCCTATATCTCGCAGGTGACAGGAAATCACCTGACTTCTACCGCTTAAAGCAGGGCTAAGCATCTATTCGATCCTAGTCTATGTAGGATTCCGGGATTCATATATCTGGACAAGGAATGATATAATGCAGCAAGGTTTTCAACCAACTCCTACCACTTAATGCAACAATACTTTATAACATATATATAATTAATTGCTTTTGAAGGTAGGAGACTTATAATGCTCCGGGGCTTGCCTGGGATCCGACTCAAGTCAGTGGTTGTCAGACATCACTCCGAGTACTTCCATCTTCGGGATAGTTTCCCAAACACCGTCTTCTGGTTAGCTCCACATCAGGTCATTTACGTGCTTCAGCTAGCGTACCTAAATGAGGTGCAACAATGCATATGTATGAATGCATCGGAGTGCAATAAACAAAGTAATCAAACAAGCATACTAAAGTTTGCATAAACACCTAGAGCTAATTAACTCAACCTTATTAGGGCATAACAAAGAAGATTGCAAGCACATCAATCAAGACACAAGTCTTATAAGACCACAGGGTACTAAACCAAGTACCATCAAAGATAGGTGTCACACTTCAATACACAAGTATGGCATAGTTAATCAAAGCACTAGAACTAGAAATTGCTACCTTCTGGACATCAGACCAACAGCTGAGTAATTTAATCATAACTGGAGATCTACAAATCCAAATGATATGCAATAAGACATTATAGAAAGCTTATGAAATTCTCTACATTTCATTTATAATCATCACAGCATGATTCCAAAGTTAAATAAGTCAAAATTACAAAGTTCCAGAATCTATTCCTGACAAACAGAGAGCAAGCAATTCTGTACCCTAACTTTAAACAGCTATAACTCAAAAACTACTTGACCAAATGATACCAAATTTTAACAGCAGCTAGATACATAAATTATCTACAACTTTTGTATAAACAGGTTTTACAACAAAGCACATTATCATGAAGAACTTTGCTAAGTTCCCAGATCTGTCCAGAAACCACATTTGCAAGAAATAAATACTAACTTATGTTGCAAACATATAATTGGGCAAAACTAACTTTACCAACATGTCACACATGACTAATGAACACCAGAAAACATAGTGTCTATTCCTAAATAAATTATTTTAATACATTTTCTTAATTTACTTAGATAATTAGGTGGGATTATGAACACCTATCAAAAGTGTACAACAAATTCTACCAAAATTACAGTGGCCCACATATGCTCCCATTAATCTACTGTCCAAATTTTAAGCCATTTGGACATGTATATCAACCTCTATGAAAAAGACAAATAGATATTGCAATAAATCATGTGAGAGCAAGATACACTAATAACTCACTCATATAACAACAAAAATTCATGAAATTATTTCCACACATCAAACATGACATGAGTAGCATGCCACAAAAATTTCACTTCATTTGGAGCCATAAAACTGCAGTTATGAAAAAGACAAATGCGACTAGTATTGAAAACCTAATATGAAAAATCTATTTTTACAGCAAAAACATTAAACTAAAACATGCCATATTATAGATCCACTGCATAGATAATTTCACAAGGATTCCAAAAAGTCCTTATTTGCTATTTTATGATTTTTCTACTAATTACTATGAATTTCCAAAGTTCAACACTGAATTCTGTAAAAAAATAAAAAGATTAAACCGAAAAAGAAAAGCACTTTTGCCTCGAGGCCCCTGGACTTTCTAGAACCAACCCGCAGTCCAATTTACTATTCAACTGAGTCACAGGCTATTCATTTTGGCCCCTGAAAGAATTTTAATTAAATCTCGCAAGGGAGTCCCCACAGCACTATTCACCCGAGTCACTGATGTTACACTTTACCCCCTGGAAAGTCACTATTTGCTCCGAGGCGCCCTTCTTCTTCCTCAGAACAGAGGAGGTGGGGAAAGCTTGCCGGCCGGTCATCCTCCGGCCGGTGAGGTCGGTGTCAGCGGCAGGGAGGGGTAGCACGGGCACCACCGTGCCATTCCGCACCCGGGGTGGCTCGAGGAGCGGCGGAAGGTGGTCGGCAGCGACCTGGCCACGTGCGCCGGTGGCCAGCCGGCCGGTGCTCCGGCGGCAGCAAGCCGCGGGGGCGGAGCCGGAGAGGCGAACACTCCAGGAGGGGCGGCTTGGTGCCAGAAACTCGAGGGCGCGGTCAATTTGTTGGAGGGAAGCCGGAGATGATGGTTCGACGGCGGCCCTGAGAGTTGGCCGGTCGGCCATGGCGGGGGCGTCCTCCGGTGACGAAAGGAGGTGGCGACAGCGGTGTTCTAAGCTCGCGAGAAGGTGGAGGCACCTCAGGCGATGGTGGTTTGGCAGGCGGTGGTTGCTAGCGGTTGGGGCAGCAGCGTGGTCCACGGCGGCGGCTGGAGCTCAGCTTGCGGCGGTAATGGCGACACGGTCGCGTTCGCGCGAAGGGAAGCCGCGCGAAGCCAAGGAAGAAGCAGAGGGGGGGCGAGCGAAGAAGAGAAGCTCGGGCGTCCACCACCGAGGCTCTGGGGGGCGCGGCACGTGTACAGGGAGTTGGGGGCGCGGCGCGGCATGGCCGCCACGTCCAGAGCACGTGTCTCCCATTGAGGCATTGTGCCGAACGCGTGGTATGCGTGACTCAGCCCGACTTGGAGGCCGTGTTTGGGCTTGTTCTAGGCTGAACTAGGTCTTGGCCCCAACATGAAGTTCGAAGCCCACAAGGTACTCTACAAAACCCATGTAGTGACTTTGGTCATTAGAGCAACCGGTTAAGAAATAATTAACCCTAAATTTGACACTGTCAGCGACTTGAAAGCAACGAGCAACAAACCAAAATGGGGGTCAAAATGAATTGCAATTGGTGCCACCTTCTTGTATGCTCTTCCCCACCATATAAGCTCCAACTTTCGTATTTGGACCCATTTAAGTTGCTTAGCAAAAACTCGAGAACGCGGGATGTCAATGTCGAGGACACCGAAATCGGGATTTTAAAATTGTTAAGTGCTGGAATCAGCCCTAAAATTGACTTGTGAGCCCTGTTTGAGCATGTTCCACACATTTTCATGGCTTGACTCTTAAATAAAGTTTGTTCCTTATAAAATTCTCTACGACTTTGTCAAAGGGTGCACAGTCATGCAAAGCTTCTAGGTCACACTTTTGAAACGGTCAAACAAAAGGGTCCTAGGGTCCATACATGGTCAACCATCACTTAGAA
Organism: Saccharum spontaneum; assembly: GCA_022457205.1. Taxonomy (NCBI): domain Eukaryota; kingdom Viridiplantae; phylum Streptophyta; class Magnoliopsida; order Poales; family Poaceae; genus Saccharum; species Saccharum spontaneum. Next base: position 21,133,516 of record CM039593.1, on the reverse strand, counting down.
GCACATTTAGGCAAAATGATCAACATGAACATTGTTCCATGGAGTGTCCTAAATGTAGTTAAGGTGTTGTAGAGGCCAAACATTCCCACCATGCATAGGTTGCACAAAAGTGTAGGTTTCACATGCCTTGAAACATAGAACCCAAGTGAAATGCTATAGTCATTTCATGTGGTTGTTTCAAGATACATGCTACCCATGTTCCACTAGGTTGTTTCACATGTGTCCACGATGTGTTGCGCATGTTGCATTGTATGTTGCACAAACACTAGTTCCCATGAGATGTACGATAGGTTTTAGTTATAATCCAAACAAGCCTATCACTTATCATTTCATGTGACTTTTTGATTCCAAACTTCATGAAACTTTTCCAGGGATCAATATAGATAGATACCAGGGTGAGACACATGAAAGTATGGCAATAACACCATCCAAACATATATCTTTGAAAATGGCCTATATATAAAGCAATGATGCAGCATCCAACTTTAAGTTAGGCTCATCTCCGTAGGTTGACCTGGACATTGTCATTTACACTTAATCTATCATGTTTGCGCTTAAACCCCCTACTTAATTGGTGATAAACACCTGGGGTGTTACACACTCTTCCTAGCAGCCCACTTAGAAAGTCAACAACTGCAATATCAACGGGCTGCTCAACGCATTGCCGATAGAGCAGCTTAGGCTCAACTCAAAGAAGAGATGCTACAACTGAAACATATTGCCGATGAGAAGCACAAGGGCATCGACAACTTGCAGACTTCGGGTGCCGAACTTAAACAGAAAATCTTAGATTTATCGACAAAGAGGATGGCTCTATTGGCTGAATTAAAAGAAGTCGAGGCAGCCCTAACTCATGCCAAACAAGAAGAAAGCCAGCTACCCGATGCCATTAAGGCCCTTCAGCAAGAAAGAGACATCCAAGCTCGCAAAGCCTTGGCGATGAAGAAAAACTCAAGCCTGTGGAGGGTGCTGCCAATGAAGACATTAAAGAGATAAAGGAAGCCGATCAGATTCACCTGCGTGCGATATCGGCTATCCAATCTTTATTAAATTTGTAAATCTTGTCTATCGCATCGGCACTTTATGAAACACTGATGTCCTTGCATGATTCTAGCCGATAGGACTGTTATTGGCACTTATACTTTTATGCATCCATCCAGATACTAGGGTAATATTTCTTTAAATATTTTCTATTTAATGCTCTGGGAAACACAACCCCTTCGAGGGTTTCTAGAATATATGCATTGCCAGGAACAGCCTGATTTATCCGATATGGACCTTCCCAATTAGGAGACCACTTTCCAAACTTTGAACTTTTAGTCCCAATCAGTAAAATCAACTTCCAAACCAGATCTCCATCGGCAAACTCCTTTACCTTCACCTTCTTGTCATACCATCTGGCTACTCTTTTCTTATTTTCTTCGATGCTAACTAAAGCCCTTAACCGATGACCTGCCACATCTTCTAACTCATCTTTTATAAGAGTATCATAGTCATCGGCTATTAGTTGATCTTGAGAACATATCCGTCTAGAGCCAGTTTTAATTTCCCAAGGCAACACTGCGTTGTGTCCGTATACTAACTGATAAGGCGTTATTTTGATTGCGCCATGACATGCCATCCGATATGACCACAAGGCTTCATTTAATACTGTATGCCACCACTTAGGATTTTCTTTAATTTTGCGCTTAATGAGTTTGATAATCCCTTTATTAGAAGCCTCAGCCTGACCATTAGCTTGAGCATAATAGGAAGAAGAATTCAAAACTTTAATTCCCATACCAACAACAAACTCATCAAATTCTCCCGATGTAAACATAGTGAAAGGATCAAGATGCCCAAGAGGGGGGTGAATTGGGCTTTTCTAAAAATTAATTGCAAGAATTAAATCCTATAAGCCGTAATTCACCCCTAGTGCCTACTTGTGTTCCTAGTGATTCTACCGATAAAAGTTTTGCACCCTAGTTTCCAATCCTAGTCTAGCATGGCAATTCTAGGAATGTAAATCAAGCAATGAATGTAAATACGACAATGTAAATGCTTGAAAGTAAGGGCAAGGAACACGACGATGTTTTTCCGAGGTATCGGAGAGTTGCCACTCCCCACTAGTCCTCGTTGGAGCACCCACGCAAGGGTGTAGCTCCCCCTTGATCCGCGCAAGGATCAAGTGCTCTCTACGGGTTGATTCTTCGACACTCCGTCGCGGTGAATCACCCAAAACCGCTCACAAGATGAGTTGGGTCATCCACAAGCTCCACCAGATGATCACCAAACTCCCAATCACCACCAAACCGTCTAGGTGATGGCGATCACCATGAGTAACAAGCTAGAACTCTCACTTGACCACAACGAGCCCAAATGAGAAGGTGGATGCACACTTGCTACTCTCTAATCGCTAGTGAGGAACTCTCAAGCTTTGATTCTCAAAACACTATCCTCACTAGAGCTCTTGCACTCCCTTGCACTCTAAAGGTGTTTCTCAGCTGATCAAATGAGCAAGAGAGCTCTAAAAGAGATGGTGGGGATGTATTTATACACCCCACAGTCGAAACGAACCGTTACCTGCCAACTCAGTAAAACACGGGGTGACCGGACGCGCCGGTCCCCCGTAACGGTCAAAAATCTGAAAACGGGCTGAGTGACCGGACGCGCCGGTCAGGGTGACCGGACGCGTCCGATCGTGCAGGGAGCTTACTGTAACCACACCGGACGCGCGACCGCGTCCGATCGGTGATGACCGGACGTGTCCGGTCGTCGCTGGACCTTACTAGAACATGACCGGACGCGCCGATCACACCCAGGTCGCGTCCGATCGGGTGTTTCCCTTAAGTGACACGTGTCGGCTTCTGACCACCACGTCCGGTCCTCGCAAGGATCGCGTCCGGTCGTCAGCGCCAAACCCTAGTCGCGGAACAGAACTGACCGGACGCGTCCGGTCATGCCGAAGACCGCGTCCGGTCAAGGGAAAACCACCCTAAACTTTCCGAAACGCGTCGCAACTTGAACCAAGTTGCTTCCAACTGAACTTTGAGCTATTCTAGAGCTGCCTAGCGCCAAGTTTAACAAGTGTGCACCACACCTAAACATAGGACTCGCCTAGGTCAAGCTACCCGCTCATGCCCCCCTTTATAGTAAGGCCAAAAGAGAAAAACGAAGATCCTAACGACTATTCCGAATGCATCTCAACGCCTCGTCATCCGGAACTAACCGTCCTTAATCTTGACGTCACTCTTTTCAAAATCGAAACGATTTCCATCAAGGGGCATGAATACCATGGTGCCCAAAGCAGTTATAACCTCCATGACCTAACTTACCAAAGTTTCTGCAAAACACACGTTAGTCATGGTAATAAAGCGTTGTCATCAATTGCTGAAACCAAACCTCGGGGCCTAGATGCTTTCAATCTCCCCCTTTTTGGTGATTGATGACAACACTAAGTTTCAAAAGATTGGAGTTGAGGTTTTCGAGCATGCTTGGTTCACATATGCAAAAAGCAATAAGCACAAAGGGTTAGGAATTGCTTATGTGCCCCAAGCCAAAAGAGTGTACTTCATAAGATAAGACAAAAAGCGTTAGTACACATAAAGATATAGCTCATAAGAAATCGGTGTAAGGCACGGAAGCACAACCTTAGAGCTATAACCAAAACGGGTGACATTAATTAACACTGTGATTAGATAGACCATTAGACTCAAAGTTTATCACACGACGACATGTCACACGAATGCAATAACTGAAAAGTAAACATGATGCATGAATGTAGCACACAAATAAGAACGAAAACCCTCTATCAAAACTCCCCCTGAAACTACTCTCTCTCGCCCTTTGGCATCAACCGCCAAAAACTAATCTAAGGATCTGACGGGGGGACAGACGGAGTCGTGTCGGGTGCCGAGGTGCGCGGAGTAATCACAAAGTGTAGAGAATCACCCTCAGAATCTGAGCTATCTGGCTGACCCTCTGAAGAAGCACGTGGCTGTGAAGCGGTCTGGGTCTGAGCAGCAGGAACAGGTACTGACGTAGTAGCAACAAGAGGATCCGTCTATGTGACCTGAGCCTGTAGCGAGCCAATAGCTGGGGGATCTGTCGAGGCAACTGACGAAGGAATAGTCTCTGTAGTACCCGTCCCTGTCACAGGAGGAATAGCTGCCTCGGGAGCTGACAACCCTGAAGAAGTAGCAAATGTGGTAGTGTGCGAGGGTGTCGGCTGACCAGTCAACTCGCTGTAAGTGGCACTGAATCACCAAAGGGTGTGCCTGTCAGGAGGTGAGGGCGAGGCTGGTCGGAAGGTGTAAACCCCGTCTGAATAGGAGTGTAGCTCGGGGACTGGAACAACTGGGGAACTTGCTGCTGTGGAGATGTGAACTAGAAGCTCGGCTGTCCCGGACTCGATGGACCACTCGACTGTAAAGCAGGAGTCAGGACAGAAGGAGGCGGTGGAACCCCAACAGTAACTAGATGGCGCAGAAGGTCCAGTTACTGCTGCTGACTAGTTGCACTCTGTCGCTGCATCTCAACTTGCTGCCTCTGGATCTCAAGCTGCTGACGCTGAAACTCATCCTGACGAGCCTGAATCTGTGCAAATGCTGCAACTATTTCCTGAGCCTGTCGCTGTATCTGCTACTCCTGTCGCTCCTGTGCCTGGGTCAGCCTCTCAAGTATAGCCAACATGGCTGGGTCTGAGCGGGAGGCTGATCCAGAGCCACCGGCCTCGTGGTCGTGAGGCCGAGGAGACCTATACCTGGGGATGGGCTGGTAATCCTCATCAGTGCTGTCAGATGTCACATCCTCAGGGAGATCAGCAGGCTGAGCATCAAGATCGGCAAGCTCTGCCTCAGCAAGCTCATCAACTGTGGCGTCCTGCTCAGCTGCTATCTCAGGAACCTCAGGTCTCTCACGCTGTCCTGGCACTGGGGCCTGATCTCTAGTGACTGAAGCCCATAGCTGACGGATATTATACTCAGGGAAAGCAGTGGTAGTATCTGATATCTCAGCTCGGATATCTGCTGGTAGCTGAATGGCAGATCTAATAATGAAGCATATCCAGTGTGCATAGGGTAGCTGACGATTGCCCTTGAAGCCCTCAGCTATGGTGTCCTCCATCTCACTAAGCATGAGATCCCAAATATCGAACGGTGTCTATGAGAGGAGGTGGTGAACAACCCATAGCTGCATCCGAGTCAAGCCCTCTCTGTAGCCAAGTTTGGGAAGAAGAGTGCGTCTGACTATAGCATCCAAAACTCTGGCAAGTGGTGTCAAACTAGCAGGTGTGCGACGCGACCCTTCGCCAAAAGGCTCACGGAAGCAGGGTCGGACCAAGTCTGTCGGTGGCACTGTCCCGCCGTGAGGGCGTCTCGGTGGAGGAGTCTGACCAAAGCACAACTGATGTATCTTCGTCTCTGAAGCTGGGAGTCTGAGAATCTCCTGCACTCTAGTGTTGTATAGTCTGTGATCATGGCCTCGGAATGCAAAGTGAATGAACTCATGGGCAGGATCAATCCAAAGTGAAGCATAGAACTCTCTGACCCATGTGCCGCAGTATGCACCTATCCGTCCAAGAAGATCTGACAAGCCTGGCAGAAAGGACAGGTGCGGACGTAGCTGCTCTCCCACAACCTCAACAAGTGACTCAAGTCGACAGACCCTCTGTGGTCGGAAAGCAATCCCGCTGTCAACAAGAGCTCTGTAGAAATCCTCCTGAAGTGAGGTATAGAAACCCTCTGAAGCTCTTTGATCCCTCTGAGATGGGAACCACCGACTGACCTCGACGAACCTCAACCCTTGCACCTGACGTGTTGTAGCACCCCTCAAGTCAAAGTGCTCGACCGGGGGTGAACCTCTAGCTCTGGGAGGAGGACGTGCTCCACGACGCTGGCCCTCTGGCCTAGGAGTCACCTGAGTACGTGTGCGTGTGGAGCGGTGATGTGGTGGAGACTGAGCTGGCTGCTCCTCTGTATCCTCTGTAGCCTCTGGAGCCTCTGTGGGTGGATCAACTGACATAGCCTCTGTAGCTCCTATGTCCTCTGTGCCCTAAGTGGCCTCTGTGCCAAGCTGTCGACCTTCAAGATGAAAGCGACGCTCACCTATGCATATGCCACTGCTCCTGCCACCCCTCTCTGCCTGCTCTGCTGCATCTGCAATGGCCTGAGCAATCTCTGCATCGGTCAGTGTCTTCTTCTTCTTTCTGGCCATGATCTTGATGCGCTTTCCACGCGCAACCTCAGACAGACGAGGAGGACTGTCGTCCCCGTCACCAGGAGCACCACCGGCGTTCTTGCAACGCACCATGCTGACAAACTGACTGAAAACCTCTGTAAGATGGTGAACTGTCACTCGAGAGGCTTGGCCTCAATCCATATCCGCAGGCTTGGCCTCGGATTCAGCAAACTAAGATCACCCTGACACACCGACAAACTCGCTGAAAAGACGAAATAGATTGATCTACTATAAGCAACATATATAACTAAAAGGTACGAAACCCTAGAGATAGCAAGCAAGTAAGATAAGATATGAATCGAAACGCGATAGCTACCTTGGATCGACGAGAAGACGGTGACGAGATGAGGTGACCTAGATCGCGAGATTCCCCGAATTTGCCGGACGAGCGCTGAAAGGACCGAGTCAAGTGACGATGATGAGCGATGGAAAGTGACGGTCAAGGTAAACCCTAACGAAAGAATTGAACAAAATTGAGTGAAAAAAGGAACACGTTTTTCACCTCGAGCTAGGGTTAGGGCAAACCCTAGAAGATGGGCTCGGCCAAAAAGTGATTTGAGGAGCTTAGGGTGGATGCTTGGCACATGGGGCACGTGGCTGCTGCGGTGGAGGACCGGCGAGGCACGTGGGGCCAGCGGACAGCGGCGGCGGCGGCGGCGGAGCTGCGGGCAGGCGCGGGTGCGGCTGCGGGTAGCGTGGCAGCGTGCGCACGCAAGGGCAGGGAGGAGGCAGGGCGGCGCGGCAAGGCACGGGGGAGTCACCGGAGAGGAGGAGGACGGCAAGGGCGCGGCGGCTCCGGTGAATCAGCGAGACGGCGGGTTAGGGTTCGGCGGCGGCGGAGGCAGCGAGCGAGATAGAAAAAACTGGCCGAAGACGAAACGTTTTATGAAGGGGTTAGATCCGCTCGTCACGCGATGACCGGACGCGGTGGTCGATATGACCGGACGCGGTGGTGCAGCGTCCGGTCACACTCCAGTAAGCTCCTGGAGTGATCGGACGCGTCCGGTTAGGACTGACCGGACGCGGTCAGAGTCCGGTCGAGGGGAACTCGGGAATTCATCGCGAATGACCGGACACGATGGTGGTAACCGGGACCGGACGTGGTGGTCAACAGCGGCGTGTCCGGTGCAGCGTCCGGTCACTAGATCTAGAGTTGGTCTTCTGGATGATCGGACGCGCTGGTGGACGCCGGGACCGGACGCGGTGGTGAAGCATCACTGCGTCCGGTGCAGCGTCCGGTCCAGCGTCTGGTCACTGATTTTCGCCCTTCTTCGTTCCGAACTCTGACGCGACTTCTCCCAATCAAGTTCCAATTCAAAGAGACCCAAATAAACACCAATTGGAACCTGATATGAGTGACCTCACTCAAACCCTCAAGATTTTTCAAAATAGTTTGCCTTAGGCTAGTATCATTTTTAAGAAAATAGGCGATAAACACCCGAGGAGCAACGTATGGCCATGCAATAGAGTTTTTGAACCTTTAGGAGCGTCAAAATGCTCTCTCTATCCATGGACGAACACAGAGGTTGCTCAAAGCTAAACCGAAAAGAAACGACAAACAAACAACCATGCATATGCAATGCAATACACGAAAGTAAAGCTAGATTGCTTGTCAAGTTTGATCCACGGTTAGGCTTCTTCACTCCTCCAAAGGAGGGTTATCGTAACCGTGTTAGCCAAGCCCTAGATGCATTGCGATAAGATAAACATGGCATATAATACAATGCAATGCAAGGGACAACACACGCTCATTTTTTAAAGTTGCTTGAATCAAGCACATTGAGTTCACTTCTTAATCTACAAAAGGTGGCCTCATCCAAAGGTTTAGTGAAGATATCCGCTAATTGATTTTCACTTCTTACACCTTCTAGTGATATGTCATTTTTGGCAACGTGATCTCTTAGAAAGTGATGGCGGATATCAATGTGCTTGGTGCGAGAGTGTTGTACCGGATTGTTAGCAATTTTAACGGCACTTTCATTATCACATAAAAGTGGCACCTTTTCAAGAACAATTCCATAGTCTAGGAGGGTTTGTTTCATATATAAGATTTGTGCACAACAAGCCCCCGCGGCAATGTATTCCGCCTCGGCGGTGGACAAAGCCACACTATTTTGCTTTTTAGATGACCAAGATACTAAAGATCTCCCAAGCAAATGGCACCCTCCGGATGTGCTTTTTCTATCAATTTTGCAACCGGCATAATCCGAGTCGGAATAGCCAACTAGTTGGAATCTAGCTCCTTTGGGATACCAAAGACCAATGCTTGGGGTGTGCTTAAGATATCTTAGGATTTTTTTTATGGCACTTAAGTGAGGTTCTTTAGGGCACGCTTGAAAACGAGCACACATGCACACACTAAACATGATATCGGGCCTAGATGCGGTAAGGTACAACAAACTACCAATCATAGAACGGTAGAGAGTTTGATCAACCGGTTTACCTCCCTCATCTAGGTCGAGATGTCCATTTGATGGCATTAGGGTCTTGATTGGTTTGCATTCTTCCATCTTGAATCTTTTGAGAAGATCCTTGGTATACTTTTCTTGAGAGATAAAAATTCCTTCTCTCATTTGCTTGACTTGAAACCCAAGGAAGAATGTGAGCTCACCAATCATTGACATCTCGAACTCCTTCGACATCAATTCACCAAATTCCTTGCAATAATCTTCATTTGTTGATCCGAAGATGATATCATCAACATACACTTGACAAATGAAGATCTCCCCATTAAGCTTCTTGGTGAATAGTGTGGTGTCGACCTTCCCAATGGTGAAGCCCTTCTCGATGAGGAAGTCCCGGAGGCGCTCATACCACGCTCTAGGGGCTTGTTTGAGCCCATATAGCGCCTTGGACAACCTATAAACATGATTAGGATATCTAGGGTCTTCAAACCCGGGAGGTTGATCAACATAGACTAGTTCATTTATAAAGCCATTTAAGAATGCACTTTTCACATCCATTTGATATAGTTTCATATCATGATGTGATGCATATGCAAGGAGGATACGAATGGCTTCAAGTCTTGCAATGGGTGCAAAGGTCTCTCCAAAATCAAGACCTTCAACTTGAGACAACCCCTTTGCAACTAGTCTTGCCTTGTTCCTCACTACTATGCCTTGGTCATCTTGCTTGTTTTGGAACACCCACTTGGTTCCAATGACTCTTGCACCTTTAGGATGCTCTTCAAGTGTCCATACTTGATTGCGGGTGAAGTTGTTCAATTCTTCATGCATAGCATTCACCCAATCCGGATCTTGAAGAGCTTCTTCTACATTCTTAGGTTCAACACAAGAGACAAAAGAGTGATGTTCAACAAAAGAAGCTAGCTTTTGGGATCGAGTCATTACTCCCTTTGTAGGACTCCCTATGATGAGTTCTTGTGGATGTGCTTGAAGTAGAGGTGAGTTTCTTCTATCAACCACTTGAGGAGGTGGATGGGGAGCATCAACATCTTGAGCTTGTGCCTCGGCTTGTTCATGAGAGACATAGGTATCTTCATTTTCAACTCTCTCATTCTTGTCATCATCTTGAGGCACACGTGATGAAGATGGTGGATCAACAATTTGTACATCGTCATCATCATCTTTTGGCTTGATGTCTCCCACGGGCATGTTCTTCATGGCCTCCCTCAAGGGTTCATCACCTACATCATCACAATTCTCAATTGCTCCTTGGGAGCCATTAGATTCATCAAATTCCACATCATATGTTTCTTCAACCAAACAGGTGGCATGGTTAAATACTCTATATGCTTTGGACTTTGATGAGTAACCAACAAGAAAACCAATATCACAACGTCTTTAAAACTTCCCTAGGTGTTGACGCTTCTTGTAGATGTAACATTTGCAACCAAACACCCGGAAGAATGAGACGTCTGGCTTCTTCCCATTAAGCAACTCATAGGGGGTCTTGCCAAGAAACTTTTGTAGGAAGAGGCGATTTGAAGCATAGCATGCGGTGTTGATTGCCTCGGCCCACAATTTCTACGGAGTGTTGTACTCATCTAGCATTGTTCTTGCAAGGGTGATCAAAGTCCGGTTCTTTCTCTCAACTACACCATTTTATTGAGGAGTGTAGGTTGAAGAGACCTCATGCTTGATTCCAATTTCATCACAATAAGCTTCAATGTTGGTGTTGTCAAACTCTTTGCCATTGTCACTTCTAATTTTCTTTATCTTGACTTCAAATTCATTTTGAGCTCTCTTTGCAAACTTCTTGAAGCAATTTGCCACTTCGGATTTGTCATGAAGGAAGAAAGTCCATGTATACCTTGAGTAGTCATCCACTATCACAATACAATAGAGATTACCACCCAAGCTCTTGTATGTTGTAGGCCCAAACAAATCCATGTGTAGAAGTTCTAGCACTCTTGAAGTTGACATGAAAGCTTTGGTTGGATGAGTGTTTGCAACTTGTTTGCCCGCTTGACATGCACTACAAGGTTTGTCCTTTTCAAACTTCACATCCTTCAATCCTCTCACTAATTCTTTCTTCAATAGCTTATTGAGAGTGTTCATTCCAACATGAGCAAGCCTTCTATGCCAAAGCCAACCAAGTGAGGTCTTGGTGAACAAACATTTCATCAAATTTGCATCTTCGGAGGTGAAGTCAACAAGATAAAGATTGTTGTATCTAAAGCCTTTGAATATTACTTGCTTGTCATCTATCTTCGAAACTTCCACTTCATTTGGTGTGAACAAGCATTGGAAACCAAGGTCACAAAGTTGCCCAACGGATAATAAGTTGAAACTCAATGAAGCAACATAGAGCACATTTGAGAGTGAGTGATCATTTGATATTGCAATCTTGCCTATACCCTTGACTTTGCTCTTTGAATTATCCCCAAATGTGATCTTCTCTTGACATATCCCATTCTCTTCAATGGAGGTGAACATACGAGGATCACCAGTCATATGTTGAGTGCAACCACTATCAATAACCCAATGAGATCCACCGGTCTTGTAGTTCATCTACACACAAGAGATCAAGCTTTTTGTTTAGGGACCCAAACTTGAGAGGGGCCCTTGACTTTCTCAACTAGTGACTTGGCAACCCATATTTTCTTTGGCCTATTCTTGTTTGGGGGACCCAAAAACATAACTTTCATCTTTCCATTAGAATCTTTTCTTAGCATGTAATGAGCATTGAAGGCAAAGGGTCTAGCATGCTTGGGCAAGGGTTGTGGTGGTGGAGTTTTGCATTCATGAGCAAAGTGACCTTCTTGACCACACTCAACACATCTCTTTGGCTTGGGCTTTGACTTGCTTTGTTGTTGTTGAGCTTTTGCCTTCTTCTCTTGATTTGCCAAGTACCCAATACCACTTCTATCCATCTTCATAACGGTGTTCATGAGGAGCTCACTTTGCAAATATTGACCTCTTGTGAACTTGCTTAGGCCGGTCTTGAGATGCTCTTTCTCTTGCTTGAGCTTTTTCTTTTCTTCAATGAGTGACTCATTTGTTGTTTGCTTCTCAAGAGCCATCAAACCTTTTAGCTTCTTGTTCTCATTTGCAAGCTTCTCATTTTCACTCTTGATCTTGGCATAATCATCATAGTTGCTTGACTCAACCACACTCTTGCCTTTGCTACTAGAACCTTGCTCAATGCTTTCAATGATCAAATCATCACATGATGTAGCTATATCACACTTAACAACATTGTTAGTAGCATCATGTGTCTCAAGAGCAAGATCATTAGCAACCACAAGACTATCATAGTTAATTTTCAATGTGGTGTATTTTTCTTTTAGAGAGTTATGTCTAGTGATGAGCTCATCATGCTTCTTCTCAAGCTTATCATGTTGATCTTTAAGCTCTTTATTATAAGTTTTGAGCTCCTTGAGATTAGAAGACATAACTTCATTTTGATCTCTAAGCTCACCACTAGTCTTTTGAGCACTTTCAAGCTTAGATGAGAGTGATTCATTTTCATTTTGAAGTTCATCATTTTCATTTCTTGTCCTTCTTATGATTTTAGTATACTTGTTCAACAATTTTACAAGTTCATCATAAGAGGGTGCATCATATTCATCATCACTATCACTATCATCATCATCATCACTATCATGATTTTGTACCTTTCGTTCACCCTTGGCCATAAGGCATAGGTGAGTAGAGGACGATGATGGTGAAGGAGGCGGTGAAGGTGGTGATGAAGATGTTGGTGAAGATGATGGCCCCATCACAAATGCGGCAACCTTCTCTTTCTTATCATTGCTCTCATCTTCGGAGGAGTCACAAGATGATTCAATATCGGTGAGCCATTCACCCACAATGTATGCCTTTCCTCCTTTCTTCTTCTTGTAGAACTCCTTCTTCTTGCCACCCTTCTTGTATGGCTTGGTTTTCTTCCTCTCTTCTTCTTCATCACTTGAATCATTTTTCTTGCCCTTGTTCTTGTTCTTGTACTTGTCTTTTGGTGGTCTAGGGCATTGATGAGCTAGGTGGCCAAGTTCACCACAATTGTAGCAATCCATCTCCGAGATTGGCTTTCTCTTGCTACTTGTGAAGAATTTCTTTTTCTTGCCATCGAACTTGATGCCACTCTTGTTGAGCTTCTTTAGCATTTTGGTGGTCTTTCCCACCATGAGTGCAAGTGATTCATCATCGACATCACTTTCACTTGAGCTTTCTTGCACCATCATGGCTTGGCCCTTCTTCTTCTTCTTGTCATGACTAGCTTTGAAGGCCAAGTCTTTCTTCTTGGAAGATGATGAGCCCTCTTTCGGAGTGATGTGCATGTACATCTCATGAGCATTGATCTTCCCCAATACTTGTGTCGGTGTTGCGGTGGAAAGATCACTTTGGTGAAGCACGGTGACAATATGACCATACTTCTCAACGGGAAGAACACTCAAGATCTTCCTTGCAACATCCGATTGGCTCATTTGAGTGAGCCCAAGAGCATTGAGGTCCTCTACAAGAACATTCAAACGAGTGTACATGTCATTAGCACTTTCTTTGGGAAGCATCTTAAAAGAATTAATTTTCTTTAAAGCTATGTGATAGCGTTCCTCACGCTCACTCTTAGTTCCCTCATAGAGAGCACAAAGATTTTCCCACAATTCATGAGCGTTCTTTGCATTACACACACGATTGAAGATATCTTTGCCTAAGCCCCGGTAGAGTGCATTTTTGGCCTTTGCATTCCACCGGTCGTACTTCTCCTCGTCACCAATGGGGTTTGCGGGATCCTTGATAGCGGGAAGCCCTTGGGTTGCGGCTCTAAGATACCCAACATCTATGGCTTCGAGATACGCCTCCATACGGATTTTTCAATATGGAAAATCATTCCCCTCAAAGGTGGGAGGTGGTCCTTCCCCGTTAGACATCTTGCTCTAGGCGGTAAAGCCTAAATTTGGAGCAACACGGCTCCGATACCAATTGAAAGGATCAAGATGCCCCAGAGGGGGGGGGTGAATTGGGCTTTTCTAAAAATTAATTGCAAGAATTAAATCCTATAAGCCGTAATTCACCCCTAGTGCCTACTTGTGTTCCTAGTGATTCTACCGACAAAAGTTTTGCACCCTAGTTTCCAATCCTAGTCTAACATGGCAATTCTAGGAATGTAAATCAAGCAATGAATGTAAATACGAGAATGTAAATGCTTGAAAGTAAGGGCAAGGAACACGGCGATGTTTTTCCGAGGTATCGGAGAGTCGCCACTCCCCACTAGTCCTCGTTGGAGCACCCGCGCAAGGGTGTAGCTCCCCCTTGATCCGCGCAAGGATCAAGTGCTCTCTACGGGTTGATTCTTCGACACTCCGTCGTGGTGAATCACCCAAAACCGCTCACAAGTTGAGTTGGGTCATCCACAAGCTCCGCCGGATGATCACCAAACTCCCAATCACCACCAAACCGTCTAGGTGATGGCGATCACCAAGAGTAACAAGCTAGAACTCTCACTTGACCACAACGAGCCCAAATGAGAAGGTGGATGCACACTTGCTACTCTCTAATCGCTAGTGAGGAACTCTCAAGCTTTGATTCTCAAAACACTATCCTCACTAGAGCTCTTGCACTCCCTTGCACTCTAAAGGTGTTTCTCAGCTGATCAAATGAGCAAGAGAGCTCTAAAAGAGGTGGTGGGGATGTATTTATACACCCCATAGTCAAAATGAACCATTACCTGCCAACTCAGCAAAACACGGGGTGACCGGACGCTGTTGACGGTCCTTAAGTATCAATTATAACTATCAAATAAATAGAGAAAAGGATCCAAATGAAACCAACACCTAGACTTAGGGTTTTATCTGACAGAATTCCACGAGTTTTGCTTTTTATCTATTTCTGCAGGGGGTTATCAGGAAATACAGAAGAAAGGCCCACATGTCGGATTAATGACGGGATATTAACCGAACACGTAATTATCTTACATCTAGAAGAGTCCAGAAGCCACGAGAACGAACGGGAGGCGTAACGGAGCCGGACACAGGGCGCCCGCTCTGGTCCTTAGGGCGCCCGCCCTGGCCCCGGAGCCAATCAGGCTCCGCCTTGAGGATTATGCTCCACCGACCTAGAGGATCAAGGAAAACCATCCGTTCAATGTCGGTTTGATCCGACAGCCCAGATTCATCCGAAAGGGCTATATAAGCAAGGCCCCTGCCCCTGGAGGAGAGGCCCTCGTCTCATACTTCAAACCCTAATTCAGGAGGAGAGCCTCTGATCAAGCCCTAGAGCCACCACATCAACTAGATCTCTAGTTAGCATAGCTACATAGGATTAGAACTAGAAGGAGTCAATCTTCGATTGGTTCCCGGATCTGTCAAGAGGATTCTTGGTAATTCCTCTCTTGTTCTTCAATTGTTCATCATTGTTCTTCAATATTATGAATATGACTTTGTTCTATTTCAATATATTGGTTATGACTTTGCTCTACTTGATTATATTTGCAATTATATTGTTCTTAGTTTATCATAGTTATATGCTTGGCTTAGTTAGATTGGAATTATATACATGCCTAGGATCGTATAGCGTTTATCCATGTGTACAGTGGGTGAATGATAACTATTGTGTAGACGTGGTGTCTATACCGTATTTATCTGCGATTGCACCCTATATGCCGGATTGTGGGGTAGTTCGCGATAGTGACAGCTTCGTTGATTCTTATATAGTCCCCCTCTCGTGTATAGGGCAGGTAGAGCAACACTATTATAGGGGAGTGATTGCTATGTTCTTCATCTTCCTTGCTAATATTCACTATGCATGGATATAGTCTTTTCTCACCATGATTGCCAAGTATAATTGCACTAACTATGATATGCTAGACTTTATAGTTAATAATAACTTAGGGAATATCTTTGTAGTTCATCCTAATTCCATGCTAATGACTTGCTAGAATATCTGTTGAGGTGCTTATCATTATGTGGCTAGCTGATCAGATTAATTATCTTTGTCACCATTATCACTTTACCTTTACTTTATGTGACATTTATCCCTGTATAAAGAGATTGATAAATACTCTCGGTTATACATGCAATGATGTGTACTCAGTTCCATATTCTCATTCCATTATCAACCATGATACTTAGAAATCCCTTCCCAGTGGTAAAAATATAAATAACAATACCTGGAATACTTCCCGGTTAAAATGCTACATCGGTATTAATCTGTGCGCTTGCAGATCCATTTTATTATTTATCTTGATGAGCAAATGCATATTTCAATACCGCGTCTCTCATGTCATGCTGGGGACGACAACTTGGCTTAAGTGGCATGAGGGATAGGTTTGGCATTTTTGGCGCCGTTATCAGAATTAGAAAACTAAGTCTACTTTTGGTAGTGACGTTAAGAATGCCCAACAAGCATTTTTGGCGCCGTTGCCGGGGAAGGTTGATCACTAAGTAGGAATGAATACGGAACTTTGAGTCATCATTTGCATCACTAATCTGATCGAGCTTATCAATTCTCTTATACAGTTTTACCCCTGTATTTTCCATTTTCATTATTTATTGCAGGGTGATGCATGAATAGAAGACATCTTCCAGACAACTTTGTTGACGATCCCGAAGCCTTATTCAGAAGAACAAGAGCCAAGCTCAAGAAGACATCGTCAACACTTCAGCACAAAGTTTCATCCAAATCCGAAGACCGCCGAAGTTTCATCCGGAATTTGTCGACTGAATTCGAAGCCATGGCGAACAAGTCGATCCGCGAGTTCTCAGCTCCCACTACGGACAACATCCGCACTGGACCTGCTGGGGAGATCGACCGCAACTTCGAGCTCAAGCCTGGGCTCATCAACATGGTGCAAGCTAACCAGTTCTGTGGGAAGCCACACGAAGATGCTAGTGCTCATCTTCAACACTTCCTGGAGATCTGCAGCACTTTCACCATGGCTGATGTCCCCAGAGATGCCATACTACTTCGCCTTTTCCCATTCTCACTGTTGGGGAGAGCGAAGTAATGGTTCTACGCTACAAAGGAGAAGAACACTACGTGGGCACTCTGCTCCATGAACTTTCTGGCCAAATTCTTTCCCATGGGCAAGACCAATGCTCTCCGTGGGAAGATTACAAGTTTTCAGCAACAACATGATGAATCCGTTCCAGAAGCATGGGAGCGTTTCCAAGACTACATCCTAGAATGTCCCCATCATGGAATGGAAAGCTGGCTACTGATGCAGATATTTTATCATGGGCTCATTAACAGTGCCCGTGAAACCATGGATGCTGCAGCTGGAGGAGCATTCCTATCACTCACCATACCTCAAGCCACAGCTCTTGTGGAGAAGATGGCATCCAACCAAGGTTGGAATGAAGAAAGAACTCAGACACGCAAGAGAGGTGGAGGTATGCACCTACTCAAGGAGGTAGACATGCTGTCTGCCAAGCTAGACCTACTCATGAAGAAGCTCGATGATCGAGCTGGAGAAAAGAAAGAAGTCATGCACGTCTACGACTCCCACATGACTTGTGAGGAGTGTGGAGGTACTGAACACTCAGGCAATCACTGTCCTGAGTTGCTAGAGGACGTGAACTACATCAACAATAACAACAACTACTACAACCGTCCTCAGCAGAATCAAGGTTGGAATCAACAGAGGCCTAACTACTCAGGTAATTACCAAGGTAACAATTCTTTCAATAATAATAATAATTATCCACCTTTGAGAGAGTTAGTATCCAACCAAGGAAAGCTAATGGATAACCTGTCTAAGAAATTGGCATCTAATGATAAAATACTAGAAAATATAAATAATAGAATGGATAATTTCTCTACTGCCATCAAGAACCAGATTAGCTTTAATAAAATGATTGAATCTCAGTTGAATCAAATAGCTGCTGCTGTTCCTGCTACTAACCCCGGTATACCATCACAACCGGAAGGACTAGAATCTGCAAATCTTGTAGACATGTTTGATGCAGGAGATTACTGGAGTAACCCTATCGTGGAAGTAAGTACTGACCGTCTGCCGGTCAAGAGAGGCGATCCAGGACGCCCCGTCATCCCGATCTCCATCGGCATGCGAGACTTCCCAGAAGCACTCTGTGACTTTGGCTCCAGCGTCAACATCATGCCCAGGGTACTCTATGAAAAAATCTTTTCACAACCATTATTAGAAACAACCATGTGTTTGCAGCTTGCAGATAGGACACTGAGTTTCCCGAGAGGAATATTGAAGAACATCTGTGTCCGAGTGGGTTCCTCGTACGCTCCAGCAGACTTCGTAGTGATAGAGACCGGTTCTGATGAGAGGGCTCCCGTCATCCTAGGGAGACCATTCCTGAACACCGCGGGAGCTGTCATCTATGCTAGTGCTGCCAAGATCAGTTTCTACATCAAGGGGAGGAAGGAAACATTTTCCTTCAAGAACAAGACCGCACAAATCCCAGAGCAACCCCAATTTGAACCAAGGAAGAGGACCAACAGGAGGAACAAGAGCAAGAAGCAAGTGTGGGCCGAGACAGCTAAGATGGTCACTGCCGTGCACAAAGGTCAAGATCGCCAACTCAAGTCACCGTTCTTGCCTAAGAAGGATGACCCAGGTATGCCAAGCATTTATTGCTCCATTAATGGGTTCCACTTCTACAAGACACTTTGAGACACTGGGTCGGGCGTCAACATAATGGCCAAGGTCACCTATGAACTTCTGTTCGGAACCATGCCCTTAAACCCAACATATATTCAGCTCCAGATGGCAGATCAGACATTCCGACAGGTCGAAGGTACAGTAACTGACATCCCTATCAAGATAGACGATCACTTTGTCCATACAGACTTTCAGGTTATTGACATGGGAGAAGATGAATACGATCCACCCATCATCCTTGGAAGACCATTCCTTAGTACTGTCAAAGCAATCATTTACATTGGAACTGGAGAAGTCCACATGCACTTCCCCTCTGAGAAGGTACGTCTTTACTTTACTGACCCTAACTATGTATTTGAAGAATCCAAGCAGGTTAGGACAAGAAGAAGGCGGCGTAACCACAATCAGAAGCAACAGGTCATCAAGGACGGATGGGTAGATTATGAAGGAGAAGTGGTAAGATCTGAAGACATACCACTCAACCAACACTGTCCTAAGGAGACCGAAGCACCGAGACAGGTATGGAAAGAAAAGACAATTGTACATGAAGAAGAGGCGCCGCCGGAACCACCGACTACGCCATTCACCAAGTCCCAGGACGACTGAACGAATAAGAGTCCCGTTCGGAGGACTTAAAAACACCGAACGCCTTGCCAAGAGGTAACTTGGTAGTTATCCTAATCCTTTCAATTATTTACTTTATCTTAAATAGTTTGCTTAGTTAATTATATTCATACTATCTTAAAAAGAAAATAAAAATTTTAAAAACCCTAAAGCCCCATGTGAGTATGCGAGTGGCATAAAACCCATAAGTACATTCACCGTGGTGGCATAAACAAAAAATATATATATAATAAATACATAAATATTTTCTTCTGCTTTATAAAATAAAAAAAAACATAAAAAAAATCAAGGAGGCTCAGCATGATAAAGGCTAGATATTTATGCTAACACTTAATCAGTTCCACAAAGCTTTGTTGTCTATTTGAGCTCCGCAGAATTCAAGGAGACTAGCAGACGGAGGACATTCTAATCGCTGTCAGGGTGCTGCCGACTTTCAAATACATCTCCGCCATCTGCTAGCTACATCAGAAGAGATTATGTCAAGATCCAGCTTGGGGGAGAGCACCCCCATTATCTTGCTAAGTATTTCTATCTTTATCTTTATATTTATATATACTTCTACCCTATAAAAATAAATATATACATAACTATGAAAAAACCAAATAAAGATTTTGTGCTTACATATATATACCTATATCTTTTGCTTAGTGTGTTTTAATAAATAAATAAAGTGGCTATGCTAAACTGAATCTAAATAATAAAACTCTAGCATGGATATGATGAATAGTTGCTTTGCCTAATTTTCAAATTTGAAGTTTTCTCTCTAAGTTTAGACACAACTGTTATCATTTAAAGCTTGCTCTAAACCTGAACTTGTGGGAAGAGAACTTGATCTAAAGTCTAAGTTGTTAACGGATATGATATGGGAAGGTTGAGCTGCTGTTTATCTATTCCTAGAGATGCTAGAATTCTGGAGAATTTTATCTTTGAAAATCTTAAAATACTACATGATGAGTTCCTGTATGATGAGAGTTTAAGTTCCTACCACAGCCATACATTCATGCTTGCTAGACTTTAAGCCATACCTTTACTTTTTACTGCTTATGAGCATTGAGTGTAGTCAAGCTGTGTAGACCCTTAGGAGCTTGTCATGCGGTTAAAATCAAGATTCACTTGCACGATCACTCATACATGCTGCTTCTACTCCGGAAGTACGCATCCACATATATCCACTCATTCTCATCTCCAGATCCACATAAAATTATTCTACTCCTAATCCGGGAGAGAATAGCCAAAAATATTTTCCCATTCTTGTCATCCCCTGTGAAATAAATGCTCAAGCTATTTTGGTTACTACCACTTGCTATATTGTTCTAAGGAGATGAGTGCTCTATACGAGGAAATAAAAAGGGGCAAGTGCCCGGAACCTCGAAAAGAAAAAGGTACGAGGAAATAAAAAGGAGCAAGTGCTCGGAACCTCGATGAAAAAAAGAGAAAAAGTGTGAGAAGAGAGGTAAAAATGGACAAGTGTCCGACAGTTGAATTAGGGGTACAAGATACCCACCTGAGAGGAAAAAAAAAGAAAAAAGAAAATATAGAGCACCTCATTCTCCTCAAGAGCTTTAGAAAGCAAGAAAGGTACGTATCCCCTCAAAAGAGCAAAAGTAAAATTAGACTTTCACCATTGTTATCATCACTATCACCATACACCATTCATTCGCCACACATGCACATCTTGATTTGACTTATTGGCTTGTTTCTCTGGATCCATGGTTTGACTATGCAATAAATGTCTTGTAAGTATGTATACTTTATCTCCCACCGATGAGCTCCAGATATCAAAAGCCTGTTTAGAATAGGATGAGAGAGAAGGCAATGTCACTCTGCCTTATACCACAAATACTACATACTTTGCTTTGAGAGAAGGCAGACATCATTACTGCCTTGGTGAGGATCCAGAAATACCACAAAAGAGAGACCTGAGAGAGTCATACAAGGAATCTCCGAGTTTTATTTGAAAATCTGCAAAAAACTCCAAGAGCTATAGCTAATCAAGAATAAGAGACATGGCGCTTGACTAGACTGTTCTATCTTTTAACCGCTCAAGACAAAGGTGACGGTTGCAAGCCCCATGGTGAAAGGTATAATGAGTAAGTTTTAAGTCTTGACAGTTTACTTTAACTCAGAGATGAGACTCTATTTGAAAGCATGTGTACCGTCAAAATTCAAAGGCATTTCAGCAACTTCTCATCCATCGCTCAGTCTATCCTTGCTCAGGGACGAGCAAGAGGTAAGCTTGGGGGAGTTTGTTGACGGTCCTTAAGTATCAATTATAACTATCAAATAAATAGAGAAAAGGATCCAAATGAAACCAACACCTAGACTTAGAGTTTTATCTGACAGAATTCCACGAGTTTTGTTGTTTATCTATTTCTGCAGGGAGTTATCAGGAAATACGGAAGAAAGGCCCACATGTCGGATTAATGACGGGATATTAACCGAACACGTAATTATCTTACATCTAGAAGAGTCCAGAAGCCACGAGAATGAACGGGAGGCGTAACGGAGCCGGACACAGGGCGCCCGCCCTAGTCCTTAGGGCGCCCGCCCTGGCCCCGGAGCCAATCAGGCTCCGCCTCGAGGATTATGCTCCACCGACCTAGAGGATCAAGGAAAACCGTCCGTTCAATGTCGGTTTGATCCGACGGCCCAGATTCATCCGAAAGGGCTATATAAGCAAGGCCCCTGCCCCTGGAGGAGAGGCCCTCGTCTCATACTTCAAACCCTAATTCAGGAGGAGAGCCTCTGATCAAGCCCTAGAGCCACCACATCAACTAGATCTCTAGTTAGCATAGCTACATAGGATTAGAACTAGAAGGAGTCAATCTTCGATTGGTTCCCGGATCTGTCAAGAGGATTCTTGGTAATTCCTCTCTTGTTCTTCAATTGTTCATCATTGTTCTTCAATATTATGAATATGACTTTGTTCTATTTCAATATATTGGTTATGACTTTGCTCTACTTGATTATATTTGCAATTATATTGTTCTTAGTTTATCATAGTTATATGCTTGGCTTAGTTAGATTGGAATTATATACATGCCTAGGATCGTATAGCGTTTATCCATATGTACAGTGGGTGAATGATAACTATTGTGTAGACGTGGTGTCTATACCGTATTTATTTGCGATTGCACCCTATATGCCGGATTGTGGGGTAGTTCGCGATAGTGACAGCTTCGTTGATTCTTATATAGTCCCCCTCTCGTGTATAGGGCAGGCAGAGCAACACTATTATAGGGGAGTGATTGCTATGTTCTTCATCTTCCTTGCTAATATTCACTATGCATGGATATAGTCTTTTCTCACCATGATTGCCAAGTATAATTGCACTAACTATGATATGCTAGACTTTATAGTTAATAATAACTTAGGGAATATCTTTGTAGTTCATCCTAATTCCATGCTAATGACTTGCTAGAATATCTGTTGAGGTGCTTATCATTATGTGGCTAGCTGATCAGATTAATTATCTTTGTCACCATTATCACTTTACCTTTACTTTATGTGACATTTATCCCTGTATAAAGAGATTGATAAATACTCTCGGTTATACATGCAATGATGTGTACTCAGTTCCATATTCTCATTCCATTATCAACCATGATACTTAGAAATCCCTTCCCAGTGGTAAAAATATAAATAATGATACCTGGAATACTTCCCGGTTAAAATGCTACATCGGTATTAATCTGTGCGCTTGCAGATCCCTTTTATTATTTATCTTGATGAGCAAATGCATATTTCAATACCGCGTCTCTCATGTCATGCTGGGGATGACAACTTGGCTTAAGTGGCATGAGGGATAGGTTTGGCATTTTTGGCGCCGTTATCAGAATTAGAAAACTAAGTCTACTTTGGGAAGTGACGTTAAGAATGCCCAACAGACGCGCCGGTCGAAGTGACCGGACGCGCCGGTCCCCCGTAACGGTCAAAAATCTGAAAACGGGCTGAGTGACCGAACGCGCCGGTCAGGGGTGACCGGATGCGTCCGATCGTGCAGGGAGCTTACTGTAACCAAACCGGACGCGCGACCGCGTCCGATCGGTGATGATCGGACGCGTCCAGTCGTCACTGGACCTTACTGGAACATGATCGGACGCGCCGATCACACCCAGGTCGCGTTCGATCGGGTGTTTCCCTTAAGTGACACGTGTCGGCTTCTGACCACCGCGTCCGGTCCTCGCAAGGACCGCGTCCGGTCGTCAGCACCAAACCCTAGTCGCGGAACAGAACTGACCGGACGCGTCCGGTCATGCCGAAGACCGCGTCCAGTCAAGGGAAAACCACCCTAAACTTTCCGAAACGCGTCGCAACTTGAACCAAGTTGCTTCCAACTGAACTTTGAGCTATTCTAGAGCTGCCTAGCGCCAAGTTTAACAAGTGTGCACCACACCTAAACATAGGACTCGCCTAGGTCAAGCTACCCGCTCATGCCCCCCTTTATAGTAAGGCCAAAAGAGAAAAACGAAGATCCTAACGACTATTCCGAATGCATCTCAACGCCTCGTCATCCGGAACTAACCGTCCTTAATCTTGACGTCACTCTTTTCAAAATCGAAACGATTTCCATCAAGGGGCATGAATACCATGGTGCCCAAAGCAGTTATAACCTCCATGACCTAACTTACCAAAGTTTCTGCAAAACACACGTTAGTCATGGTAATAAAGCGTTGTCATCAATTGCCGAAACCAAACCTCGGGGCCTAGATGCTTTCACATAGTACCCTGATCGGTAGTGATAGTTTGAGGAATACCAAATCGGTAAACAATATGCTCTTTCACAAAATTGATCATATTAGCTGATGTCACCTTTTTCAAAGGAATTGCTTCAACCCATTTTGTGAAATAATCGGTAGTAACCAGAATAAATTTATGTCCTTTGCTTGATGGCAGATAAATCTGACCGATAAGATCGATAGCCCATCCCCGGAACGGCCAAGGTTTAATTATAGGGTTCATAGCCGATGCAGGCACTCTTTGAATATTACCAAACTTCTGACACCCCTGACATCCTTTAAAATATTTAAAACAATCTTCAAGAATAGTCGGCCAATAGTATCCATTCCTTCTGATCATCCATTTCATCTTAAAAGCCAATTGATGTTCCCCATATACTCCTTCATGGATTTCACCCATCAAGCTTTTCGATTCATCACCGCTAATACATTTGAGTAAAACTCCATCTATAGTCTGATAATATAATTCATCGTCAAGGAGCACATACTTGGTGGCTTGGAATCTTATACGCCTTTCAACCTTTTTAGATGGATCCTTTAAATAATCGACAATCTCCTTTCTCCAGTCATCGGTATCAACTACCGATGTTAGCACTTCCTTGATAGGCTGATACCCTAAAGCATGCTGAGCTAGTCCATTAGCTTCTTCATTATGCAATCGAGAAATATGTTCAAGACGAAAATCTCTAAACCCTTTCAACAATTGCAAACATCTTTCATAACATGAAATTAAAACTTCACTTTGGCATTCATAAATCCCAGCCAATTGATTTATAACTAGCATAGAATCACCAAAGATTTCAACAGCATTGGCACGTATCTCCTTAAGCAATTCTAACTCTTTTATCAAGGCTTGGTATTCAGCCTGATTGTTTGTCGATGTAGCAACAATCGATAATGAAAACTCATACTTCCTTCCTTGAGGTGAAATCAACACAATGCCGATACCTGCTCCTTCACCACATGTAGACCCATCGAAGAAAAGTGTCCAAGGAGCAACCTTCAGAGAGTCCACTGTATTGCAATGTTGAGTGACAAAATCAGCCATAACCTGCCCCTTAACTACCTTAGCTGATTCGTAACGTAGGTCAAACTCTGATAATGCTAAAATCCACTTGCCGATTCTACCACTTAATATCGGCATCGACAGCATATACTTGACCACGTCGTCTTTGCATATGACAGTACATTCGGCAGATAACAAATAATGTCTTAATTTGATACAAGAAAAGTATAGACACAGACATAATTTTTCGATGGCCGAATATCTTGTCTCAGCATCCACCAATCTTCTGCTCAAATAATAAATAACACGTTCTTTCCCTTCAAATTCTTGAATAAGAGCTGAACCAATAACGGTATCATCAGTTGACAAATACAACCTGAAAGGCTTCCCGTGTTGGGGTGGAACTAGCACTGGAGGATTCGTTCAATACTTCTTAATTTCATCTAGGGCTAACTGCTGCTCAGCTCCCCATACAAATTCCTGATCGGCCTTCAATTTAAGCAATGGACTTAAAGCCTTGATCCTACCCGACAGATTAGATATGAATCTTCTAATGAAATTAATCTTGCCGATCAAAGATTGCAATTCAGTTTTATTGGTAGGAGCAACCACCTTGTTAATTGCATCAATCAATTTCCTACTGATTCCAATACCCCGCTGATGCACCATAAAACCCAAGAATTGACCTGCCGATACACCAAATGCACACTTATTAGGGTTCATCTTCAATCCATGCTTTCTTGTGCACTCCAGTATCCTTCGTAGATCGGCTAGATGTTTTGTGATATCCCCAGACTTAACCACTACATCATCAATGTAGATCTCCACTAATGTGCCGATGTATTCATGAAAAATTAAATTCATAGCTCTCTGATAAGTGACACCGGTATTTTTCAAACCAAAAGTCATGACTATCCACTCAAACAACCCCACATGACCTGGACATCTGAAAGCAGTTTTGGGAATATCTTCTTCAGCCATGAATATTTGATTGTAACCTGTATTACCATCCATGAAGCTGATAATTTGATGTCCGGCTGCAGCATCAATCAATAAATCAGCAATCGGCATTGGATAACCATCCATCGGTGTGGCTTTGTTGAGATTCTCGAAATCAATACAAACACGAAGTTTCCCATTTTTCTTATAAACAGGAACCACATTAGAAATCCACTCCGCATATGGACATTGCCGAATAAACTTTGCTTTAATTAATTTAGTTATTTCGGCCTTAATGTCAGGAAGTATATTAGGGTTGCATCGGCGCGCTGGCTGCTGATGTGGCCAAAATCCAGATTTGATAGGTAACCGATGTTCAACTATCGATCGGTCTAATCCGGGCATCTCAGTATAATCCCAAGCAAAATAATCTTTATATTCTTTTAACAAATTGGTTATTTGCTGCTTACACTTGGAATCTAACTTAGCACTAATAAAAGTAGGTCTTGGCCTATCGCCATCACCAATATCTACTTCTACTAAATCATCAGCCGATGTGAACCCCTGACCTAATTTTCCATCATCGGCAAACCTATCCATTAAAACTCTTCTTCAGAACTGACTGCTTGGATCGGTGGAATTTCATAATCAGCAACTCTAAATATCTAATTCTGCCGATGCGATGATATAAGAAGAATCACCAGGGACAACTTCAATTTTATCCCCAATCCACTGTACGAGGCATTGATGCATTGTAGAAGGAACACAATAATTGGCATGAATCCAATCCTAAAAGCATATTATATGCGCCTTTGCCATTAATAACAAAGAACGTCGTTGGCAAGGTTTTACTACCGATGGTCAATTCAACGCATACTGCCCCTTTAGCCGGTGACACATTACCTTCGAAATCTTTCAGTATCATATCGGTTTTAGTCAAATATTGATCTCCTTTAACAAGTTTTCGATACATCACATAAGGCATAATATTAATTGCAGCTCCTCCATCGATAAGTATCTTGGATACAGGCTGCCCATCAACTCTGCCTTTCACAAATAAAGCTTTGAGATGCTGTCTCTCGTCGTCAGTAGGTTTCTCAAAAACATCCATCATTGGATCTAATGCCAGCTAAGCTACTTGATCGGAGAGAACAATTTCTTCCTTGTCATCAGAAAGTGCCAGAAACTCCATCGGCAACATAAATATCATATTAACATCTGCCGATGGGCCCTTATCTTTGTGTTTCACCTGCCACTGTTGATGGCTAGACCTCTCATTGGAGGAATTTTCTTCCCGGTATAGATCCTCCTGACGCTCACGCTGCATCCTACTTTTCTGTGTCTTTGTCAGACCCTCAGGTCACCATCGAGGAAGCTTAGTTTTCGAAACTGGCTGATAACAGGTCCCAGTTGACTCTACATGACGTATATTAGGGTCCCTGTAGAATATTTCTTCATCGGGAACTCTTGCGTTTGTCATCTCTTCAAACTCCTCTTGATTCCTTGGAAAATATCCAGCGCATTTACCAAGCCTTTCATGTACACTAAGTCTGCCCCTAGCCGATCACGCACTGATGCTCTGCCTCTGATCGGCTCACTGATAGATAAACCCTGATTGCCAGGTTGAAACCTCCTTTTTGGCCGATTGGCCCTATAATAACCATTGCACTCAGGGCAATTTTCAACAGTTGGCAATTTAATGCCTTCTTCCCAGCAATGGATGAAAAACGGGCACCTCCAATGATCTTTATGCCGATACCACTCATCTCGATGTCTCTCTTCTTGCTGTTGTCGATATCGGTCCCTACGCTAACGCCAACCCTCCTGCTGCCTTCGATGGGTAATCACAATGCCAGGTCGAGGAGATTTTTTGGAACTACTACTTTCTCCCAACAGACCCTTACTTTTTGCATCATCGGTAGTTATCCGATGCTGGGGATCCACTGATGCGTTTTTCTCAGCAGCTTCTGATGTCAATACCTTGGTCTTACCCTTGGCATCCAACATATTTGCTGGAAAAGGGTGTTGATCAATTTTCATCGGCTTCTGGGTCTTGGAATTACCAAACTTAATTCTCACAGATTCAATAGCCGATTGTAACTGTTGCCTGAACAGCTTGCACTCATTTGTACTGTGTGAAGTTGCATTGTGCCATTTGCAGTACAAGATCTTCTTCAACTCTTCTGCCGATGGGATCATATGATTAGGTGACAGCTTAATTTGGTCGTCTTAAAGCAAAAGATCAAATATCTTGTCGGCTTTGGTAATATCAAAGGTAAACTTTTCTAGCTCTTTCTGACCAAAGGGACAAGATATCAGTTTTTTTATTCTTAGCCCACTCAGCTAAGCCGATAACTGGTTCTTCATCAGAATCAGAATCTTCTACCTCCTCAACAAATGATACTTTTTTGCTCCAATTATTTTTAGGCTCAGAAACCCTAGTGTCTTGATCAGAGATCCTTTGTACAAGATGACTCAGGCTTTCAAACTCTTGAGAGGCATATCTGTCCTTAAGATGTGGCAATAATCCTCGGAAAGCTAGATCGGCAAGCTGCCGATCATCCAACACCAGGCTGTAGCATTTATTTTTTACATCTCGTAGCCTTTGCACAAAGCTTTCTACCGATTCATCATTACGCTATCTTAATTTTACTAAATTGGTAAGCTTCTTTTTATGGATTTCAGCAAAAAAATATTTATGAAATTATTTTTCTAGATCAGCCCAAGTAATAATAGAATTTGGCAGTAATGAAATGAACCATGTGAATGCTGATCCAGATAAAGATGATGAAAATAATCGAACTCTTAATTCATCTCTGCTAGCTGCCTCTCCACATTGAATAATGAAGCGATTGACATGTTCCATCGTTGATGTATCATCTTGTCCAGAGAATTTAGTGAAATCTGGTACCATGTACCGATTCGGGAGAGGAATTAAATCATATACTGGAGGGTATGGAGTCCGATAAGAATAAGTATTGACTTTGGGCTTTATCCCAAACTGATCTCTCATGATTTCTACTACCTTATCGGCCCAAAAAGCTCAGCCTCCTGCTGACGAACTGGCTGAATTTCTACAGGAGGTGTCTGCTGATATCCCTCCACGTATCTTTGTGGCACACGATCTCCAGTAATCGGCATATTCGCCGTTACTTGTGGTCCACTAACCTGCTGGAAAGGATTCAACGGCTGAGCTGCCGATGCTTGATTCTGAAAACCAGCTTGCATATGACCTTGCTAAATCCCTGTAACTTGCTGATTTTGCTGAACTGTATGCTGAACAGGTAACTGTCCTGACCAACCATTATTAGAACTCATCGGTACAAAACTTGCCGATGGCTGGTAATTTATTGATATTGTTGGATAACAACCAGCTTGAGGCATGAACTGTGCCCCAGGTTGACTCATAGCAAGGGCCTTCTGCTGCATCAGCAGTAAGCTTACCGATGGACTTGCATTGGGTGCTTGAAGGAAAGGCATCTGGAAACCTCCTAGAGTTAGTTGCACAGTAGTTGATGTGGCATATTGAGGCACTTGAGCTATCGGTGAAACATCCGATGATATAGGAGCTTTTTCTGCTGCGTCAAACACTTGAGGTAACCCAGGATTGAAGGCAGATGACTCTGGAGGCATTTCATATCCCCAACAATTAGCAGGAATCTGACTATTCTGAGACACAGGGCCTGACATAGCTGATGCCGATAGATCTGTATTAAGCTGAACTCATCCTCCTAAAAGCACTGAATCTAATCGTATCAGTGTAGATTGAACATTAGGTAAGCCTGCCGATACTAGAGGAGAAGTAACTTCTGTACCCACAACGGCTGAGGGAGCCGATGGAGTATTAACCGATGCCGGTTCTGGTTGGTGATAAGCTGGTCCAACGTAATGTGGTGACACTTGTCCTTCTTTAAAAGTTTGAACCACAGTATTATGAATAGTATTGGACAGCACATTGGAGTGATTAATCAAAACATAATTTACTGCAGAATTAACCATCTCTTGAAGTTTACCAGAATTGGAGTCAAAGGTAACCTGCCGAGGCAACGACAAATCTTACTTCCGGATGACTTGTCCGCTCTTGTTTATGCTGAACGATTTTAGACAAAGCTGCCTTATTCTTCTATAGTCTTTTCCATAGCCTGCTTCTGATCTTCCTTAAGATCTTCTTCTGATACCGCGATGATGTTCCTCGAATCGATCTCAGGATTGAATATATTGATCATATTGATTGGTCCCACCGGGCGTGCCAAAAGATGTGTTGATGCAAAAGTGAATCTGCAAACACAAAGTGCTAATACCCAAATCGATATCCAAAGCATGCCAGTCGATTTGACCTGTTAATCGACAAGGATGAAAGATTCGAGTACTTTGGTCCTGACAACAGCGATACGCCCGGAAGCCACGGCCAAGAGGTACTCACATGGAACTCGAGGATCGCCGAAGGTCGCACTGAAGCGATGCAGCTCGTCGAATCGATGAGAACTCGTAAAAAGAAAAAATACGTAAATTGACGAAGTCGCCAAAAAGTAAGTAGATGCAAATAGGAGTAAAATCGGTTTGATATTGATTGATATTTCTATTACATTGCCCCTCAATCTATATTTATACCCTGATTCTAAGAAAACGTAACCAAACACGACTAGGACACCGAGTCCATACCTAAGGAAACACGTGACTCTTACATGAATCATACTCTAACAAATATAGAAAAGGAAATCAACACCTATCTATTTCCCTGTCCGCCTCAATTACGATGCAATTCTCATCGACCTCCTCTCCATCGGCATGCTACCTGTTATCATCGGCAGTAGTCTTCAAATCTTCCTTCATCAGCATGCTTCCTGTTATCACAGGCTCCATCGGCAGCAGTCTTCAAATCTTCCTTCATCGGCATCGGCAATAACATCTCCAATCTTATCAGCAACGCCTCTGATTCTAAGTCTACCTTCCCATCGGTCACCACCATTTATCGGCAACAACCCTTACAAATTGATTTTCATCGGCACCCTTCTATCGCCGTATACAGTAACTTTCCTCCTGCCGATTAGCCCACTCTGATCATTTTGACACGTGCCAAAAAATGGTGTCAACACGTAGCATCACCCATCACTTACAATTACTGCCCAGGCTAGAAGGTCGTTTAACACTTTGCAAATACATATACACCCTGCTTTTAGCAAGATTTTGAACAGCACGACAGAGAAACATGCTTTCATGTAGCTGCACAGCACATAGATGGAACAAAAGAATGCATGGTAACAAAAGCACAATATATGAACTTGTTCATGATACAAGAGAGTACAGCAGCCAGGTGTCCCCTAGATCCTCAAGCACAAGGAACAAAAGCACAACCAAACGACACCGTATAGCAGCGGTGATCTATAAAATGACCTGACCTACAACAGGAAAAATGTGCTATATCACCTAGCTATTAGGTTGCAAGTTTGCAGCATCTCTGAATGGTTCTAAATGAGCAATCTCTCTACTATCACTGAATACTGATATTATTAGAAAAATGATAGTACCACTATACCAGTTTTCCATGCTGTTGTCAGTACGATGCATGTTACGAAAATTTTATGAATGAAAACAGTGTCCTTTTTTTTGGCGCATGTGCACACAACAGATCCTTGAATTGTGAGCTCAATTTCTCTGCTCACTGAAAAAAGGACACTAAATTTCTCTACATTTTTCATGCATTCTGTATTCATTGTTTACCACTACTTTACTAATGAGCGATTTCTCTCTATCCCCTTTCAGGCTCCTTCAATTCTGGGTTCAGACCAAAACATTCATTCACTGGACAACATTCCAAGCAACTAAGAAATATGAAACCATTGGTATGTGTTGTTTAAAAATGAAATGGGAACTTCAATGACAAACATCAAGACATTGAAGATGATAACCAGCAACTAAGAAATATGACACCAATCCTAAGTATTAGACTAAGAATCTATAACACATATATCATCCTTTTCCTTTTATTCAGTTAAGAGCTGCACAAGGCATAGCTCTTGTTATGAGCTAATGAAAGTGAATAGAGTCCAAGACAAAGATTACAGTAGAAGAAAGCATTGCTGAACATTTAAAAAAGGAAGTTTAAATCTACCATTTAAAGTTGTGTTTTTAAGTTTTAACAGTAGGATTTGCATAGCTGCTGGCTTCAAAGTTGCTTGTAACTGATTTAGCATGAGGTGCTTATCATTTATCCAATCTCACTGTCCTCGATTCCTCTCTTACATTTTGCAGTGATTCATCACAACCTAATTCATGTGATTCGCTTTGCAATTGTGGACTGACACTAACAATGCATTCATTATTTTTGCAATGACTGACACCTAATAACGGGAGCTGATTTTGAAGCAAAACTTCTAGAGTTAATAGGGTTTCAGAGCACAGACCTTGATTGTTGATCTAAAGCTTGGTGACGCGACCACGGCTGCCGTGCCGGAGATGAAAGAGCTCGCCGCCTTGGAGTCCCTTGCGCCAAGTTGAACGAGGTGGAGATGAGTAGAGCAGCCAGATCCGCCGCTGCTTGGGGGCGTGCCGATGCCTGGGAACCTCGCCGCTGCCTGGGGGCGCGATGTTGGCTGGGTGCCGCGCCGCTGCCGCTGCCTATGCCTTGGTGCCGCCGTCGAATTGGGGCCGAGGGCACTGCGGCCGCCGGTCTGAGTGAGGGCGAGAGAACGACGGCCGCTGCGATGAGCGAGGAAGAGGGCAGGGCCACCGGCGAGACGACATGCGAGAGCGGCGGCGGCGGCGGCGGCGGCGGCGAGACAACGTGCGAGTGCGGCGGCGGCGAGACTGAGACGACGTGCGAGTCCGTGCGATAGAGTTTGGCGTGGTGGGGGTCGTGGGGAGGGGCGGGCGGGTGGGGGAGGGTGTGGGGATTGAAATGACCATGTGAAATGATCATATTACCCTTCTACGAATTAAATCAACCAAAATAGCTATTTAGCGGAGGCGATGGGAACCGATGGGAACCGATTTCAACCATTGTACACAAATTTTGGCTAAAATATATGTTTGAAAGCATAAATCGTCTATAGGTGAAGATAAAGGAAAAAAGAGTGACACTGAAGCTTTGATTTCTCCTGGGCAAAATTGAAACAGCCAATCACCAATGCCAGCTGAATAATCCCATCAGAAAACCATAAAACAAACATTCAAGCACCTCCGTCATCACCCACTCACTACTTACCACAGGTCTCCACTACTTCACAAGCTCGTACATACCGTTGTCCTACCTTTCTTCCAACCAAAACCAGCACTTGGCCTCCGATGATCCGATCCACTGGCGATGCCATGGGCAGCAACGCCGTGGTCAGAACCCCGTTTCTGCGCCTCCGCTGCGTGCTCATCTCATGCGGCATTATCAGCATCCTCGTCGCCGCTGCCTTGCTCGCCGTGACGCTGACCGTCTACCGCGTCCGCGAGCCCGTGATGACGATGAACGCCATCTCTCTCAAGGACCCCGGCGCTGCCGCCGCCGCGGCGTCGTCTTCGGCCTCGTCAACGACGCCAACGCCACTCCTGACCCTGACGGTGGTGGCGGACGTGTCGGTGAAGAACCCGAACGCGGCCTCGCTGCGGTACGGTGCGACGGAGACGTCGGTGTACTACCGCGCGCGCCAGGTCGGGGAGGCCCTGGGTCCTCCGGGCACGGCCCCGGCGCGGCGGACCGTGCGGCTGAACGTGACGGTGGACGTCGCCGTGGGCGCGCTCCTGGGGGACCCGGCGTTCCTGGAGGACGTCGTGGCGGCGGGCGCTGTCGCGGTGGCCACTGCCACGCGGGTGCGCGGCCGCGTCGCCGTGCTGGGCGGATTGGTGCACCGGCGCGTGGTGCTGGAGATGAACTGCACCGCCACAGTCGCCGTCGCCGACATGTCCATCAGCAATCAGAGGTGCCTGCAGCACGTCTGGTTGCGGTAAATAAGCTCAGTGCGCTGCTGGATCGACGAACGAAGAACAGGTAGTTTAGCCCAGCCAAATGTATGCATCGTCGTAAGATTACTGATGTCAATAATGTGTACGATATTAATGTCAGCTTGTACTAATGTTCATACATCCGTCGGCATTGCCTGTGCTCTTTGAAAGAGGGAAATTCAACACGTACTGATGCAGTAGTTTTACTGACTGACTGACCCATCATGGATCAGGGTCAGCGCTGTTGTTGTTCTCGACGCGCTATTTTCAGCGCATTTGGAAAGTTCAACGAAATGACGAGTAGATAACTTATTTTGAAGAAATCTGGAATTTATTTATTTTGGTTATTTCAATGCTAAACAACCATGTGGAACATGAAAATATTTGAATATATATGGCGTGCTTAAAAATTTTTTAGGAGGGACAAGATCTGGAATGAGCATTCATGGTTTGTTCAAAAAAAAATCAGCAAGGTAACTGGAAGCCATGCATGAACATGATTGGGAGTGACAAGGATTGAGAAACAAGTGTGAATTGCGTCACTTAAAAACTAAGGCTCATAACCACTTATAAGAATCTAAATAAGTCTCTAATTGTACATCTGGTTTTTCTAAATGTGTAAATATCTCTAACGCAAAAAATAGCTTTCCACTCTATATATATGCTCCAATCCTACCAACTAACCTAGGCAGCTAGACTAGAAACATAAGGCACACGTCAAGGAATTGTAGAATAAATGTGGAAACACAAATGAGTTAGATAATGCTAACTCCCGCACGACGATCTTTTTTTACTGAGTATCGGAAACTTGACACTTTCCGCTAGAGCTAGCTGGAGCCCCTCGCAAGGGCTAAACTCTCGGTCAGATAACTTAGTGGATAGCCCATAAGCCTTCTCCATACACAAGTGATTCTTCGTGTGGTCTCTCCCGAACCGCTCCCCATCATCTTCACAATGGAGAGCTTCGGCCAAAATGTCGAGGGCTTCTCATCTCTCGTCCACCAGCAGCGTCTGATGAGGACATCGCCACGCTTGACACACCGACGCTATGGTCTTCTCCAAGTTGCAATTCGTCCCCACCTCAGCTGCCACGTCACCCTCGGATTCAGCAGATACGTCGTCGCTGTTTCGGTCATAACTCTCTCATACGACATCGAAACGGGGCGTTCTTGGATGCGTTGGAAAGGGGATGACGACGCCGTCGTTTTGGATCTGGTCCCAGCTCCAGAAGGTCCGTGGATCATTCTGTATGACCACGGCAAGGTGCTGCGTCACCTATTTGGGCCAACTTGGCCATGTATCGTGTCGGGCCTTAAGCCCAAGTTGTGGGCGCCCAACCCCTGGTCGTCCTCAACCCTAGGTCGAGTCTTAGACTATAAACACAGCCGCCACCGCTGTTAGACAATTGGGTTTTGTTTAGAGTTTAATTTTCCATCGAGAAACTGAATCGTTCATTGTAACCGTGGTGACAAATCCTTTTACAGTGATCCAGGGCCCTGTTCTTGATCTCCTCCACTGTGTCGATTAGTCCTTTGGAACCGAGTTCTTGAACCCTCTATTGATATTCGCATCATTCATATTTGCAATTTCAGATTGCGTGTTTTACCTTCTTGCTTGTGTTCTTCGATTCGCTTGCAGGAAAAGCCTTCTTGGCGAGGTCAATCAAGTTGTACTTGGTTGATAACCAACGGAGCAGTGGTGTAACGGTTGCAGGGTTTGAATCGTGTCTGATTTGAAGCCGGATCGCCAATGTCGAGATCTCCACAAGTCGAACTTACCGGTTACCTCTCGGAAGATCGGGCCTGTATCTCAT
This sequence comes from Saccharum spontaneum, assembly GCA_022457205.1. Lineage (NCBI taxonomy): Eukaryota > Viridiplantae > Streptophyta > Magnoliopsida > Poales > Poaceae > Saccharum > Saccharum spontaneum. The sequence continues at coordinate 21,098,217 of CM039593.1, read as the reverse complement.
CAATTGGTATCAGAGATTTTAGGTTTACCGTGAGGTATATTCTCGTTTGCCTTAGATTCATATTTGTTCATTACCTAGAGTCCACAAAAAGCCCAAAAATATTTCAATTTCCGCTGTCCTATCACCTTTTGTGCCTTTGCAATTTCGTTTCAGATTCGCGTTGTTGAATTTGTGTCCGTGGTCGAGTCTTGTTGCTGGTTTAGGATTGTGTTCGTGGTCGTAGTTCAATCGCCCGTTGCTGTGATTTTTATTTTTCGCCGCTATCCCATCCACCGTTCCCAAACAACAAGTCGAAGCCACCATATTACTCGACTTGCCCCCGCTAGCCGCCTTGTGTAACTTCTCGCCGCCGCGCAAACCCTAGATAGGTTGCAAGCCGCTCTTATTTTGCCTGCATCGCAGCCCTCCTTACATCATCAGGCAAATACCTACTGTCGCTGTTGGAGTCACAGGGACGATCTTGTGATCGGTGTTGAGTTTAGGGACGCTTTGCCCTAACTGTCGCTGCCGTGTTGTGTCTACCAGAAAACATAACTTGAGATACCTTTGGTAAAACAGGCATAACATTTCGCTCGATTATCAGAAAAATCTGAAATTTTTACAGCAGCTTCTTGACACCGTTTGGAGCCGACCCAAACTAGGCTTTGCCCTGTATGGTTTCATCAAAATTGCCAAAAAAATCAGGAAAATAAAGAAAAAAATTATTAAAGCTTTTGCACGCTTTTCAGAGAACATGCTGTTTTTCTGTAGACCACATCCCACCTCAGTTGTAGGTGCTAATTTTTGTGGTTGCATCTTTTGTGATCCTTATTCAGAGAAAAATATAAAAAAAATAGTGAAAAAATAAAAAAGTTTGATTCCTACTCTTTTGGAAAAAATCAGGAAAAAATTTAGAAAAAAGGAAAAATCTGATTATTTGCTTGTTTTGTGCGTTCTTTCCATCATCCTTGTTTTCACCTTGTTGTGCTACGTCTCGACACGTCTTAGCCAGCAGCTGTGATTTGTACTTTGGATCTGAATTGAACAATCGTTAATCTGCATTCGTTAATTGCTAATCCTTGCTGTTATATTGTGTGTCTATCCATAGCTCCACATATTCTTCTGTCAGCATAGGTTCATCTTGCAACTGTTACCCACGCTTAACAACAGATTGCTTCACCACGTTGGTTTTGCTCTTGTTTGGCGTTGGTAAGAATACAGGCAAGACGGTGGTAAGCCACTTGTGATTTTGCATTCCACTTTCACCACCACCACTTGGTTCCTTTAGTTGATAGGGATAATACTTTGGTGTTGTCTTTTTCTATATTCTAACCATGGCAGGATCTCCGACGGACTTCAATGATTGCGTGTCCAAGGGCGAGCTTACAACGTTCATGACTGAACAACGCAATCTTATGACCGAGCTGACGCGCAATGTGAACAATCTGGTCACCCGCATTGAACAACTCGAGCAACGTCCTCCACCTCATCGTGCTGTTGATGACGATGCAGATGATTTTGGTGATGACGATGCGGATGTGAATGCTGACGGTTATGCCCGTCGCCGCCTCAACTTCAACTGTCGCGGTATGGGAGGTAATAATCATGGTAATAATGATCCTTTTGCTAAAATTAAATTTAGCCTTCCTCCTTTTGCTGGTAATATTGATCCAGAGGCTTATTTAAACTGGGAGCTTGCTGTTCAACAAAAATTTGATTCTCATAATGTTCCTGCTGAGCATAGAGTTAGACTTGCTACTAGTGAGTTTACTAATTTTGCTTTGTTCTGGTGGAGTGATCTTTGCAATGCTAATAATGCTGCTGCTGTGCCTCAAACTTGGAATGCTTTAAAGCAACGTATGAAATCTTATTTTGTTCCTCCTTATTACCAACGTGATTTACGTTTGAAACTGCAAACTTTAAAACAAGGTGATAAAGGAGTAGAAGCTTACTATCAAGAATTGCTTATTGGTTTAGCTCGTTATGGTATAAATGAAGATGATAATGATGCTAGTGCTAGATTTTTTGGTGGTTTAAACCAAGATATACAGAACATACTGGATTACAAAGATTGGCGCAATTTTTTCCAATTGTATCATCTTGCTATTAAGGCAGAACGTGAAGTACAGGGACACAAACAACACCAGCCTTTCAGGTCTAACAATGGGAGGAATTTTCAGCAGTGTTCAGAGCCGGATACGCCCAAGATTCCTGTTGCCTCACAGCCATCGACATCTCCATTTTCTTCCGGGGTAAGTAAATTGTCTAATGTGCAGAAGAAAGGTGCTGCTCCGGGTGCTTCTACTAGCTCCTCCTTGTCCAGCGCTAAAATCATTTGCCACCGATACAAAGGCATGGGACATGTCATGAAGGATTGCCCCAGTCGTCGTGCTTTCATTGCTACCGAGGATGGATATGTAAGTACTAGTGATATTGAAGATGATTTAGCCCTTGTTGCTAACATTGATGCAGATTCCACCGAGGGCGATCAAGACAAGGAGGCCATCATCATTGACTCTGTGGCTGCTGCCACGGATTACCCTAGCCTTCTTGTGCAGCGTGTGTTAAGTACACGTGTGGGACATGAAGACGAGATGAAGATCCAACGAAACAATTTGTTCCACATGTATTTCATTGTGCAGGGTTGTCGTGTTCTCACTATCATTGATAGCGGAAGTTGCAATAACTTGGTGAGTTCAGATTTGGTTGAGAAGCTTGGCTTGACCACACGACAACATTCATATCCATATAAACTTCAATGGTTCAATAATAGTAGTAAGACTAAGGTAACTAAATCAACACGTATTAGCTTTTTCACAGGTTCTTATCATGATACTGCTGATTTTGATGTTGTCCCTATGCAAGCTTGTTCCATTTTGTTAGGTCGTCCATGGGAATTTGATAATGATGCTTTACACCATGGTAGAACTAATACATACACTATCATACATAAGAACAAGAAAATTACATTGCTGCCTTTGTCTCCTACGGATATTATTAAACATGCTAAAGAGATTAAAAATAAACCTCCAACTGACATTGCTAAAAATAATGGGATTAAGTTAAAAGGAGGTACTTTTCTTGCTACAACTTCTGCTACTGCTGAGTTATGTGATAATCCTGATGCACCATGTTATACTATGTTTTGTCAACCTATTATGTCTGGTGCATTGCCTGCTGTCACTAACCTTTTGCAGGAGTTTGCTGATGATGGGATGAAGTCGAGGACGACTCTAATTCTAGAAGGAGGGGATGATGAGGACATCGCCAAGATGGAGTCGAGGACGACTCCAATTCAAGAAGGGGAGGATGATGAGGACATCGCCACGCTGGACACACCGACGCTATGGTCTTCTCTAAGTTGCAATTCATCCCCAACTCAGCTGCCACGTCACCCTCGGATTCAGCAGACACGTCGTCGCTGTTTCGGTCATAACTCTCTCATACGACATCGAAACGGGGCGTTCTTGGATGCGTTGGAAAGGGGACGACGATGCCATAGTTTTGGATCTGGTCCTAGCTCCAGAAGGTCCGTGGATCATTCTGTGTGACCATGGCAAGGTGCTGCATCACCTATTTGGGCCAACTTGGCCATGTATCGTGTCGGGCCTTAAGCCCAAGTTGTGGGCGCCTAACCCCTGGTCGTCCTCAACCCTAGGTCGAGTCTTAGACTATAAACACAGCCGCCGCCGCTGTTAGACAATTGGGTTTTGTTTAGAGTTTAATTTTCCATCGAGAAACTGAATCGTTCATTGTAACTGTGGTGACAAATCCTTTTACAGTGATCCAGGGCCCTGTTCTTGATCTCCTCCACTATGTCGATTAGTCCTTTGGAACCGAGTTCTTGAACCCTCTATTGATATTCGCATCATTCATATTTGCAATTTCAGATTACGTGTTTTACCTTCTTGCTTGTGTTCTTCGATTCGCTTGCAGGAAAAGCCTTCTTGGCGAGGTCAATCAAGTTGTGCTTGGTTGATAACCAATGGAGCAGTGGTGTAACGGTTGCAGGGTTTGAATCGTGTCTGATTTGAAGCCGGATCGCCAACGTCGAGATCTCCACAAGTCGATCTTACCAGTTACCTCTCGGAAGATCGGGCCTGTATCTCATCAGCGTCCACACCATAAACTTGGTTGGTGTGATCTCTCAAAATTACAAGCCCCGCTTGTATAAACTTGGTACATGTAATCACCAATAGCAAGGGCATAGGCAAACTGTTGACGTCGGATGTGGTCCAAATCACACACCAGAAAGGGCATTGGACGCCCGGGCCGTTACGGACCAGAGAACGCAGCGAGGATGTCACTCTTACGTGGTGAAGCACGGAGAGGTTTACAAGCAAACCACCAAAGGATAACCAGTCGTGCTTAGGTGACGAAGAACCGGCTAGTTTTCAGGCAAACTAGCAAAGGAACCGTCGAAGCTCTCGCCCGGGAGGGACCCCGTCAGGGCAAGGACGTCGCCGGGTTGCCCTAGGTCGGCCGGTGAGCCTAGGGCGCCATCCTTGGTCGTGGATCAAGGGATGAACAGCATGGAGGTTGAAGGAGAAGAGAAAAGAGGTAAAAGGAATAGATTGATTTGTTTGTATGACGATTGGATTGATGGGAACTCAATCGGCCATGATCCTCTCATATATATAGAGGGGGGTGATCTTATCCCAGTAGGAAACCTCTCCAAGGCTTATTTTCTAAGTTTCCCACGTCCAAAAACCGATTTGGAAACAAATCGGTTCGAGATCTAAAAGTCAGATTCGGAATAAAAACCTACCGGTACTACCGGTCAGGCTCCACCGGTAGTACCGGTAGTTCATTTTCACGCAAAACTACGCCTTCCTCCGCTAGCCACCGGTAGTACTGGTCTCGGACCGGTAGTACCGACAGTTCAAATCTGCGCAAAATCTTCTCGGACCGGTAGTACCGGTGATCTCGGACCGGTAGTACCGGTAGTTCATACATTTTCTCGGAGGCATAACTCTCTCATCCGGACTCTAAATTGGACATTCCATATATGTTTTTTGACCATCTCGACGAAAGGAATGCAATGGTGAAGTCCGTTATACATTTTGACAACTTCACAAAATGGACATTTTTGGTTGTCAACATATGCCCCCCTGTTTTTAGGTTTATAATGCATGAACCTGAAAACACTTGATCAAACAAACATAATTAAACCAAACAGCAACGATACCCATCTCATCGGCTGTATGGTGACTAAAGGCGATGAATACATCGGCCATTTTATTCTAAGGGCGATACATATATCGGCCATTGTTTGGAGAGCACTTAGGCTTCTTGCCAAACACTTGGAAAATACTTTTTTAAGTATCTTCCGTTGAATGCTACTTTGAGACGTTCACCTTGCAATGTCTCTAGCAAATAGGAATTACCGTATATGACTTTGATCACTTTATAAGGACCTTCTCAACTTGGTGACCTTTTGCCGAACTTGCTGCTCCTCATTCACTTGGTGGCATAGTTTCACCTAGCACCATTGCTAAATATGCAGTGTGCCCATAGAGCTTCAGACAATACTTCATGCCACCTTCTTGGATTCTCCTTAATTTTCTTTTTGATAAGCTTGATCAAAGTCTTATTACTAAACTCAGCTTGGCCATTAGCTTGAGCATAATATGGAGATGATTTGAGCAACTTGATCTTATATAATTCGGCAAAGTCCCTCACTTCCTTGGACATAGATGATGTCCCTTGATCTATAGTTAATGTTTGGGGTATGCCGAATCTATGAATCATTTGCTCAGTGATGAACTCAATAACCTCCTTATGTGTCATATTCTTAAAAGGAACAGCTTCGGGCCACTTAGTGAAATAATCTGTAGCAACCAACACAAAGCGATGTCCCTTGGAAGATGGAGGATGAATTTGGCCAATGAAGTCTAGCCCCCAACCGCGAAAAGGCCACGGTTTGATTATAGGATGAAGCATAGCAGCAGACACTAGCTGAATATTTCCAAACCATTGGCGCTCTTCACATCCTTTGTAGTAGCGAAAGCAATCAGTCATCATAGTAGGCCAATAGAAACCGGCTCTACGCAATAACCACTTCATCTTCGGGGCCGATTGATGCGTACCACAAATACCTTCATGAACTTCTCCCATAGCTATTCTTGTTTGATCAGTTCCTAAGCACTTCAGTAGCAAGTCTTCGGCGGTTCTTCGGTAAAGCTCATCATTGTGCAACACATATTTGAAAGCACTTCACCGAACACTTTTATCAACTTTGGCACTTGGATCTCGTAGATATGCCAATAAGAGAGTCCTCCAATCATGTAAATCGGCCCTAACATCACTAGAAGTTTTACTAGGCCGATTTGAGAGTTCATCATGCACATTGGCCGGGCTGGCCACAGGAGAGTCGGCTAGGCCAACTGGTAAAGTTAGCCAAGCCGACTGGCTTGCCAGAGAATCGGGGTCGGCTAGACCGACTAAGGCAGTCGGCTTAGCCGATTCTTCCGCACTTAAATGGCAAAAATATAAATCTTCATGCATCGGCTGTTCTTGAATATGAAAATTACGCCCACCAACGTCATAGCTAGATGCTTGCTGAGCTAACATGTTGGCCTTTTGATTTTCATGCCTTGGAATATGCCAAATTTGAAATTCAGCAAAAGAACCAATGATATCAAGGCAAGCATCAAGACAAACTTTTAGTGACTCTTCTAAGCATTGAAATTCACCAACAACTTGCTACACCACTAGTAAAGAATCACCATAGGCTTCAACATGTCATACTTCATGGATTGCAATATAAGCCAAGCCGAATAAGAAAACTTCACATTCGGCTTGAATTTTGGTGCAAATGTAATTTTAATCGGCTTGATGTCTCAAATAGTACTATTGTGAGAAATAATGATTATGCCAACACTTTCGCCTTATTTGCAAGCCGATTAATCATATTGTCACATCCATGAAGTAAATCCAAAATGCATATGTCATGCCCCCCGGGCCTGAAAGCCATCAAAGTAAATTTCATGGGGCTTTCTAATAGCACGATGGTCACAAGCACTTATCGGCTATATTTTTACACTAAGGGCGATATCAAAATATCGGCCATATGAATTCATCCACAAGAGCATGCATAACCGAAATAAATATTTCGGCTCTTGATCATTGATAAGCAAAACAATTTGGCAACCCTTCGAAACATACAGATGCATACAAAGGATCAAAATAAGGAGCTGAGGGATAACCATGCATACCAAGGGATGAATTCCGTATAGGCATAGGCAGAGAATATTGATGATGCCATGACCAATGATTTTGTTGATTTGGTGCAAACCTCCAACTTGGCAATTGTTTCTTGAACCTTCTTCTCTCCTTTGCCTTTGTTGCAACACTTGCTTGAGCTTCATCCTTCTGAGCTTGAATTCTTCGTTTAGAAACCCATGCTAAGCCCTTTTCTTTTAACTTCTCTGCACTAAGCTTCTGCAACTTCTTTTCTTGCCACTTTGGTAAACCAATTGAGCATATCAGTTTTATTTCTGTTTTGGACAGCAGCAAATCATTCTTGACTTTGGGCACTCTCACCTTATTTTGTTCAGATTTGGCACCTATAATATCAATAGATGATTTCCCCACTTCTTTGCCATCAATAGCCAGATTTTTTAGCAATGTAATCGGCTTTTCAATAGTTGAACTCAGATCTGAACTTTCCTTCTTTCGGCCATCATACTTCACACGGTAAACTTGCTTTACCACTTTCTTCTTTGGTTGAGCTCCAGACCGATTTGATCAAAACGATCTTTACAAGATGACGATTTCTCTGAATGTCTAGGAGCTGCATATTCTATATATTGTGGCCTAAAATATGATGGAACATGTGCCTCTTGATCAAACCAGCCCCAAGATGAATAAGGATGAAAATATGCGGGCTGTGATCCATATGACATAGGAATTGGCTGCTCAAAAGGAGAATATGCTGCTGCTACGTGAGATCTATCTCCTTACCAATTCCACTCTTGAAACTTGTGCTTTGGAGGCGATTTTGATGATGGGACTTTCTTTGGCCGGTTGGCAATATTTGCTTCTCCTATCTTTTCATATTTAGCTAGAAGTTTCTCGAAGCTAAGCTTCGGCCTTCTAGTCCTTTGTTTGCCATGACCTTTACCTCCATTAGCATTATGAGCATCCTCCTTCTCCCCATCTTGATAGACATGCTCCATAGGAGGATCCTTAGCCGATTCCCCTTGCTCAACGGGATCAATCGGTTTTTGTTCTAATTGAAGAGATTTCACCTGCCCCCCAGTGTCGTCTGAAATTGTGATAACATTGCTATTTTCTTGAGTATCTTTGATTTGCAGTTCATGAACAACAACCTTGTCTTCACTTGAGGGCTCCACCTCTCTCTCTTGGGCATTTGAGCCTTGAGCTTTGAATGAATCAGCTAATGCAAGCTGATTCAAAACCTGTTTGCCATCAAGACTAATTGAATCCAATTGGTCCATCTGTTGAGCTTTAGAAAATTTCAATCGGCCTTTATCAATGGCCGATTGAATCACTCGATGAAACACATTGCAATTAAAAGTATTATGGTCAGATGAGTTATGCCACTTGCAATATGTAAGCTCTTCTAAGTTTTGAATAGATGGCAAAGCACTGTGATCAATGATTCTAATAAAATTATTCTCTAGCAAGATATCAAAGACATGATCACAAAAAGTAAAGTCAAAGGTGTATTTTGATTTCTTTAGTCGATTCTTTTGTGGAGTCGGCTTTAAAGCTAGGCAAACGAAGGGATCAGATTTAACATCAACCCATTCGGCCACACCTTTGTAGCTGCTTTTGAGAAGCCTTAGCACTATCGGCCATGCCATATGGCACAATGTGTTGGCCGATAGAATCTGTATTGGTTTTATCACCAACAAATAAATTGCTATTCTCAATCGGTCTATTACCATTATTAGCAAGTATATCTCTAATAGATGCTGAAATTGAAATAGTGTGACCAGATTGGAATTTGAGCAAAATATTTGTGTCTTCTACCTTGTTGATCATGTTAGAGAAGTGCATGTCCTTGATTTGCATGATGTTGCTCTTCTTCTTCAGAAACCAATCAACAAGTGGGATCAAATCATCCGAAGATGCATCAGCAGCTGCCGAAACCAAAAAAGTCGGCTTAGCCAACTGGAAATTAGCTAGGCTGACTTGGGCACTAGCAGGGGTAGTCGATTTGGCCGACTGGGAAGTCAGCCTAGCCAACTCAGGGCAGGCGGCAGAGGCAGTCGGCCTGGCTGACTAAAAAGTTGACCGAGCTGACTTGAAGCTAGTGGCAAAGGTAGTCGGCTTGGCCGACATAGAGCAGGCAGGAGTCAGCTTAGCCGACTTCAAAGTCGGCTCAGCCAATTCTGAGCAAGCAGATAGCCCTCCTTTGTTGCTTGTAGAGGCTTGATCTCCATCAATGATGTAGTAATCGCTAGATAAATGTACAACCCCTTTAGCTCCTAAAAAATTAGGTCTAGCTGATTTCTGTCGCTTCTCTTGTTTTTCAGGAGGTATAGTGGTAGCTTCTCCTGAATTGGCCCTATCTATTTGAGGCATCGAAGAGACCAATACAGGTTTCTTCCTAAAAATAAGTTTGCCATTTTGATCAAAATAATAGTAAGACAACCTCTTACCAGGAGGTATAGTGGTTGCCCCTCCTGAACTGGCCCTATCGGTTTCAGGTGTAACACCTCGGTGTTACGCAAGCATTAACATTGCAATCATGAGCATAACATGTCATATCATCCATAATCATATGTAGTAAGATTGTAACTTTAGTGAAATAAAGGCTCGGAAAATAGTATTCATAATGTGATGTGATAATGTGCCAATTACATTCATCAAATTTGTGCAACTACAAATTTTATATCACTTAGAATTATGGGTAAAATTTTTGGAGCAACTAAATTACTCAAGTTTTGTCAAAAACTTGTTTCAAAAATGTTATTTGAAAATATTCAAAAATCCTCCCTATTTAGCTTTTATTCTCCAATTCAAAATCTGTTGAGAATTTTGAGTTGGCCCCTTAATCAAAGTTGTAGAGAATTAAATTCTAAGCAACTTTTATTTTTGGGCCATTTCCAGAAAAGGTCCTTTTCTTGTTCAAAATAAGGTTTGAAAACTGTATTTGAAATTTGTTTGAAAATAGAAATGTGAAAAATCAAACCCTAACCTAAGCAGGCCGCTGCCTCGGTTTCGGTCCGCGGCTGGAAGCGGCCCATCTCCGCGCGCGCGCCCGCGCTCGCGCCCTGCCTCGGCCCGGCCCAGGCCGGCCTCCTCCTTCTCCCTCCCGCCATCGCGCGCGGCTCACTGGCGCCTGTGGCAGAACGCGCTCGCCGCGTGGCGGCCGCATGCTGGCGACGCCCCCGCGTGGCCGCCCGTGGACCCCGCGCGCTCCGCCTCAAATCACCGCGCGCGTCCGGCCTCCATTCCACTCGCCCCCTCGCTCGCTCCCTTTCTCCTTCCTCCGGAGAACCCGGGCGGGAGAGCCGCTCGCCACCGCACTTCCTCGCCTCCGCCGTCGCGTTCCGATGCCGGTGAACCGCCACCGCCCGATTGCTTGTGCTCCACGTTCCACCACCTTCTCCTCTCCTCTGAACGGACCACCGTGTGCCTTGCTCGCCTACGGTAAGGCTCAATCGAGCTCTTCCCGCACGCGCCACCGAGCCGGGCCGCCGAGCTCGCGCTTTGCCCGCCGTCTCCCTCGCTCCCTCTCCATCCCCATGAGCCCCTCTCCTGAGTTCGCCATCTCCTCGCGGACACTGTGCGCGCGCCCGCTGGTCAGCTCGTGGCCGGAGATGGCCGTTGGCCGTCGGCCACCGCCACGCCGTCGCGGTCCAGAGCGCCGGCGTGGCCGCCCTCTGTTCCTCCCCCTCGATTTCCACTGGGCCACCGCGCCTGTGGGCCGCACCTCCGAGCGGGCCGGCTCGCCTCTTCTCCCGCGCGCGCGCTCAGGCCGAAAACGGCCACGGGCCGGTTGACTTCCACGGGCCAGCCCAGTATCAATAATGAAAATAGTTTTCTGTTTTCTTTTATTATTAAGGGGGAAAATACTTTGGAAAATGTTTTTGTATTCTTTTCAGCTCCAAAAATTGTGAAATAAATTTCTATGGACTCATTGGAACCAGGTCTACAATATAAAAATATTGCATGTCAATATTGCATTACTTTTCTGTAGTGTTTCATTTATTCCTTGAAATTGGTGTTTTCTTGAAAAATTGATAATAAATTATAGAAAAATCAGAAAAATGTGGTTCCAAGTTTGTTAATCTTTTTGTGCAATACACTTGCTAGGAAAATTATATATCATGTCTATTCCATAGAAAAATTTCTATGTGTAGTTCAAATGCTTTTTGTTACTAGTATTTGTTATTTTTGTTAATTAAATAAATGTGAATAAAACATGCAAGTAATAATTTTTCTACAGTGATTGTTTACTGTGTAGAAAGTAGGAAAATTTCTAAATCTATTGTTTGATACATTTCATAATGCAAAGTATTTTCATGCTCGTTTTTGGGCCTTAACTTGTTATTTTCGTATAGACAGTTATAGTCATCCAAATGCAATGAAATTTTTGTGGCATGCTATAATTGATGCTAATAATCCACTGGAATTTTCTAAGATTTTTCTGTGCTACCAAATTAGGTGTTGCTGTTCAAGCCTATTGCTAACTAGGGTTTACATTCAATCTTTGATGCAAGATTAGTTAGTAAACTATGCTTTGGTGTATCTTTGAAGCATCTTAAGTGCCAAGGTGCCTTTGCCTGATAGAGAATAGTTGTGGTAGTTTATGAGTACATGTTCTTAGATGATGTAGACTACCTTGTAGAAGAGTCGTAAGTTCCACGTAATCCAAATAAAGTAACATGCTCATTTACATCTCATTCATCCTCATCATCTCATGTCATCCCTGCAATGCACCTAGGCATGAGCACTTATACTTCTGCATCATACAGGATCGCAGGAAGTGACCCTGGTAGCAGTTCCCGAGGACCCGGAAGAGCAGTCCGAGGTGCAAGAGCAGGAGTCGACCGAAGCCGAGGAGGAGGTCGGTGAAGATCTTCCAGAGTGCCCCGACCACCGTCCGAGCTCCTTTGAAAGAGGCAAGCCCCGGAGCATTTCTCTCCCGGTTTGCAAATAATTTATAATTGACCTTACTTAATTTGATGCATTACGTTTAGGAGTTGTTTGCAACTGTTGCTGCATTATACCTTGTTTCACCTTGCTTTACCCCGATCCTTGCTACCTTGGTGTCCGCGGTCAATACTTGCTTAGTTTGCTTAGACCGGTAGAAGTCGGGTGATTGCCTGTCATCCGCGAGCTATAGGAGCTTACTTGGATCTATGTGAAAGATATGTCATTGAGAATGACTAAGTGTCGAGCAGGATTTGAGACCGGGCGGAGACTTGCAGGGTTTCGAACTGTAGTGTTCTCTGTCTGAGTCGATTAAGGACCGACCGTTGTTGGGCCTCGAGTCATGTTGAACACATGCCTCACATTTAGCTGGCCGAATAATGTACCTTTCGACCGCGAAGCTGGGAGATTATTCGGGCCGAGTGGATTGCCCGCAACGCACTGTACCGGAGCAGTAGTGGCAGGAAACGGGGGCGCGATGATAAGGCCAAAGAGCAGTCAGGCGGCCCCCGGGTACATGTGGTTCCTGGCAAACTCGTGACTTTACCTGAATGGTTGACTCGGTGACCAATACCTCACTTTAGCGAGTGAGTGAGGTTTGTGTGAGGAATAAATTACCAGCTGGTTAATAATCGATTCGAATCGCCATCGTTCACTGGATAGTGAACACTTGACTTGAGCTACTTCATCGTAGTAATATTTATGAAACACTTGGATAGTTGTGTGGAAAATGACATGATAACTATTGTTAATGATCATTGGAAATTCTTACTTGCTAAATTACATGTTACTTTAGCACAGGTGCAAACATAGTTGACAGGGTAATAAAGATTAAATTACTGCATGCTTTTGGAAAAGAATTGTTAAGTTAAAGATGCTTTTCTTACAAATGAGTCAGCTACCCCACCAGAAAGCCTATCATGATCCTTGGTGTCATTTTATTTTGGTTCTGTCGGGTAAGTCTAGCTGAGTACCTTCTCGTACTCAGGGCTTTGTTCCCACTTGTTGCAGATGGGCAGATGTATTACGGCTACTATATCAACTGCCTCTATCCTGCGATGGGCGAATCTTAGGACCATGGGCAATGGTCATTCGCTACTTCTCGTCTGATGCTTTTGCTGGAGATGATCATAAGCTGGCACTTTATTTCGAACACTGTGTGTGTGCGTGATTTGAACTACTACTTCCGCTACTTTTATTCAAACCTGGTTTGTAATAACTATGTTTAAACTTCGATGTATTTTGTGCCGCGAACTTTTATGTAACTTATGATGGTGACCGCTAAACTTAGTACGATCTTGGCTGTTACGTGAAATGGTTTGAAATCCGTCGGGATTTCACGGACTACCGGGTTATACGGGCTTAAGTTTGATAATTTGTCTGCTTGTTGGACGATTTTCCTACTTAATCTCGTATAATTGGGCGTTTCTGTTACAGCTGGTATCGGAGCATGGTTTAGCGTGATTACTGTTCATAAGTGTATTTAAAACAAAATTTTGTTTAAAAAGTGTGATTTTCAAACTAAAAGTGTGCCAGTGGTCATATCCTGTATGCCTAGTTAAGGACTCTAGGTGGCTATTTAAGTACTAACTTGGGGTTTTTGCACCATATTTCTCTTTCGTTGCTGATACAACGTGCTATTGTATGAGTGCCACTTAATTGAGTGGTAATGTATGGATCAGTTACCTCTACGCTTCGGTAAGTGTGAGATGTGAGAGCATGATCGGATACACCGCCGATCTAGGGAGAGTGCTTATATGATACTAGAATAATTACATGTTTTACACATGTTTTTATGAAAGTATCGCATGTATGGGTGTTCCGTCCGTTGAGGCGATGCCGTCAATAGGACGATGTGTTTGGGTAGTTACTACCGTTGTACACGCATCTGGGGATTCGTGTAGAGCGTGTAGGTAGATTTACTGCTTTCATGCATTCATGGGAATTGGGCTGAAATGAATTTTCTATAGGTACATAACAGCGTTTTCGTGTAGAACGAATTAGTTACGTATATGAGGGATCATTTGTATGCCACCGAATTCGTCGTTAGATGTTCTTAATTGCTAAGTTTGTGAGAACGTAAGACTCGCGCATGCATCATATTTCCTGTGCATTTCATTCATAACATGCATTTCCTCCCCTTATAAAAGGATTATCCTATTTTGATAAAAGTAATATCAAATTAAAATATGTTCTCACCGGGTAATTAAAACTTTTGCTACAGATGGCCCGCACGAAGCAGACTGCCCGTAAGTCCACTGGCGGAAGAGCACCCCGTCATCAGATGGCCCCACGGGAGCGCCGCAGCACGGACACTTTTCTAAGCGAGTTTGGCATGCCCACCTTGCTTTGGAGAGTGCTCCATGATGTGGGGTACCCGGAGGGTCAAGAGCCGGTGTACTCTTGGAGTGAAAGCCAGCTAGCTGAGGATGGACTTGCAGTAGTGGAAATCACCGTCCCTGCTCTTGGTGATGCGCCAGAATGGGATGGTTGGCATTTGGAGTTTGAAGGACGCACTCCAGTTGAGGGTGCAGAGGGCGCAGCCTTTCGCGTCATCTGAGACATAATGAGCAGTTTTCCCAATGAGTTGGCAGCCGCTTTGGCCGGTACTTTCCCGAGAGATGATCCTCGTGATGCCATTTGGGTGCAACCGCAAGGAAGTGCCTTAGTTAGAGGCCCAAGTGAAGGACGGGCTAGCGACAACCACGCCATGAGTGCCATGTATGCAGCCATCAGAGCATACCAGGGTCTTGAGAGTACCTATTGGACCTTGACTGGCCTGTGTGGTGATGACCGGCTTGAAGCAAGGAAGCAGAAGAAGAAGCAAGCACGTGCTATAGCTAGCTTGCAGGAGCAGTTGGCCGACATGAGCTTGCAGCGAGACCGGGCTCTCGATAGAGGTGAGAGTGCCATGCAGCGGGTGCAGACGTTGACTCAGGCCAACAGAAATGCAGACCACATGATGGGACAGCTAGTGCAGAAAAGGAATGAAGCCTGGAACGAGAGGGACCTTCTGAGGCAGAGGGTCGAGGAGCTAGAAGAGTATAATGCCAACTTGCATGAAGAGTTTCATGTCCTCTACAACGGGATGGGCCCGCATGCTCCTCCGGACGCCGCCCATATGGACGTTGACGACGACGCTGCTACTGAAGGTAGCGGTGGTGACGCCTCCGACCTCGATGATGGCCCCGAAGAGTAAGATAGTGCCCTGCGTTAGTAGCTAGGCTCTGTCACGATGGCCTTCTTTTGGTTTCCATGTATCGTGTTGTATCCTGTTCGATCTTGAGACTGGTGATCTTTTGGAACTTGGTTGTGTATGCGATGCCCGAACGCATAAAGTCCAGTGTATGTATGCTGGCAACGTGGTTGTATTGGACGCGATGTTGCATTCGAAGTAACTTGATTAGTGATGTTATTTTAATTGGAATGTGATTATTGTGCCTCTGTTTTATTGTATGACTTGTTCTCTCCAATGAATTCAGTATGGCATGATTGTTCATTCGAATACAATTACTACAACTTCGCTCAATTATTACTTGTTGCTGAAAAATGCAGATGGCAAACACCCGTCGTGCCACGTATGAGGCCGCTGAAACTGGTGGCAACGGTGCAGGGGCTGGTGGGGGTGGTGCAAACAACGTCAACCACCAGGAGCCACAGCCAGAGCCACAATTGCCCCCTCCTCCGCCGCTCACTGCAGAGGTATTCTTCGCACAGTTCCTTGGAAGCCAGCGCAATGCCGAGCAATCGCAGAGGAATATGGAAAATTTTCTGCGTACCATCGCTGAAAATATTCAGAGAGGTAATAATCAAGGTGGTGGCCATGGGGTGAACCAGTACAGCAACTTCAAGGATTTCATGGATACTAGGCCACCTATTTTTAAGGAAGCAGCAGAGCCACTCGACGCGGAAGAATGGATCAACACTATGGAAGATAAGTTCCGTGTGTTGAGGCTGACTGAAGTTCTGAAGACAGAATATGCTGCACATCAGCTACAGGGACCGGCAGGGATGTGGTGGAAGCATCACCGCACCACCTTTCCTCCCAATGCCCAGATTACTTGGAGAGAATTCACTGAAGCGTTTAGGAGAGTTTATATCCCCCCAGGGTTGGTTGAGATGAAGCTCGGAGAGTTCTTGGCCTTAAATCAGGGTACCAAGACTGTGACGCAGTATCTGCATGCCTTTAACAACTTGTGCCGTTATGCTCCAGACATGGTCGACACAGATGCAAAGAGAATTGCTAGTTTCAAGAGAGGGTTAAGTCTGAAGATGATGAAGCATGTGGGTACCAATACCCGCGCCAGATTCAATGACTTTGTCAGTGATTGTTTGAAACAAGAAAAGAACAACAACGCCTACACTGCATCCAAGAATTGCAAGAGGGTGTTTGAGTCAGGACCATCACAGTCCAGAGTTGTCACTGCAAATCGTTCTTCTTATCGTCCGTCCGCACCTGGTGCAAGGTTCAGGCCGCCACAGCATAAAACCCAGAACTACAAGGGACCACAGAAGCCGTACAAGATGGTCGTGCCGCCAGCAAAGACCACCACAGCTGCAGAACAGAGCAACTCCAAGGGAGCTATAGGATCTGCTGGTACAGTGAAGGGGCCCTGCTACAATTGTGGTCAGCCAGGCCACTTTTCAAAGTTCTGCCCTTATCCGCCTAAAAAGAAGCAACAGACTGACACTGCTCGTGTACACCACACCACCATGGATGAGATTCCTGAGGGAGAGCCTGTAACTACCGGTAAGTTTCTTGTTAACCATCACCCTGTAGTTGTTCTATTTGATTCTGGATCCTCGCATTCTTTTATGAGTCAAGCTTTTGCACGGAAGCATGAACAACTGTGCACAGAATTGAGTTATGGTTATCACATAAGTTTAGCAAGGGCTGATGTGTTAACCAATTAGATGGTTAGAGGGGCAACCCTTGAGTTAGGTAGTCGAAAGTTTCGAGTAAACCTGGTAGTTATGCCTGGACTAGTTTTGGATGTAATAATAGGAATGAACTGGATGAAGAACTGGGGGGCAGTCATAGATACAAGCAGTCGGATGCTTACCCTTAAGGATCCCTAGGCAGAGGGTACTTTTCTGGTACCATTGCCTAGAAGAACAGACCTTGTGAGTGTGACCTGTGCTATGGAAGTTGTTCCTATCCACCAGATCTCGGTAGTGTGTGAGTTCCCAGATGTGTTTCTAGACGAGTTACCTGGCCTTCCTCCAGATAGAGATGTTGAGTTTGGAATCGAGTTGATCCCTAGGATAGCTCCTATTTCCAGGAGACCCTATCGGATGCCTCCGAATGAGTTAGCTGAGCTAAAGAAGCAACTGGAGGAATTATTAAAGAAGGGGTTTATCCGACCGAGTAAGTCTGAATGGGGATGTCCTGCCTTGTTCATGAAGAAAAAGAAAGAGGGTACTCTGAGAATGTGTGTGGATTATCGACCTCTTAATGCTGTAACTATTAAGAATAAGTATCCTTTGCCTCATATCGACGCTTTGTTTGATCAGTTGGCTAAAGCCAGAGTGTTCTCCAAGATAGACCTAAGATCAGGGTATCATCAGATAAAGATTAGGCCGCAAGATGTCCCGAAAACCGCCTTTTCTACCAGATACGGGTTGTACGAGTATCTTGTTATGTCTTTTGGCCTAACAAATGCTCCTGCCTATTTCATGTATCTGATGAATACGGTTTTCATGCCAGAGTTGGACAAGTTTGTAGTTGTCTTCATAGATGACATTCTAGTATACTCTGAGAATGAGAAAGATCATGAAGAGCATCTGAGAATTGTCTTGACCAGACTGAGAGATCATAAGTTGTATGCTAAGTTTAGCAAATGTGAATTTTGGTTGAAGAAAGTTCCTTTCCTTGGTCATATTCTATCTGAGAATGGAGTTTCGGTAGATCCAAGCAAAGTGCAAGAGGTTATGGATTGGAAAACTCCAACCACAGTGTCAGAAGTCAGGAGTTTCCTAGGGTTAGCTAGTTACTATCGCCGATTTATACCAGACTTCTCGAAGATTGCCAAACCAATGACAAGTCTGTTACAGAAAGACCACAAGTTTGTGTGGATAGGGGAGTGTGAGACAGCTTTCCACACCTTGCGGAAACTGTTAATCACTGCTCCAGTTCTTGTGCAGCCCGACGTCGAGAAGCCTTTTGATGTGTTCTGCGACGCATCAAAAACCGGATTAGGCTGTGTTCTAATGCAAGAAGGAAGAGTCATTGCTTATGCCTCCCGTCAGTTGAGAAAACATGAAATCAATTATCCGACACATGATCTTGAGCTTGCCGCCGTAGTGCATGCCTTAAAGATTTGGAGACATTATTTACTTGGTAATGTATGCAATATTTTCACCGACCACAAGAGTCTCAAGTACATTTTTACCCAACCAGAATTGAACATGAGACAGTGGAGATGGTTAGAACTAATCAAAGATTACAACTTTAATGTACAGTATCACCCTGGGAAAGCCAATGTGGTAGCCGATGCTTTGAGTAGAAAGTCACATTGTTTGAATATGCAACCCTTACTCGAGGATGGTTTTAATCTGATGCACCCTGCCGTGTTACATAGTATTCAGATCAGTTGCTCCTTGGAGAGTAAGATAATAGAAGGCCAAAAAGCAGACAAAGGAATATTCTACATAAAAAGGAAAATTAGAGAAGAACCCTCGAAACACTTCAGAGTGGACGAACAGGACGTGTTGTGGTTCGACAATCGTCTTGTTGTTCCAAAGGATAGAGAGCTTAAGAATAAAATTATGGATGAAGCTCATCTCTCTAAGTTGTCTATTCATCCGGGCAGTAGTAAAATGTATCAAGAACTATGACCTCGCTATTGGTGGACAAAGATGAAGAAAGAAATTGCAGCTTATGTAGCTAGATGTGACACATGTTGTAGGGTGAAAGCTATTCACATGAAACCTGCTGGATTGTTACAACCTTTGTCAGTACCTAGTTGGAAGTGGGATGATATAAGTATGGATTTCATCACGGGATTGCCCACTACTCAGAAAGGCCATGATTCGATTTGGGTAATCGTGGATCGTCTTACCAAGACAGCCCACTTTTTGCCTATCAAGACAGATTATAGACCACCTCAATATGCCGAGAAGTATATTGCGGAGATTGTGAGATTGCATGGCATACCGAAGACTATAGTGTCTGACAGAGGGTCACAGTTCACTGCTCACTTTTGGGAGCACTTGCACAAAGGTTTGGGGACTAGTATGATTTGTAGCACTGCCTATCATCCTCAAACCGATGGTCAGACTGAAAGAGTTAATGCTGTTTTAGAAGATATGTTAAGAGCTTGTGTGTTGTCTTCCAGAGGTTCATGGGAGTCATGGTTACCCTTAGCAGAGTTCGCATACAATAATAGCTATCAAGAAAGTATCAAGATGGCACCTTTTGAGGCTCTATATGGCCGAAAGTGTAGAACCCCTTTAAACTGGATTGAGCCAGGGGAAAGAAGGTATTATGGTATTGACTTCGTGGAAGAAGCCGAAAAGAAAGTTCATATCATTCAGCAAAATATGAGAGCAGCTTAGTCACGTCAGAAAGGTTATGCGGATAAGAGGAGACCGCTTGTGTTCAAAGTTGGTGACTATGTTTATCTAAAAGTCACGCCAATGAAGAAGAAGTGGTTTGGAGTACGCAGAAAGCTTGCCGCCAGATTTGTAGGACCCTACAAAATTTTGGAAAGAAAGGGTCTAGTGGCTTACAAATTGGAATTACCGGAAGCAATGGGTGCTATATTCCTAGTTTTTCACGTATCACATCTCAAGAAGTGTTGGCGCGTTCCAGAGGAAAGAATTGAACCTCGAGGCATAAAACTTAAGTCAGATCTGGTGTATCATGAGCAGCCAATTCGAGTTTTGGATTCCAAGGAGAGGACTACTCAAAACAGTGTGGTGAAAATGTATAAGATACAATGGAGTCATCATGATGAAGGGGATGCATCTTGGGAAACGGGTGAATACCTACAAAAAGCATACGAAGATTTTTATAATAAATGGTTCGTAACCCAAATCTCGAGACGAGATTTTTATAAGGGGGGAGGGCTGTAACACCTCGGTGTTACGCAAGCATTAACATTGCAATCATGAGCATAACATGTCATATCATCCATAATCATATGTAGTAAGATTGTAACTTTAGTGAAATAAAGGCTTGGAAAATAGTATTCATAATGTGATGTGATAATGTGCCAATTACATTCATCAAATTTGTGCAACTACAAATTTTATATCACTTAGAATTATGGGTAAAATTTTTGGAGCAACTAAATTACTCAAGTTTTGTCAAAAACTTGTTTCAAAAATGTTATTTGAAAATATTCAAAAATCCTCCCTATTTAGCTTTTATTCTCCAATTCAAAATCTGTTGAGAATTTTGAGTTGGCCCCTTAATCAAAGTTGTAGAGAATTAAATTCTAAGCAACTTTTATTTTTGGACCATTTCCAGAAAAGGTCCTTTTCTTGTTCAAAATAAGGTTTGAAAACTATATTTGAAATTTGTTTGAAAATAGAAATTTGAAAAATCAAACCCTAACCTAAGCAGGCCACCACCTCGGTTTCGGCCCGCGGCTGGAAGCGGCCCATCTCCGCGTGCGCGCGCCCGCGCTCGCGCCCCGCCTCGGCCCGGCCCAGGCCGGCCTCCTCCTTCTCCCTCCCGCCATCACGCGCGGCTCGCTGGCGCCCGCGGCAGAACTCGCTCGCCACGTGGCGGCCGCATGCCGGCGACGCCCCCGCGTGGGCGCCCGTGGACCCCGCGTGCTCCGCCTCAAATCACCACGCGCGTCCAGCCTCCATTCAACTCGCCCCCTCACTCGCTCCCTTTCTCCTTCCTCCGGAGAACCCGAGCGGGAGAGCCGCTCGCCACCGCACTTCCTCGCCTCCACCGTCGCGTTCCGACGCCGGTGAACCGCCCCCGCCCGATTGCTTGTGCTCCACGTTCCGCCACCTTCTCTCCTCCGAACGGACCACCGTGTGCCTTGCTCGCCTACGGTAAGGCTCAATCGAGCTCTTCCCGCACGCGCCACCGAGTCGGGCCGCCGAGCTCGCGCTCCGCCCACCGTCTCCCTCGCTCCCTCTCCATCCCCATGAGCCCCTCTCCTGAGTTCGCCATCTCCTCGCGGACACTGTGCGCGCGCCCGCTGGTCAGCTCGTGGCCGGAGATGGCCGTTGGCCGTCGGCCACCGCCACGCCGTCGCGGTCCAGAGCGCCGGCGAGGCCGCCCTCTGTTCCTCCCCCTCGATTTCCATTGGGCCACCGCGCCTGTGGGCCGCGCCTCCGAGAGGGCCGGCTCGCCTCTTCTCCCGTGCACACGCTCAGGCCGAAAACGGCCACGGGCCGGCCCAGTATCAATAATGAAAATCGTTTTCTGTTTTCTTTTATTATTAAGGGGGAAAATACTTTGGAAAATGTTTTTGTATTCTTTTTAGCTCCAAAAATTGTGAAATAAATTTCTATGGACTCATTGGAACCAGATCTACAATATAAAAATATTGCATGTCAATATTGCATTACTTTTTTGTAGTGTTTCATTTAATCCTTGAAATTGGTGTTTTCTTGAAAAATTGATAATAAATTATAGAAAAATCAGAAAAATGTGGTTCCAAGTTTGTTAATCTTTTTGTGCAATACACTTGCTAGGAAAATTATATATCATGTCTGTTCTGTAGAAAAATTTCTGTGTAGTTCAAATGCTTTTTGTTACTAGTATTTGTTATTTTTGTTAATTAAATAAATATGAATAAAACATGCAAGTAATAATTTTTTTACAATGATTGTTTACTGTGTAGAAAGTAGGAAAATTTCTAAATCTGTTGTTTGATACTTTTCATAATGCAAAGTATTTTCATGCTCGTTTTTGGGCCTTAACTTGTTATTTTCGTATAGACAGTTATAGTCATCCAAATGCAATGAAATTTTTGTGGCGTGCTATAATTGATGCTAACAATGGACTGGAATTTTCTAAGATTTTTCTGTGCTACCAAATTAGGTGTTGCTGTTCAAGCGTAGTGCTACCTAGGGTTTACATTCAATCTTTGATGCAAGATTAGTTAGTAAACTATGCTTTGGAGTATCTTTGAAGCATCTTAAGTGCCAAGGTGCCTTTGCCTGATAGAGAATAGTTGTGGTAGTTTATGAGTACATGTTCTTGGATGATGTAGACTACCTTGTAAAAGAGTCGTAAGTTCCACGTAATCCAAGTAAAGTAACATGCTCATTTACATCTCATTCATCCTCATCATCTCATGTCATCCCTGCAATGCACCTAGGCATGAGCACTTATACTTCTGCATCATACAGGATCGCAGGAAGTGACCCCGGTAGCAGTTCCCGAGGACCCAGAAGAGCAGTCCGAGGTGTAAGATCAGGAGTCGACCGAAGCTGAAGAGGAGGTCGGTGAAGATCTTCTAGAGTGCGACCACCGTCTGAGCTCCTTTGAAAGAGGCAAGCCCCGGAGCATTTCTCTCCCGGTATGCAAATAATTTATAATTGACCTTACTTAATTTGATGCATTACGTTTAGGAGTTGTTTGCAACCGTTGCTGCATTATACCTTGTTTCACCTTGCTTTACCCCGATCCTTGCTACCTTGGTGTTCGCGGTCAATACTTGCTTAGTTTGCTTAGACCGGTAGAAGTCGGGTGATTGCGTGTCATCCGCGAGCTATAGGAGCTTACTTGGATCTATGTGAAAGATATGTCATTGAGAATAACTAAGTGTCGAGCGGGTTTTGAGACCGGGCGGAGACTTGCAGGGTTTCGAACTGTAGTGTTCTCTGTCTGAGTCGATTAAGGACCGACCGTTGTTGGGCCTCGAGTCATGTTGAACGCATGCCTCACATTTAGCTGGCCGAATAATGTACCTTTTGACCGCGAAGCTGGGAGATTATTCGGGCCAAGTGGATTGCCCGCAACGCACTGTACCGGAGCAGTAGTGGCAGGAAACGGGGGCGCGATGATAAGGCCAAAGAGCAGTCGGGCGGCCCCCGGGTACATGTGGTTCTTGGCAAACTCGCGACTTTACCTGAATGGTTGACTCGGTGACCAATACCTCACTTTAGCGAGTGAGTGAGGTTTGTGTGAAGAATAAATTACCAGCTAGTTAATAATCGATTCGAATCGCCATCGTTCATTGGATAGTGAACACTTGACTTGAGCTACTTCATCGTAGTAATATTTATGAAACACTTGGATAGTTGTGTGGAAAATGACATGATAACTATTGTTAATGATCATTGGAAATTCTTACTTGCTAAATTATATGTTACTTTAGCACAGGTGCAAACGTAGTTGACAGGGTAATAAAGATTAAATTACTGCATGCTTTTGGAAAAGAATTGTTAAGTTAAAGATGCTTTTCTTGCAAATGAGTCAGCTACCCCACCAGAAAGCCTATCATGATCCTTGGTGTCATTTTATTTTGGTTCTGTCGGGTAAGTCTAGCTGAGTACCTTCTTGTACTCAGGGCTTTGTTCCCACTTGTTGCAGATGGGCAGATGTATTATGGCTACTGTATCAACTGCCTCTATCCTGTGATGGGCGAAGCTTAGGACCGTGGGCAATGGTCATTCGCTACTTCTCGTCTGATGCTTTTGCTGGAAATGATCATAAGCTGGCACTTTATTTCGAACACTGTGTGTGTGCGTGATTTGAACTACTGCTTCCGCTACTTTTATTCGAACCTGGTTTGTAATAACTATGTTTAAACTCTGATGTATTTTGTGCCGCGAACTTTTATGTAACTTATGATGGTGACCGCTAAACTTAGTACGATCTTAGCTGTTACGTGAAATGGTTTGAAATCCGTCGGGATTTCACGGACTACCGGGTTATACGGGCTTAAGTTTGATAATTTGTCTACTCGTTGGACGATTTTCCTACTTAATCTCGTATAATTGGGTGGTTTTGTTACATCAGGCGCCGAAGAGGCCAATTTAGATTGAGTCTTTGCAATCACTCTACCATACTGGTCAAAATAATAGTAAAACAGCCTCTCATATTGAGGTTGACTAAAAGCCGGGGCCGATTCACTAGTATGTCCAACATGAGACGAAGTAGCAATGGGAGTATCAAATATTCCTTCCTCTAACTTATCAAATGTAGAATTCACCTTAACCATAGTATAGAAAAGAGGAGAATCTTTAGTGATCCCATCTACCTTTAGCTTAGCTATGGTTGTAGACTTGACAAGGATTTCCTCACCCATCGCTGAATTTTCATTGATTCGGCTATAATTATTAGTAACATATGAAGCCGAATCACAACTTTTAGCACTCGAATGCCTTGCTGAAATTTCACTAATTCGGCTTTGATCATGAGCAGAATACGAAGCCGAATTGTGGGTATTGATCATTGCATAAGGTGCTGAATTTCCATTAATTCGGCTATGGTTACTAATAACACGTGACGCCGAATCATGGGTATTAGCACTTACATACCTTGCTGAATTTTTATTAATTCGGCTCAAGTTAGAAGTAACATGTGGAGCCAAATTATGAATAAGAGCATTGGCATATGGTGCTGAATTTTGAGAGCAATTGGCTAAGTAATTAGCATTATCATAGCCAATTCTCTCTTTCATCGGCATGTTGTTGACGGTCCTTAAGTACCAAATATAGTTATCAAATAAATAAAGAAAAGGATCCAAATGCAACCAACACCTAGACTTAGGGTTTTATCTGACAGAATTCCACGAGTTTTGGTGTTTGTCTGTTTCTACAGGGGGTTATCAGAAAATACGGAGGAAAGGCCCACACGTCGGGTTTACATAGAGATAATAACGTGTTCACCGATTTTCTATCATCTAGAAGACTCTAGAAGCCACGAGATCGAACGGGAGGCCGAACGGGCCCGGAGGCAGGGCGCCCGCCCTGCTCCCTAGGGCGCCCGCCCTGGCCTGAGAGCCAATCAGGCTCCGTCTCGCGGATTATGCTCCACCGACCTAAGGGATCAAGGAAAACCGTGCGATTAATGTTGGTTTGATCCGACGGCCCACGTTCACTTGAGGGGGCTATATAAGCAGGACCCCTGGCCCCTGGAGGAGGCACTCCCTCATTCTCAATTCCTCAAACCCTAATCTCAGGAGGAGAGTCTCTGATCAAGCCCTAGAGCCACCACATCAACTAGATCTCTAGTATAGCATAGCTACATAGGATTAGAACTAGAAGGAGTCAATCTTCGATTGGTTTCCGGATCTGTCAAGAGGATTCTTGGTAATTCCTTTACTGTTCTTCATTGTTCATCTTTGTTCTTCAATATTATGAATACAACTTTGTTCTATTTCAATATATTGATTATGACTATGCTCTACTTGTTATTATTTGCGATTATATTGTTCTTAGTTTATCGTAGTTATACGCTTGGCTTAGTTAGATTGGAATTATATACATGTTTAGGATCGTATAGCGTTTATCCATCGGATCCATGGGTAAATGATAAATATTGTGTAGGCGTGGTGCTTAGACCATATTTATCTGCGATTGCACCTTATATGCCGGATCGTGGGGTGGTCCGCGATGGTGACAGCTTCGTTGGTTCTTATATAGTCCCCCTCCCGTGTGTAAGGCAGGCAGAGCAACATTATTACGGGGGAGTGATTGCTATGTTTCTCATCTTCCTTGATAATATCACTATGCATGGGCGTAGTCCTTTTTTGCAATGATTGCCAAGTGTACTTGCACTAACTATGATATGCTAGACTTTATAGTTAAGAATAACTTAGGAAATATCCTTGTAGTTTGTCCTAATACCATGCTAATGACTTGCTAGAATATCTGTTGAGGTGCTTATCATTATTATATGTGGCTAGCTGATCAGATTAAATATCTTTGTCACCATTCATACTTTATCTATATTTTATGTGACACTTACCCCTGTATGCAAAAGATAGATGAATGCTCTCACTTATACATGCAATGATTGATACTCATTCCTATATTCCATTTCATAATCAACATTGATGTTAGTAATCCCTTCCCAGTGGTAAAAATATAAATAACGATACCTGGAATACTTCCCAGTTAAAATGCTACATCGGTATTAATCTGTGCGCTTGCAGATCTTATTTATTATTTATTTAGAAGAGCAGTTGCATATTTCAATACCGCGTCTCTCATGTCATGCTGGGGATGACAACTTGGCTTAAGTGGCATGAGGGATAGGTTCGGCATTTTTGGCGCCGTTATCAGAATTAGAAAACTAAGTCTACTTTTGGTAATGACGTTAAGAATGCCCAACACATGTCATGTGGTGAAACCACATATTGTGAACTTATATCCGATAAACAAGGATTTACATACTGCATGTTGCTAGTAGCATCAAAACTCAAAGAATTCATAGTTGACATCGGCTCTTGACCATGATATCCATAATTATTATGTGTATGATGAGGAACATTATCAAAAGTATCAGCCGATGCAACATATCTAGTATCATTATAGCTAGCAACACCAATATGAGAGATTATATGACTTGCAAAATAACCATTAGGATCATAAGATGCATTTGCAAGTTGTACCTTGGGGTAATTGTAGTAGTTTTGTGATGAACC
Source organism: Saccharum spontaneum (assembly GCA_022457205.1). Taxonomy (NCBI): domain Eukaryota; kingdom Viridiplantae; phylum Streptophyta; class Magnoliopsida; order Poales; family Poaceae; genus Saccharum; species Saccharum spontaneum. The sequence goes on along the minus strand of CM039593.1, from coordinate 21,071,536 downwards.
ACCTCGGTACTCCATGATTTAGAACTTGACCACCTTGCTGAATTTTCCAATGTCAAGCGCAACACGTTGCAAAATTGCAAGCAAGATCACAAGGGGTCAAAACCAGATGCGATCGGCCTTTTGGGCCAGATGCAACGGTAATGGCGAGCTCAAGAAGATAGATCAGTGAGGAATAAGGCTAGGGCAAGAATGATCGGCTACAAAGTAGAGCCAAAACAAACTCTTCCCCAGCGGAGTCGCCAAAAAGTGTGTTGACGTCAGATGTGGTCCGAATCACACACCAGAAAGGGCATTGGACACCCAGGCCGCTACGGACCAGAGAACGGAGCGAGGATGTCACTCTTACATGGTGAAGCACGGAGAGGTTTACAAGCAAACCACCAAAGGATAACCAGTCGTGCTTACGTGACGAAGAACCGGCTAGTTTTCAGGCAAACTAGCAAAGGAACCGTCAAAGCTCTCGCCCGGGAGGGACCCCGTCAGGGCAAGGACGTCGCCTGGTTGCTCTAGGTTGGCCGGCGAGCCTAGGGCGCCATCCTTGGTCGTGGATCAAGGGATGAACAACATGGAGGTTGAAGGAGAAGAGAAAAGGGGTAAAAGGAATAGATTGATTTGTTTGTTTGACGATTGGATTGATGGGAACTCAATCGGCCATGATCCTCTCATATATATAGAGGGGGTGGTCTTATCCCAGTAGGAAACCTCTCCAAGGCTTATTTTCTAAGTTTTCCACGTCCAAAAACCGATTTAGAAACAAATCGGTTCGAGATCTAAAAGTCAGATTCGGAATAAACACCTACCGGTACTACCGGTCAGGCTCCACCGGTAGTACCGGTCAAGGACCGGTAGTACCGGTAGTTCATTTTCACGCAAAACTACGCCTTCCTCCGCCAGCCACCGGTAGTACTGGTCTTGGACCGGTAGTACTGGTAGTTCAAATCTGCGCAAAATCTTCTCGGACCGGTAGTACCGGTGATCTCGGACCTGTAGTACCGGTAGTTCATACATTTTCTCGGAGGCATAACTCTCTCATACGGACTCCAAATTGGACATTCCATATATGTTTTTTTGACCATCTCGGCGAAAGGAACGCAATGGTAAAGTCCGTTACACATTTTGACAACTTCACAAAATGGACATTTTTGGTTGTCAACACAAACCTCACTAAACACTAGGCTTAACCCTAGAGCAAGCGCTATATGTGGTCAAAGTTAGCCTAAGCACCATCCCTACTGCCATTGCTAATTACCCAAATCGCCTGGGACTCGACTCAACTATATCTTCAGCCAGCTCTAACACAGTCCAAATGGTCAAGTATGTGGGTATATATAGCCGTGAACCAACCAACTAGCCGTTAAAAGCAAAGGTTGCCTTAGCAACAAGCACTAGAAGTTCTAATGGTCACACCGGACAAATCCGGTCCCTTGTCATGTGTACTAATTACCGTTGTCTGTCTTCTTCTCTCTGGTGGTTTATCTGGTACGGTGCGTACACGAAATAATTCTAGTGCATTGTCCATCCCTCTTTTTTCTTCACTGAATAGCACCCATAATTTCAGTGCCCCTTTTTACGTGATCACCAGAGAGCTCCAATGCTCTCTTTCTCATCCATCGCACCTATGAACCTTCTCTGTACTCAAACCTCGATGTTACATCGGAAGTGCGTTGTGCACTTCATCTTCTGGCCTCGCACTAGGCCTCATTAGAAAGCTCAAGTGTGCCACCAAAATGCTCGAATGTCATTTCTTTGCATCCTTTTTGTCTGGGCTTCTTCTTCTTGATGTCTTGAGCTTCTTGCTTATGTTCTAGGGTCTTCATTGCCCATTTTTCATCTTCATTTGTGGTGTTGATTCCTCGATCATCACCTTATCCTAGCTCAAGTGATCCATCATTGCATGATTGCATCTTATGGACTAATGTACCTTGTGTACTAGCAGTACAAATGGTCCATATTTCTTACAATCTCCCCCTTTTTGGTGATTAATAGCAACACAACCAACGCAACCAGTAAAAGATACCAAATTGGAATCAACCTACTTGCTTGGATGCAGTGCAAACGCATGATCATATGCTAATAATTGAAATATGCAAGATACCAAATGAGAAATGTGATCTCACACAAGGGGAACCGATGGACACATAATATATCACAAGTTTATATATTTTTAGTGATTCCATCATAATATTGGCTGCCAAACATGTTCCTCCACTAGGCCACTGCCATGAAAGCAGTTAGATTTGAGGTACAATCATAGGACATGGCATTGAGTTCCAGAGGCAGAGGCAGAAGCAGAAAGGAAAGGTGAATCAAATGGGCTGGAAACACCATAGGAAGACGATGTGCAGACTGAATCCTATTATGTGAGGATAATGTCATCCTGAGCAAATGAAGGATATAGCAGAAGTAAAGAAGTATCTTGATTGGGTTCCAAAGAAGTGGTGAAAAGAAGCCTACGCAAGAAGAGGTGTTAGTTCCTAAAGAGTCTCATTTGCATGTGGAGTCAAGTTTAGATAGTGATAAGGGATTACATGAATGGTGATGATGCAAGCAGTGAAGATGATAAAGTGGCAGCCTTTTTTAGAGCTCTGCCATCCAGCGTGCAGCGCTGCCACAGCTCGAGTTCCGCGTGCAGCACCTCCGCTCAGATCGAGTAATATGTGCATATATGTGTAACGGAACCGTCCAAATTATAAGAGCACAAGTACAAAAACAATCACCGAAGTGATCAAATTCTCGCACTTGAGCCCATATAACTCCGGTAGTCCAATGAAATCACGAGGGATTTCAAACCAACCAACATACCAGCCAAGATCGTAGTGATTCAACATAACAAGTCACATGTTACATCCATTTCACAAGTAGTTCAATATACATCGGAGTTCAACATAGTTATTACAACTTAAGTTCAAAAGTAGCGGAAGCAAAGTAATTTGAAACTAACATTTATCTTATTTCAAATACATGCCAGTACCAAGGTCGACTTCCAACAAAAGCGTTAGAGAGAAGCTAACTCAGAAGGATCATGCCCGTGATCACACTCCGCCACTACGGCAGGAGCCAACCAACTCTTGCAGTCGCCATGATACATCACAACCTGCAACAAGTGGGGATAAAACCCTGAGTACGAGAAGGTACTCAGCTAGACTTACCCGTCATAAACCAGAAATAAAGTGACACCAAGGATCATGCAAGGCTGATATAAAGTGGGCTAGCTTGACAACATTTTGCATAAAAGCTTATTATGAATAAGTAATCATTAATGCTTAAGCATCAAGTTAATTATCATTAACCTGTCCTCTATATTAGAACCTGTACTAGAGCACTCACTTTATTAGGAGCAAACAATATTAACCATAGCAGGTATAAATTGCGGCAACCTTTCCATCGTTATCCAATTAACCATCCGTTCAATTTAATGGAATCTACGTTGCCGCTGCTCAAGTCAAGTGCTCACTAACCGGGAGCGACGGCGATTCGAATCGAATTCCTATCCAGCTGGAGGGGTATTTCTAACACTCACCGAGTCACGCCTGGCGAGGGCTGCTCAGGTCACCTTTCGTACAGTTCAGGAATCGCGGGTCCGAATGATGTCGCGTCCCCAAGGGCGACACTCTGCCAGGTGATAGGGACTCTAACCCCCCCTTGGTCTCACGCCAATGTCCCCAAGCACATCCTTTCTCTCCTCCAAGATGCAACCTACCATTCGATTCCCGGCCTGAACCATACTACTCGACTTCGCGGTCGGAACGACTTATCCGGCCAACTAAGTGTTAGACTGCGTTCAACATGACTCAAGGACGTACAGCGAATCGGTCCTTAAACGACTCAGACGGAGATAGATCCACACCCAAGACCTCCATGCCTTGTTGCTTCACTATCGTCATCCCGTCCGGTCTCATTTTATTTTATTAACACATGGTTCCATTCTACGATAGCAAATATAGCCAACCGTGCCATATATGAATATCCCTACATCTCGCAGGTGACAGGAAATCACCTGACTTCTACCGCTTAAAGCAGGGCTAAGCATCTACTCGATCCTAGTCTATGTAGGATTCAGGGATTCATATATCTGGACAAGGAATGATATAATGCAGCAAGGGTTCCCAACCAACTCCTACCACTTAATGCAACAATACTTATAACATATATATAATTAATTGCTTTGAAGATAGGAGGCTTATAATGCTCCGGGGCTTGCCTGGGATCCGACTCAAGTTAGAGTATGTCAGATGAAGTCACTTGGCGAGCAACCTCCAATCTACCACTTGTCCGGTCCTTCTTTCTTCGGGATGGATCCACCAAACACCGTCTTCGGGTTTGGCTCCAACGCCACATCACGTCCTTCATGTTTTTCAGCTAGCGTACCTAAATGAGGTGCAATAATGCATGTGTATGAATGCATAGGAGTGAAATAAACAAAGTAATCAAACAAGCATACCAAAGTTCGCATAAACACCTAGAGCTAATGAACTTAATCCTTATTAGGGCATAACATAGAAGATTGCAAGCACATCAATCAAGACACAAGTCTTATAAGATCCTAGGGTACCAACCCAAGTACTTTCAAAGGTAAGAGTCACACTTCAACACACTAGCCAGACAAAGTTAATCAAAGCACTACAACTAAAATCTATCACTTTCTGGACATCCATACAGTAGCTCAGTAAATCAATCATAACTGGAGATCCCTAAATCCAAATGACTTGCAAGAAGACATTCTGGAAAGCTTATGAAATTTTCTACAATTCATTTAATATCCACTAAGCCTGATTCCCAAGTTTAATTGGTCGAAAAGATGAAACTACAGACTCTGGTCTGTTCCAAACAGAGAGCAACCAAATCTGGAACCTGACTTTAAACATCTATAACTCAAAAACTACTTGACCCAATGCCACCAAATTTTAACACAAGCTAGATACATGAATTATCTACAACTTTTGTATAAATAAGTTTCACAACAAAGCACATTATCATGAAGAACTTTGCTAAGTTCCCAGATCTGTCCAGAACCTCATTTGCAAGAAATAATTATTAACTTATGTTGCAAACATATAATTAGACAAAACCAACTTTACCAACATGTCACCCATGACTAATGAACACCAGAAAACATAGTGTCCAATGCTAGATAAATTATTTTAATACATTTCTTAATTTATCTTAGATAATTAGGTGGAATTACGAACACCTACCAAAAATGCATAATAAATTCTACCAAAATTACAGCGGCCTAAATATGCTCTCAGTAGTTCACTATACAATTTTCAAACCATTTGGAGATATATATCAACCTCTATGAAAAAGACAAAAGGATAATGCAAGAATTCATGTGATAGCAAGATGAATAAATAACTCACTCATACTACAACTAAAATTCATGAAATTTTTACCACACATCAAACATCATATGAGTAGCATGCCACAAAAATTTCACTTCATTTGGAGCCCTACATTGGCAGTTATGAAAATGACAAATAGAACTAGCATTGAAAACCTAGAAGCATAGATCTATTTTTACAGCTACAAATCTAAAGTAAAACATGATATATTATAGATCTACTGCATAGATAATTTCACAAGGATTCCAAAAAGTCCTCATTTGTTATTTTAGGAATTTCCTATGATTTACTATGAATTTCCAAAAATCAGCAAAAACTACCACAACTAGGTCCTTTAGGTACTATTCATATGAGTCTATGACATTGCAGTTAGGTCCCTCCCTTTAGTTGAATTCATGTGCGAAGCCCTTGGTCGGAAATCAGAGCAGGTGAGGCGAGGGAGCTCGCCGGAGGAGGCGCGTCGGCAGCGGGGAAGGGCGGGGAAGCATCCAGGCATCCACGCGCACCCGATGGTGACCTTGGCTCGCTCCACGGTGGTCCGAGGCGAGCCGGCCACGCGCACAGGCATCGGCGGTGGAACAGCTTCGCGACGACGAGCAGTGACGGCGGACTAAAGGTCGGCGTGATGGTGCTGGAGCTTCGCCGGGCTGAAGGAGTGGCCTCAGAGCCGGAGGCAAGCTTGGCGTGGCCTGCAAGCACGAGATGCCGAGGAGCGGCAGCAGCAGCTCTGTTCGGCCATGGAGGCGGCGGCAGTGCCAGCAACAATTTCGGTGGTGGCCGTGGTGGTGCTCAGCTTCCGCGCTCTGGCAAGGGAGAACACGGAGGGCGAGCAGGGCAGCGAGGGGCGTGGCGGGATGGATCGGAGCGCTGGGCAGCGGCGCCGTGTGGAGGAGGAGCAGCAACGGTCGCGACTCTGCTCGTGCTCGACTTCCATGACAACGAGAGCGAGACGGAGCGAGAGAGATGAGGGAGACCGAGGGAGGGGCTCGGGTTATCCACATCAACGAGTGTGGCAACGCGTGGACACGAGGTGGCGGTCATGCAAGCGAGCACGAGGACCACGCGGCGTAGCGCGTCTGTGCTTGGTCGGCCATGACTCGCTGCATCGCTGCAGTTTAAAATTACAATGGAGCTGACAATACCACCGCGAAAATTTGACTGAAAACACCATTTTCATCCTCCATTATCTCCTAATCCAGTCGTCCATTGATTTTGATGCAAGAGGCAAAGTTGTAGAGCTTTGCGAGATGAACAATATTGCTTTAATAATCAAGAGCTAAATCTTCATAGATTAGAAGATATAGAGCTCCAAAGGAGGGTACCTCAAAACAAAATCTGCTGTCCAATTGAAGGCCGACTGAACCTACCTTCTTCTCCCCTCTCCATCTCCCAAACCGAGCAAGTAAAAGCTAAACCAATTCCACATTATTGTAGACCTATATGAGGACTACAACTTTTCTTAAAGGATCTAGTTTTGGTTCGACTCGGTTTGAGAGATATACTGTCCTAAAGGAGGGTACATCAAAACTGAAATCTGAACTTCGGTTCCACACTGACTGAAACGACATTTTTCTCCCCCTTCTAACTCTTTAAGCGTCACATATTAACCTGAGGCACTATGATCAACATGGTAGAGCTACATGAGGACAACAATATTTCTTAAGGAACCTTTGGCTGGATCAGCTCGGTTTGTAAGATATTAATTCCCCAATGTAGTTACATGGAAACTGAAAATGGAATTTCAGTCATCAACACTTAGCCAAATTTTGGGGCTTCAAAATAGCACTGAGTTGATTCTTGTGAGCTTTATTTGATTAGGTTAGGAACCAAACTAGCTCTTGACCATTAAACAAAGTTTGTTCCTCATGATATGTACTACAACTTTTATTTAAGGTCCAACCCCAAAACTGATATATAAGCTACTGTTATACTCTGACCAATGTAGGATCATGATAAAGCTTAAATTATCCTTTTTGATTCATTAGAGCATTTTCTGGGCATTTGCTCAACACAAACCTTTCGCAACTTTTGTTGTAGAATCCATCTAGAGTCTTTTGGGCAAGGTTGCAAGGTTTGGTTGATGACCTATATTTCCATTCACTTAATAGTGCAATTCAAGCACTTAGTAAAACCATTCCAACAAGGATATAACTTATCATTTCATGTGACTTTTTGACTCCAAACTTCATGAAACTTTTCTAGTGACCAATATAGATAGGTACTAAGGTGAGACACGTGAAGATATTGCAATAACACCACCCAAGCATACATTTTTGAAAAGGGCCTATATGTAAGCGATGGTGCAATATTCAAGTTTAAGTTGGGACTCTATTCCATAGACTTGGCTTCGACATCTTCATTACCACTTCACAGGTCATGTTTGAACTCAAAAACCCTTGCTTAATTGGTGATAAACACCTGGGGTGTTACAATATGGAGCTGCCGGCATCTGGGATGCATCGCCTCCTCTCGAGGTCCTACGCCGCCGCCCCTGCTGCCACGTTCTTCCGAGTTGTCGGCGCTGCCGTGTTGGTCGAGGGAGTCAGAACTAGATCAGATTTGGATTGGAATTGAATCGAATGAAGACTCCAGCTCCTATATCAAAAAAATCAAATCCAGGGTATGATACAAACTCCACGTTCGACACGAATTCCTTCCGCTTTTTTCTTACTTAAATATTAGTGGTGCCATTGGGATATCCTCAACGAGCAGAACAAGTACCTGATCTCGCCGAGACCTTCGAATTCTGATCTCACCATACACACGATCAACAAGGTTAGCTTCCTCGCTGATTGTTCTAATGTACCGATGAGTAGTATTAGTGGAATTTTTGAAGATTAGTTCATACAATATTCCCTATGGATTATGGATTTGCTAGGTTTAGTTTTTCATATATGTGCCTTTGTTTGATGATTCATATGCGTGTCTTTTTTAATGACTGATATGTGCTATTCGAGTGTACTTGTGCTAGGCCAATATGTGATTCATGTGATTCGGGCTCTAATTCATTGTAATATGTGAAAAAGCACACATTTTTCTGGTTTGGTTTTTGCTGCAAACATATTTGAATTAAATATTTTGTTTATTGCTGTTATTACAGAGAATGGATCATATTGTTGAATCAAGCGTTGTTGAGGATTTTGATGATCGACCCTTAAAGAAAGTTAAATGATGTCCTGAACCAGATTTTTTGGAATCAGATAGAAAGTTAAATGGTGATCCATTGGATTTGTTGGAATTAGATAGAAAGATAAATAGTGATCCCTTCACCTGCATCTCCAATCATTGAATTTATGTTTATTTAAAGGGGTCTTAATTTTAGACTCATCCTAGGCCCCAAAAGCCTTAGGACCGGCCCTGTCCGTGGTAGTAGAGTCAACCTAGGCCTTTTATTCAGCTCGGCTGTTAAGAGATTTTGTATCCAGGAATTCTGGTGATTTTATCAATGCATTTTGTAGTTCTGAACAAATTAACAGCTTCATCTCTAAGCTCGTACCTTGAATACCACTGAAATAATAATAATATCGAAACACATGTTAATGTAATCTTTATTTATGCTAACCAATATTAATTGTTTTGGTAGATCTCTTCTCCATGGACCCGTTGGGTAACAATGGTGGTCGTACTCCATCCGAAGACTGACAAACAGGTGTTGTGCTTTACGTCTTAATACAATTATTTTTTGAAACAGGTGACCAGAGTGCATCCAGCACACAGACAAAAATGGATGAAGCTAGGCAGCGTAAAAGGAAAAGGGACAAAGCCTGTAATGCTAAAATTACCCAAGAAGAAAGGAATAAAAAAAAGAAGCATCGTGAAGCATATCATCTTAAAAAAGCAACAACTACGCTCAGTCCAGGTACATTTTTATGTTATTTTCATAAATAGATAATACAAAATCCGGCAACTTAAATATTGCGGGCTCTAGCGTCAGGACATCTGGATGGACGGAGCGTTTCAGGTGCCGTTTCGCGCGCCCACACGGGGCCCGCGCCGTCCTGAACGTCACCAGCATCGAGAAGAGGGAGAGGGTCGGCGGATGCTCAGCCGGTGCCAGGAGCAGGAGACACCGAGGTGAGGCAGCAGAAAGCGAGGAGGTAGATGCAACACCCGATCTACTTTTGAAATACCCAGATACAATATTTGTAATATATGTTTGAAGGCAGATGAAACACTTGAATCATACATCTGAAACACTTGCAAAAACACCTGAAAAACACTTAAAAACCATTGTAAAACATATGCAACATCCAGATAAAACACTTGCAACATATGTGTAAAACATATACAACATACATTTAGAAAAACAGATGAAACATTGGGAACAGAAGCTTGCAACATACATATACAACCATTGCAACATATGCAACATCCCGATCTACATCGTATGGAAGAAGAAGGGTGAACAACACATGTTATAAGCATATGTTTCAAGTGGCAGATGAAACACTTGAAACATACATCTAAAACACTTGTAAAAACACCTGAAAGACACTTAAAAACCATTGTAAAATATACACAATATCCAGATAAAATATTTACAACATGTGAAACATATGCAACATACATCTGGAAAAACAGATGAAACATTGGGAACAAAAGCATGCAGCATACGTGTACAACCATTGCAATATATGCAACATCTTGATCTGCGACGTACGAAAGATGGGTAAAAAACGCATGTTGCAAGCGTATGTTTCAAGTGACAGACGAAACACTTAAAACATGCATCTGAAACGCTTGCAAAAACACCTGAAAAACACTTAAAACCATTGTAAAACATACGCATTGTCTAGATAAAACACTTGCAACATATGTGTGAAACATATGCAACATGCGTCTGAAAAAATAGATGAAATATTGGGAACAGAAGCTTGCAATATACATGTACAACCATTGCAACATATGAAACATCCTGATCTACTTTTACAACATCCACATGAAATACTTGCAACGTACATCCATATGAAAGACTTGAACCATACACTTGCAACATATGTTTTTCATACTTCTTCCATACGACGCAACGCAGAGCGGGGGATGGGCAGGCAGAGGGCAGCGTTGTCGCAGCCCCTTTTGGAGGTGAGTGGAGGGGCAACGGGGAGGGCTGATGACGCCCGAGCTTGGCACCAGCGGCAAACAAGGCCATGACGTGGAGCCGTCTCCATATCACCATCGACATCGCAACGTGGAGACGTCTCCATCAACATCTACAATACCAGGGTATCCCTAATAAAGGGGGAAGACAGCACGGCACCTGGGGGGACTCACTCGATTTTTTCTCTTTCTTCTTTTCCTCTCTCTCATGTACGCCTGGCCTTCCCTTGGTCTATAAAAGGGAAGGCCCGACACCCCGTCGAAGAGAGATTTCTCTCGCTCCCTAATTCCTAGGACCCTGGAGATTCAGGGGGATTCTTTTTTGACCAACCGAAAGGACTTCAACTCCACTTCACTTTCACCAGAGACCTGGGAGCTCATCCCTCTCTCAACCATTTGTAACCCCTGCTATAGACCCAAGTGCAAGTAACACGAGCAGCTCGCCACTGGATGTAGGGACATTTAGCCTGAATTGGTATACATCTTCATGTCCTCTTTGCACACCATCCGAGCCTAAACACGCAATAATAGAAATTTACTAGCCGGTGATTCTGAACACCGACAGTTGGCGCGCCAGGTAGGGGAATTTTGCGCATTTTGACAATCACACTCAGGCCGCGGGTGGCTAGCCACGGCGTAAGCCGGACCCCGGGCGTACGCACGTGTTTCAGGACTCTGGTCTTCCTCTCCACAGCAGAGGGAGAATGGGAGCAGGCTCCCGTCCCCGTCCAGCCTCTGCGCTCCACCGGCCTCGATGTCACCGTCGAGGCCCTTGAGAAGCTACGAGCTGCATGCTCCGGAGGCCCATGCCCCCGAGAGCAACCAGTCTCTCGACTCTGACTACGCGTAGCTGGAACGCCAACTCTCAGTTCACCTAGGACCCCGGTCGTCCTAGGATGACTTGCGTCGCTTTTCTTTCTCCTACCAATGACACGACACGGCCTGCCGGGGGAGAAATGCTCTCCCCGGCGTATCTCGCCCAAGACGCCCTGACGAGCGTTTCCATTTAGGCTGCGTGATGTTACTAGGACCGCCGGCCGTCTCTGGGCACGGCACCCGCATCTGCCCCTCTGCCTTAGGGAAACCCACATGTCGTCACAGAGGTACCCTGACCAAGCACTTGCAAGCTCAAGAGCATCGGCGCCCAACCCCTCATCGACGCGTGGGATGTCCACCAGATATGTTATTTCTGCCCCTAGTTTCTTCCAAGTCATCAACATATCTGTGGAAAAATCATGTTTTTGAAACCAAGAAGTACTTTCCCTTGTCGGTCACATTATCGTATCCTCGTTTTTTAGTGCATCCGACCCTTTTCCTATGCTTAGGGCCGAAGGCAAGAGGCCATGAAAAACGGATGCTGAGTAAAACTGGGTAGACCACATGAAAGCATCTAGGCCCCGAGAGTTGGTTTCGACAATTGATGACAACGCTTTATTACCATGACTAACGTGTGTTTTGCAGAAACTTTGGTAAATTAGGTCATGGGTTGGATAACTGCTTTGGGCACTATGGTATTCATGCCCCTTGGTGGAAATCATTTCGGTTTTCAAAGGAGTGACGTCAAGATTAAGGACGGTTAGTTCCGGATGTCAAGGTGTTGAGTTACATTCGGAATAGTCGTTAGGATCTTCGTTTTCTCTTTTGGCTGTACTATAAAGGGGGGCGTGAGCGAGTAGCTTGACCTAGGTGAGTCTTATGTTTAGGTGTGGTGCACACTTGTCAAACTTAGCAATAGGTAGCTCTAGAATAGCTCAAAGTTCAGTTGGAAGCAACTTGGTTCAAGTAGCGTCGCGTTTCAGAGTGTTTAGAGACGTTTTCCCTTGACCGGACGCGGTGTCTGGCTTGACCGGACGCGTCCGGTCAGTTCTAAACCGCTGTTGTGTTTCAGCGTTGTTGACCGGACGCGGTCCTTGTGAGGACTGGACGCGGTGTTCAGGCTGACACGTGTCACAGGAGGGAAATCACCTAATCGGACGCGACTGGGATGTGATCGGCGCGTCCGGTCACGTTCCAGTAAGGTACTCTGATGACCGGACGCTCCGGTCATCACTGATCGGACGCGGTCGCGCGTCAGGTCTGAGTACAGTAAGCTCCCTACATGACCGGACGCTTTCGGTCACCCTTGATCGGTGCGTCCGGTCACTCAGCCAGTATTTTAGGTTTTCGACCGTTACGATCGATCGGCGCGTCTGGTCACGTCGATCGGCGCGTCTGGTCACCTCGTATTTTGCTGAGTTGGCAGGTAACGGTTGGATTTGACTGTGGGGTGTATAAATACATCCCCTCCACCTCTTTTAGAGGTCTTTTGCTCATTTGTTCAGCTGAGAAACACCTTTGAAGTGCAAGGGAGTGCAAGAGCTCTAGTGAGGGTAGTGATTTGAGAATCAAAGCTTGAGAGTCCCTCACTAGTGTCTAGGGAGTAGCAAGTGTGCATCCATCTTCTCATTAGGCTCGTTGTGGTCAAGTGAGAGTTCTAGCTTGTTACTCTTGGTGATCGCCATCACCTAGACGGCTTAGTGGTGATTGGGAGTTTGGTGATCATCCGGCGGAGCTTGTGGATGACCCAACTCATCTTGTGAGCGGTTTTGGGCGATTCACCGCGACAAAGTGTCGAAGAATCAGCCCGTAGAGAGCACTTGATCCTTGCGCGGATCAAGGGGGAGCTACACCCTTGCGTGGGTGCTCCAACGAGGACTAGTGGGGAGTGGCGACTCTCCGATACCTCAGGAAAACATCACCGTGTTCCTTGCCCTTACTTTCAAGCATTTACTTTCTCGTATTACTTTCATTGCTTGATTTACTTTCCTAGAATTGCCATGCTAGACTAGGATTGGAACTTAGGGTGCAAAACTTTTACCGGTAGAATCTCTAGGAACACAAGTAGGCACTAGGGGTGAATTCCGGCTTGTAGGATTTAATTCTTGCAATTAATTTTTAGAAAAGTCTAATTCACTTGCTACTCCCAAAAGACAAGTACAAGAACAAGAACAAGGGCAAGAAGAATGATTCAAGTGATGAAGAAGAAGAGAGGAAGAAAAACAAGCCATACAAGAAGAAGGATGGCAAGAAGAAAGAGTTCCACAAGAAGAAGAAGGGAGAAAAATCATATATTGTTGGTGATTGGCTCACCGACATTGAATCATCATGTGAGTCCTCCGGTGATGAGAGCGATGATGAGAAAGAGAAGGTTGCCGCATTTGTGATGGGGCCATCATCTTCACCGACATCTTCATCACCACCTTCACCGCCACCTTCACCATCATCGTCCACTACTCACCTATGCCTTATGGCCAAGGGTAAACGAAAGGTACAAAATAATGATAGTGATGATGATGATGATAGTGATAGTGATGATGAATATGATGCACCTTCTTATGATGAACTTGTAAAATTGTTGAACAAATACTCTAAAGTCATAAGAAGAACTAGAAATGAAAATGATGAGCTTCAAAATGAAAATGAATCACTCTCATCTAAGCTTGGAAGTGCACAAAAGGCTAGCGATGAGCTCAAAGATCAAAATGAAATTATGTCTTCCACTCTCAAGGAGCTCAAAACTTCTAACAAAGAGCTTAGAGATCAACATGATAAACTTGAGAAGAAGCATGATGAGCTCATCACTAGGCACAACTCTCTAAAAGACAAATATACTACATTGAAAATTGACTATGATAGTCTTGTGGTAGCTAATGAACTTTCTCTTGAGACACATGATGCTACTAACAAAGTTGTTAAGTTTGATATAGCTACATCATGTGATGATTTGATCATTGAAAGCATTGAGCAAGGCTCTAGTAGCAAAGGCAAGAGTGTGGTTGAGTCCAACAACTATGATGATTATGCCAAGATCAAGAGTGAAAATGAGAAGCTTGCAAATGAGAACAAGAAGCTAAAAGGGTTGATGGCTCTTGAGAAGCAAACATCAAATGAGTCACTTATTGAAGAAGACAAAAAGCTCAAGCAAGAGAAAGAGCATCTCAAGACCGGCCTAAGCAAGTTCACAAGAGGCCAATATTTGCAAAGTGAGCTACTCATGAACACCGTAATGAAGATGGATAGAAGTGGCATTGGTTATTTGGCAAATCAAGAGAAGAAGGCTAAAGCTCAACAACAACAAAGCAAGTCAAAGCCCAAGCCAAAGAGATGTGTTGAGTGTGGACAAGAAGGCCATTTTGCTCATGAGTGCAAAACTCCACCACCACAACCCTTGCCCAAGCATGCTAGACCTTTTGCCTTCAATGCTCATTACATGCTAAGAAAAGATTCAAGTGGAAAGATGAAAGTTATGTTCTTGGGTCCCCGAAACAAGAATAGGCCTAAGAAAATATGGGTTGCCAAGTCACTAGTTGAAAAAGTCAAGGGTCCCTCTCAAGTTTGGGTCCCTAAACAAAAAGCTTGATCTCTTGTGTGTAGGTGAACTACAAGACCGGTGGATCTCATTGGGTTATTGATAGTGGTTGCACTCAACATGTAACCGGTGATCCTCGTATGTTCACCTCAATTGAAGAGAATGTGGTATGTCAAGAGAAGATCACATTTGGAGATAATTCAAAGAGCAAAGTCAAGGGTATAGGCAAGATTGCAATATAAAATGATCACTCACTCTCAAATGTGCTCTATGTTGCTTCATTGAGTTTCAACTTATTATCCGTTGGGCAACTTTGTGACCTTGGCTTCCAATGCTTGTTCACACCTAATGAAGTGGTAGTTTCAAAGATAGATGACAAGCAAGTGATATTCAAAGGCTTTAGATACAATAATCTTTATATTGTTGACTTCACCTTCGAAGATGCAAACTTGATGACATGCTTGTTCACCAAGACCTCACTTGGATGGCTTTGGCATAGGAGGCTTGCTCATGTTGGAATGAACACTCTCAACAAGCTATTGAAGAAAGAATTAGTGAGAGGATTGAAGGATGTAAAGTTTGAAAAGGACAAACCTTGTAGTGCATGTCAAGCCGGCAAACAAGTAGCAAACACTCATCCAACCAAAGCTTACATGTCAACTTCAAGAGTGCTAGAACTTCTACACATGGATTTGTTTGGGCCTACAACTTACAAGAGCTTGGGTGGAAATCTCTATTGTCTTGTGATAGTGGATGACTACTCAAGGTACACTTGGACTTTCTTCCTTCATGACAAATCCGAAGTGGCCAATTGCTTCAAGAAGTTTGCAAAGAGAGCTCAAAATGAATTTGAAGTCAAGATAAAGAAGATTAGAAGTGACAATGGGAAAGAGTTTGACAACACAAACATTGAATCTTATTGTGATGAGATTGGAATCAAGAATGAAATTTCTTCAACCTACACTCCTCAACAAAATGGTGTAGTTGAGAGAAAGAACCGGACTTTGATCACCCTTGCAAGAACAATGTTAGATGAGTACAACACTCCGGAAAAGTTGTGGGCCGAGGCAATCAACACCGCATGCTATGCTTCAAATCGCCTCTTCCTACAAAAGTTTCTTGGCAAGACCCCCTATGAGTTGCTAAATGGGAAGAAGCCGGACGTCTCATTCTTCCAGGTGTTTGGTTGCAAATGCTACATTTACAAGAAGCGTCAACACCTAGGGAAGTTTCAAAGACGTTGTGATATTGGTTTTCTTGTTGGTTACTCATCAAAGTCCAAAGCATATAGAGTATTTAACCATGTCACCGGTTTGGTTGAAGAAACATATGATGTGGAAATTGATGAATCTAACGGCTCCCAAGGAGCAATTGAGAATTGTGATGATGTAGGTGATGAACCCTTGAGGGAGGCAATGAAGAACATGCCGGTGGGAGACATCAAGCCAAAAGATGATGAAGACGATGTATAAATTGTCGATCCACCATCTTCATCACATGTGCCTCAAGATGATGACAAGAATGAGAGAGTTGAAAATGAAGACACTCATGTCTCTCATGAACAAGCCGAGGCACAAGCTCAAGATGTTGATGCTCCCCATCCTCCTCCTCAAGTGGTTGATAGAAGAAACTCACCTCTACTTCAAGCACATCCACAAGATCTCATCATAGGGAGTCCTACTAAGGGAGTAATGACTCGATCTCAAAAGCTTGCTTCTTTTGTTGAACATCACTCTTTTGTCTCTTGTGTTGAACCTAAGAATGTAGAAGAAGCTCTTCAAGATCCGGATTGGGTGAATGCTATGCATGAAGAATTGAACAACTTCACCCGCAATCAAGTGTGGACACTTGAAGAGCATCCAAAAGGTGCAAGAGTCATTGGAACCAAGTGGGTGTTCCGCAACAAGCAAGATGACCAAGGCATAGTAGTGAGGAACAAGGCAAGACTAGTTGCAAAGGAGTTCTCTCAAGTTGAAGGTCTTGATTTTGGAGAGACCTTTGCACCCGTTGCAAGACTTGAAGCCATTCGTATCCTTCTTGCATATGCATCACATCATGATATGAAACTATATCAAATGGATGTGAAAAGTGCATTCTTAAATGGCTTCATAAATGAACTAGTCTATGTTAATCAACCTCCCAGGTTTGAAGACCCTAGATATCCTAATCATGTTTATAGGTTGTCCAAGGCGCTATATGGGCTCAAGCAAGCCCCTAGAGCGTGGTATGAGCGCCTCTGGGACTTCCTCATTGAGAAGGGCTTCACCATTGGGAAGGTCGACACCACACTATTCACCAAGAAGCTTAATGGGGAGATCTTCATTTGTCATGTTTATGTTGATGATATCATCTTCGGATCAACAAATGAAGAGTATTGCAAGGAATTTGGTGAATTGATATCGAAGGAGTTCGAGATGTCTATGATTGGTGAGCTCACATTCTTCCTTGGTTTTCAAGTCAAGCAAATGAGAGAAGGGATTTTCATCTCTCAAGAAAAGTATACCAAGGATCTTCTCAAAAGATTCAAGATGGAAGAATGTAAGCCAATCAAGACCCCAATGCCATCTAATGGACATCTCAACCTAGATGAGGGAGGTAAATCGGTTGATCAAACTCTCTACCGTTCTATGATTGGTAGCTTGTTGTACCTTACCGCATCTAGGCCTGATATCATGTTTAGTGTTTGCATGTGTGCTGACTTTCAAGCGTGCCCTAAAGAACCTCACTTAAGTGCCATAAAAAGAATTTTAAGATATCTTAAGCACACCCCAAGCATTGGTCTTTGGTATCCCAAAGGAGCTAGATTCCAACTAGTTGGCTATTCCGATTCGGATTATGCCGGTTGCAAAATTGATAGAAAAAGCACATCCGGAGGGTGCCATTTGCTTGGGAGGTCTTTAGTATCTTGGTCATCTAAGAAGCAAAATAGTGTGGCTTTGTCCACCGCCGAGGCGGAATACATTGCCGCGGGGGCTTGTTGTGCACAAATCTTATACATGAAACAAACCCTCCTAGACTATGGAGTTGTTCTTGAAAAGGTGCCACTTTTATGTGACAATGAAAGTGCCGTTAAAATTGCTAATAATCCGGTACAACACTCTCACACCAAGCACATTGATATCCGCCACCACTTTCTAAGAGATCATGTTGCTAAAAATGATATATCACTAGAAGGTATAAGAAGTGAAAATCAATTAGCGGATATCTTCACTAAACCCTTAGATGAGGCTACCTTTTGTAGGTTGAGAAGTGAACTTAATGTGCTTGACTCTAGTAACTTTAAAAAATTAGCTTGTGTTGTCCCTTGCATTGCATTGTATTATATGTCATGTTTAAATTTCCCGCAATGCATCTAGGACTTGTCTAACACGGTTATGATAACCCTCCTTTGGAGGAGTGAAGAAGCCTAACCATGGATCAAACTTGACAAGCAACCTAGTTTTACTTCCTTGTATTGCATTGCATATGCATGGTTGTTGCTTTGTCGTTTCTTTTCGATTTGGCTTTGAGCAACCTCTGTGTTCGTCCATGATTAGAGAGAGCATTTGATGCTCCTAAGGGTTCACAAACTCTATTGCATGGCCATACGTTGCTCCTCGGTTGTTTATTGCTTATTTTCCTAAAATCAATACTAGCCTAAGGTAAATTATTTTGAAAATCTTGAGGGTTTGAGTGAGGTCACTCATATCAGGTTCCAATTGGTGTTTATTTGAGTCTCTTTGAATTGGAACTTGATTGGGAGAAGTCGCGTCGAAGATCGGATTGAAGAAAGGCGAAAAATAGTGACCGGACGCTGGACCGGACGCTGCACCGGACGTAGTGATGCTTCACCACTGTGTCCGGTCCCGGCGACCACCAGCGCGTCCAGTCATCCTGAAGACCTTCTCTTGGACCTATGACCGGACGCTTGACTAGACGTGTCGTTGTTGACCACCGCGTCCGGTCCCGGTATCCACCACCGCGTCCGGTCATGCGCGATGAGTTTCCCGGATGACCCTCGACCGGACTCTGTCCGCGTCCGGTCGCTCCAGGAGCTTACTGGAGTGTGACCGGACGCTGCCCCACCGTGTCCGGTCATGCGACCACCGCGTCCGGTCAGTGCGCAGCGAGCGGATCTGAGTCCTCATATAACTCTTCGTCTTCGATCTGATTTGTTTATCCGCCATCCGCCGCCGCGTCCAACTCGCCGAGTTTTTGCCCTAGTTCGCCGGAACCGCCGCCTACGCCATCTCCACCGCCGCCCATGCTTCCTACGCCGTCGCCCGTGCTTCCTCCGCCACAGCCCACACTACGCGCAACCCTGCGCCCTCGCCGCGCGCCACCGTCCGCCCGCGCCGCCGCTGCCGCGCTGGTCGCCGCGCCGCCATTGCCTCGCGCGTGCCACCACCGAGTCCAGCCACCATGCTCAGTCCCTGCTCGCTCGTGCAACCCTAGGCATCATCAGCTCCTCCATCAAGCTGAGCCACTGTCATTAGGGTTTGCCCTAACCCTCCTCGCTCCTGTGATTTCAAGGTGAAATCGAGTTTTTCGTTTTCAATCCTTCGATTCCATCATTAGAGTTTGTCGTGATAGTTTCATTCAATCACTTACCATCGTTACTTGTCTCGGCATTTTCAGCGCTCATTCGGTGTGTTCGGGGAACTCTCGCGAATCTAGGTCATCTCATCTCTTCACCGAGTTCTCGTCGATCCGAGGTAGCCATCGCTATTCGATTCACATCTTATCTTATATGCTTGCTACCTTTAGGGTTTCTTATCTTTTAGAATATATATGTTGCTTATAGTAGATCCATCTATTCCGTCTTTTCAGTGAGTTTGTCGGTGTGTTGAGGTGACAGTGGTTAAATCCAAGGCCAAGCCTGTGGATACGGATTGAGGCCAAGCCTCTTGAGTGACAGTTCATCATCTTACAGAGGTTCTCGGCAGTTGGTCAGTATGGTTCGCTACAAGAACGCTAGGGGTGCACCTAGTGACGGGGATGAGAGTCCTCCTCATCTGTCAGAGGTTGCGCGTGGCAAGCGTGTAAAGACCATGGCCAGAAAGAAAAAGAAGACTCTTACAGATGCAGAGATCGCTTAGGCAGTTGCAGATGCAGCAGAGCAGGCAGAGAGGGGAGGCAGGAGCAGTGACATACACATTGGCGAGCGTCGCTTTCATCTTGAAGGTCGATAGCTCGGTACTAAGGCCACAGAGGGGACAGAGGCTATGTCAGTTGATCCACCTGCCGAGGCTCCAGAGGAGATAGAGGAGCAGCCAGTCCAGACTCCACCGTGTCATTGCTCAGGACGTATGCGAGCTCAGTTGACACCTAGGCCAGAGGGCCAGTGTCGTGGAGGACGTCCACCTCCCAGGGCTCGAGGACACCCCTAGTCGAGCACTTTGACTTGAGGGGAGCTACAGCACGCCAGGTGCAGGCCCTGAGGTTTGTTGAGGTTAGTCGGTGGTTCCCACCTATGCGGGATTCCAGAGCATCAGAGGGATTCTATACACCCCTATAGGAAGACTTCTACAGAGCATATGTCGACAGTGGGATTGCTTTTAGACCTCAGAGGGTCTGTCGTCTTGAGGCTCTAGTTGAGGTGGTGGGTGAGCAGCTCCGTCCGCACCTGTCCTTTCTTCTGGGTTTATCAGATTTTCTTGGACGGACAGGAGCATACTGTGGCACTTGGGTAAGGGAGTTCTATTCTTCACTATGGATTGACCCGACACATGAGTTTATTCACTTTGCATTCTGAGGCCGTGACCGCAGACTCTACAGCACCAGAGTATGGGAGATTCTCAGACTCCCAGCTTCAGACACGAAGATACATCAGCTGTGCTTTGGTCAGACTGCTCCACCTAGACGCCCTCACGGCGGGACAGTGCCCCCTACTGATCTGATCCGACCCTGCTTTCGTGAGCCTTTTGGCGAAGGGTCCCGACGTACACCCGCTAGCCTGACACCGCTTGCCAGAGTATTGGATGCTATTGTCCGACGTACACTCCTTCCGAGGCTGGGCTACAGAGAGGGACTGACCCGTATGCAGTTGTGGGTAGTCCATCACCTTCTCTCATAGACACCGTTTGATATCTGGGATCTTATGCTATGTGAGATGGAGGACACCTTGGCAGAAGGCTTCAAGGGACATCGTCAGCTGCCCTATGCTCATTGGATATGCTTTCTCATCAGATCTTCACTTGAGCTGCCTTCTGAGATCAGAGCTGAGATATCAGACACTACCACTGCTTTTCTAGAGTATGATATCCGTCAGCTATGGGCTTCTGTTACCAGAGAGCAGGCACCCATGCTAGGACAGCGAGAGAGACCTGAGGTGCCCGCGACAGCAGTTGAGCAGGACGCGACCGTTCAGGGTCTTGCTGAGGCAGAGCTTGCTGATTTGGATGCTCAGCCTGCTGATCCAGCTGAGGATGAGGCCTCTGACAGCACTGATGAGGATTACCAGCCCATCCCCCGGTACCGCTCTCCTCGGCCTCACGACCATGAGGCCAGTGGTTCAGGCTCAGCCTCCCTCTCAGACCCAGCCATGGTGGCTATACTTGAGAGGCTGACCCAGGCACAGGAGAGACAGGAGCTTCAGATACAGAGACAGGCTCAGGACACAGCCGCCGCCTTTGCTCAGATACAGGCTCGACAGGATGAGTTCCAGAGGCAGCAGCTTGAGATACAGCGTCAGCAGTTCGAGATGCAGCGATAGCAGGCAGCAAACAAGCAGTAGTACTTAGAGCTCCTGCATCACTTGGTTACAGTTGGGGTTCCTCCACCTGCATCTGTCCTGACTCTAGCTTTATAGTCCAGTGAACTTCAGAGTCAGGGATAGCCGAGGTTTCAGTTCACCTCTCCACAGCAGTAGGTCCCCCAATCGTTCCAGTCCCCGAGCTACACGCCTATTCAGACGGGGTTCACTCCTTCAGACCAGCCTCACCCTCACCTACTGATAGGCACTCCGTTTGTTGATTTGAGTGCAACCTACAGCGAGTTGACTGGTCAGCCGACGCCCTCGCACACCACTCTAGTGACTTCTTCAGGGTTGTCCGCTTTAGAGGCAGTTGTTCCTCCAGTGACAGGGGCTGGCACTACAGAGACTGTACCTTCATCAGTTGCCTCGACAGATCCTCCAGCTGTTGGCTCACTTCAGGCTCAGGTCACACAGACTGCTCCACTCGTTGCTACTTCTTTGTTAGTACCTGCTCCTGTTGTTCAGACCCAGACCGCTTCACAGCCACGTGCTTCTTCAGAGGGTCAGCCTGACAGCTCAGAGTCTGAGGAGGATGCTTCTCAGTTTGTGATCACTCCGCGCTCCCCGGCACCCGACTCGACTCCATCTGTTCCCCCGTCGGATCCTTAGATTAGCTTTCTGGCGTTTGATGCCAAAGGGGGAGAGAGTGGATTCAGGGGGAGTTTTGATAGAGGGTTTTCATTTTTATTTGTGTGCTACATTCATGCATCATGGTACTTGCATCTTGTGACACATGTGTGCTAGTGAGATACTTTGAGTCATATACTTTGAGTCCTTGTGGTCTATCTTGTCTCTATTTTATAGCATGTCACTTATTTGGTTATAGCTCATAAGGTTGTTCTTCCGTGCCTTACTCCGATTTCTTTTGAGCTATGTCTTTTTGTGTACTAACGCTTCATGTTTTATCTTATGAGTACACACTGTTGGCTTGGGGCACATAAGCAATTCCTAACCGCTTGTGCTTATTGTCTTTTGCTTATGTGAACCAAGCATGTTCGAAAACCTCAACTCTTATCTTCTGAATCTTAGTGTTGTCATCAATCACCAAAAAGGGGGAGATTGAAAGCATCTAGGCCCCGAGAGTTGGTTTCGGCAATTGATGACAATGCTCTATTACCATGACTAACGTGTGTTTTACAGAAACTTTTGTAAGTTAGGTCATGGGGTGGATAACTGCTTTGGGCACTATGGTATTCATGCCCCTTGGTGGAAATCATTTCGGTTTTCAAAGGAGTGACGTCAAGATTAAGGACGGTTAGTTCCGGATGTCAAGGTGCTGAGTTACATTCGGAATAGTCGTTAGGATCTTCGTTTTCTCTTTTGGCCGTACTATAAAGGGGGGCATGAGCGAGTAGCTTGACCTAGGTGAGTCTTATGTTTAGGTGTGGTGCACACTTGTCAAACTTAGCACTAGGTAGCTCTAGAATAGCTCAAAGTTCAGTTGGAAGCAACTTGGTTCAAGTTGCGTCGCGTTTCGGAGTGTTTAGAGACGTTTTCCCTTGACCGGACGTGGTGTCTGGCTTGACCGGACGCGTCCGGTCAGTTCTAAACTGCAATTGTGTTTTAGCGCTGTTGACCGGACGTGGTCCTTGTGGGGACCGGACGCGGTGTTCAGGCTGACACGTGTCACAGGAGGGAAATCACCTAATCGGACGCGACTGGGATGTGATCGGCGCGTCCGGTCATGTTCTAGTAAGGTACTCTGACGACCGAACGCGTCCGATCACCTCGTATTTTGCTGAGTTGGCAGGTAACGGTTGGATTTGACTGTGGGGTGTATAAATACACCCCCTCCACCTCTTTTAAAGGTCTCTTGCTCATTTGTTCAGCTGAGAAACACCTTTGAAGTGCAAGGAGTGCAAGAGCTCTAGTGAGGGTAGTGATTTGAGAATCAAAGCTTGAGAGTCCCTCACTAGTGTCTAGGGAGTACCAAGTGTGCATCCATCTTCTTATTAGGCTCGTTGTGGTCAAGTGAGAGTTCTAGCTTGTTACTCTTGGTGATCACCATCACCTAGACGGCTTGGTGGTGATTGGGAGTTTGGTGATCATCTGGCGGAGCTTGTGGATGACCCAACTCATCTTGTGAGCGGTTTTGGGCGATTCACCGTGACGAAGGGTCGAAGAATCAGCCCGTAGAGAGCACTTGATCCTTGCGCGGATCAAGGGGGAGCTACACCCTTGCGCGGGTGCTCCAACGAGGACTAGTGGGGAGTGGCGACACTCCGATACCTCGGGAAAACATCGTCGTGTTCCTTGCCCTTACTTTCAAGCATTTACTTTCTCATATTACTTTCATTGCTTGATTTACTTTCCTAGAATTGCCATGCTAGACTAGGATTGGAACTTAGGGTGCAAAAATTTTACCGATAGAATCTCTAGGAACACAAGTAGGCACTAGGGGTGAATTCCGGCTTGTAGGATTTAATTCTTGCAATTAATTTTTAGAAAAGCCCAATTCACCCCCTCTTGGGCATCTTGATCCTTTCACCGCGAAAAACTCATGCCCCAGCGGCTAAGTTGTGTTGCTCTCCAGCGTGATCAGAGTCTTTTTTTGTCTGTGCCTCAAACCTTGTGACCTTAGTGTCAGAACGGATCGGATCGTATCGCCCGACCCCAGCAACGGCCTAGGGTTGGGCCCCACTTGGGGGTTGGTAAGGGAACACGCGCATTCAGGAACAGTCTTTGCATCCAACCTTTTCCCATGTTCAGGACCCGAGGTGAGAGGCCGTGGAAAACGGACGCTGAGTAAAACTAGGCGGACCGCGAAAAACCCATGCCCCAACGGCTAAGGTGTTTTTGCTCTCCAGCATGATTAGAGTCTTTTTCACCCACACCTCTAACCTTGTAACCTTAGCGTCGGGGCAGATTGCATCGCCTGGGGGTCGGGCCTCATTCAGGAAAGCCATTATGGGTATCTTGTATTCATGAACACCTTTTTGCAGCTGACCTCTCCCTGCACTGAGGCTCGGAGATAAGAGTCACGGGAACAAACCCTGAGTAAAACTAGTCAGACTGCGAAGGGGTTACGCCCTGGTGGCTATCGTACCTTCGCTCACCAGTGTGATCAAAGTTTGTCGCCTATGCCTCGAACTTTCTAAGCCTAGCATTGGGAGGGATCAGATTGCGTCAACCTTCTTACGTTAAAAAAGGGGGGCAGACGTTTAAATGACAAAAGTTAATGTTTGTTCAGTCAAACTTAATACAAAACACTTGTTCGAATTACAAGACTGTGGGCACCATGCCTTAGCTCACTTAGGGACGATATCATCCTCTATCTGATTTGCTAAATTTCATGCAGGAGAGGCCACCGCTTTCTCGATCTCATCTAGCTGGGCGTTGGTGTAGCCGGGCATGTAGCCTTGGCTCATCGCCGCCAAGTTGATGTTCTCATAGTGAGAACGAGCGATCGCGAACGACTGATGAACGCCAAAGCCGAGCGCAAGCCTCACGGTCTCACACGCCTGGTCTGCAATCTGGGTAGCACAGACCACGAGGGAGCTCCCTTCTTGCTCTAAGGTCAGCGAGAGGTCATCGCAAGCCAGGCCAATGGCGACGCGCAGGCCTTTGTGTTCATCATGCTCCTTCTGGAGGGAGCCGCCTAGGTCTCAGCTCTTCACCACCTCCTCGGCGAGCTTATCTTCAAGACCTGCCCAAGCTGTTACGCCAACCGTGTCAAAAAGGCACCTCGGAGCTGGGAAGAGGAACGACACAAGACTTGAGGACTCACCTGTGATGTCTGACCAAAGTTTATCAATCTCACCTCTCTGCCGGGACACCTCAGTCTCTAGGGTGTGGATCTTTGCCTTATCCTAAGCGACCTCCACAACGAGCCCGACAGAGACATCCTCGACCTTCAACTTCAGGCTCCTATCCATTTTGACCTTGCCAAGGAGGTCATTAACCCACCTGTGAGCGTCATCATGTTCCTATCATGCCGAGTCGCGCTCCACGTGGAGCCCCGCCATAGTTTGGAGCAGATCATCCCACTCCTTTTGGACTCGCTCAGCTTTCGCTTCATCCTTGCGCGCCCGCTCTGGGCTGGTGCCTTCTCTTCAGCCACGGCAGCATGCCGACAGGTATTCGCCTCCTTGATTCAAAGATCAGCCACCTCCCCAGCGACAGGGGTGAGCTCGGCGATCCTCTAGCGAACGGCGGTGAGTTGCACTGCTAGCTTCCCGCGCAGCTACGCCTTCTCAGTGAGACGGTCCCAAATGTCCCTCTCGCGGTGGAGGAACATGGACTTGTCACAGCTACGCTCCATGAGGGACTATAGAGGAAACATGAGTTGGACGCACACAAAGAACGAATGGAGCATAAGAGCACGAACAAATCATACTTGACTGACCAAGGCGATGACGTCGCGAAGCGAATCCAACGCGGTCATCAGGGAGCGGACCACAAGGCCGACCCCTGACTGGATAGTGCCCCAGTCTCTTGCCTCCTCCTTGTCATCAAGGACGAAGAACGCCGACTCGGGGTTCTGCCTCTCGGACCACCGGATTCGAGGGCCTCCCCACGTGTGCGGCTCGCTGCCCACCCGAACCAAAACCCAGGATGGCGCCTCACCATCGCTAGGTGATGCTGGCCTCTCCTGCGGCGACACCTCCTCCAGGACAGTCGGCCCAGTGGTAGCTAAGGTGGGCGGCACAGGCACGGACATCTGACCCCGTCGCCACATTCTTGGCGGACATCTTAGATGCGCCATCCTCCAATCGCGTGGGCGGAGACACTCTCTGCGCCATTTTTTCCTAAGATGTGGCCACCACGCTCAGTTGTGGCACGTCCGCTATGGATGCCGCTGCCTCCATCTACAGCGTCGTGACCACGCCTGGCCGCACTATGCCCTCTATGGGTGCCTCACGTGCGCCCTCCTCCGCCTGCTCCGCGGGTGCAACTGCCGCCATCGGTGGCACTCTCGCGGATGACGCCGAGGATGCCCCGGCACCAACCCTCCTCGCCTCCAGCGCGGTGTCGATCAGCTCCTGGCACGTCGGCCGGCGAGCGAGGACCTTATGTGGCGCGAGCTGCAAAGGAACCCTGCATCCACCAACACTGTAGGAGAAGCAATGCTTAGTCATCGGTGAGATCAGTCGAAGCAAGGGAAGCGAAGAATTCCTAACTCACCTTGATGCCACCGGACAGTGATGCTTTGGGGTCGGCCCGCCCGATTCAGGCCGCTCCTCGTTGGCATGCTGCTGCTTCAGGCCCTCTCTCGGCTTGGAGGGCCCCGATGGCGTAGAGTGGCCCATCTCTGACGGTTCAGAGAGCCCATCACCCTCCACGTGATATGAAAGGGGCCTTGACGCCCGCTAGGACGAACCTAGATCCTCGCCCATCAGCTATGGCAGGGATGGGTCCACGGTGTCATCCTGCGGTGCATCCTATTGGATGTCATCATCTTCCTCCATCTCGTCGTCATCCTCCTCCTCCTCGTCTTCCTCCTCCTCCGACCCTTGGCGCCATTTCCTCCGGTCTAGCTTCGCCTTCTCCCTCTCCGCTTTCCTCACCTTCTTATCATCTTTCTTCTTCTTCACCTCTTTGGCCGTGGCGTGATTCACCTCCCTCATGACCGCGTCCTCTAGTAATGGCGCGTTGGTGGTTCGGGCGGCGAAGCCAGTCTGCATGATTTCGGCACTTAGAGCTAGGCAAGCAGAGAAAGGTCGACTAGGAGGGTAAACAAGAGGAAAAGCATACCAACTCAATGAAGCTAGGCTCTGGGCACATCATGTGATGTCCTAGGATCGGGAACTCGAACCTGGCGGCGTCCACCTCCATCGTCTCCCAGATGCACTGCTCAATCTCGCTATTATAGAGTGGCTCCTAGGAGAGCACCGTCCCCTCAAGCGAAGCCTCAGGCGTCATCTAGTATAGCAAGAGCATACGTGCCATCGGTGGCGCTACCCTCTGTTGGTATTTATTAATGCAAATAGAATATGAAGGATTCTGCAAGCGCACAGAATACCATTGTAGCATTTTACCGAAATTATTCTAGGCATCGTTATTTATATTTTACCACAGGGAAACAATGGAGTAAAGATTTATTGAGTAATGGCAAAGGAGTAACCATTAACATACTAACATAGCTAGAGCAGGGGATAAATGTGATGATAGGAGTTAAGCATAATGCCACTCAGGGGATAGGTCAATAAGGTAATGTAAATTAGTTAACTCGGGTGAGGTGGATTCCTATGTCATTCTTATTACATGGTTAAAGTATATATGTATCCAACTAAGCTAAGACTAACTCTACTCTTGTGCACTTCGGGACGCCATTTAGACAGTAGAGCACCCACAATGGATAACTCTACCGACGTGACTATGGTCCTAGAATTTAAGAACCTTCTCAATTCGGAGTGGACTACAAAGGATACACAGGGCTCTCACTTCCTGCTACTACCACCCAACCAGAGAGCATGATGCACTCATAGGCAGAGCATGGTATAAGCACCATGCTTACACGAGGCTCAGCTACTTAGCCCAATCGATAAACTATAGCAAGCTAAGCCCTCTATGAACCCATACACAAAAGTATTGATAAACTTAACTAAGCAAGATATATATATTCAAAGTAAGCATAGCCAAGTAGATAAGAATATGATAAATTGAGAACAAGTTTTACAAGATGAAGAAGGGAAGATACAAGGCTTTGCTAAGCCTCCAAGACTAGATCCAGAACTTGATCCTCGCTCCCGAATTACTAATCTACTACATTGGAGAGTCTAGACCTAATCCTCCTAGTGTACCCTGATCTCTAAATGAGAGATATGAATTAGGGTTTCAGGGATGCCTCTGCCTCAGGAGGTACCCTGATCAAACTGACTTCAATCAGGGTGGAGATGCAAACCCTAAGACGGTGGAGAACCAACGTGTGAAGGTGGTGGCTGACAGGGGGACCCAAAGGTCGGCCAACCAGGGGTGGGGTCAGCCAACCTGCCCCTATGGTAGGTGGGCCCCACCTTCGGTGGCACGCCTTCTCGTGTCTTTAGATTCTTCTCAACTTGATTTTGATGTGGAATTAATATCTCTTGATTCTGGGCTCCAAATATAGCAAATAATATATCCATTTTGATCATATTGGCGAGCTCTTCGCAATGGTGCACTCCAATTCATCATTTGAGATAGTTTTATTTAGTGAAAAATTAAATGTCTTGCAAAACAAGTGAGAGCACAAAAACTCATGGAACTCATTAGTTTAAACTCCTATACCTATGTTTGGTGATGTAATTAAGCATATATGCAGGTAATGTTGATGGTTTTATAATTGATGTTAGTGACTGTCAACAAGCTCCCCCACACTTAACCTTTGCTAGTCCCTTAGCAAAGCTAAACTTAGCAATGGATCAGGAGTTGCTACAATGCTTTCATGCCTCAAAAGTACACATGCGTTCAAACAAGAATTTTCCTCCGGATTAGAATAAATTGATCTGACTTTCAAACTTACCCATATTACCTTCAACCATGGGGCTTCTTAGCCTTCACTTGGGTCTTGAGCAATTGAAAGACAGAACGGTCAAGTCAAGCACTATGTCTTAAGTTCTTTGTTCGACCATTGTTCCGGAGTTTTTGTAAGTTTTCAAAATAAAACTCAGAGATTCTATTGTATGACACTCTCAAGTCTCTCAATATGTGGTATTTGTGGATCCTCACCAAGGCAATAATGATGTTATGTCTTCTCTTCCTAGCACTAAAGCTTTTGTGGAGTTCATAAGTAGGGAGAAAGCTTGAGCATACTCGCAATGCATATATTGTAAAGTCAAACAATGGATCCAAAGAGAGTTAAGTCATACAGTCAAATCAAGATGTGCATGTGTGTGGATATATGGTGGATATATATGGTGGCTAACCTAATTATACTTTGCTCCTTGAAAATATATCTCTCTTTTAAAATTTGGAAACATTTGCTAGAGAGCAGGGGCTATCTTATTCATCTCTTTTTCAGGCGGGCATCTAAGCACCCATTGTTTTAGATATCTCAGACACTTGTCCATTTTTGTTCAACTTCTTTTTTTTCTTTCTTTTTTTATGAATAACTTTTGCATAGCCCCATGTCTCTTTCTGCAACAAAACTTTGAGAAAAATATCATCAAGAACTTGGAGCATTTATTTGGTGGATGAAAAACCTAACAAACATATTTTTGGTGTTCACTCCCAGTGTAAGAGTAAAATATTTTTGGGTGGATCTGGATGGAATGGCATGTTTTGCGCCTACCCCCAGTGTAGTAGTGCATATGTGGATGGTGTGTACATGATCTTGATTTTAAGAGCATGACAAACCTCTCATAAGGGTCAACAAAGCTTGACAAAACTCAATGCAAAAGCAAGCAGCATATATGAGTGAAAGTTTTCCTATTCTAAACATCATATATGGCTTTGGTAGGAATTGAAGCTTTGTCATACAGGAGCTCATCATGAAAGATTTTATGTTTTTCAAAAGATAAATCTCCAGAACTTAAGTGTCACTTAGAACAAGATAAATAGCAACTCAGACCTTCTCATATCATATCTATCAATTACCTAGACTTAGATCAAGCATTTGCTATCCACGAGTTTCAAGTTCAGAGAAAATCCTTATATCAAAATAATCTTATCCAAAACTTGGAAGAATTTGAGGCTAAAAACTAGGTACTTGAAAGGTATTACAACAGAGCAACTATTCATCATTTCCATTTTGAGAGATTATCATCAGACTCCATTACTTGCTCAACTCTTAAAAATAGAAAACTCGACACACACTTTTTATTTTGTTTTCAAAATTTATGATCACACCTTAATAATATATATAGCTAATATAATTTTTTTAAAATTTTTTATTTTGTTTTTTTTGTTATGCATATTTTTATTTCTTTTAACTAATGGAAAGAAAACTTAAAATAGTAAAACTGTAAAGGGAAAGAAATACTTAGCTAGATACACGGGGGATGCTCCTCCCCTAGCTAGATGTTGTTGTGGTCGGTTGAATGTTGAGTGATCCTTCTTAGAGCATGGTTACCGGTGATTAGTCCTTCTCATCTACGAATAGAGTGAGATGTCTTGGTTCGCTCTCGAGGATGAGGATTCTTGTGGTGGTGCCTCTATTAGTGGCGCTTCCAATGGTGGTGCCATCTTTTTCTGCCAAACCTATCTTGGTTTTGAATTTGATTTTGGTTTTGGTTTGATAGGTCCTTCTTAACTTGTTGCTCCTCTGGTTTAGAACTTTCACTTATAGAATTTGGAAGATCGACTCCCCTACACTTTGCTCAAAGTGTGTTCTGCTCATAATAACAAGGTAGAGATCAAGTGCATGGGCCCTATTGGTGGGAAAACACCAATAGAACTAGAAATTTATTCATTCTTCTCTAGCCTTAGATACTTTGAATCATGACAAGGTTGATATTATGTGCATTGTTCATTTATAACATGGGTGATAAGATTAGATGGATGAGGATGAATGTAGCATTTTGACTGTGACAAAAAGAGTGGAGTTGCTTAACCTATAGAAGGATTGTCTATCTTTATATAATATATCAAACTTTTCATGATTATGACTATCATCTTCCAAAGATAAGATATGCAATATTTTAGCTTATTTGGTTAAGACCGAGATCAAGAAAGTGGTGCTATGAACAAACTTAAGGAACAAGACATGTTGAGTTAATCAGGTTGGATTAAGCAAAGTTGTAACTCGAACAAGTTTGTGTCTTCATTTATGTGCATACCAAGATCAAGAGGAAAATGATGACCACTTACCTTAAGATGTTATCTTCATCATTGGAGCGTGATGACATCGTGTGATGAAGGGTAGATGACTTGTGGTGGTTTTCTCTTCCTGCTTGAAGCTTTGCTTCAGCTATTCATGAGTATCTTGTCTCCTATGTTTCACTCCTCCTTCTCACTCTTCCATCATGCCATCTTTTGTTCTTTCTTGGCATTTTGATCAGACCTTCTACTCTACTTATTGTTTTTCTCTGAAGGAAACTTGTCTGATGTACCTATCAGTGAGGACATCAAGCCTTTAGGCCCATTGAGCAGGACCTCTTCTTACCTTTAGCTTTTCTTTGCACCTTCCAATTCTGGAGATGAGGATACGGACAATTGCTTTCTCTTCTTCCATCAACCTCTCCTAATTTTTGTTGATCCTTGGTTGATGAGTTGGTGTTCATTGGAGATGCAAACTCAAGTTCCTCCTTGGTTGTCTAACGACATGGTGAAAAGTTGTGCTTCTTTGTTTATAAGCGATACGCCAGCTGTCTTGACTGTCAAGGAAAGAACCTCATTGGTACTTGCATGGAAGCTTCATATTCAATGACTTTGGGATGTTGTCTTGTGACCGTGGTCATAGCCTTTCGAGACACCATTGATAGACCTCCATTGATTTCTGACTTCTGTTGATACGAGGATGCATGCCATGATGTAGTGGCTCTTGTCATCCTAGTCCTTGATGTCGACGTACGAGTTGGTCTTTTAAAAAATGATGAAAGCAGGCATATTCTAGCTAAAACAAGGTGGGTTGCATCCTGCTTATCATCATCTTAGCTTGAGTCTTGGGAAGGTTTAATCCTAGGATGTCTTCGATGTTGCTCGTGGCCTGTCAATTTGTTCATCCACTTCTTATGAGTGAGTGCTTTTTATAGCACTCATCTCCTTCTTCTTTGTTCCATAACTGAAGTGGTGATTTGGTAGGTTCATGCCAAATCATGAACAAACACAGCGTAGATTCACTCTTTCCTGCAAAATGTTAGTGGACACATACCCGAGGGAATACAACAAATTTGAAGTATTGGTTGTTGTACATAACTTTTGTAGTTTTTCTCTATGCTACTGAAAGGATGGTTTCAGAATTTCTTTAGCATAGATTTTATTTATTAACAAATTTTATGTGTGACTGCATTCTGACATGGTTCAAGGCTAAGATAACTTGCAACAAAAGATAAGTGAATAAACTTTGATACTCACAGTTCTTCCTTGGATGAAGAATGAAATGGGCCTTCTTTTGTGGAAAGTTGTCATGCCTTGATTCGTCTCTAATGTGAATTCATCTCTTGACTTTCCTAGATTGAATTTGAGAATTTCCCTGCAGGGGTTAGTCCAACAAAATATCTAGTGTCCACACAAGCAATTTTTAGTTCAATAACTAAACTAAACTCCATGTCTAGTTTTTGATTAAGGAAGGCATTTTAACCTAAGCACCACGCTTAATTTAAAAGCCTTTGGAAGTATGTCCAGTACTTCCAAACCAAAACTTACTATGGCAAACAAAGGTAGCATGAAAGCACTATAGAGATGTACTCAATTTAGAGATGAAAAAACATGATCATGGTGAGAGATTTTTTTGTTTTATTTTTTTAAATCTAAGATGCAAGTGGCATGAATATATGCAAGGAGCTAATATGTTGTGGATTTGATATGAGAGAATTTAAACTAAACGAGTGGATGCAAGGATTATTCAAAGTAAACATGCAATGATATGTGTTGACGGTTCTTAAGTATCAATTTTAATTATCCAATAAATAAGGAAAAGGACCTATATGCAAGCAACACCTAGAATTAGGGTTTGATCTGACAGAATTCCACGAGTTTTGTTGTTTATCTGTTTCTGTAGGAGGTTATCAGGAAATACAAAGGAAAGGCCCACACGTCGAAATTACATAGAGATATTAACGTGTTCACCGATTTTCTATCATCTAGAAGACTCCAGAAGCCACGGGATCGAACGGGAGGCCGAACGGGCCCGGGACTAGGGCGCCCGCCCTGGACCCTGGGGCGCTCGCCCTAGGTCTGCAACCAATCAGGATGAGTCTCGCGGATTATGCCCCACCGACCTAAAGGATCAAGGAAAACCGTGCGATTAATGTCGGTTTGATCCGACGGCCCAGGTTCACTTGAAGCGACTATATAAGCAGGACCCCTGGCCCCTAGAGAGGAGAATCCAAGTCCATTATTTTCATATTTTCCAGAGAGGATTCAGAGAGAGAGGTTCCCTTAGGGTTCCCACCTCATTAGGGCTTAGCATCCAATGTGAGATTAGACTTAGTTCTTCTAGATTGAGAGAGATAGAGTGGAGGTATAGATCGAAGGAAGCCCGGCCTGTCGGAGACTACTTTGAGGTTGTACCTGCAGGATCAAGTTCTCCTAACCCGAGGCTTGCTCCTAGGATTCTTCAGTATTTCGACTTCTAAATTCTAGTAAGTTCTTTGTTTTATTGTTCTTTGGTTTATGAGTTTACTTTAATCTCTTCGCGTAGAGTTTAGAGTAATCATCTCTAGCGTAAACGAGGTGTTTGGGCTAGGATACTCATAGATATCCCCTGTCTAGCCGGACCGTGGTAGTAGCGAGGAACGTGACATTTCCGTAGCTACCTTTGTATTCCATATCCCGTTAGCAGGATCGATAGGGTTTATAGGTGCGGGTCGAACATCCTTTGAGGTGTCTAGATTCCGTGAGCCTCCCCAATAGAGCAGTAGATCATCCTTACCAAGGTTAGAACGAGAGTGCAGTTGCAGTCTTCTCTATACATCGCTCACATCAAATCACAGTGGTTGTAGCCTAAAGGTTAGTAGTAATAGATTTGGTTAGTCAGATGCACGCTTTCTCCTAGTGGTAAAAAAATAAATACGATACTCTGGATAACATCCCGGGTGAAGTGCTCACCGATATCCGTGCGCTTGCGGATCATTTCCTAATTGCGTTACCAAATATCAACAAGCATTTCTGGCGCCGTTGCCGGGGAGAAAGACGGTTTGCTGAGATAACCTTGAATCTTACTACTAGCTTGTACCTATACTTTTATCTTTCTTTATCTTTTTATTCCTTATCTTTTCTTTATTCTTACCTTATGGAGAACCAAGATTCTAAATCAATCTATCAATTTGCAACACCTTCGGAAACTGACCTTTTACCATGGGAGTCATCACAGCCTATCCAAACATCCCAGTATAGGTTAAGTTCAAGGTTAATTGCCATGATTGAGAACCTATCCTTTTCGGGAAAGGAAGACGAAAATCCTTACCTTCATATTAGAGATTTTGAGCAAACATGCGATTGTCTTTGCATTGAAGACATTTCTGATAAGACTTTACGTTGGAAGCTTTTTCCTTTTTCCTTAAGAGGAGAAGCTAGACGATGGTATAGTCAGAAGGTAAGTCAACAACGAGGTGAATGGGGAGTCTTACGAGCCAACTTCTGTTTAGATTTTTATTCCCTCGATCGTATCGCCGACCTTAGACTCGAAGTTCTATCTTTTAAACAAAAAGAAAATGAAACTTTGGGAAAATCCTGGAAACGTTTTTCTGATCTTTTAGAATCTGGTCCAAAACTCAATATTGAAGACCCTATTCTCCTTTTTCATTTCTTTCGAGGTCTTCAGAAAGATCATAAACAAATGCTACATACAATGTCTAGAGGTTCTTTCTTTCGTATCCCTACTGATGAAGCTAGAGCGATCCTAGATAGAATCCTAGAAGCTGAGATGGATAATACCCTCCATGATGAAACCTACGAAGCCAAAGTAGACACTCTGCCGAATTCTTCACCTACTTCAGCTATCCCAAGTTTTGAGCCACAAAAGGAAGAAATTCCACCACCTGATTTCATGCTGGATATAGAATCTGATCTTTTTGCCGATTTTGGAAACATTTCAAACTACCATTCTATAGACAAACCCCAAAGCGGCCATTATAGTATTTGTTTACCAAGTGAATATCAATTGAGAGAGCTTATCTCAGTCATGAGTAGCGAATGGTTGGAGGAGTCAGAGCTTTCCTCTGAAGTGATCCGTTTGGATACACCTCCTATCACTATACGTTGTGCTTATGATTCTGATCAATTTGATGCTCTCTATAATCCTGTTGTGGGGATCAATATCATGTCTGAAGCTTTTGCACTTAAATTATTTGGAAAATTAATTTTAACCCCCACAACAAAGTTCATGAAGGAATCTTCGGGACGATTGGTCCCCAGTCTTGGAATTGTGAATTTCCTACCCTTTATGGTAGAAGGCTCCATGATTCATTTGAACTTTTATATCTTTGATACATGGGACTTCGACCTGTTGATAGGACAACCATTTAGAAGACTCCTTTATGAAGGTCAAACTGGAAAGCTACACATTTCTTTTGGAAAGGATTTTAAATTCCCTATGACAATTTCTCACTCCTTGAATAATAAGATCAAGTCATCTCTTTTGCCTGATCCTATGGAAGAGGTAAAAGCTGCGTCTCTAGAGCTTTTAAATGAATCAGACTTAGAAGAAGAAGCCCCTTTCTTCATAGAAGAGGAAGCTGAACCTTCTGAACCTGAACCTTTAGATGAGTTTGCAGAAACACCCAGACCTCCTATAGAGCTTAAAACTTTACCACCTGGTCTTATCTATGCTTTCCTAAACAATAATCCAGAGTTTCCTGTGATCATTAGTAATAAACTCACTCAGGAACAAACTCTGTGATTAATGACCGTTTTAGAAAAACATCACTCAGTCTTTGGCTACTCACTCCAAGATCTTACAGGAATCAGTCCTATGATTTGCACCCATCGCATTCTGACAGATCCTTCTGTTTCACCTTCTCGGGAACCCCAACGTAGACTCAACAACGCGATGAGAGAAGTAGTTAAAAAGGAAGTTATAAAGTTGCTGCATGCAGGGATTATATATCCTGTGCCGCATAGTGAGTGGGTGAGCCCTGTTCAAGTTGTGCCTAAAAAGGGAGGCATGACTGTTGTTACAAATGAGAAGAACGAGCTAATTCCGCAACGCACCGTCACAGGGTGGCGGATGTGCATTGACTATAGAAAACTGAATAAAGCCACGAAAAAGGATCACTTTCCTTTACCTTTTATAGATGAGATGTTAGAGCAGTTAGCGAACCATTCGTTCTTCTGTTTCTTAGATGGATATTCAGGGTACCACCAGATCCCGATCCATCCTGATGATCAAAGCAAAACCACTTTTACCTGTCCATACGGTACTTATGCTTATCGTAGAATGTCTTTTGGGCTATGTAATGCACCAGCTTCTTTTCAAAGATGCATGATGTCTATATTTTCTGATATGATTGAAGAGATTATGGAAGTTTTCATGGATGATTTTTCTGTTTATGGAAAAACTTTTGATAATTGTCTTGAAAACTTAGACAAGGTTTTGCAAAGATACAAAGAAAAGCACTTAGTCCTTAACTGGGAAAAATGTCATTTTATGGTTAGGGAAGGAATAGTGCTAGGACACCTAGTGTCTAAAAGAGGTATTGAGGTAGATAAAGCTAAAATTGAAGTAATAGAACAACTACCTCCACCTGTGAATATAAAAGGAATTCGAAGCTTTCTTGGCCACGCTGGTTTTTATCGCAGATTCATAAAAGATTTTTCAATTATTGCTAGACCACTCACTCTTTTGCTAGCCAAGGATGCTCCTTTCAAATTTGATGATGCATGTTTAAAAGCTTTTGAATTATTAAAGAATGCACTCATCTCTGCACCAATCATTCAACCCCCTGATTGGTCGTTGCCTTTTGAAATTATGTGTGATGCTAGTGATTATGCTGTGGGGGCAGTTTTGGGGCAAACAAAAGACAAGAAGCATCATGCAATTGCTTACGCCCGTAAAAACTTTGACAGGAGCTCAACTTAATTATGCAACCACTGAAAAAGAGCTTCTGGCTGTTGTCTTTGCCATTGATGAATTTAGATCTTACTTAGTAGGAGCTAAAATAATTGTTTACACTGATCATGCTGCACTAAAATATTTGCTCACTAAAAAAGATGCTAAACCTCGCCTAATTAGATGGATCTTGTTACTCCAAGAATTTGACTTAGAAATAAAAGATAAAAAGGGAGTAGAAAATTCTGTTGCTGATCACTTGTCTAGAATGCACTTTAAGGATCCACAGGAAACACCCATTAATGATTCACTCCGGGACGACATACTCTATGGAATCAACAGGTCTAACCCCTGGTATGCAGATATTGTTAATTTTATGGTTTCAGGGTATGTACCACCAGGAGCGAACAAGAAGAAGGAGTTCTCACCCGGAGATAAGGTATTACTTTTTAATTCCAGGGTGAAGCTTTTCGGGCATGGAAAACTCCGGAGTAAATGGGAAGGACCATACAAGGTAGTCAATTCATCATCCCACGGAGCTATTACACTTCAAAATGACGAAGGTACGTTATTCAAGGTAAATGGTCAACGTCTTAAATTATTTTTAGAACCCAATAAAGAATTAGAAGAAATACACGTGATCCATTTTTACCTTCCGATGGAGAATTAAAGCCCGACCTTTTTAATCTGACGTTTTTGGGCCACGTATATATTTTTCGGGATAAAAATACTTCTAGAAACATGCTCGAGCAAGCGGGCGCCCTGAGGATGAGGGCGGGCACCCTGCCCTAGTGTCCCCTCGGCCCCGGCCTCTTCCGACGTGCTTTCCTCATCTATGGTTATACAGAAAATTCCGCGAATGGGTTGTTACGCACGCTCGGCAGCGGGATGGATCTATGGAAACCCTAGAGGCACTTTTTGACCCCTATATAAACAGACCCCTGACGTCAGCTTTCAACACCAATTCATTCAATCCTTCTCTCCTCCTCAATTAGAGCTTGTCTAGTTCCTTGCTTCTCCAATGGCCGACAAGACCCACCGCAACTGGGAGATCGTCCCTTACGACCTCAACCGCAAGCCCAAGGATGACCCCGACGCCTACGTCCCGGCCAACACAGAGCGACAGCTAGCAGCCCCACCATCAAACCACCGCAGCCCCTTCTTCTCAAGGGACCGTCGTCCAAGCAAGAAGCCATCGTCAAGGTACCAGCCGGCACGAAAATCCTGCCACCTAAACCCAATGAGCGGGTTGTAGGCGTCAAGACCAACCGGAGCGGCGAGATCAGCAGCGTCCACTACACTACGGAGAAGGAGAGGCCCCGCTTCGAAGGAGTTAGGACAGCAAAAGTTCGCTTCATCCCACCAAAGGAAGCTCCTAAGCACGCTCTCAATTCGTTTGAGACACCACCGAAGCGCCGCAGGACTATAGCAGATGTGGATGAGGACATCAGGACAGCAAATAGACATATTATGGAACTTCAGTCCACAGTTAGCTCCCTTAGTAGGCAGGTCTCCAACCTGAACACTACTGTGCTCGCGCTTAAATGTGACCTTTCTGATGCCCTTGCTAGGATCAGGGATTTAGAGCAACACTGAGCTATCTAGATTAGACCTTGAGGCAGTGTGTCTTAGTCTTCATCATTAGATTCAATTAGATTCAATTCAGTTTAGATTAGTTCGCTTCATTAGTCAGTGTAATAAATGCCTCAAGACAAATAAAGATTATTATTATTATTATGCCTCGTGTATCTCCACTTTATTTTTATGCAAGAAAGCAGGAAACAAGTATGGGGGAATCCCCCCGACATGGTAAATGCACTTCGATTGCACCACTCCACGATTCAGGTACATACTCTGCACGCTTTATTTACATATATACAAATACATATTGGGCTGTGTAGAATATTGTTCCTAACATGATAATTTAAAAAGACAAAAATATTTTTAATCATGATCAATCTCACTCTGTGATATTTCTGAAAACCTGCATTTATTGAAAATCATTTTAAAAACCATGTGTTACTCAAGTCATTGTGGAATGTGAGATGGTAGAATATGAGTATCTTATTCTTGAAATCTTTGTCGCTTGGAGAATTTCTTTTCAAAAACTTCAAAAACATAGCTACCATCCTCAATATTTTATATGCCTGATAAACCTAAAAATATTAATTTGCTTTGTATTGAGTTTGTGCAAAACGAGTTAGACCCTTGTTGAGAGATTTATCATGCTCCCAAGATCAAGACATTTTTATTCAGAAAGATTCACTCTTCCGAAGTATTATTGCATTAGAGGCATGGGCTATGCAAAAATATATTTCGAGGAAATAAAAAGGAGCAAGTGCTCGACAACCTCGCAGAAAAATGGATAAGTGTCCGGAAGTAGAATTAGGGGTACCTCAGTATCCGCCTGAAAAAAAAATGAGATGATAAAAATATATATGGTAAAAAGAAAATGATAGCCCATGGTCCCTCTAATAAGCAATATGCCAGTAAGAGTTGACAAGTTTTAATTTTCAAAGTCTTTGATCTAAGAGTATGTCATTCCTCTCCTCGGATCCCGTTTTGACCCAGGCAATATATGCAAAGTAAGTATGCTTGAGAATTTCTACAAATTAAAACAGCCTCAGTGAGATATACAAAAGATAAATGAGTGATCTGAGAGCCCCTATGAGGATAAAGGTATGCTAAGTTTTCTATTCAAAAATATATAAAAAACTCCAAGTGACAGGGTTGAGAAGAAGAAAGGATCTCTACTTCAACCATATATTTCCCTGACTACAGTGCACAGTGGACATTCACAACACCCTACAGGTATAAAAAGAATGCTTTACAATGTTTCAACCCCAGTTATTTTTCTGAACCATCCTTTTCTCGAGGATGAGTAAAAGCCTAAGTATGGGGGTGTTTGTTGACGGTTCTTAAGTATCAATTTTAATTATCCAATAAATAAGGAAAAGGACCTATATGCAAGCAACACCTAGAATTAGGGTTTGATCTGACAGAATTCTACGAGTTTTGTTATTTATCTGTTTCTGCAGGGGGTTATTAGGAAATACAAAGGAAAGGCCCACACGTCGGAATTACATAGAGATATTAACGTGTTCACCGATTTTCTATCATCTAGAAGACTCCAGAAGCCACGGGATCGAACGGGAGGCCGAACGGGCCCGGGACTAGGGCGCCCGCCCTGGACCCTGGGGCGCTCGCCCTAGGTCTGCAACCAATCAGGATGAGTCTCGCGGATTATGCCCCACCGACCTAAAGGATCAAGGAAAACCGTGCGATTAATGTCGGTTTGATCCGACGGCCCAGGTTCACTTGAAGCGACTATATAAGCAGGACCCCTGGCCCCTGGAGAGGAGAACCCAAGTCCATTATTTTCATATTTTCCAGAGAGGATTCAGAGAGAGAGGTTCCCTTAGGGTTCCCACCTCATTAGGGCTTAGCATCCAATGTGAGATTAGACTTAGTTCTTCTAGATTGAGAGAGATAGAGTGGAGGTATAGATCGAAGGAAGCCCGGCCTGTCGGAGACTACTTCGAGGTTGTACCCGCAGGATCAAGTTCTCCTAACCCGAGGCTTGCTCCTAGGATTCTTCAGTATTTTGACTTCTAAATTCTAGTAAGTTCTTTGTTTTATTGTTCTTTGGTTTATGAGTTTACTTTAATCTCTTCGCGTAGAGTTTAGAGTAATCATCTCTAGCGTAAACGAGGTGTTTGGGCTAGGATACTCATAGATATCCCCTGTCTAGCCGGACCGTGGTAGTAGCGAGGAACGTGACATTTCCGTAGCTACCTTTGTATTCCATATCCCGTTAGCAGGATCGATAGGGTTTATAGGTGCGGGTCGAACATCCTTTGAGGTGTCTAGATTCCGTGAGCCTCCCCAATAGAGCAGTAGATCATCCTTACCAAGGTTAGAACGAGAGTGCAGTTGCAGTCTTCTCTATACATCGCTCACATCAAATCACAGTGGTTGTAGCCTAAAGGTTAGTAGTAATAGATTTGGTTAGTCAGATGCACGCTTTCTCCTAGTGGTAAAAAATAAATACGATACTCTGGATAACATCCCGGGTGAAGTGCTCACCTATATCCGTGCGCTTGCGGATCATTTCCTAATTGCGTTACCAAATATCAACAATATGCAAGATTTTAAAAGATAACTTACTCATCAAGTTTAAAGTCCATGAGCAAGACTATCTCACCTTTCTTGATCATACTTACCATGATTCACATAATGGAATTTGTGAGTGGTGCAGCATTTGTTTCCGTCACTTGAGATGTGATTTGAATTCTTGTGATGACGACCTTTCTCTCCAATCTACACCTGGTTAGAATGATATATATGTGTCTATACAAACCTGTGAGATGACAGGGTTTCGATGTTGATGGATCTTGAATCTTCACGCACCCTGTTGTTCTTCTTTTCTTGTGGAAGCTTGCCGAAACATCAAAATGGCATCTGTTGTCCTGTCTTATTCCACAATTCAATAGAACAGGGGTAATCCTACTAAAGCTAGTGGTATGTTAATGATCTAAATCTTTACACCAATTGTTTCCCTGGCACCGGCGCTAAAAATGCTTGTTGGTATTTATTAACGCAAATAGAATATGAAGGATTCTGCAAGCGCACAGAATACCATTGTAGCATTTTACTGGAATTATTCCAGGCATCGTTATTTATATTTTACCACAAAGAAACAATGGAGTAAAGATTTATTGAGTAATGGCAAAGGAGTAACCATTAACATACCAACATAACTAGAGCAGGGGATAAATGTGATGATTGGAGTTAGGCATAATGCCACTCAGGGGATAGGTCACTATGGTAATGTAAACTAGTTAACTCGGGTGAGGTGGATTCCTATGTCATTCTTATTACATGGTTAAAGTATATATGTATCCAACTAAGCTAAGACTAACTCTACTCTTGTGCACTTTGGGATGCCACTTAGACGGTAGAGCACCCACAATGGATAACTCTACCGACGTGACTACGGTCCTAGAATTTAAGAACCTGTTCAATTCGGAGTGGACTACAAAGGATAGATGGGGCTGTTGAAAGGTCTTGATGGCTAGAGGGGGGTGAATAGCCTTTTAAAATTTTCTACAAAGACAAGCTAAACAAGTTTATCAATACAACAAATAGCGAGATGCGAGTTTTGCTTAGCCTACGGGGTGTTTGCAAGTCACCTATCCAATTCACAATTCTAGTATAATGGCATTGTCACTAATTACCAACACCAAACATAGGACTTTCAGCTGTCACCTCCCGCTGCTACCACCCAACCAGAGAACAGGATGCACTCATAGGAAGAGCATTGTATAAGCACCATGCTTACACGAGGCTCGGCTACTTAGCCCAATCGATAAACTATAGCAAGCTAAGCATTCTTGAACCTGTACACAAAAGTATTGATAAACTTAACTAAGCAAGATATATATATTCAAAGTAAGCATAGCCATGTAGATAAGAATATGATAAATTGAGAACAAGTCTTACAAGATGATGAAGTGAAGATACAAGGCTTTGCCAAGCCTCCGAGACTTGATCCGGAACTTGATCCTCGCTCCCGAATTACTAATCTACTACATTGGAGGTCTAGACCTAATCCTCCTAGTGTACCCTGATCTCTAAATGAGAGATATGAATTAGGGTTTCAGGGATGCCTCTGCCTCAGGAGGTACATGGCTGCTTATATAGGCTGATGGGATGAACCAGAGCCCTCAGATCAAACCGACTTCAATCAAGGGTGGAGATGCAAACCCTAAGGCGGTGGAGAACCGATGTGCGATGGTGGTAGCTGACAGGGGGACCCACAGGTCGGC
Source organism: Saccharum spontaneum (assembly GCA_022457205.1). Taxonomy (NCBI): domain Eukaryota; kingdom Viridiplantae; phylum Streptophyta; class Magnoliopsida; order Poales; family Poaceae; genus Saccharum; species Saccharum spontaneum. The sequence goes on along the minus strand of CM039593.1, from coordinate 21,028,617 downwards.
CAACCTGCCCCTATGGTAGGTGGGCCCCACCTTCGGTGGCACGCATTCTCATGTCTTCTAGATTCTTCTCAACTTGGTTTTGATGCGGAATTAATATCTCTTGATTCTAGGATCCAAATATAGCAAATAATATATCCGTTTCAATCATCTTGGTGAGCTCTTTGCAATGGTGTACTCCAATTCATCATTTGAGATACTTTTATTTGGTGAGAAATTAAATGTCCTACAAAACAAGTGAGAGCACCAAAATTTGTGGAACTCATTAGTTTAAACTCCTATACCTATGTTTGGTGATATAATTAAGCATATATGCAGGTAATGTTGACGGTTTATAATTGATGTTAGTGACCGTCAACACCCTCCTCGCATGATACGCCTCAACAACGCTGGTAGCATGGAGGCCGTGGCGCTTCAGAAGCATGATGGCCTTGAGGAGGTCACCCAACCTCCTCTTCTCTGCATCAATAGGGCCCCATCCCCATGACTCTGGTGGCTCCTTGATTAAGTGGCTGGTGAAGATCTACAGAGGGGCATCAGCGTCATTCTTCAGGTAGAACCATTGCTTGTGCCACCCTTTGTTGGACTTTGACAGGGCAGTGGCCATGTACTCGTAGGCCCGGCGACCTCGGAGGTGGATACTCGCGCATCCAATCGGCACCAGCAAGTCCTCCCCTTTCTTTTCCCTTTTCTTCTGTAGGGAAACGGTGAAGAAATACTTCCATAATTTGAAATGGGGCTCTACCCCCAAGTATCCTTTGCACAGTGCGATGAAGGCAGTGATGTGCTGAACCTCGTTAGGGTTCAGGTTGTAACAGAACCGACCAAATTATAAGAACGTAAGTACAAAAATAATCACTGAAGCGATCATATTCCTGTACTTAATCTCTCATAACCCCGGTAGTCCGAAAATCTCGAAGGATTTCAAATAACTTTCAACATACAAACCAAGATTGTACATGATTCAACACAACACATCATTTGTTACAAAAGTTCACAAATAGCATACGGATTACATCCATCGGAGTTCAAAATAAAATATTACAAACCAAGTTTGAGTAGCAGAAGCAACATAGTTCGATACATAACTTCATAAGTTCAAATACATTGCTAGATTAAAGGTCATGTCCCACAAAAGCATCTTCAGATAAGAACACTAGTAGAGATTGTGCCCAACAGTCTAGTCTTCATCCCCAGTCGGGAGAAGACAATACTTGTAGCACCCATGATAGAATAGGTTATCTGCAACAGGTGGGAAATAAACCCTGAGTACGAGAAGATACTTAGTTAGACTTACCCGACAAAAACCAGAAATAAGAGACACCAAGGATCATGCAAGGCTAATATAAAGTGGAGCTAGCTAGACACAATTTGCATAAAAGCTGGCATAGATTAAGTAACCATCTAAAACTTAGCATCAAGTTAATAATCATTAACTTGTCATCTATATTAGCACCTGTACTAGAGCACTCACTTTATGAGAAGCAAACAATATTAACCATAGCAAGTGTAATAAGGCTGTCATCATCATATCATCATTCTTGAACCATTATATTATTTAGTGTATCTACTTTGGAGATAAGCCCATCAAGTTCTCACTAACCGGTGAGAGACGGCGACTCGAATTGAATTACAACTTAGCTGAGGGGGTATTCCTAACTCTCACCCTGGCATACTTTGCAATGGTAGCCGTGGGTCACCTTTGGTACAACTCAGGAACCAACTTCGCGGGTTCGGTCAGCACCAGCACTCTTAGGGATTACCCTTCTGCCAGGACGATAAGGACTTTTAAATCACCTGCCCTTAGACTCACGCCTACGGCGCCCTTCTGAGGCGCACTTTATACTTGTCGACTCCCGGCCTGAGTTGAGCTACTCGGCTTCGTGGTCAGTCTCTAAACCTGGCCAACTAAGAGAGAGGCATGCATTCAACATGAACAGGAAAGGCTCTAAGAATTGGTCCTTAATTGACACGGACGGAGTCACTTTAAGCCTACTACTCTACAAGCCTCCGCCCGATCTTCATTCATATTATACTAGGTTCTTTTCCACGATAGCAAATATAGCCAACCGTGCCACATGTATATTCTTATAGCTCGTAGGTGACAGGAAATCACCCGACTTCTACCGCTTAAAGCAGGGCTAAGCATCTACTCGAGCCAGAGCTACATAGGATTCATGGCAATAATATCTGGACAAGGATTGGATATCAATGCAGCAAGTGTTTTCATCCAACACCTATAACTTAATGCAACAATATATATAACATACTCCCTCTGTTCATAAATCTCCTCATCTAAGAAAAAAAAAGTTATTCAAAAATCTCCTTCGTATTAGATTGGGACTCGTCTCCGAGCGTCCGCAACCCCTCGTAGACGTTGCGCATTTGTTGCGTTGGCCGTTCTCCTGTCCCCTCCCGTTAGGAGTCTGTTGGGCTAGGCCTTCGTGGTACTATGATAGCGTGCGGGATTACGTACGTGAGTAGGCTAACAATGGACGGACGTGAGCACATGGGTTACGTACGTGAGTGCAGAAAACGAACGGGCGTGGGGCATTATATGGAAATCGGCGTTTGTTTGCTTCTCGTTTGCTGTTTTTCTTTCTCCTTGGTCACTGTGCCAAGGCCTAAAACGCTCGAGATTTATGAACGGAGGGAGTAGTACTTAATTGCATTTCAGAAATTAGGAGACTTATAATGCTCCGGGGCTTGCCTTTCATGAAATTGCAAGGGATGTGGTCAGGGCAGTCAACGACGACCTCGTCCGGCACCTCTCCTGCGGGCTGCACTTCCTGAACCTCCGGTGTTGGCTGCTCCTCCTCCTGGCACTGTCCCTCGAACTCCAATAGGTTCACTCCTTCCGGTACACCTATTGCATGTATATGCACAAGATGAATATCATGGATGCATAAGGAATGACATGATGCTCATGAATGAAGAACAGCAAGTAACAAAGCATCACTAAACATTCGTTGACCGAGTAGGTGCAACGCTCTATTCAAATCACTTTAAAGAGTAGGTGCATATCTCCTCTCTAGAGAGCAAGAACACACTTACCCAACTTGCACAACCTAAGGTATAGATGCTCATCCTCTATTAGAGGCCTAACACCTGCACCTAAACTCACCTTAATCATTTAAGCACCTAGTATCATCACAACATGCTTAAGTATAACAAAGGCACACCCAATAGAAACTTCAGGTTTAACATGCAGAGGAGCAGTTCAGTAATTCAATCATAGCAGAAGATATAAAATTCCAAATGACTTGTAAGAGGACATTCCGGAAAGCCTATGAAATTCTCTACAAATCATTTATAAACATTACAGCATGATTCCAAAGTTTTCCCGGTTGAATTTAACCAAACACCGAATCTGGTCTGTGCAAGACAGAGAGCAAACATAACTGAGACCTAACTTTGAACAGCTATAACTCTTAAACTACATAGCCACATGCCACCAAATTTTAACAGAAGATAGATATATAAGTTATCTACAACTTTTGTATAAACAAGTTTCGCAACAAAGTAATATATCATGGAGAACTTTGCCAAGTCCCCAGATCTGTCCAGAATTGGCAGATTTAGAAAATTAAATATTTGGAGATGGTACAAAAGCACATTTGGACTAAGCCAACTTTACTAACCCATTACACATGTTAAAAGAACATCAGAAAGTGTGGTGCCAATATCTAAATAAATTCTTTAAAGCCATTTATTAATTTATTTAGATATTTAGGTGGATAAAGGAACCTATATCAAAACTGCACAATAAATTATATAACAATTACAGCAGCTAAATCATGATTCCAGGAGGCTACCATAAAATTGTCATAGAATTTGAGCAAGTCTATTTTCCTGTATCAAAAATAACAGATAGAAAGGCTGATTTTGGCATAAATGAGAAATCCTATTGAAAAATGTCAAACAATAGATTTCATATTTTTCTTAGGTTCTCACTAACATAAGAATAATGTTCACCAAATTTCACCTTTACTGGATCTATAGATAAATTATGAAAATTCACACAAGATCCTACCATGTAAACAAGATAAATGCATAACTCTACCATATAGCATCCAAAATTTCTGAAATTTAAACTACAAGCTATTCATAGCATAAACAACACTGCATAAAAATTTCACATTATTTGGAGCTATCTACAGAGAGATATGATTTTCCTCTTTTCATGCATGAATAAAAGGCATGAATAATGACCAATTATTTTTCTATAGAACATACCTAGTTTTATATTTTTATTAAACACTAGAGTCCTCAAAGAACCCAATAAAATTTGAACCATTTCATTTGGATCTACATAACCCTGATATGAATTTTTGAATCTTGGCATCAAATCTGAAAAAAAGAAAAAAGAAAAGAAAACACATGAACCCTAACTGGGCCTTGTGGATCTGGCCAAGCTTCCATCCGACGGTGCTGACAGCGGGCCCCGTGTGTCAGGGAGAGGGAGAGCAGAGCACGGGTTCGACTGGCCACTGCTCATCAGTTGCGAGACCACCGGCGGCGAGGTCACCGCCATCATGCTCGTCTCACTCCCCCGCATCGATAGGTGGTGGAGATGTACCCCCTTGCTCACCGGAACAGGGTCGCCGGTGGCAATGGTGGGTGCGGCGGCACTGCACGAGGTGCGCCGGCCAACCCTAGCCACGACGGGCTCTGGTGAGGGCAGTATCACCACCGCGGGACCCTAGACTACGTCTACGCACGATCCTAGGAAGCAAGATGCGCTGAAGAAGCGGGACCACGGTGAGCGCCCGTGCAGAGGAACTCCGGCGAGGTCTTCGGGGCAGAGGAGCGGCAATGCGGCCTCGCCCTTGCTCGGCTTGCTGCGCGAGGAGGATGATGAGATCGAGGAGATGGTGGCAAAGCTGTGGACGCAGTTTGGCAGGTGGTGGTGCGGTGGTGAGCGCGCATGACAGTGGCAGAGCTCGCGGTGTCGAGGGCGCTCCGTTGCGGCTGCTGCACGAGGTGGAATGCGAAATGAGTGAGGCAGAGGTGAGCGCAGGGGGGCGTGGAGGTCCCTGAGGCCACCCCAGCTTGACCAGTGGGCCCTCAGCTAGCATACGGTCGCCACGGCATGGCCACACGGCGGCAGCGGCCTGTGGCCGGTTGACCACTGAATCAGCTTTTCCCTCCATCCATTTAGTTAAGTGCTCGACTGAAACCTGATTTTTGGCGTTCCAGAACTCTCAAACCAGCTCGAGTTAGGCCAAGGTGTAATTGACAAAGTTGGAGAGCTACATGAGGACTACAAAGTTGTTAATTGGAGCTCGAGCTAATTCAGCCTGGTTTGGGAGTTACAAAGCCCCAAAGGAGGTCACTTTACAACTACATTGCAGTTAGAACTTAACCAAAATGGCCAAGTGCTAAACAACATACCAACACTGACTTGTGGGCCTTGTTTGAGCATGTTAGGTCCATTTTCATGAGATCACCATTAAATAACTTTTGTTCCCTAACAAAATTACTACAACTTTGTTTAAGGGTGCACAGACATGCATAAACATCTGGCAGCACTTTTTAAGCAAGGAAGCAAAAGAGGTCTAGAAGTCAACCTAAGTCAAACTATGGCTTAGGAGCTAAATTGGTCAACATGGTCATCATGAACATTGTTCCATAAGGTGTCCTAAGCATAGTTAAGGTACTAGTGAGCATGTTTCACTACCACTTGCATTATCTACACATGATCATAAGCAACACATAAAAGAAACAAAGAATAACAAGCATTGTTTCACATGTTTCACTAGTTTCATAGCATTGTTTCATTAGTTTCAAGCAAGTAAAACACACATAGAGATGATGCATGAATGAATGATGCTTATGCTCATGTAATGCAAGTGCAAAAATGAGGCAAGATAACACCTAGGGTGTTACACAGGTGCTGCAGCTTGATACCGTAGTGGTGCAGTAGCCCTCAGAAGAAATGGTGGGGGGAACCGCAACCCCGCGCTCATGGAATGGCACGAAGGAGACGGCGTAGCCATCGGGCGGCATCAGCACCTCCTTGTCGTCGGGCATGATCCACTCTTTCGCCTCCGTCCTCGCCCGGAGGAGCCCACGCTTGACAAGGACATCCATGCGAGCGCGGAGGATGTCAGAGCGATGCCATGACTCCATGAAGGAAGGAGGGCAAGAAGCTTTAGCACTAGTGGCGCGGCGATGGCGGCAGGGCAAGTGCAGCAGATCCTGGTGCTGGCGGCGTGGGAGCAGATGCCACGAGATTGAGGCTAAGCGAACCAGAGATGGGAGGTGAGGCTCTCCACTTATAGGGGGAAGGGAGCAGAACGAGAAGGCGAACCGCCCACCAAGATCTGCGCGCCTCCCGCGTCCCATCATCATGCCCCTCCGATAATCGTGCACATGCCATCCCTAGCCGCTCCCACAAAGGACGCGTCAGATGATGATTCATCCACCCCGATGGGTCATGAGCCGTTACAGGTAAGAAGGGTACAAAGCTAAAAAAGCTCCTATGGCCCATGAAGGCCCAGGAGTTCGAAGGCTATCCCACCGATGGGTTCGATAGCCGCTTCGGGGCGCCTTTCAGAGCGAGAGGTGGAAAGGGATGGGCCCACTAGCGGCCTGTACCCAAGCGCACGAGCGCCCTGGGCATCCTGATTCACGTTCGGGTCTTGACTGTGCGCGGTCCATGGTTTTTCCTCGAAGAAAGGCAATGAGCCCTCAGGACCGGTCGAATAGACCTGAGAACTAAATGGATTGGCCATCTGAAATCTAGAGTCGGTCACCAGCTGACCCATGCTAGATCCCCACAAACAGGAATTGGGGTCCCACTCAAACTGTCCCGTTAGCAGCTCACCGAGCGCCATGCTTTGCCCAACGAGGAAGAGCATGGTACGGCTCAACCCCTCCGTTTTTTGAAGAAACGCTTGAGGGAGAATGATCACAAGCTGAGCCGACCCCTTGGCTGCACCGCTGCTCCATGTAGGGGCTCGAGGGCTCAGACTCACAAGGAGATCGGAGTCAAGCTCGTGCACGAACGGTGAATCAACCATTACAACCTAACCGAGGAATCCCGGCAAGTCGCAACAGGCGCCCCAAAGTCTCCCTGTATGAAAAAAGCCTATGAAGGAGTAATTCACTCCTCCGCAAGCTCGGGGACTACACCCACTAGGTGTGCTCATGTGCACCCATGGACAATCGAAAAACCCCCCAAACGATTCCATCTGGATCACTCAGGGGCTTGGGGCTACTGTCGGGTACCATTTTTTGGGTACCCAAGGGAGGGGGAACTCATGGTCCCCAATGATCAAAATCAAACGGACGGTTGGAGGATGTGACTGTGGCTTCGTCCAACCCCTAGGGGGTTAATTCTGGCTCACCCGACCCTAGGACAAAGGTTTGACACGCCCAGCCCCAAAGGAGCGGGCCACGCCACGCCTGACCCTTTAGGAACGGGCCATGCCTTGCCCAACCCTTTGGGAATGGGCCATGCCTCGCCTAACCCCTTAGAGGGGAGCCTCGTTCCGCCCGACCCTGAGGGCGCACAATCACCATTGGGCGAGGGCGTGAATCCCACGGATGCCCGCACCTCCTTTACTAGCACGAACATAAAAGCTCGAGACCGAAGTCAAACTTCTGACACTAGATGGGAGTGGGCACACCTCAACATGACCCATAACCACGATGGGCCATTCCTAGGGGGCCCACATCAACCACAACGCTAGGTGTGGCGCAGCGGGGTGCCACGACCAGCTGACGATGCCCTAGCGTGGCACCAGCGGCAAACAAGGCCACGATGTGGAGCCGTCTCCATCACCATCGACATCATAACGTGGAGACGTCTCCATCAACGTCTATAGTACTAGGGCATCCCTACTAAAGGAGGAAGAGGGCGCAGCACCCAGGGGGACTCACTGTTGGCATTTCTTAGCGTCACTACCAAAAATAGAATTAAAATTCATCCCTAGCAACAGCGCCAGAAATGCTTGTTGGCAGTTCTTAGCTCCGTCATTAAGAATGGGGTTGAATCCATCCTTAGCAATGGCGCCAAGAATGCCTCGGTCAGTAGTAGTTGGATTTTACTAATCATGACCGTGATAGTTCCTTGTCCATTTTAGATTATTAATCCACAAGCGCACAGAGCTATCATTGCAGCATTTCACCCGGAGAGTATTCGGGTATCATTCATTTATATTTTTCCCATGGGAAGACATTTGATTAAGATCCTACTATGGATATGAACTTGGGTAATAATGCGATGTAAGATTATCCATGTTTAATGCAGGAGTAAGAACGGTGATATTCAAGATAGTGGACACACACATGGCATTCCTCAAAGGATAAATAAGAAAAGAAATAAAGAAACAAGATTCCTAAAGCGAGCAGGCGTTGGTCTAGTATAGTCACATCATGACTAGTTGATGATCATACAACTTTACATAATTAGAATCAGGACTAAGGATGAAGCAGGTCGGGAGACCACTCGAGTACTGGTCTGCCAGCAACCTCAGTGACAATTTAGACTCCTACACCCCAATCGAACGTGGGGGAATCAAAGGACGAACAGGGCTGTCACCACTTGCCGTCTACCCCTCATTCCGCAGAAAGGGACAATGCAATCACCTGTTCCTCCATACCCAAGCACCATGCTTGCGTATGCAGCAACTACCCAAATCCCCCGTGGTCCCCGACCCTACGGATCGACAGGTAAAGGAAATGGGCACACCTTGCGGCACGATGAACCGCCACCTCAACTTAGCTCTAATCCCGATTACATATGTTATATGATTTATTAAGCATAAAGTTAAGCATGTTATTCCCATGACACACAAACTATAGACTAGTTCATATATCAAGATCATAACAGCAAAACTATACTCTAATTCATAAGTATGACTATAAATATATAATGAGAGCAAGACTTTGGAAGAACTCATAATTCTATTCATACCCAAGAATGTCTTCTTCCAAGGAGCCAAGCTCTCCAAGGTAGCTTTGCCTTGCTCTAAAACAACTAAGTAAAGTAAAACTACAACTAGGCAATAGAGAGTGAGGTAATGCTTGATGTGGTTGTGTGTGTTGAGTTGAGGGGCTTGACTCTCTATTTATGCAGGGAGAAAGGCGGTGCTCCTCCCTATTCTTGGCGTGAGGCACCCTGGGAACCGGCGTTACATGCTTCCATGCCATCGCCAGAGAAAGATCAGGGGCGATGGCGGTTCTAGGGGGCGGCCGCTCCCAGGGCTGGACGGCCCACCAAGGGGCCCAAATGGCTACCGCCTTTGTGAGGTGGACTCTGGTTGGGCTTGGAATACTGCTATGTGGTGTTTTGCCCCGTTGGTGTTCCGATGTTTAGCGCCTTCTCCATTCTTTGCGCGAATCAACGTTGGAAAGCACCTTTTGATTGTTTATTCCATGTATTTGTGTTTGTGACCTGCAAAGTGATATACTCCAAATACATGTGGAACTCGGTTAATAGTAAAAGCATATGTGACCAAAGTTTGCTAATTCCTCCTTTTTATGAGCTTATTGACGGTCGAATTTCATCGTTAGTGACCGTCAACACTCACTCGGTTTTTTCTCTTTTTTCTTTTCCTCTCTCTCATATACGCCTGGCCTTCCCTTGGTCTATAAAAGGGAAGGCCTAGCACCCCATCGAAGAGAGATTTCTCTCGCTCCCTAATTACCCAGACCCTAGGGATTCAAGGGGATCCTTTTTTTCGTCCAACCGAAAGGACTTCAATTCCACTTCACTTTCACTAGAGACCTTGGAGCTCATCCCTCTCTCGACCGTTTGTAACCCCTACTACAGACCCAAGTGCAAGTAACACGAGCATCTCGCCACTGGACGTAGGGACATTCAGCCCGAACCAGTATACATCTTCGTGTCCTCTTTGCACACCATCCGAGCCTAAACGCGCAATAATAGAAATTTACTAGCCGGTGATTCCGAACACCGACAATATTGTTGCATAAAACAGAATGCATAGTTTGCAACCAATAGTCTGATATAGTCCAAAGTATTTTTGTATTTAATAAGGGCAGCACAATAGCAAGGGCTATGGCCTAAATTTCACACCTAAAGCTACAGAACCGAGTAATATAGTTAGGCCCCCATCATAATTGTATCCAACAAGAAAAAAAGAGACACTCAAATTCTCATATAAATTTGTGCTGTCAAAAGTCAGATCAATCATCAAATTTATTCAAGTTTTGGGTAGCTGGCTGGCTGCTATATGTGATTTTAGATCATAGCTTCCCTAAACATCAAACTAAGGATGTATCTTTTTTAGACATTACTGCCTCCCGTGTTAAGTGTTATGCTCTAATAGTGTGAATGCATATGCAAACCAGTCAGGAACAAAACAATGGGCTGAACACTTCCCAACTATTAAACAACCTGCAGAATTAGTATGGGTACTGAGCAGCTGACATATGAAAACATACAGCCAATAACTCTCCGTGGCATTCGCTTGATATTATATGCACGGCTTTTCCAACGGCTGTTTTTTTATATTTTGGTATAAGGCTAAGGCAACAGGAACATTGTAAAAAGCACTTTTGAAGGTTACCTGTCGCCTGCCTTTCATGACTGACTATCTACAGAAGTATTTTTATTTTGGAGGCAACAAAAAATAATATTTGTATCCAAATATACTATTTAGTAAAATGTTGCTTCTATGTCGGCTTGATCAATTGGAAGTACTAGCCAAGACTTACTGGGGCAATGCAAGGGAGAAACTTTGTGAGGCAATAGATGATCTCAAGGTGGACTCCTTTGTGCTTGGTTGCAGGGGCTTAGGGCCACTGAAAAGGTTAACATCAAACCTCTCCTCTATCAAACTACAAGTGCTTAGTCTTTGGCTAACATAGCTCCATCATATTTTACATTTCATTGGATCTCAATGCAGGGCTCTCCTTGGAAGTGTCAGCAACTATGTTGTCAAGAATGCAACATGCCCGGTTACAGTGGTGCGCGGACCAACTGGGTTGAGTGCCTAATCTTTTTTCTACTTAAAGTTGGAACTTTTGTAGTGCAGGATCATTTATTTAGTATAAAACTGGATTGATGCTGTTTGTGAGGATGATGTGTTAGCTCTGGTAATTAACTTCAGTGTTATTACTTGACATATGTTGTCCAGTTGTGATACTCGTGAATTCCTCTCTGTTGAATCTTATCTATATTTCACAAATAAAAACTCTGATGAATACAATGTTTGCAAGACTGAGCCATCATGGAAGCACATGGACCATATTTATCAGAACATCTTGCCAGTGCCATCTTTGCGTGGAACAGAATCTTCAAGATCCATTCTGCGCCAGCTCCCAGCCAAAGATGCAACTGGTCAGCCTTATCATACAACCCAAGAAGACCATCTGTGTGGATAAACAGTGTTGGTTTAATCTCCCTACTAGGCTGGCCCAACGACCACTTGGGCCTTGACCTCGCGCCCTGATCGGGGGCGCCCAGCCCATCCATGGCTGGCTGGCCCCCGTCGCACTGTGCAATAAATAGAGGTGGGGGCCGGCGATTCTCAATACGAGGTTCACCGTGAGCCACTCCACCCCACCGACAAACCCTAACAACGATCTAAGTGAGGGGCACAGACAGCGACGGGAAGCACCGCCGCCACTCCCGCGGTGGCATCGCCATCTCCTCCGTCGGTCGCCATAGTGGTGGCTAACTCTATGCCATTCTGCGAGCCTAGAGAGAAAGGGGAGGAGAAGAATGAGAGTTAGGGTTCAGGGGAACGGCGGACGCTGTCGGTTTTGTTCCAGCGAGAACGCTGGCCAGCCGTCGGATGCGATCAACGGCTTGGTTGCGGCCTGGGCGCGGGGGAGGGCCCCGCGGGTGCCTGGTCGTAGGCCAGAATCACGGCTGGGCCACTGATGCGCGCTGGGCCGGAGCGCTGGCACGCGCCCTTCGGGCCGAAACGGCTATGTGCACAGTGAAATATTGTTTTTTATTTTTCTAGAAACTATTTTAATGTAAATTTGATGAATTTGAGTCAATTTTGATGCAAATCTCTATGTATTTTTTGTCCAGCGATAATTTTGTTCAGAGAACAGCAAAGTATTTTAAGAGTTTCTAGAAAATAGAATTATGGAATTTATTAATGTTTCCGCTGCGTATTTAAAGTTGTTGTTTTCATTATGTAACATCGAACCCTATGTTATCCTTGCTGTAAGATTGGAACCTTGATGGTTTGGATGTAACCTATTAGACATGCTTGTGCTCCATGTATGTGGGCCTTTAATAAATTTCGTCCTAGTGGTCGGTAAACGTCGTTGTTTGTAAGTGCACCGCATTAATGCGTCAATTGATGCACTTGATGGTGTTCAGTGGTTGTGATGAATTATTGTGCCTTTGTTTGTTGTATGAATTCATTCTCTCTAATAGAATCCGTTTGGCATAATAAGACAATTCATCTACAAATTTTCCACATCGTCAATGCTCATTGGCTATGCATTTGCAAATGGCGTACAATCTTCGTTGTGGCTATGGCGTTAGGATGAGGAACAACCACCACCTGCTCCGCCACCACCCACACCAGCAGAGCTGATGCAAACAGTTGTCGAGAGTCAGCGCCTGTTAGCTGAGGCCATGTGTCAGCTAGTCAACCGTGATGCTCGACATGGTCGTCAGGGGCCAGAGCCAAATCAGCATAGTAATTTCAAGGACTTCCTCGACACTAGGCCCCCGATCTTTAAGGAGGTAGAGGAACCTCTGCAAGCTGGTGAATGGCTAAATGCTATTGAGCAAAATTTCTGCCTGCTTCACCTAACAGATGAGCTGAAGACCGAGTATGCTTCTCACCAATTGCATGGCCTAGCAGGTATTTGGTGGAACCATTACCGCTCTACGCTGCCCCCTAATGTCCAAATTCCATGGGACTAGTTCAAGGCGGCTTTCTAAGGAAATTATATTCCTCCTGGTTTGATGGCGATGAAGCATACTGAGTTTATGAAGTTGACTCAAGGCAACAAGAGTTTAACTGAATACCTGCAATCCTTCAATAACCTTGCAAGGTATGCAACTGAGTTTGTTGATACTGATGCTAAGAAGATCGCTAGTTTCAAGCATGGCCTCAGTCTCAAATTGATGAAAACCATGGGCACTAGCAAGTGCGCCACATTCAATGAGTTTATCAGTGATGCTCTGACTCACAAGAACAACAATTCTATCTATGCTACTTCTAAGAGCCGCAAAAGGGCTTTTGAGGCGGGTTCTTCATAGTCCAGGGCTCCAGTTGCACCGAGGGCTCCTTTTTGTCCTCCTGCAACGAGTGTTAAGTTCCATCCCCCGCAGAAGAAGGCTCCTGTCAAGACTGGGTTTCGCAAGGCTTATACAGTTTCTCTTCCGAAGGGTAATTCTAGCCAAGGCAGCTCCAGTGTCCCTCCTAGTAACATGACATGCTGGAATTGCAACAAGCCAGGTCATTGGGCTAGGAAGTGCCCTTATCCTAAGAAGAATGCAAATCAAGGTGGTCATCAGGGGCAAGTTCATTATACTAGTATTGAAGATATTCCCTCAGGTGAGGTAGTCACTGCTGGTAAGTTTCTAGTTGACCAACATTCCGCAGTGGTGCTATTTGATTCGGGTGCTTCGCATTCATTTATAAGTCCTATGTTTGCATAAAAGTTTCCACACAAATTACACACCATTGAGAGTGGGGGTTATTGTATTAGAGCTGCGAGTGGTAATATTCCCACAAATCAAGTAGTTAGCGATGTAGAACTTGAAATTGAAGGGCGAAAGTACTTGGTTACTTTAGTAGTTTTACCTGGACTGGGCATAGATGTCATTTGGGTATGAATTAGATGAGCAAGATTGGGGTACTAATTGATACATCAACACGAGTGGTTATGCTCAGAGATCCTACTGATTAGAAATGTTTTCTAGTGCAACTTCCCTAGAAAATTAATCCCTCTGGTGAAGCTCATGCTGTGCAAGCGAAGTCAATAGCTGATATTCCCGTAGTATGTGAGCTTCCTGATGTATTTCTCGATGAATTGCTAGGATTGCCTCCAGATCATGATGTGGAGTTTAAAATAGAGTTGTTGCCTAGCACGACACCAATCTCTAGAAGGCCGTGTAGGATGCCTCCGAACGAACTAGCTGAACTTAAAGTCCAGTTGAATGAACTTTTGAGGAAGGGGCTGATTTGTCCTAGTTCATCTCCGTGGGGTTGTCCTACTGTCTTTGTGAAGACGAAGGATCAGTCGTTATGGATGTGTGTAGATTATAGACCTCTTAATGCGGTTACTGTCAAGAATAAGTATCCTCTACCACGCATCGATATCTTGTTTGATCAGTTGTCTAAAGCCAAAGTCTTTTTCAAGATTGATCTGAGATCTGGCTATCATCAAATTAAAATTTGCCCTGAAGATGTCCTAAAAACTGCTTTCTCTACGAGATACGGTCTCTATGAGTATCTTGTTAGGTCCTTCGGATTGACCAACGCCCCCGCGCACTTCACGTACTTGATGAATTCGGTGTTTATGCCCGAATTGGACAAGTTCATGGTGGTATTTATAGATGACATCTTGATTTATTCTGAGAATGAGGAAGATCACGCTAAACATTTGAGTGTAGTCCTCACAATACTACGTGAGCATTAGCTGTATGCAAAATTCAGCAAATGTGAATTCTAGCTTCGTGAAGTACCTTTCCTTGGGCATGTGTTGTCCGATGGTGGAATTATGATGGATCCCACCAAGGTACAAGAAGTATTAGACTAGAAGGCTCCCATCTCGGTGCATGAGGTTCGGAGTTTTCTAGGATTGGTATGTTATTATCGTCGCTTCATCCTAGACTTCTCTAAAATAGCCAAGCCGATGACTCGATTGCTGCAAAAAGACATGAGGTTTGTTTGGACTCCCGAGTGTGACGCAGCTTTTCACAAACTGTGAACCCTTCTAACCTCGGCTCTGGTGTTGGCGCAACCAGATATTGAGAAACCTTTTGATGTGTATTATGATGCATCAGGCACAGGTTTGGGGGTGTTCTTATGCAGGAAGGCTGAGTGATTGCTTATACCTCTCGCCAACTTTGGAAACATGAGGTGAATTATTCAACGCATGACCTAGAACTCGCTGTAGTTGTTCATGCTTTGAAAGTCTAGCGACATTATTTGTTGGGCAGTGTGTGCAATATCTATACTAACTATAAAAGCCTCAAATATATCTTTACCCAACCAGAGTTGAACATGCGTCAAAGAAGATGGCTCGAGCTGATTAAGGATTATAATCTCCAAGTTCACTATCATCCTGGCAAGGAGAACGTTGTGGCCAATGCTTTAAGCCGTAAGTCCCATTGTCATTCCTTGGTTGAAAGTGGTTTTCATCTATCCTGTCTTCTACATTCGTTAGTCCTACACCACATCACTATCAGTGGCACTCTCAAGAGTAAAATTATTGAGCTACAAAAGTCTAACACCGGCATATTCCACATCAAGCGTAAGATGAAAGAGCAAGAGCTCAAGCATTTCCGAGTATATGAGGATGGAGTGGTGTGGTTTAAAGATAGATTAGCTGTGCCTAAGGATTGAGAGCTTAGGAATCAGATTATATCTGAAACCCATTCCTCTAAGTTGTCTATCCATCCGGATAGTAGTAAGATGTATCATGATCTGAAGCCACACTATTGGTGGACCAAGATGCGGAAAGAGATAGCTGCATATGTTGCTAAGTGTGATACTTGTTGTAGAGTTAAAGACGTGCACATGAAAGCTGGATTAATTCAGCCACTTTCTATTCTGGGTTGGAAATGGGAGGAAATAAGTATGGATTTCATTGTTGGACTCCCTCCCACTGTTAAGAATCATGACTCTATTTGGGTAATTGTAGACCGTCTAACCAAATCGGCTCACTTTATTCCTATCCGAGCAGACTATCGTCCTACTGACTATGCTGAGTTGTATTTCAATCAGATAGCCTAACTCCATGGAATCCCTCATACTATTGTTTCTGACCGAGGTCTACAGTTCACTGCTCGCTTTTGGAAGCACTTGCACCATCTTTTGGGGACCAAGCTAGTGAGAAGCTCCGCTTATCACCCCCAAACGTTAGGGCAGACTGAATGGGTTAACCAAATTTTAGAAGATATGTTGAGGGCATGTGTTATTTTGTCCAAGGGATCATGGGAAAATGGTTGCCGTTAGTAGAATTTTCGTACAATAATAGCTATCAAGAGAGTATTAAGATGGCCCCGTTTGAAGCATTGTACGATTGAAAGTGTAGAACCCTGTTGAATTGGGTAGAAGCTGGTGAAAGGAGATATTATGGTATTGATTTTGTTGAGCAAGCTGAAGAACAAGTTCGTACGATCAAAATACATATGGCTGCAGCCTAATCTAGACAGAAAAGTTATACTGATCGCCGTAGAAAACCAATTGAGTTTGAAGTTGGAGACTTCGTTTATGTGAAGGTTTCACCTATGAAGAGTGTCAAACATTTTGGTGTGAAGTGAAAGCTTGCACCGAGATATGTTGGTCCTTTCCAGATCATAGGAAAAAGTGGAGCAGTCACATATAAGATCCAATTGCCTCCTAAAATGAGAGTCATTTTCAATGTCTTCCATGTATCTCAGTTAAAGAAATGTCTTTGAGTTCCTGAAGAAAGGGTTCCATTGGGGGATATCAAACTAGAATCTGATTTGACTTATGAAGAGAGGCTAGTTTGTGTGATTGACACTTGTGAACGAGTGACTCAGAGTCGAGTGGTTAAGTTTTATAAAGTGATGTAGAGTAATCAAGGTAGTGAGAGTGATGCTACATGGGAAAGAGAAGATTATTTACAAGAGGGTTATAAGGAATTCTATCAACAATGGTACGCTTTCCAAATCTCAGGATGAGATTTTTATAATGGGGGAGGGCTATAACACCCCAGGTGTTTGGATTCCACATTTGCATTTGCATTTCATAAGCATGAGCATCATTCATCTCATTTATGCCTTTGTTTTGCTTGAAACATGAGCATGTAACATGTCAATGGGTGCTTGTTTCATAATTGTTTGCTTATGAAATGCGGTTGGTGTGACTTGTAGATTCAACATGGGTTGTTGACACTTTGAAACATGTCAAACCTGCTGGTGTAATTTGGCAAGCTTAATTGTTGTAACAAATTCTTGAAACATATGAAACAGGGTATTGAAACAAATGAATGAATTGCTTGCTTTGCTTGTTTAAACATATGTGACACTTGGACATTTGTGTAGCCACTATGTAGAGTGGTTAACTAGGTCTTAAAACACCTTAACTACACTTAGGATAATTAGTGGATCAATGTTCATGTTAACCTAAATGACCAAATTGCCCTCCTAAGTGGTGTTGACTAGGTGTTGACCTATAGAGTGTTTTGTTTGACTGTTTAAAAAGTCCGACCTAGATGTCTTGTATGGATGGGCACCCTTAAACAAAGTTGTAGAAAATTTGTTAGGGAACAAAAGTTGAAATATGGGCATCTCATGAAAATGAACAGAACACCCTCAAAAGTGGCCCACTAGTCAGCTGGGGTATTGTTTCCCTAGTAATTAGAGATGTACATCTGCTGAAATGGCCAAAAATGTCCATCTTAGACTCCAAATCTGTCAAAGTCATCTATAGAAAAGTTGTGGAAAATTTTATAAGCTACCAACTTTATTTTTGGGTCATCTCATGAATCTCCCTCTAACCCTCCCAAATATTCAGCATTTCTGCTGTACTGGATTCCTGTTATCTCCTCAAACCAGTTCCTGTTCTTTACCTTGTATCTCTCCAACTGTGCTGATCTGGACTTGACTCATTAAAACAAAGTTGTAGAGAATTTCTCAAGCCCCAACTTTGTCAATTGGCTCACCTCGAGATTCAGCCCGGATCATGATATATAGGACAAGGAAATTGCTGCTGTTCCTGGCTTTGTAATGTTGCAATGTTTCATTACATGTTGCATGTGTTGCAGTTCAAACTGAACGGGGGGATGGCCAACCAGCCTCAGGGCCTGACAACCGCGTGGGCGCGCCGTGGCATCCGCATTGATGAGATACAGGCCCGATCTTCCGAGAGGTAACCGGTAAGTTCGACTTGTGGAGATCTCGACGTTGGCGATCCGGCTTCAAATCAGACACGATTCGAACCCTGCAACCATTACACCACTGCTCCGTTGGTTATCAACCAAGCACAACTTGATTGACCTCGCCAAGAAGGCTTTCCCTGCAAGTGAATCGAAGAACACAAGCAAGAAGGTAAAAACATGCAATTTGAAATTGCAAATATGAATGATGCGAATATCAATATAGGGTTCAAGAACTCGGTTCCAAAGGACTAATCGACACAGTGGAGGAGATCAAGAACAGGGGCCCTGGATCACTGTAAAAGGATTTGTCACCACAGTTACAATGAACGATTCAGTTTCTCGATGGAAAACTAAACTCTAAACAAAACCCAATTGTCTAGCAGCGGCGGTGGCTGTTTTTATAGTCTAAGACTCGACCTAGGGTTGAGGACGACCAGGGGTTGGGCGCCCACAACTTGGGCTTAAGGCCCGACACGATACATGGCCAAGTTGGCCCAAATAGGTGACACAGCACCTTGTCGTGGTCACATAGAATGATCCACGGACCTTCTGGAGCTGGGACTAGATCCAAAACGATGGCGTCGTCGTCCCCTTTCCAACACATCCAAGAACGCCCCGTTTCGATGTTGTATGTGAGAGTTATGACCAAAACAGTGACGGCGTGTCTGCTGAATCCGAGGGTGACGTGGCAGCTGAGTTGGGAACGAATTGTAACTTGGGGAAGACCATAGCGTCGGTGTGTCCAGCGTGGCGATGTCCTCATCATCCTCCTCTTCTTGAATTGGAGTCGTCCTCGACTCCATCTTGGCGATGTCCTCATCATCCCCTCCTTCTAGAATTGGAGTCGCCCTCGACTTCATCCCATCATCAACGAACTCCTGCAAAAGGTTAGTGACAGCAGGCAATGCACCAGACATAATAGGTTGACAAAACATAGTATAACATGGTGCATCAGGATTATCACATAACTCAGCAGTAGCAGAAGTTGTAGCAAGAAAAGTACCTCCTTTTAACTTAATCCCATTATTTTTAGCAATGTCAGTTGGAGGTTTATTTTTAATCTCTTTAGCATGTTTAATAATTTCCGTAGGAGACAAAGGCAGCAATGTAATTTTCTTATCCTTATGTACAATAGTGTATGTATTAGTTCTACCATGGTGTATAGCATCATTATCAAATTCCCATGGACGACCTAACAAAATAGAACAAGCTTGCATAGGGACAACATCAAAATCAGCAGTATCATGATAAGAACCTGTGAAAAAGCTAATGCGTGCTGATTTAGTTACCTTAGTCTTACCACTATTATTGAACCATTGAAGTTTATATGGATACGAATGTTGTCGTGTGGTCAAGCCAAGCTTCTCAACCAAATCTGAACTCACCAAGTTATTGCAACTTCCGCTATCAATGATAGTGAGAACACGACAACCCTGCACAATGAAATACATGTGGAACAAATTGTTTTGTTGGATCTTCATCTCGTCTTCATGTCCCACACGTGTACTTAACACATGCTGCACAAGAAGGCTAGGGTAGTCCGCGGCAGCAGCCACAGAGTCAATGATGATGGCCTCCTTGTCTTGATCGCCCTCGGTGGAATCTGCATCAATGTTAGCAGCAAGGGCTAAATCATCTTCAATATCACTAGTACTTACATATCCATCCTCGGTAGCAATGAAAGCACGACGATTGGGGCAATCCTTCATGACATGTCCCATGCCTTTGCATCGGTGGCAAATGATTTTAGCGTTGGACGAGGAGGAGCTAGTAGAAGCACCTGGAGTGGCACCTTTCTTCTGCACATTAGACAATTGACTTACCCCGGAAGACAATGGAGGTGTAGAAGGCTGTGATGCAACAGGAATCTTGGGCGTATCCGGCGTTGAACGCTGCTAAAAATTCCTTCCATTGTTAGACCTGAAAGGCTGGTGTTGTTTGCGTCCCTGTACTTCACGTTCTGCCTTAATAGCAAGATGATACAATTGGGAAAAATTGCGCCAATCTTTGTAATCAAGTATGTTCTGTATATCATGGTTTAGACCACCAAAAAATCTAGCACTAGCATCATTATCATCTTCATTTATACCACAACGGGCTAAACCAATAAGCAATTCTTGATAGTAAGCTTCTACTCCTTTATCACCTTGTTTTAAAGTTTGCAGTTTTAAACGCAAATCACGTTGGTAATAAGGAGGAACAAAACGAGATTTCATACGTTGCTTTAAAGCATTCCAAGTTTGAGGCACAACAGCAGCATTATTAGCATTGCAAAGATCACTCCACCAGAATAAAGCAAAATTAGTAAACTCACTAGTAGCAAGTCTAACTCTATGCTCAGCAGGAACATTATGTGAATCAAATTTTTGTTGAACAGCAAGCTCCCAATCTAAATAAGCCTCTGGATCAACATTACCAGCAAAAGGAGGAAGGCTAAATTTAACTTTAGCAAAAGGATCATTATTACCATGATTATTACCTCCCATACCGCGACGGTTGAAGTTGAGGCGGCGACGGGCATAACCGTCAGCATTCACATCCGCATCGTCATCACCAAAATCATCCGTATCGTCATCAACAGCACGATGAGGTGGAGGACGTTGCTCGAGTTGTTCAATGCGGGTGACCAGATTATTCACATTGCGCGTCAGCTCGGTCATAAGATTGCGTTGTTCAGTGATGAACGTTGTAAGCTCGCCCTTGGACACAAAATCATTGAAGTCCGTCGGAGATCCTGCCATGGTTAGAAGATAGAAAAAGACAACACCAAAGTATTATCCCTATCAACTAAAAGGAACCAAGTGGTGGTGGTGGCGGTGGTGGTGGTGAAAGTGGAATGCAAAATCACAAGCGGCTTACCACCGTCTTGCCTGTATTCTTACCAACGCCAAACAAGAGCAATCCAACGTGGCGAAGCATCTGTTGTTGAGCGTGGGTAACAGTTGCAAGATGAACCTGTGCTGACAGAAGAATATGTGGAGCTATGGGTAGGCACACAATATGACAGCAAGGATTAGCAATTAACGAATACAGATTAGCGATTGTTCAATCCGGATCCAAAGTACAAATCACAGCTGCTGGCTAAGATGTGTCGAGACGTAGCGCAACAAGGTGAAAACAAAGGATGATGGAAAGAACGCACAGAACAAGCAAATAACTGGATTTTTTCGTTTTCCTGAATTTTTCCCTGATTTTCCAAAAAGGCACTAGTAGGAATCAAACTTTTTTATTTTTTCACTATTTTTTTATATTTTTCTCTGAACAAGGATCACAAAAGATGCAACCACAAAAATTGGCACCTACAACTGAGGTGGGATGTGGTCTACAGAAAAACAGCACGTTCTCTGAAAAGCGTGCAAAAGCTTTGATAATTTTTTTTTCTTTATTTTCCTGATTTTTTTTGGCAATTTTGACGAAACCAAACAGGGCGAAGCCTAGTTTGGGTCGGCTCCAAATGGAGTCAAGAAGCTGCTGTAAAAATTTCAGATTTTTCTGATAAACGAGCGAAAAGTTATGCCTGTTTTACCGAAGGTATCTCAAGTTATGTTTTGACTGGAGGCACAACACGAAAGCGACAGTTAGGGCAAAGCGTCCCTAAACTCCAACACCGATCACAAGATCGTCCCTGTGACTCCAACAGCGACAGTAGGTATGCGCCTGATGATGTAAGGAGGGCTGCGATGCAGGCAAAAATAAGAGCGGCTTGCAACCTATCTAGGGTTTACGCGGCGGCGAGAAGTCACACAAGGCGGCTAGCGGGGGCAAGTCGAGTAATGTGGTGGCTTCGACTTGTTGTGTAGGAACGGTGGATGGGATAGCGGCGGAAAACAAAAATCACAGCAACGGGCGATTGAACTACGACCACGAACACAATCCTAAACCAGCAAGAAGACTCGACCACGGACACAAACTCAACAACGCGAATCTGAAACGAAATTGTAAAGGCACAAAAGGTGATAGGACAGCGGAAATTGAAATATTTTTTTGGGCTTTTTGTGGACACTAGGTAATGAACAAATATGAATCTAAGGCAAACGAGAATATACCTCGCGGTAAACCTAAAATCTCTGATACCAATTGATGAGATACAGGCCCGATCATCCGAGAGGTAACCAGTAAGTTCGACTTGTGGAGATCTCGACGTTGGCGATCCGGCTTCAAATCAGACACGATTCGAACCCTGCAACCGTTACACCACTGCTCCGTTGGTTATCAACCAAGCACAACTTGATTGACCTCGCCAAGAAGGCTTTCCCTGCAAGCGAATCGAAGAACACAAGCAAGAAGGTAAAAACATGCAATTTGAAATTGCAAATATGAATGATGCGAATATCAATATAGGGTTCAAGAACTCGGTTCCAAAGGACTAATCGACACAGTGGAGGAGATCAAGAACAGGGGCCCTGGATCACTGTAAAAGGATTTGTCACCACAGTTACATGAACGATTCAGTTTCTCGATGGAAAACTAAACTCTAAACAAAACCCAATTGTCTAGCAGCGGCGGCGGCTGTTTTTATAGTCTAAGACTCGACCTAGGGTTGAGGACGACCAGGGGTTGGGCGCCCACAACTTGGGCTTAAGGCCCGACACGATACATGGCCAAGTTGGCCCAAATAGGTGACGCAGCACCTTGTCGTGGTCACATAGAATGATCCACGGACCTTCTGGAGCTGGGACTAGATCCAAAACGATGGCGTCGTCGTCCCCTTTCCAACACATCCAAGAACGCCCCGTTTCGATGTCGTATGTGAGAGTTATGACCAAAACAGTGACGACGTGTCTGCTAAATCCGAGGGTGACGTGGCAGCTGAGTTGGGAACGAATTGTAACTTGGGGAAGACCATAGCGTCGGTGTGTCCAGCGTGGCGATGTCCTCATCACGCATGCCAGCCGCGGGCCGACTGGTCAGGCTGCGAGGGCCTCAAGGCCGCAACGACGTCCACCGCTCGCCCCTCACTCCATTTCGCCTCCTCTTCTCCCTCTATGTGCTCGCCGAGGCAGAGGAGCAGACTGCCATCGCAGCCACAGCTCCATCCTACTCGTGCACCGCCGTCACCATGCCATTCTCAAATCCCACAGCACAAAGCTCCGCCCTCACTTCCTCTAGCTTCTTCATCCCTCTATTGAGCCTATCGTCGCAAGGTGAGGGAGTACTCGTCGATTCCGCCACCGCTGCCATGAGCTTGACATCGCCGGAGTCCAAGCTCACCGTGGTCGGGGTAGTTAGGGAACCATTCATCCTTTCTTTTCTTCCTCGTTAGCTCCGCCTTGGTCTGGTGAAGCTCATACCGATCTCAGACGAGGCAATGCGGCCTCGCCGTCGCTGGCGCACCGCCACCGAGCGCCGCCGTCTGCCTTTGCCAACGGCGAGCATGTTTCGTTGAGGTTGAGTGGGGGAAAGTAGCATGCCTAGGTGTGGTTTGGGTTGGGGAGCACGATGGGATGCTTGGTTTCACTGGAGGAGTCACCGGCGGTGAGCTATCGCCGACCGGAGTGCTCCTCTGCTCTGGCGTGTGGGTGATAGGTGGAGCCGGCCTGTCAGCTCGGCCGGGTGGGAAATGGCCGTGGGCCACGTAGTTAAGCAGGACAGCCCAGTAGCCGGTTTAGGGTTTTCGTTTTTTGTTTTTCTTTTATTATTTTCATAGATTTGAATCCTAGTTTGTAAAATCCATATCTTAAGAAATGTAGATCCAAATGAGGTGATTCCAATTTTGTTAGGTTTAGTATAAAGTGTAGTATTTAGGAAAAATATAATATGTGCACTTTTTGTGTAAAAATTTGGAAACCTAAATAGAAACTAGAAAGGTGTTTTAAAATGGATTCAAATTTGTTAATTTTATAACTAGAGTTCTAGTCTCCAAAAATTATGAAATTTGGTAAGTGTTATGTTCCAAGTATATGCTAGGTTTGGTAAAAATTTGAGGGTCAGTGCTTGAGTAATTTTCAAGTTATGCCTTTGTCATTTTATAGTTATTGATACTTGAATGAATTTTCATAATTTTTCTATATGTTCAATGATTATGAAATTTTGTGGAGAGTGTCCTGGTACTTTAGGATTGCTAGGAAAAATATTGTTTCTGTTATTTGATACTTTCAACAGGATTTCTTAATTATTCTAGAAT
Organism: Saccharum spontaneum; assembly: GCA_022457205.1. NCBI lineage: Eukaryota > Viridiplantae > Streptophyta > Magnoliopsida > Poales > Poaceae > Saccharum > Saccharum spontaneum. Next base: position 21,004,472 of record CM039593.1, on the reverse strand, counting down.
CAGCCCTGCTGGCTTGATAATTTTGTGTAGGGTGTTCCTATTGGCAACTTGGGCTCAAATTGTTACAGTAGTTTACTAGTAGTGTATAGGGTCACCATAATTTTTGTATTATTTTATGAACAGTTTGCATATAGGTTTATTTTTCCACTTAATTAACTAATGAAATTAAGAAAGGGATTAAAGTAAATGATTTGAGTTGGCATCCCTTACTTTCTGGTGGTTTTGTGTTATATGTGAACTAGTGGTGCCATTGGTTTGGCCAAAAGGTTGGTTTGGCACATAAGTAAATATTTAATTTTAACATTTTTAGGCCTTCTGGATAGTTGGTAGCATTTATGGGGTTAGGCATTGATAAATGTGTTTGCTGAGAATCTTGTGAATACCAAAGTTGTAGCAAACTTCTTAAACTAGTTTGTGTCAAAATTTGGTGGCATTTGGCCCTGTAGTTTAGGATTTCTATTAGTTTGAAGTTGCTGTCCAAAAATAGCTGTTCTCTATTTGGAGAGGACAGATTTCTGCAACTTCAAGAATTTGACTAGGTAAACTTGGGAATCAGGTCTTAAGGTCTGAAAAGAATTTGTATAGCATTTCATAAGCTTTCCAGATTGTCTTGTGTCATGTAATTTGGATTTATAGATCTCTAGTTATGGTAAAAAGACTGAGCTGCTATCCAGATCCTAGTTGTGCTAAAATATGTTTGTGTTTATGTGGGCCTAAGTAATGTTGCTCTTGTTGGTTATTCAGGTGCTAGGTCCTTAACAGAGGAAGAGCAATTCTACATTAAGTTGTGTAGACTTGGTAAGTACTTCTCTACCGGAGAAGATATTTGCACATATTGGTAAAGTGATTTGAATAGAGTGTCAAATGGTTACTGCAGTCACATTTGCATTCACCAAGCATGTTGCATTCATTCTTATGCATCCATGAAATTTATTTGTGCATCCATGCAATAGGTGTTTCGAAGGGGTGATGCTTCTGGAGTTTGAGGGAGCACATCAGGAGGAGGAGCAGGAGCAGCCGCAGGAGCCCGAGGTGCTGACCGGCGAAGGAGTTTCTGAAGAAGAGCTGCCCGAGTGCCCAGATCACCGCCCCTCGTCTTTTCTGAAAGGCAAGCCCTAGTGCATGCTAACCCCAACATTTGTATACATATCATTTGAGTACTTTTACTTGTTTATTGCATTAAGTTGTAGGAGTTGAGTGAAAACAATTGCTGCATTATATCTATCCTTGTTCAGATATCGAACCTGAATCCCAATTAAAGTTTAGGCACGTGTTATTGCTTAGCCCTACTTAGTGCGGTAGAAGTCAGGTGATTTCCTGTCATCCGCGAGCTTTAGGTGAAAGTGGGTCACGGTTGGCTATATTTGCTATCGTGGAAGGAACCATGCTTGAAAATGAAATTAAGACGGGCGGGAGTTCGATAGTGCAGCTGCAAGACACTTCAAGTCTTGGGTGCGAAGCTATGCCCGTCTGAGTCGTTTAAGGACCGATTCGCTGTACGTCCTTGAGTCATGTTGAACGCAGTCTAACACTTAGTTAGCGGGAAAAGCCGTTCCGACCGTGAAGCCAAGTAATACAGTTTAGGCCGGGAATTGAGGGGTTCAAGTACGCATTCTGGAGGAAGTAAGGATGTGCTTGGGGACATTGGCATAAGACCAAGGGGGGGTTAAAGTCCCTATCACCTGACAGAGTGTTGCCCTTGGGGATGCAGCATCAGTCGAACCCATGATTCCTAGACTGTACCAAAGGTGACTTGTGCGACCCTGGCACGGGGTCTGCGCGGTTTGTGTTAGAAATACCCCTTCAGCTGGATAGGAATTCGATTTGAATCACCGTCACTCCCGGTTAGTGAGCGCTTGACTTGAGCAGCGGCAACATTGATTCAATTAATTGAACGGATGGTTAACTGGATGATGATTTAATCGTTGCCTCAATTTATACCTGCTATGGTTATTAATGTTTGCTTAATAATTAAATGATTGTTTAGCACAGGTGCTAAGATAGATGACAGGTTAATGCTAAAAATCACTGCTGGCATAGGTTAAAAGAGTTACTATTACTTATGCTTTTCTGCAAATGAAATGTCAGCCAACTCCACTTAAGAAAAGCCTTGCATGATCCTTGGTGTCCTTTATTTTTATTTTGACATGTAAGTCTAGCTAAGTACATTCTCGTACTCAGGGTTTATTCCCTCCTATTGCAGATGACATGCTTTACCAAGGCTTCTGTAAGTACTGTCTCCACCCAGCGGATGACGAGGACTAGATCACTTGGGCGTGATCGTCTTTTAGTCTACTTTCCTTAATGCTTTTGTGGGAATGTGATCTGTAATATTGGCAGTCGTATTTGAACTAAGTGTGTGTACAACTTATGCTTCCGCAACTTTCTAAATCTGGTTTGTAATAATTGTGACTCCAATATGTTGTAAGCTTCTCTTAAGTACTTGTGAAATGTAACATGTGATGTGTTATGTTGAATGATGCGATCTTGGTTGTAATCAAGTTGGTTTGAAATCCTTCATGATTTTGATTGACTACCAGAATTATATGGGTTCAAGTTCGAAAATTTAGGCGTTTCGGCACTCGTTTTTGTACTTGTGCTCATATAATTTGGACGGTTCTGTTATAGAACATCCACCTGAAAACACAATCCATGTAAAGTGAGAACATAATAACAACAATTGCATGTCTTAGTTCCAACGTTGGTCAAAATTGAAACATACAACTATTCTTTACAATAATTCTACATCACCGTTGGGCAGAAATAGAACCGCCGCGTTCTCGGGGATACCAGTGGCCAGGATGCTCAGGACTTTTAACTCACCTGCCCTTGGACCCTCTGGCTCCCTTCCGAGGCGACTTTCACTTTTCGGCTTCGCAGCCTGAGTTGAGCTACTAGGCTTCGCGGTCGGCAACCTTAGGCCGGCCAGCTAAATGTCAGGCATGCGTTCAAAATGACATAGAAGGCTCCAGGTCTCGGTCCTTAATCGACACAGACGGGGATAGATCCACACCCAAGACCTCCATGCCTTGTTGCTTCACTATCGTCATCCCGCCCGGTCTCATTTCATTTTATTAACACATGGTTCACTTTCACGATAGCAAGTATAGCCAACCGTGACCTGATAAAGCCCTATATCTCACAGGTGACAGGAAATCACCCGACTTCTACCGGTCTAATTTAGCAGGGCTAAGCATAGATACGATCCTGTCTACTTGGGATCCAAGGTTCGAATTGCTGGACAAGGAGTGTTATCAATGCAGCAAGGGTTTCCAACCAACTCCTATCACGTAATGCAACAATACATATAACATGTATAGATAGACAATTGCTTTGTAAGTAGGAGGCTTATAATGCTCCGGGGCTTGCCTTAACCGAAAGAAGAGAGATCGAGGTTCGGCTTCAAGAACGATTCCCACGTCTTCTCCGGCTTCGTCGGACCGGACCTCCGGCTCTCGAACGGACTTCAACTTCGGGTCCCACGCCCAGCGGGACTTCGCTCGTAACATGATTCTTGGCACACCTATTGCATGTATATGCATCCAATGAATTTCATGTATGCATCCAAAAATGACATGATGATTTATGGACGTGCATGAATGATGTGAAGATGAATGCAATGACATTGCAACATTGTAAGCACAAAACCAAGTTATGTGGTGCTCTATTCAAATCACTTCAATCTTAGGTGCAAATTTCCTCTCCGGTATTGACATGTTTAAACATTCCTAAGAAACCACTAAGTATCACAAAGTTAAGATTAAACACGCACGTAACAAGATTCCAGACATTAGTATTTACAACATATTATCAACAGTAGCTAAGAAAACTCACAACTGGAGTTCTACCAATCCAAATGACCTGAAAGAGGACATTCTGGAAAGCTTATGAAATTTTCTACATTTCATTTATAAACATCTAAGCATGATTTCACCATTTACCAAGTTAAAATGGCATACATACAGAATCTGTTCTAAAAGACAAAGAGTACTTCTAAAACTGAACCCAACTTGGAACAGCTGTCATTTCTGAACTATAAGTCCAAATGCTACCAAAATTTACCAGCAACTAGTTCATGAAATTCTCAACAACTTTGCTATAGATCACCAAGCATGAAAACATCATTATCATAGGTTAATTCTTTTAGCTAGCAATTCTGTCCAGAAATGGCAGAATCACTAAATTAAATAATTACTGATGATTCAAAAGCACAATTGGACCAAACCAAGTTTACCAACTTGTTGTGCATACCAAAGAAACATCAGAAAGTATAATGCCAACTTCTAAATAAATTATTTAATATTCTTTTATAATTTATTTAGTTAATGAGGTGATTAAAGAAACATATAGTAAAACTATATATAAAAATCTACAAAAATTACAGTAGCCACCTAATGCTTCACATAGGCTACCATAGAAATTTCACTTTATTTTGCCAAGCATATAAGGAAATATCAAAAATAACAGATGGCATGTCTATTTCTAGCATAAATAGGAAACCCTATTGAAAAGTATCAAACAACAGATTTCATATTTTTCCTAGCATCCTTCTAACATAAGAACAACATTCACCAAGTTTCACCCTTACTGGATCTATAGAAAAATTATGAAAATTCACACAAGATCCATTCAAGCAAAGAAGATAATTATATAACTGCACCAAACCACATCCAAATTGAATGAAAATTTAACCATAAGCTATTCATGGTATGAGCAGTTCACTATAAAAATTTCATGTCATTTGGAGCTTCACAGAAAGAGATATCATTTTCTCCTTTTTCTTCATGGATAAAAGATATAATTAATAACCATTTAATTCATCACAAAACATGGCACATTTTATATTTTTATAATAAACTAGACATTATGTAGAGCACACCAAAATTTAAAGCACCTCAATTGGACCTCTAGAACAGGAGATATACATTTTTGAAGTTTGCACAAGAATCAAATAAATAAATTGAAAACAGAACCCTACTCTACTTCGGGCCGGCCCAATTTCGCTAGCATCGGCCCAGCACACGGCTCGGCCCGCGGCCGGTTTGGCCCGACCAGCAACACAGGGGGGAAATCCCGTGCTCTGACATGCGGGCCCAGCCCGACAGGGACACGGGACAGGGGAGGGGATGCTCGCCGGCGATTGCTCGCTGCCGGTGACGACTCCGGCGAGCCCGAGGGCACCGGCACGCTCACCTCGACTGTGCACAACGATTGGTATAGCTAATTGACACTACGACCATGGCTAGGGGGGTGGCGGCGGCAGTGGCGGCCATGACCGCGTGCTTGCCGGCTCCGGCGAGCTAGCAGCGGCTTGACCCCAAACGGCCTACCCGCGAGCACCAGCACATCGAGGCGAACATAGAACACCGGAGAGGGGAGGCGGTAAGGGCACCGAGAAGCACGGCCACGCGCGAGCTCAGCTTGGCGGGGACAATGGCGGCCGCGGTGGAGGCGCAAGCTCGGCGAGCTCTACTTGAGGTCAAATGGTTGTGTGGTGTGGTCCACGATGTAGAGGAGCTCACGGTGCGACTGTGGTTATGAGGAATTGGGTGGTGGTGCTCGACTGTGGTGGATTTTTCGGTGGCGGCCGCTGGTGCTCCTCCGGTCGCCGCATGCTCGGTGGAGAAGGAAACAGGGAGGCAGAAGGAATGAGCAGCGAGGAAGGGAGGCCGGGGTGCGTGGCGCCTTCACGAGCACGAGCATGGTGCAACCCCGACGCGTGGAGACCACGCAGCACCGATGTTCTGAAGACGGTCGGCCATGACGCGAACGCGTTCGGATTTCTGACTCTGAAACGATCGACCTCAATGCAGTCCCGTGCATGACCTGACAGCCGGTTTTAAGTGTCCAAAAACTCTCTACCCAGGCTAAGTTAGCAAAAGTTACAGTAGGATTTTATGTAGGTCTTAGTGAGCTCTTCAATCAAGTCTACTGTCACTTGAACTGGATCGGATTGGTTTGCAAGTTACAAGCCTGCAAAGGGGTGCACTTGAAACTGTCTCAATCAATAGGTGACTGACAGTCGATATTGATCGAAGCTTAACTCCTAAACCAGCCCGAGTTAGCGATAGTTGATATTAGAAAACTTGTAGAGCTATGTGAGGGCTTCAACTTTGCCAATACTAACTTGAGCTAGTTCGGCCTGTATTTGAAACTGTAGAGCCCTAAACTAGGGTACACTGAAACTGTAAGTCAGTACACAAGACTTGGAAATTTTGCTAAGTGTTGAAACAACATGGAAACCTGACTTGTGGGCCCTGTTTGAGGATGTTCTAGCCATTTTCATGAGATGCTCATATTACAACTTTTGTCCCTCAAGAAATTTGGCACAAACTTTGTTAAGGTGGTACAGCCATGCAAAAACTCTAGGCTATCCTTTTTGTTAGGTCAAACAAGGAAGGTCCTAATGGTCAACTAGTCAAAGCATGGGTCAAGATGGAATTAGGGCATGGTATAAACATAAACCCTAGGTCATTTTGGGTTAGTAGCATGCTACAACTATTGACAAGTCCCTAATCACAAAGTAGCATCACATAAGCATGAAAGTTTCACAAGTAGGCATTGAAACACTATTAATATAACTAATGAAACATCACTAACAAAATTATTGAGACCTAATGTTGCATATGTTTCAGGAGCACATTTCACATGTTTTCAAGCATAGATGCACATGAAATGACGATGCTTATGGTAATGTCATGCCATGATCATGCATTATGAATGCATTATGAGGCTAACTAACACTAGGGGTGTTACAGCCCTCCCCCATTATAAAAATCTCATCCCGAGATTTGAAAGTCGTACCATTTTTCATAGAAAGCAGAATAGTTGTCCTTTAAATAATTCTCTTTTTCCCAAGTTGCATCACGTTCACCGTGATTACTCCAAACCACCTTGTATAATTTGACTACTCGATTTCGAGTCACCCTTTCTAGAGTATCCAGAACATATACCGGTTTCTCCTCATAAGAAAGATCGGATTTCAACTTGATGCGTCTCACATCTACTCTTTCTTCGGGAAGACGGAGACATTTCTTTAATCGAGAAACATGGAAGACTGGAAAAATGGCTCCCATTTCATGAGGTAGATTGAGCTTATAGGCTACTCTTCCACTTTTCTCAATAATCCGATAAGGTCCAACATATCGAGGCTCAAGCTTTCTTTTGATCCCAAAACGTTTTACTCCTCTCATAGGGGACACCTTCAAATAGACATGGTCACCTACTTCAAACTCAATAGGTTTCCTCCTCTTATCTACGTAGCTCTTTTGTCTAGTCTGAGCAGCTGCTATATTTTTCTGTATAGCACGAACTTGCTCCTCGGCTTCTTTTACAAAGTCAATGCCATAGAATCTTCTTTCTCCTGGTTCCACCCAGTTCAAAGGAGTTCTACACTTGCGACCATATAAGGCTTCAAAAGGAGCCATTTGGATACTCTCTTGATAACTGTTGTTGTAAGAGAATTCAGCGAGAGGCAACCATTTCTCCCAGGAGCCATTACAAGAGATGATGCAAGCTCTAAGCATGTCTTCAAGAATCTGATTCACACGCTCAGTCTGCCCCGACGTCTATGGATGATAAGCAGAACTACGGACCAAATTAGTTCCAAGATTCTGATGTAGGCGCTCCCAGAAACGAGCAGTAAACTGTGGTCCTCTGTCAGAGACAATAGATCCAGGCACTCCATGAAGACCTACGACTTCTTGGAAGTAAATGTCAGCATGTTGGTGTGGATGATAGTTACTCTTCACAGGGATAAAGTGAGCAAACTTTGTCAAACGATCAACTATAACCCAAATAGAGTCAAAACCTTTTTGGGTGGTTGGTAATCCGACAATAAAGTCCATAACAATGTCATCCCACTTCCCACCTGGAACAGACAAAGGCTGGAGTAAACCAGGCTTCATGTGAATGGCCTTAACTCTACAACAATTATCACACCTAGCGACGTAGGCTGCAATTTCCTTCTTCATCTTGGTCCACCAATAGTACGGCTTGAGGTCCTGATACATCTTACTACTACCAGGATGGATGGACAACTTAGAAGAATGGGTTTTCGATAAGATTTGATTTCTGAGCTCTCTATCTTTTGGCACAACGAGTCTATCTTTGAACCAGAGAATTCCCCTCTCATCGATTCGAAAATGCTTAGTTTCTTGCTTTTTCATTTTTCTTTTAATGTGAAATACACCAGTATCAGTCTTTTGTAACTCCATGATTCTACTTCTCAAAGAACAATCTACAGTGATATGATGGATTACAATAGGATGTAAGAGATGAGACAAATGAAAACCTTCTTCTATCAGAGAGTTGCAATGAGATTTTCTACTCAAGGCATCGGCAACCACATTTGCTTTACCCGGATGGTAATGCACCTGGAGGTTATAATCCTTAATCAACTCTAACCATCTTCTCTGGCGCATATTTAACTCAGGTTGAGTAAATATGTACTTAAGACTCTTATGATCTGTATAAATATTGCATATATTTCCAAGCAAATAGTGTCTCTAGATTTTCAGAGCATGCACTACAGCAGCTAACTCCAAGTCATGAGTCGGATAGTTAACTTCATGTTTTCTTAACTGATGTGAAGCATACGCAATAACTCGGCCTCCCTGCATTAGTACGCCACCTAAACCAGTACCTGATGCATCACAATACACATCAAACGGTTTCTCTATGTCAGGTTGCGCTAATACAGGAGCTGATGTCAATAAAGTCCGTAGAGTGCAGAAAGCTTGTTCACACTCCGGAGTCCAATCAAACTTCCTATCCTTCTCAAGTAGTCGAGTCATAGGCTTAGCTATTTTAGAGAAATCCTGAATAAAACGACGATAGTAGCCAGCCAATCCAAGAAAACTCCGAACTTCATGCACTGTAGTTGGTGCCTTCCAGTCCATAACTTCCTGTATCTTAGTCGGGTCTACTGAAATTCCCTCACCAGACAATACATGACCGAGGAAAGGTACCTTCTGTAACCAGAATTCACATTTACTGAACTTGGCGTAAAGCTTATGTTCACGCAATCTGGATAAAACAATTCTCAGATGCTCGGCATGTTCTTCTTCATTTTCATAATAGATGAGAATATCATCAATGAATATCACCACAAACTTGTCCAGCTCTCGCATGAATACTGAATTCATCAGGTACATGAAATGAGCAGGAGCATTGGTCAGACCAAAAGACATGACAAGATATTCATATAACCCGTATCTGGTTGAGAAAGCGGTCTTTGGTATGTCTTCCAGACGGATTTTAATTTGGTGACAACCAGATCTCAGATCAATCTTCGAGAATACCTTTGCTTTAGACAACTGATCAAACAAGATATTAATACGAGGCAACGGATACTTGTTCTTGATAGTGACTGCATTGAGTGGTCGATAGTCTACACACATATGCAGAGACTGGTCCTTCTTCTTCACAAAGATAGCAGGACAACCCCATGGAGAAGAACTAGGACGGATCAGCCCTTTTTGTAAAAGGTCACTAAGTTGGGTCTTGAGTTCAGCTAACTCCTTCGGCGGCATTCTATACGGTCTTTTGGAAATTGGTGCGGTACCCGGAATTAACTCAATTTTAAACTCTATCTCACGATCTGGAGGTAATCATGGCAATTCATCGGGAAAAACATCTGGAAATTCACACACTACCAGAACTTCTGCAATCTCTTTTGCTTTTGCTATCATAGCGTTAACTGTAGTCTGAGGGCTAACGTCTCTAGGAAGTTGCACTAGAAAAGCTTGTTGATCTTTTGGATCCCTCAACATAACCACTCTCGTAGAGGTATCGATCAGAACACCGTTTCCACTCATCCACTTCATACCTAAGATTACATCTAGGCCCAATCCTGGTAATACCACGAGATCTAGATCATACAGATGTCCTTCTATCTCAATCTTTGCTCCTAAGACCAACTGGTTGGTTGAAATATTATTTCCAGCAGCACTAATATTATAACCACTATTATCTAAAGTAACGACCTTCATACCATGCTTGGCTGCAAACGTTGAACTGATAAAAGAGTGGGAAGCACCTGAATCAAACAGCACAATTGCAGGATGTTGGTTTACTACAAATGCACCGGCAGTGATAATCTCACCCGTAGGAATGGATTCCACCGTGGTGTAACGAACATAACCCTTACACACATCTGCCTTATTATCATTTGGTTTATTCTGCGGAACAGGACAATCTTTGGCCCAATGACCTGACATCTTGCAATTCCAACATGGCTGGTTACTTGGCGGTGCCTTAGGCTTTCCTTTCTTAATACTGCTCCTCTTGATCGGATCCTGTTTCTGATATGGGTGATATCTAGTAGATATGCCAGGCGAATAATACTGAGGTGTAATCACCACAAGAGTATTAGTCGTAGGTGCATTAGATTCATGAGATTTCTCGTGGCTCTTAGAAGCAGCATACACAGCATTACAGTTCTCTTGAAGGATAGTATCACTGACAAACTCGTTGAAAGTTGCACACTTGCTATTGCACATGGCCTTCATCAATTTGGGACACAACCCTCTTTTAAAACTTGCGATCTTCTTGACCTCCGTATTAACAAATTCTGGAGCATATCTTGATAAGTTGATGAAAGCATGCAGATATTCTGTTACACTTTTGTCTCCTTGGGTGAGCTTCATAAACTCGGTGTGCTTGATTGCCATGAGGCTAGCAGGAATGTAATGTCCCCGAAATGCTTCCTTGAACTGATCCCAAACTACTTCCATATTCTCGGGCAGGGTACTCCAATGGTGACACCACCAAACACCTGCAGGTCCTTGCAGCTGTTGCGAAGCATATTCTATTTTCATATCATCTGCCACCTTGAGCACACGAAACTTCTGTTCGATAGTGTTCAACCATTCATCTGCTTGAAGTGGTTCTTCTGCTTCTTGAAAAATAGGAGGCTCAGTATCCAAGAAATCCTTATAGTTGCTGTACTGGGCAGGCTCAAGTTCTTGATGGACATGGTTTCTGACACTCTCGCCCAAGGCACGCTGACTGTCGGCAAGCATTTGCAGCAACTCGACAGAGGTAGGTTGCAGAGGAGACGATGACGGTCCTGTATTGCCACGACTCCGAGTGCTAGAGCGAAGCTGATGAGACATTTGCAAGTAGTTGCAACTAGTAAGAGTTGATGACGTCGGAAGGCTGCTAACGAATTATATAGGCAGGAGGAAAAGATTATATCCAACTATCCAAATTCCAATCTCAGAAGAAGGAAATCTCTTGGTTTGAGGTACTGATCTTCTGACAAGATAGGGATTGACATCCAAGGGAAAAGGTTCACGAGAAGATAACACATTGGTGTAGCTCCACAATGGATCATGACTAGCAATCCTTGATACCTGCGCGTGCCGAGCAGCACAACCTTGTGTCGCACGCCACAGGAGGCTCCCGGTTTCGTCGCGGCACCATGGAGTACTAATCGCAACACCATTACCGAACACACACCCATGAGGAATCCTCACGTGTCAGGAATCAGGGGTCTAGAAACAATATCCTCTAAAGAGGGGGTAGCAAACAAGGATGGATACAAGGGTAGAAGCAAGGGAGAGGCGAATTGCAGATCAAAACACATCCCAACTCGAGGAGATACATCTTGAAATTGTCTTGTTTTCCTTTACGGGCCAGGTATGAATTGGGTTTCAGGGCTGGCACCACTGATCACTCCACTAGGTTGGTTGACTGCCACCATTCTTCATGAAAGGAATGCAACTAATTACGGGACAACTGTTTGGAGGGAAGAAAATTTTAAAAGAATGGGATAAGCAATTTATAAGGGAGGGAGTAATGCAGAATGCAATGTATGATGCGAACATGGTGTATGCACGAACCGTATGTCCTCACAAACCTAGGAAGAATTTCAAAATTCTAGCGTATAGTTCGGTGGTATACACACGTTCTCTCAATAACGATAACTAGTCATTCTACAGGAAATGTTGTTAGTGTACCTGCAGAAAATTACATTTCAGCCCAACAATTCCCAATATAGCACACAAAGGAAAGCAGTAAACTAAATACTTTCCATACATACATCCCCCGATGTATATACTTTAGTATCAAAGCTACCCAACAGATATTCCCACAATTAAGTACCCTCATAGATACATGATTGAACATGTAAGTATGCGAGTAACCACAACTACTCTCCCCTAGACCGATGGTTGGACGGTCATGCTCTCACAACTCCCACTTACCAGGGCGTAGAGGTATTTTGATCCATACATTACCACCCAAGCGGATGGCATCCATACAATAGCACGCCGTTTGGACAACGAAACGGAAAACAAGCAAGAACCCCCAAGTTAGTACCTTAATAAGCCACCTAATAGTCCTTAATTGGGCAAATAGGATATGACCACTGGCACTCTTTAGATTAAAATTAAGATTTTTCACAAAAGCTTTTGTTTAATACACAAATGAAGTGTTTACTGTTGAATCTTGCTATGATACCAGCTGTAACGGAACCGTCCAAATTATAAGAGCACAAGTTCAAAAACAATCGCCGAAGCGATCAAATTCTCAAACTTGAGCCCATATAACTCCGGTAGTCCACGAAATCGCGAGGGATTTCAAACCAAACCGAGAGCAACCAGATCGTAATGATTCAACATAACACAACACTTGTTACAACAGTTCAAAAGTAATCTCATACATCGGAGTACAAATATTTTTATTACAAAACCAAAGTAAAGATTTGCGGAAGCAACATAATTTCTGAAACCATTTGAAGTCAAATACTGCCAGTACATAGTCACATCCTGCAAAAGCATACCAGAAGAGATACTACGGAGACCATGCCCATATGGTCTAGTCTTCACGCCCACATGGCGAAGACAATACTTGCAGCAGCAAGTACGAATCTGCTACCTGCAACAGGTGGGAATAAACCTTGAGTACGAGAAGGTACTCAGCTAGACTTACCCGTCAAAAACCAGAAACAAAGGTGACACCAAGGATTATGCAAGGCTTTATAAAGTGGGCTAGCTTGACTCATTTGCAGAAAAGCTTAATACAGATAAGTAATCAATATATGCTTTAAGTATCAAGTTGATCATCATTAACCTGAAAACTAGATTAGCACCTGTACTAGAGCAATCACTTTATTAAGATCAAACAATATTAACCATAGCAGGTATAATAAGGCTATCATCATCATTATCATCAATTCCGAACCATCATTAAACATTAGTGTATCTACGCTGGAGATAACCAGTCAAGTTTCTCAATATCCGGGAGAGACGGCGACTCGAATCGATTCCAACTCAGCTGAGGGGGTATTCCTGACACTCACTTGGCAAACCCCGCTAAAGGCAGCCATAGATAACCTTTGGTACAACTCAGGGTGGGCCCGAACAGCGCCGCGTTCTCAGGGATACCAGTGGCCAGGATGCTCAGGACTTTTACCTCACCTGCCCTTGGACCCTCTGGCTCCCTTCCAAGGTGACTTTCACTTTTCAGCTTTGTAGCCTGAGTTGAGCTACTAGGCTTCGCGGTCGGCAACCTCAGGCCGGCCAGCTAAATGTCAGGCATGGGTTCAAAATGACATAGAAGGCTCCAGGTCTCGGTCCTTAATCGACACAGACGGGGATAGATCCACACCCAAGACCTCCATGCCTTGTTGCTTCACTATCGTCATCCCACCCGGTCTCATTTTATTTTATTAACACATGGTTCACTTCCACGATAGCAAGTATAGCCAACCGTGACCTGATAAAGCCGACTTCTACCGGTCTAATTTAGCAGGGCTAAGCATAGATACGATCCTGTCTACTTGGGATCCAAGGGTCGAATTGCTGGACAAGGAGTGTTATCAATGCAGCAAGGGTTTCCAGCCAACTCCTATCACGTAATGCAACAATACATATAACATGTATAGATAGATAATTGCTTTGTAAGTAGGAGGCTTATAATGCTCCGGGGCTTGCCTTAACCGAAAGAAGAGAGATTGAGGTTCGGCTTCAAGAACGATTCCCACGTCTTCTCCGGCTTCGTCGGACTGGACCTCCGGCTCTCGAACGGACTTCAACTTCGGGTCCCACGCCCAGCGGGACTTCGCTCGTAACACGATTCTTGGCACACCTATTGCATGTATATGCATCCAATGAATTTCATGTATGCATCCAAAAATGACATGATGATTTATGGACGTGCATGAATGATGTGAAGATGAATGCAATGACATTGCAACGTTCTAAGCACAAAACCAAGTTATGTGGTGCTCTATTCAAATCACTTCAATCTTAGGTGCAAATTTCCTCTCCGGTATTGACATGTTTAAACATTCCTAAGAAACCACTAAGTATCACAAAGTTAAGATTAAACACGCACGTAACAAGATTCCAGACATTAGTATTTACAACATATTATCAACAGTAGCTAAGAAAACTCACAACTGGAGTTCTACCAATCCAAATGACCTGAAAGAGGACATTCTGGAAAGCTTATGAAATTGTCTACATTTCATTTATAAACATCTAAGCATGATTTCACCATTTACCAAGTTAAAATGGCATACATACAGAATCTGTTCTAAAAGACAAAGAGTACTTCTAAAACTGAACCCAACTTGGAACAGCTGTCATTTCTAAACTGTAAGTCCAACTGCTACCAAAATTTACCAGCAACTAGTTCATGAAATTCTCAACAACTTTGCTATAGATCACCAAGCATGAAAACATCATTATCATAGGTTAATTCTTTTAGCTAGCAATTCTATCCAGAAATGGCAGAATCACTAAATTAAATAATTACTGATGATTCAAAAGCACAATTGGACCAAACCAAGTTTACCAACTTGTTGTGCATACCAAAGAAACATCAGAAAGTATAATGCCAACTTCTAAATAAATTATTTAATATTCTTTTATAATTTATTTAGTTAATGAGGTGATTAAAGAAACATATAGTAAAACTATATATAAAAATCTACAAAAATTACAGTAGCCACCTAATGCTTTACATAGGCTACCATAAAAATTTCACTTTATTTTGCCAAGCATATAAGGAGATATCAAAAATAACAGATGGCATGTCTATTTCTAGCATAAATAGGAAACCTTATTGAAAAGTATCAAACAACAGATTTCATATTTTTCCTAGCATCCTTCTAACATAAGAACAACATTCACCAAGTTTCACCCTTACTGGATCTATAGAAAAATTATGAAAATTCACACAAGATCCATTCAAGCAAACAAGATAATTATATAACTCCACCAAACCACATCCAAATTGCATGAAACTTTAACTATAAGCTATTCATGGTATGAGCAGTTCACTATAAAAATTTCATGTCATTTGGAGCTTCACAAAAAGAGATATCATTTTCTCCTTTTTCTTCATGGATAAAAGATATAATTAATAACCATTTAATTCATCACAAAACATGGCACATTTTATATTTTTATAATAAACTAGACATTATGTAGAGCACACCAAAATTTAAAGCACCTCAATTGGACCTCTAGAACAGGAGATATACATTTTTGAAGTTTGCACAAGAATCAAATAAATAAATTGAAAACAGAACCCTACTCTACTTCGGGTCGGCCCAATTTCGCTAGCATCGGCCCAGCACACGGCTCGGCCCGCGGCCGGTTTGGCCTGACCAGCAACACAGGGGGGAAATCCCGTGCTCTGACATGCGGGCCCCGCCCGACAGGGACACGGGACAGGGGAGGGGATGCTCGCCGGCGATTGCTCGCCGCCGGTGACGACTCCGGTGAGCCCGAGGGCACCGGCACGCTCACCTCGACTGTGCACAACGATTGGTATAGCTAATTGACACTACGACCGTGGCTAGGGGGGTGGTGGCGGCAATGGCGGCCACGACCGCGTGCTTGCCGGCTTCGGCGAGCTAGCAGCGGCTTGACCCCAAACGGCCTACCCCGCGAGCACCAGCACATCGAGGCGAACATAGAACACCGGAGAGGGGAGGCAGTAAGGGCACCGAGAAGCACGGCCACGCGCGAGCTTAGCTTGGCGGGGACAATGGCGGTCGCGGTGGAGGCGCAAGCTCGGCGAGCTCTACCTGAGGTCAAATGGTTGTGTGGTGTGGCCCACGATGTAGAGGAGCTCATGGTGCGACTGTGGTTATGAGGAATTGGGTGGTGGTGCTCAACTGCGGTGGATTTTTCGGTGGCGGCCGCTGGTGCTCCTCCGGTCGCCGCACGCTCGGTGGAGAAGGAAACAGGGAGGCAGAAGGAATGAGCAGCGAGGAAGGGAGGCTGGGGTGCGTGGCGCCTTCACGAGCACGAGCATGGTGCAGCCCCGACGCGTGGAGGCCACGCGGCACCGATGTTCTGAAGACGGTCGGCCATGACGCGAACGTGTTCGGATTTCTGACTCTGAAATGATCAACCTCAATGCAGTCCCGTGCATGACCTGACAGCCGGTTTTAAGTGTCCAAAAACTCTCTACCCAGGCTAAGTTAGCAAAAGTTACAGTAGGATTTTATGTAGGTCTTAGTGAGCTCTTCAATCAAGTCTACTGTCACTTGAACTGGATATCGGATTGGTTTGCAAGTTACAAGCCTGCAAAGGGGTGCACTTGAAACTGTCTCAATCAATAGGTGACTGACAGTCGATATTGATCGAAGCTTAACTCCTAAACCAGCCCGAGTTAGCGATAGTTGATATTAGAAAACTTGTAGAGCTATGTGAGGGCTTCAACTTTGCCAATACTAACTTGAGCTAGTTCGGCCTGTATTTGAAACTGTAGAGCCCTAAACTAGGGTACACTGAAACTGTAAGTCAGTACACAAGACTTGGAAATTTTGCTAAGTGTTGAAACAACATGGAAACCTGACTTGTGGGCCCTGTTTGAGGATGTTCTAGCCATTTTCATGAGATGCTCATATTACAACTTTTGTCCCTCAAGAAATTTGGCACAAACTTTGTTAAGGTGATACAGCCATGCAAAAACTCTAGGCTATCCTTTTTGTTAGGTCAAACAAGGAAGGTCCTAATGGTCAACTAGTCAAAGCATGGGTCAAGATGGAATTAGGGCATGGTATAAACATAAACCCTAGGTCATTTTGGGTTAGTAGCATGCTACAACTATTGACAAGGCCCTAATCACAAAGTAGCATCACATAAGCATGAAAGTTTCACAAGTAGGCATTGAAACACTATTAATATAACTAATGAAACATCACTAACAAAATTATTGAGACCTAATGTTGCATATGTTTCAGGAGCACATTTCACATGTTTTCAAGCATAGATGCACATGAAATGACGATGCTTATGGTAATGTCATGCCATGATCATGCATTATGAATGCATTATGAGGCTAACTAACACCAGGGGTGTTACACTATTCACCCCCTGTAGCCAATTTGGACCTTTCAGCGATTGCATTAGGATGCCCGCCTCGGTTAATATATATTAACCGAGGTGGGCCTGTTAGGTTGCCCGCCTCCGTTAAGAATTAACCGAGGCGGTTGCTGGGCCGGCTACCCGGCCACCCAATAACGGAGGCGGGCAACCAGCCCGCCTGCCTCCGAGGCCATTTAGCAAACGCCTTGGAAAAGATTTATTGTAGTAGTGTGGTAGTGCAGCAACATGTCAGTGGCATCCTCCAACCCTCTCTTCCTCTCCTTGCTCTCTTCTCTTCTTGCTCTCCTCTCCTTGTTCCTTCTCTGTTCTTTTCCTGGTGGTGAGAATGAGGGATATGGAGAGAGGAGGTGGAGGGCTACTGGTGGTCTTGGTGTGTGTGGGTGAGGTGCTGGCAGGTGGGGCAAGATAGGGTGAGGGAGAGATAGCTTATAGTTTTGCTTGTTACAGGTGTCCACGTGTTTTGGCGGACTATCCATCAATACTGACAGACTGTCCATCAAAGCATGTGTAGATGCAAAATTATCGAAGTGTGAAGCCATGCACTGATGGACCGTCTAGTAGGGCATCCGACTGTCCATAAAAAATTGTAGCGCCTAAAAAGTTTAGAACTAATATGCAAGGGTTTTGAAGTTTGAAATTTTAGATGCAGATTATGCTAGTGATGTTTGTGAAAAAATTGGCACGATCGGACCATGACAAACTCTTCCCCCTTAAAAGAGAATCTCCACCCAAGATTCAAAAAAGGACAAGGAGGGATCAAGAACATTAAGGATTTGGGAGTATGATACATTGGTTAAGAAGGTGAAAATTGGTTGTCAAGGTGGCTTTGGGTGTGGAAAGTGATTGAATAAGGATAAGCCTATCAAATGGGGAATGCCTTTGAGCAAAATTGGAAATCTTTGTTGCATAGGAGGTGATAACAAGCCTTACTAATCCATGGAAGGAAGGTGCATGGACTAGATATCAAGGCAGTTTTAGATCAAAGTTTAGCAAGGTAAGGTTCACCAAGAGTTGTTCAATGCTGTGAAGAAAATATGTATGGAAGGGGCATCATTCTCAATAAGAAGGTTCATCGTCGATGGGGTGTTACAATAGTCATGATAGTTCCCTTGATACTCAAGGGCATCCATAAGCTACTCACGTGGTTGCAATCCACATGGAGCCTCAGTTCCCTTGCATCCTCAAAGGAAAGATGGTCATACCATTTCAAAGCATGCCATTTGTAAACTCCTTATTGAGAAGAACAATCCAAGTGTGTCTAAAAGAAGGCAAGTATGTGACCAAGACATACAAGGATGAGAATATGTTGGTCGTCAAGGAATTTTGGGAAGAGTTGCACAAGTTAGGACAACACATTAGCGTGGGTCCACGATGGATAATGATCACATATTTCTCGAGACCTGCGCGCACCTAGCAGCACCACCATGTGGCTGCAGCACCCTAGGGGCTCCAGCTTCTGTCGTGACACCAAGGTCAGCGATCACAATACCATAACAGAGCACACCAATAGGGCAATTCCAACTAGCACAATTTGAATTTGGGATACAACAAGGATACAGATCAAAAGTTATATGTAACAAGGCAAGGTTTAAGTAGTGTCACACTCCAAATAAAGGACAATATAGAGTGCATACATCTTATGTGCGCCCCAGGAATAGTTGCACACATAAGTCGACAAATTAACAGAAGTATCCTCACTGTGTACATACATCACGATATTACATCACGTAGTTCTCAACATAACAAGCGGAAAGTAAATAACAACTCTCAAGCGAAGTCTCTGCTCCACAGGGAAGGCCGACTGGTTGACCCAAACATAGTAATCTTTGGGGAAATCCTCGTAGAAGCTGTCATCTGTTACCCATCCGGGATTTTTATCCAAAAAAAAATAATAACAAGTGTGAGTACACTCGTACTCTACAAGTATAGTATGAGGGTTCATGAGGCTCAAAAAGGATAGACAGGGTTGACAGCAGTTAGCACTTTTAGTAGATCAACATTTTATTATTAATTATCATCAAGTTATGCATAAGCTCCCATTTAACCCACATGATCACCTACTAGAATTGAGGAGAGAAATTGATCATCATTATAATCTCATCATCATAGTCATAAAGTCATCCACATGTCAAGTAACCATTTATTCTGTGAGTTTTCCGAGCCGCTCGTGACCATGAGCACGGCTGTTATAACAGTTTTAACACTCTACAGAGGTTGTGCATCTTTACCCATGAGTCGTGTTGCCCATATGCCCGGGGCCCATCGACCCCCTAACACTCCCAAGGTTAGCAGGCAGGGTACACTATGAAGCCTTCCATAGGCCTCTTCTAACAAGTTAGGGCCGCGAGGTTTCCTCGACAGGCAGATATAGAGAACCCCCCTTTCGATGGCACAAATCCCGCAGGCTATACACATCAGAACAGAGGCAGTTCTACACCCAAAGTGGCAAGCCCCTCTTGCGCCCTTTAGGGTAACCTCTAACAAGCTAGAAAAGATCCTATTTCTGAGCTAAAGTCAGAGCTATGTGACTCTCACGGTTGCACTGTCAATCCCAGCTTTTGCCGACAGATAAGTCCTTACGGAGGGTTTAAGGCAACATGATCAACATCATTTGCACCTTCACCCTATAGGTCAATTGTTACCATCATGTTTATATGTTGGTTCCATTTGTCATAGTGTTGATCATGTTTAGCTAGAGCACTAGCATTCTACCCATGTGCAATAAAACCCATAGGAATCAAGGTACAAGTCATCAATGGCTAGGATGTCCTTATAGTCGAGCATTATTAGACACATGCAATAATGAGTAGTTTTCAATGAGTAGGACAACAAGGTAAGCCCATGCTATACTTGCCTTGGTTCACAAACTGTTGCTGGTCCTGCTGCTCCTCGTACGTGTTCGAGTTCCCAAAGTTCTCCTCACCGTCCGAACTCAATCGACACGAACCACAACACACATTCCAGAACAGACATACAAGCAAAACATTACTACAATTATAACAGTACACTAACAATAAATGAAATTGTATAAAATGTTTACCAAAACCATCTACGTCTCGCTACGATCACAACGACATGAAGTGCAAGAAAAATGGAGCTACAACACAAAAGTTAAGCTAGCTATTAAACTAGACTTAATCGAGAAATTTAAAAGCTCCTAACAGGTCTAACAGTAGCACTAATGCATAGATTACGAAATTATGAAACTAACGCAAGTTGAACGGGTCGAAACGGAGCTAAAACGACGATTTTACAAGCGTTTTACTACAGTGGCAATTCTGTAATTAATCTGAAAACGTAATTTTCATTTAAACCAAAGAAACTACGTTTTCAACATGAGAATGTGCATTTCGGGAGTACGCCAAGGACGGCGGGTTGGATATGCAAGAAGCCGAGGGGCTCTTTAACAATTTTGACCCACGAAGGGGTATGGATCATTCTGAGCCGCCGGATTAGAATCAGACAGCTCGGATTGATGGAGGGGAGGAGGGGCGGCGCGGCTCGCCTGAGAAGACGAGCCCGTGGCGGTGCTGCCATTACCGACGGTGGAGAGCTCACTAGCGCAGGGGAAACGGGACCTACGGCCACCAAATCGACCCCCGAAACCACCGGGATGACGCGGGGAAGAAGGCGAGCTCGCCCCGGAGCAAATCACGGCCGCAGAGTGGCCCACGCGGCGTGCGCGCCATGGCCGGTGGCGGAGGGCTCGCTGAAACTTGCGGACACGGCCCTAGAGGCCACCATTCAGGAAAATGAAGGCTTGGGGAGGAAGAGGGGAGCGAGGTGAAGCTCACCAAGCGGAAAAACGGAGTCGAGGTGGCAGGGACGATGACTGACGTGGTGGGGCGGACGGCACTCCGGTGGGTTGCTGCCACGCGGTGGGTGCTGGGCTTGCGAGCGGAAAAGTAGTAGGGAGGGCAGCAGGGGAGGCGGTGAAGGGGTCCGCTTCCCTTTAAAGGGCCCAAGGCGCGGGGGGGGGGGGGGGGCTCCCACGACGCCGAACGTGGGCGCGCGGGGCGGTTGCAGCATCGACCGAGAGCGCGCGGGAGGTTGGAGGAGGTGCTGACGAATGGGCCCCGGCTGCCAGCGACTGAGGGAAAGGAGGCACGGCAGTGGCTTGCCCAACCGCCGAACTGGGTCGGCCCAGCAAGAGAAAGAGGGGAGGGGGAATAGAAGGGCGCGTGCGGGCCGGCTCGGCGGGAACGGTAGCAGGCCGATTGGGCCGCTCAGGCCGAAAGGAGGGAGGGGGAAGGAATGGAAATTTTCCTTTTTCTTTTTCTGAAATGACTTTTCCAAATATATTTTCAAATGATTTTCAATTCCTTTTGGCATTTGGATAAAACAACTCATCACATAAAATAAAATGCAGCAGCATGGGTGCATCAACACATTGCTAACCTTATGATTAATTTTAATTTCACAAAAAATTATTATTTCCTACATTTGAATGCACACTTAAATACATAAATAAATCATATTTAGCTATTTTGAAATAATGAAAAATTTAGGATGTTATAATTCTAGCCCCCTTAAAAAGAATCTCGTCCTCGAGATTGGGTGATGCTTACTCGAACAGCTGCGGATAAGATTTTCTTTGGTCCTCTTCTCTTTCCCAAGTAGCCTCATCTTCTGAATATCGGTTCCATTGTACTCTGCACATCTTTATAGTTCGGCTCCTTGTTACTCTTTCTGCAGTTTCCAAGATCTTTACCGGATACTCTTCATATGTGAGATCTTCTTTAACAGCAAGCTCTCCCAAAGGAATCTGCTCTTCTGGTACCCGCAAACACTTTTTCAACTGAGAAACATGGAACACATCATGCACACCTAACAAACTTTCTGGCAGTTCCAATTGATAGGCCACTTCTCCACGTCTCTCTAGAATCTTGAAAGGTCCCACATACCTCGGTGCTAACTTGCCCTTCATATTGAATCTTCTCACATTTCTCATTGGTGACACTTTCAAATACACATAATCACCCACTTTGAAGCTCAACTCCCTTCTCTGGGTATCAGCATAACTCTTTTGTCTGGACTGTGCTACTCTCAAATTGTCCCTAATCATTCTCACTTGTTCCTCTGCATTACGTAGAACATCAGGTCCAAACACTTGAGTCTCACCTGTCTGATTCCAGAATAAAGGTGTTCTACACTTACGTCCATATAACGCTTCGAATGGTACCATTTTGAGACTTTTCTGGTGACTGTTGTTATATGAAAACTCAGCATATGGCAAACTCTTATCCCAACTAGTACCATATTGTAAAGCACAAGCCCTCAACATTCTTCCAAGATTTGATTGGTCCTTTCTATTTGTCCATCGGTTTGGGGATGATATGTAGAACTGAAATTCAACTTTGTCCCTAACGCTCTATGTACTTTGTGCCAAAATTGTGATGTGAATTGAGTACCTCGATCAGATACAATCTTCTTTGCGACTCCATGTAAACACACTATCCTCTCCATGTATAACTCTGCTAGTCTTGCATCATTATAGGTGGTTTTGACCGGCAGAAAATGAGTAACCTTAGTGAGTCAGTCCACTATTACCCAGATCGAATCATATCTGCGCTGAGTGCGGGGTAGTCCGGTAATAAAATCCATACCGACTTCTTCCCATTTCCACTCTGGTATTTTCATTGGTTGCAGCAATCCTGCAGGTCTTTGGTGTTCAGTTTTCACCCTTTGACAAGTATCACATATGGCCACATACTCGGCCACATCTCTTTTCAACCCATACCACCAATACTTCTCTTTAAGATCTAAATACATCTTGGTGCTTCTAGGGTGTATAGAATAAGCGGAATCATGTGCCTCTCATAGAATCGTATCACGTATAGCTTTCACTTCAGGCACACATATTCTTTTCCCAAACCACAGAGTACCATTCTCATCCAACCTGAAGCCTGGTGCCTTTCCAAGCACTACATTCTCTGCAATCTCCTTTAGTTTCTCATCCTCCAACTGACCTTTGCGTATATCTTGCTCCAACGTAGGCTCTATTGCCAATTCAATCACATTATTGATAAAACCTAAATTGAGATATTCTATATTAGCTCGCAACTCTGCAGGTATAAATGTCAACTGAAGTCCGTTGGCATAGCTCTTCCTGCTGAGTGCATCAGCCACAACATTTGCCTTCCCTGGATGGTAGTGCACCTCCAAATCATAATCTTTAATCAATTCCAGCCAACGACATTGCCTTAGGTTCAACTCTGACTGAGTAAAAATATATTTTAAACTCTTGTGATCAGTATAGATGTCACACTTATGTCCAATCAAATAATGCCTCCAAATTTTCAGAGCATGGACAACTATGGCTAATTCCAAATCATGTGTTGGGTAATTCAGTTCATGCTTTCTCAACTGCTTGGATGAATATGCCACAACTTTTCCTTCTTGCATAAGCACACATCCAAGGCCTAGGCGGGATGCATCACAATAAATAGAGAAGCTCTTACTTAAATCAGGTAAGGTCAACACTGGAGTTGTTGTCAATCTTCTCTTTAGCTCCTCAAAATTAGCCTGACACTTGTCTGACCATACAAATTTGGCATTCTTCTCTAATAGGGCTGTCATAGGATTAGCTAGCTTAGAGAACCCTTCAATAAATCTCCTATAGTACCTAGCCAATCCCAAAAAGCTACGGATTTCACTAACATTGGTTGGGGCTTTCCAATTTAACACATCTTGCACTTTACCGGGATCTATGGCTATTCCACCATTAGAGACCACATGTCCCAGAAAAGATACTTCTTTCAGCCAGAATTCACACTTGCTTCTTTTAGCATACAATTTATGTTCCCTAAGCTTTTGTAAGACTAGTCTTAGGTGTTCAGCATGTTCCTCTTCATTTTTGGAGAATATTAGGATATCATCTATGAATACCACCACAAACTTATCCAAGTACTCCATAAACACCTTGTTCATCAGATACATAAAGTATGCAAGTGCATTTGTCAGTCCAAAAGACACTATTGTATACTCATAAAGGCCATATCTGTGGTAAATGCTATCTTAGGTATGTTAGATGCACGAATTTTTAGTTGATGATATCCAGAACGTAGGTCAATTTTTGAGAACACACAAGCACCTTTCAGCTGATCAAATAAATCATCAATTCTAGGTAGTGGGTACTTGTTCTTGATTGTTACTTCATTAAGGGACCGATAATCGACACACCTTCTTCGTGTGCCATCTTTCTTATCAACAAATATAACAGGTGCTCCCCAAGTTGAAGAACTAGGGCGAATAAAACATTTCTCTTGCAATTCCTTAATTTGTTTCTTTAGTTCTTCTAATTCAGCTACCCCCATTCTATATGGTCTCTTAGCTATGGGTGCAGTTCCAGGTAAAAGCTCGATAAGGAATTCGATGTCATGATCGGGTGGCATACCTGGCAATTCATCGAGGAACACATCTAGGAATTCATCCACCACCTGGTTCTCCTGGTTGGCATCATCACTCAACTGGTTGACGGTGGCGGTAGGTTGAGCTTGCACTTCCACTTCGACACAGATTCTATCACCACTTGGAGATGACACAACAACAGATTTCTCCTCGCATTGTATCACTGCTCTATGCTGCTTCATCCAATGCATTCCCAAGATGAGGTCAATTCCGGCAGTTCTCAGCAGAATTGGGTTTACTTTAAAAGCTACCCTCCTTAGAAATATACTAGTGGAAGGGCTCCAGTAATTTGCTGGCATGCTACCCCCGGTGAGTTTACTAGCATGGGATCTTTCATGGCACATAGGGGTATGCTATGCATTCTAACAAAAGCTTGTGATATGAAAGAATGCGAGGCACTGGAATCGAAAAGTACGGTAGCGGAGATGGAGTTGATGCTAAACGTACCCAACATAACCTCAGGCGCCTCCTGAGCTGATTCAGATGACACATGATTCACCTTGCCAGTGAATGGAGGTCGAGTGTTGGGCCTCTGATTGCTCTGCTGGTTCTGCGGGGCCTGCTGGTTCTGATTCTTTGGGCACTAATAAGAATAGTGACCAACCTCTCCATAGTTATAGCATCCATTGGGGTTGTTGCCTAGAGTGCCACTCTTGATCGGGGCATTGTTGGGCACTCCCTGACGTGGTGCCTGGTTGCTAGACTGATGTTGTTGGAGGTGCTGCTGATTCTGGTTGTCGAACTGCTGTGGGTACTGAGGACGCTGCTGGTTCGGGTTCCTCTGGGGGTGCTGGCCTTTGTTCCATTGGTTGGATGGCCCTTGGTTCCTCTGCGGAAAACCTTGCTGCGGGAAAGCTCGCGGGCGAGTGTTGCTACCCGATGCCTGTCCCTAGAGCTTCCTCTTCTTGAGGTCCATTTCCTTGCGCTTGTTATCTATCACAATGGCACGATCCACCAATTCTTGGAAACTGGCATACTTGTTGGACATCAGCTGCAGTTGGAGTCCGTCATATAGCCCCTTCAGAAAGCGGCGCTGTTTGTCAGAATCCCTGGTCACCTCAGTCGGGGCATATCACGACAGTTGGGCAAACTTGTCGTGGTACTCCGCCACAGGCATGGAACCTTGTTTGAGAGACCAGAACTCTTTTTGCTTCAGTTCAATAAGTCCCTCAGGGATGTGATGGGACCTAAAGTTTTCCGTTAACTCCTTCCATGTGATCTCTGGAGCATTCTCTAGGCGTCCATACTAGAATGATTCCCACCAATCCTGAGCAGCTCATTGGAGTTGGCCTAAGGCGTACAGGACCTTCTCCAGATCGCTGCACTGTGCAATATTTAGATGCTTCTCTACAGCTCTCAACCAATCATTAGCCTCCATGGGGTCAGAGGCATGTGTGAACACAGGTGGGCATCCTTTCAGAAACTCCCCATGTTTGTCACGGACCTGTACAGGTGGGGGTGCTCCTGCTGGTTGCTCACCAAGACGGTCCATCACTGTCTGCATGAGCTGCGCTTGCATTGCCATCAATTGTTCAATCGTCATCGGTGGTGGCGGAGGTGGATCCATGAGAGCACCATGTCCACGATCACGGCCTCTTGCTCCTCTGGCTGCCATCTGCTTCCAAACAAATGTTCAAGACTTTTAGGGATCTTCCAAAAATTTACGAAAGGTAAATAGCATAGCTGAAAATTTCTGGACGGGTGTCAACAACAACAGATCAGAAATTGAGATGTACCTCAAGTTTCAGAGATCCAAAAGAGGCATGGCATACATCATTGGAAAGATTAAGAAGTTTGCTACACCTTTTATATAGAACTTTTTCACAGATTCTGACGGCTACATCATCAAAAACTAAGCTAAACAATTTCTGTACCAGGTTACAGACTGCACAGAATTGCCAGATTGTAACAGATATATCTCTCAAACCAGACCTGATAATGAGGTGATTCCAGCCCGAAATGAAAGGTACATAGGTCTAGTTTCTTCCACAAAAATTTCATAATTTTTGGATGCAGGGATTCAGAGATACGAGATAAACATTGCAGACTGCTCTGAAAAACAGCACAACAGAGATACGAGATTTTAAACCCCAACTATGTTAAGCAAAGACTATCTTAAGGTTTTGATAAAAAGAACATGTGGACAAGCCCACACTGTTCTAGCAGTCACACAAACTCCAAATCAAACCAAGTTCATCAACACTAACAACAAAACACTAATGGTTCACAAGACAAACATAGACTCGACATGACTCTCAATCTAAATGCTTTGTTTCGACGGGGCTGCAAGACCTAAGGAGTGTGATCCACCATGGTGAACTCCCTGGCCTTCTTCTTGTATATGGTAGGCTGTCCAAGCTGAGTAGCCATGTCATCAATCTGCTTCTGAAGGCGCTTCTCGGACTTCTGCGCCGCACGGAGTTCTTCCTTGAGTGCTTCGTTGGCCTCCTGCATGGCATAGAGGTGCCTCACTGTAGTATCCATGGTTGGATCAGACGCTGAGGGAGCCAACACCACCCATGTCCTTTCCACATGGTCGTAGTGTGGGAGAAACCTGTAGCGATTCTCTTGCATGGCCTCAAAGCGACGGCCATGGTAGTACAGGTAAGCCTCCTGTGCAGCATCCTCCATGCTGTCATAGGCACTGGCATGCCTGGACCTGTGGCTGTGGGTAGTCTCTACATCATGTGAGTGGTCAGTGTTGTTCTAGGCGGTGATGATCACATTGGTCTTCCAATATGTCGCCTCCACGGGGTGCTTGTGCTCCGCACAGTAGTACTTGATGGTAGCAGCAAGGTCTGGGTAGTACTCGGCCAACACGGTAGTAAGCAAGTTGTGGTAGTGAGCATCCTCGGGGGCGTCCTTAAACTTGTTCCTAGTGGTCCACCCCATCTCTTCTGGTTCCTCTGGAGCAGTTGGGGAAGGCACGGGTGTTGGTGCAGAAGCGGCCTATGAAGCTGGTGGAGGTGTAACAGCGGGAACTGGTGCATCCACTGGTGGGATGGGTACAGCCACGGGGGTCGAAGTAGATCCATCTGATGAGGTAGCTGAATATGCTTCCACTTCCATAGGTTCCTCCTCGTCATCGGTGATGTGAACGACCTCAGGCACCACTGGTGGTACTGCTGGTGGTGCTGGTGGTGCAGTGCTGCTGGAGTGAACTGAGCGACATAGGCAGCTGCACTGAGGCGAGGCATCTATCATTTTGAATTAAAATATTATCAGAGTCAATATTTTATGCAATAGAATAAAGAGTAGAGCATAAAAATTTTAATAAAATACCAAGACTGAGATAGTAGCAAGTAAATAAATAAAACAAAAAATCCTATAAACGACCATTTCTATCTAGGTTTGCGTCCTACAGTCGACACGCCTTTGATACCAATTTGTCACACTCCAATTAAAGGACAATATAGAGTGCATACATCTTATGTGCGCCCCAGGAATAGTCCCACACATAAGCCGACAAATTAACAGAAGTATCATCACTATGTACATACATCACGATATTACATCACGTAGTTCTCAACATAACAAGCGGAAAGTAAATAACAACTCTCAAGCGAAGTCTCTGCTCCACAGGGAAGGCCGACTGGTTGACCCAAACCTAGTAATCTTCGGGGAAATCCTCGTATAAGCTGTCATCTGTTACCCATCCGGGATTTTTATCCAAAAACAAAATAATAACAAGTGTGAGTACACTCGTACTCCGCAAGTATAGTATGAGGGTTCATGAGGCTCAAAAAGGATAGACACGGTTGACAGCAGTTAGCACTTTTAGTAGATCAACATTTTATTATTAATTATCATCAAGTTATGCATAAGCTCCCATTTAACCCACATGATCACCTACTAGAATTAAGGAGAGAAATTGATCATCATTATAATCTCATCATCATAGTCATAAGTCATCCACATGTCAAGTAACCATTTATTCTGTGAGTTTTCCGGGCCGCTCGTGACCGTGAGAACGGCTGTTATAACAGTTTTAACACTCTATAGAGGTTGTGCATCTTTACCCGTAAGTCGTGTTGCCCATATGCCCGGGGCCCGTCGACCCCCTAACACTCCTAAGGTTAGCAGGCAGGGTACACTATGAAGCCTTCTATAGGCCTCTTCTAACAAGTTAGGGCCGCGAGGTTTCCTCGGCAGGCAGATATAGAGAACCCCCCTTTCGATGGCACAAGTCCCGCAGGCTATACACATCAGAACAGAGGCAGTTCTACACCCAAAGTGGCAAGCCCCTCTTGCGCCCTTTTGGGTAACCTCTAACAAGCTAGAAAAAAATCCTATTACTGAGCTAAAGTCAGAGCTATGTGACTCTCACCGTTGCACTGTCAATCCCAGCTTTTGCTGACAGATAAGTCCTTACAGAGGGTTTAGGGCAACATGATCAACATCATTTGCACCTTCACCCTATAGTTCAATTGTTACCATCATGTTTATCCGTTGGTTCCATTAGTCATAGTGTTGATCATGTTTAGTTAGAGCACTAGCATTCTACTCATGTGCAATAAAACCCATAGGAATCAAGGTACAAGTCATCAATGGCTAGGATGTCCTTATAGTCGAGCATTATTAGACACATGCAATAATGAGTAGTTTTCAATGAGTAGGACAACAAGGTAAGCCCATGCTATACCTGCCTTGGTTCACAAATTGCTGCTGGTCCTGCTGCTCCTCGTACGCTTCCAGGTTCCCAAAGTTCTCACCGTCTGAACTCGATCGACACGAACCACAACACGCATTCCAGAACAGACATTCAAGCAAAACATTACTATGATTAGAACAGTACACCAACAATAAATGAAACTATATAAAATGTTTACCAAAACCATCTACGTCTTGCTATGATCACAACGACGCGATGTGCACGAAAAATGGAGCTACAACACAAAAGTTACGAGCTAAATAAGATTCCAAAAGCTAGCTATTAAACTAGACTTAATCGAGAAATTCAAAATCTCCTAACAGGTCTAATAATAGCACTAATGCGTAGATTATGAAATTACGAAACTAATGCAAGTTGAACGGGTCAAAACGGAGCTAAAACAATAATTTTACAAGCGTTTTACTGCAGTGGCAATTCTGTTATTAATCTGAAAACGTATTTTTCATTTAAACCAAAGAAACTACGTTTTCAACATGAGAATGTGCATTTCGGGAGTACGCCAAGGACGGCGGGTTGGATATGCAAGAAGTCGAGGGGCTCTTTAACAATTTTGACCTGCGAAGGGGTATGGATCATTCTGAGCCACCGAATTAGAATCGGACGGCTCGGATTAATGGAGGGGAGGAGGGGCGGCGCAGCTCACCGGAGAAGACGCGCCCGTGGTGGTGCTTCCATTACCGACGGCGGAGAGCTCGCCGACGTGGGGGAAACGGGACCTACGGCCACCAAATCGACCCCCGAAACCACCGGGATGACGCGGGGAAGAAGGCGAGCTCGCCCCGGAACAAATCGCGGCCGCGGAGTGGCCCGTGCGGCGTGCGCGCCATGGCTGGCGGCGGAGGGCTCGCCGGAGGTCGCGGACACGGCCCCAGAGGCCACCATTCAGGAAAATGAAGGCTTGGGGAGGAAGAGGGGAGCGAGGCGAAGCTCACCGAGTAGAAAAACAGAGTCGAGGCGGCTTGGGGACGATGACCGATGTGGTGGGGCGGACGGCACTCCGGTGGGTTGCTGCCGCGCGGTGGGTGCGGGGCTTGCGAGCAGAAAAGGAGCAGGGAGGGCAGAAGGGGAGGCGATGAAGGGGTCCACTTCCCTTTAAAGGGCTCGAGTCTCGGGGGGCGCTCCCACGACGCCAAACGGGGGCGCGCAGGGCGGTTGCGGCATCGACCGAGAGGCGCGGGAGGTTGGAGGAGGTGCTGACGAATGGGCCCCAGCTACCAGCAACTAAGGGAAAGGAGGCGCGGCAGCGGCTTGCCCAACCGCCGAACTGGGCCGGCCCAGCAAGAGAAAGAGGGGAGGGGGAAAAGAAGGGCGCGCGCGGGCCGGCTCGGCGGGAACGGCAGCAGGCCGACTGGGCCGCTCGGGCCGAAAGGAGGGAGGGGGAAGGAATGAAAATTTTCCTTTTTCTTTTTCTGAAATGAATTTTCCAAATACATTTTCAAATGATTTTCAATTCCTTTTTGCATTTGGATAAAACCACTCATCACATAAAATAAAATGTAGCAGCATGGGTGCATCAACAAATTGCTAACCTTATGATTAATTTTAATTTCACAAAAATTTATTATTTCCTACATTTGAATGCACACTTAAATACATAAATAAATCATATTTAGCTATTTTGAAATAATGAAAATTTAGGATGTTACAAGTAGCTCATAATCAAGGAATGTAGCAAAGATGGGAATTTGAGCACAACATAGGACAAACATTTACGTAGAGGGGCTAGCAAAAGCAAGTTGAAAGAATAGAGGTTCAAACAATAACATATAGGGCCTCATTGGGTAGGTTAGAGTGACAGGGCTAGGAAGATCAATATTTTTTTGAATTATGCACACCAAGCCATGACAAGCATGATCAAGGCTGTACAAACTATACACAAGGAAAGTTTTTTTTTTGCATCATGCCTACATGACCATTTTATTAGATAATTGTTTGATCAACATGGACAATCAGTTTGCAAAATGGATCAGTTGCATTAAATTAATACTATTGAATTCATGATCTAACAACAAACAAACAAAATCTAGTTAACTAAGTCAAACTCTAAGCATAGGCATTTTCTGGGCTGCAGCACAACCGCCACTTGATTCAACCATAACTGGAGTTCTAAGCATCCGACAAAGGTGTTCCTAGACTTTCTGGAAAGCTTATGAAATTGTCTACAACTTTGTTATTATCACCCAAAGCTGATTCAATAGTTATCAAGGTCAAACATTACAATGTTTCAGATATGGACAAAATTTTGACAGGAACTTCAAAAATATGCATTTGGAGTTCTAGTTCACTAAAGAATGTGTTCTTTAACATTTTGGAAAGCCTGAGAAAAGTACTAAAACTTTTTAGTTGTCACCAAGAGATGATTCAAAGGTTAATTAAGTCAAAAAGCATAACCTTTTAAATCTACACAGAAAACAAGCAAAACCTAGCAGTTTCTAAGTAACAAGGCTAAGGGGAAGCAATATGTGATGCATGAACAAAATGGATGCAATTAGATGCATATGTATGCAACATATTGGATGCACAACTACCATGGTTCTAGCTACACATTACCCTCACTCAACTACTTTTCACAAAAGGATTCATGGTAAAACTTGGTAAGCAATGAAACATTACTTAAGTGTAAACACCAACTGCATACGGACATGGGTTGCCCAAAATTTCAGCAAGCTTGCACATGAACATATTGCAGAAATTTATTCACTTCTTATACCTTAAACTAGCATCAAGAACATGTATGATACAGAAGCAAGACATGACATGTGTATGAGAGGTAGAGTAAGAAATGATTTATGTATAACAAGTAAAACAAGACATTTATATTTGTATGATGTAATGTAGAACAGGTCATTATTTCTCAACTTTAAGCATGACATTGTATATAAGATTAAACATGTTAATAAGATCAGCAAGGCCACAAGTCATGGACATATAGGAATTAAAAGATAGTAAGAGCTCATATACTAGACCATGGCAAATAACAAATTAATGTGCTTGCTGAAATTTCAGATTATTAACACCCATATGCAATCCCAAGTCATACAATCATGAATCTGAAT
Source organism: Saccharum spontaneum (assembly GCA_022457205.1). NCBI lineage: Eukaryota > Viridiplantae > Streptophyta > Magnoliopsida > Poales > Poaceae > Saccharum > Saccharum spontaneum. Next base: position 20,971,980 of record CM039593.1, on the reverse strand, counting down.
TTTTATAGAAGATAGGGCTAGAAACATCTCCTATTTGTCTCTCATTCCCATTCGTCTCTAACTAACTTCAACTCTCAAAACCTAGTTAAAAAGATCCTAATCTTAGCTCTTATTTGACCCATTCCAAAGGCATATGTGGTCACTTTAAACTTGCCACATTGCAATACCAGGTTTGCGCCAAGCATGGTCCTTAAGTTAAACAACTATCTATCCTTGTCACCCATTATGGACAAAAGAAAGACAAGGTCTTAGGGAAAAGTGGACCAAGGGTGAGTTAAGATGTGAGATGAACATCAGAGTAGATACAAAAGCTAGAGAGGCTATGGGTTAGGGTATGTTCATTCTATACCCATTACCGATGATAGACAAGATAAGTTAAAGCATCACTTAACAAAATTAATTAAGCATAAGGAGAGAGTGAACCTAGTAGCTAAATTATAATTCCAATAAGGTATTAGGTGAAATATTCCACATTTTAGTTGCCCTTCTATCTAACTATCTATGACCACTTCTTTTAGTTAAGCTTCTGAGGCTCATGTATTCCAATGTTAAGTTGTTCCTTGAATGTGTGGCCATAGTGTGTGATTCACAACCAAGGCTCTAATACCCATTGTAGGGACCCGCCACATTAATTTACCCAAATTGAGTGTCATCCCCTTGACCAACCCAATTTAAGGAAATCAACCTCGATGATCCCCAGGAGATACCATCCACGTCTCCAATACCAGATTACGATTGTGTATCATACCAGATTACGATTGTGTATCATTCCAATGTACATAAATTAGTAGAAAACATATATTACAAGTCTTATTGAATTAACAATTTAATTATACAACATGAATTTATAATGGAGACGCATGCTAACCTATGTGTAGTGAGAACATCACAATTACCTTACCACGTGTTGGTATAAATTAAATGCACACTAGAAAAGATAACTATCCGCAAGTGCACAGATATAATACCGTTGTAGCACTTCACCAAGATAATCCCGGTTTTAATATCGAACCCAAAGGAACGGTTGGCGATGATGACTAAGTCTATAAACTTAACCCAATTCACAATCAAGCTCAGATAATAGTGAAAATAGGGAGACTACTAAGGACTATCTAATTCCAATCTCGATAAACTATGTTCTTAATCATTCATTCAGTGGGCGATAACTTTCAATAAGGGATGAAATCAGAGTTCTCCCCTACCAGCATGCATAAGCCTATCTTTACCTATTAACTGGAAGTGGACTATAGAGGATTCAACAAAGCTATAAAGTCACCTTCGCGAGCTACCACTATCCAGCAAATCAGGGAGCATTCACAAGTAATCCTAGCCTAAGCACCACGCTTACACTACGAAAACAACTTCAACCTCGGTGCTACCAAGATCAAAGTACTCAAAAGAGTTGCAAACTTAAAGAACAATACAAACAAATTGCTTACTTGAATCAGAAGTTAATTACCAAAGTCTTAGAAGCAAGCCCCCTGCAAAGGAACTTGATCCCGACGAACATAGCAGTGGAGAAGCACCGACAGGCCAAAACTCCTCCAGAACTCTGCTCTTCTACTCTATCTCTCTATCTCTAATTGAGACTAATCCTAAGATGAACTAGTCTACTCTTGATTGTTGGCCTAGATCTCTAGATATGGAATTAGAACTTTGGCTCTTTAGCTCTTGATCTGGCTTCTTTTCTCTAGGGGGGTCTGGCTCCTTATTTATACCCCAGTGGGATGCACGTGAGCCCTTCGATCAAACCGACTTAAGGGATGACCTAGATGACTCCTCAAAGGCAGTGCAGGAATACTCTAGCTGCTCGTGGAAGGATGTAGAGGGGGGTGGCCACCCAGCCACCCCTATGGCCGGCCGACCCTACTTGGCAGGGGCTAGAGCCCCGGCTCGCTCTGGTGTCTTCTATAGTCTTCTAGTATATGTCTTGCGGCGAAATTCCATGAATTATTTTAATTCCTAGGTCCCTTTTGTCGACTTTCTGGATAACACCCTAAAAATTATAAATCACTAAAACTCATGGAATTTATCAGTAAAAACCTCCTATTCTATGATATTTGTGCATATGTGCAAGGAAATTTATTGGTTTGTAATTTACGTTAACGACTGTCAACAAGATTCCCTCACACTTAGGCTTTTACTCATCCTCGAGAAAAGGTTGGTTCACAGAATAAATTATTTAAGACATTACTCTATAACAAAACATCAACACAAAACTATTCCTAGTTATTCATGTACTGTAGGATTCAAAGTGTCTACCATAAATTTTTGAGCAGTTGAAGAATAGAACTGCTAAAATAGATTACTCTCTTCCTTCAGTCAAGTCAATTGGAGAATTAGTTTAAAATTTTGAAAACAAAACATAGCTTACCTTCTCCTCTTGTAGTACTCTTGAATCACTCATATATTTATAATTTTTGTATCCTCACCAAGGCATAGATGATTGACTTCTTTATCCTACTTCTAAAAAGCTTACGTGGATCTCAGGTAGGTATGAAGAATGTAAGAACATACTTGTATTGTATATATTATAAAGTCAAAACAAAGATCCAAGGAGAAAGATGCCATACTCTTAGATCAAGATGTGCATGTGTGTGGAATATATATATAGTGGCTAACCTAATTCTACTATGCTCTTTAGAAACTTGTCTCTCTTATTTCGAACTTGAAAACTTTGCTAGAGCATATGGGCTATCTTTTTCATACTTTTTTCTTTTTCTCTCTTTTTTTACTTACTTGGACACTTGTCCATTTTTCTTATACTTTATTTTTGCATAGCCACATACCTCTCTCTTGCACTTGGAATTTGAAGAGAAGACAATTACAAAGAACTTAGAGCATTTATTCCTAACAAATATTTTTATGGTTTCTCCCAGTGTAGGAGTAAAACATTTTTAAGTGGATGAACAAGTATGTTTTTGCATACTCCCAGTGTAGGAGCAGAAGATATATGTGGAGTGTACGTGATCTTGATCTTGAAAGCATGATAAATTTCTCAACAAGGGTCAACAAGGTTTGACCAAACTCAACACAAATACAAGCAATGAATTGTAGAAGGTTTATCTATCCTATATATGGCTCTGGTAGGACATTGCTTTTACTACTAAGGAGAGGTAATGCTATTTATTTTTACTTTTGAAATAAAAGTTCTCCAAAGAGAAGACATCAAGAATCAAGTTCTCATTAATCTACTATCTTATATTCCTCAACAACTTAAGTAATCATGGGGTCCCTAATAATTAGTTCCCAACAGTAACATGTTTACCAGGAAAAGTATTATGTGAGTCTATTCTTAAGTCATGAATTAAATAATTTTTCCTATCTATTTAAGTGTTTTAACATGTGATTTTCAATTCGGATTGAAATGAAAGACGAAATATATATAATTAAAGTATATTGGGCTCAAACCTGACCGTGGACGAAGTGAGGCGAGAGAGGAGGAGGTGGTGGGCCAGCCAGCCATGAGCCTGGCTGTGTGGCCACCCAGGGGGTCCCCTCAGGGCCCACTTTGCCATACATGGTCCTTGATCGATTATCTTCCGAATTGCATAATTTTTGAGATAAATTTTGTTTTTGTGGTCGCGGTGTGTCACCCCCACACTTGTTTTCCTGTATATCTTTTCTGCACAACATGTGGAGACAAGCACATATGAAAAATAGAGAGAATAGGTAATCATTACAAAATAATAATAACAATAAGGCACTTTATTCATTCCGAGCTAATAATCCGAGCAAATCACAAACTTAACTTTAAATTACGAACCTAAATCGAACTAATTTAACACACTTGTGCCTTATTGCTAAGATAACTAAGACATCTACTCCTTATTCTTATCCTTCTCAGAGAGCACAGCTATGATCCTAGTCAACCTACGGATCTCCTTAAGATCATTGGACCGCTGATTCTGCAAGTTGGTGATTGAACCGACTTGGAGCTTGCTAGATATCTTCATAACTTTAACCGTCTGGTTGAGAGCATTAATCTTTTCTTCCATCATAGCCATGGTCATCCTAGGACACTTTGCTTCTCTCTCAATCTGGGGTGCAATAGATCTCTTGCCAGTTTCTCTTGGAGCAACATACTTGATTTGGCCAAGAGATGCACATATTTCCATCAAGGGAGACGCAAGAGGTAGCGTACTTTGCACAAGTCACATCCCCGAATCTGTTGGTAGTCACCTTGACAAGCTTCTCATTATCTGCAGCAGGTAGCAACTTGGTGCCTTGAGGGATAACGACTTTCGGGCCTTTTAGGAGCAGCTTTGTAGGAGGTGATGGGAGAGCGGGCTGGCGAGCTTGAGCAAAATAAGCTTGCTCATAATGACGACATGGAGGAACTATCGCTAGCTGGTTCGACAGGATGATAGTGAGAGGCTTGGGATCTAGCATAGGGATAATGGCTAGAGCTTCTTCCTTTGACTGGATCTGCTTGAGGTCATATCTATAGACGACGATCTCTTTTCTGGCCATTGGAGCATGGAGATGGAAAGGAGTAGAATTTCTCTAAGGAGAGGAGAGGAGGCTTAAATAGGATGTGGTTGAAGGAGGCATCGGTATGTATTTATATGAGGGTTTGGCTTGCAAAATGGGTCAAGATCTAGGGAGTAATGGATCTGTACGGAAGAATATGTGATTTATCAGTTAAATCTATGGGATTTGGATGAGGAAGGGTGTAGAAGACTCGCGAGGATTGAGACAAGGGGGGACAAGGAGGTGGGTGCCCGGGTGGCCACATGCCTATCCGGCCGGCCCCACAGGTCATTCCCTCGGGGTGATCTCGTGCGTGGTGTCTTCTATTATTATTTACTACCCGATAAGTATTATTTCGTATATTTTCTCATAACGGAAAAAAGGATATCTAATATTGAGGCAACATAATAAAATCTAATTCATCAACTACCTCAAAGGGTCTAATAGGTTCTAGAAAGATCTTGAGACATTGGCCATTTACCTTAAATAACGTACCTTCGTTTGTGCGTAGAGTTACCACTCCATGCGATGACGCGTTTACCACCATAAATGGTCCTTCCCATTTGCTCCATAATTTTCCATGCCCGAATAATTTGACCCTAGAATTAAAAAGTAATACCTTATCTCCGGGTGCAAACTCCTTCTTGATTCTCTTATCATGTCATCTCTTGGTTCTTTCTTTATAAAGCTTTGAACTATGATAAGCTTTTTCTCTCTATTCTTCTAGCTTTGATATTTGCATCTTTCTCTTTTCTCCTGCAGCTTCAAAATCCATGTTCCAACGCTTGATAGCCCAATGAGCCTTGTGTTCTAGCTCCACAAGTAGATGATAGGTCTTTCCATACACTAATTGGTATGGTGACATACCCAATGGTGTCTTGTAGGCAGTCCGGTAAGCCCAAAGTGCCTCTGGTAAATGATCTTTCCATGCGGTTCCCATCTCATCTACCATCCTTTGTAGAATATTCTTGATCTGCTTATTTGATGTCTCTGTCTGGCCACTTGTCTGAGGATGATATGGTGTAGCGATGTTGTGATGAATTCCATGATCTTTCAAATATAAGTGAAACTTCCTGTCAGTGAAATGTGTTCCTCCATCGCTAATCACCATCCTCGGCATTCCAAACCTTGGGAATATTATTTCTTCAAACATCTTCTTGGAATGTCTTGCTTCAGCATTCTTGCATGGCATGGCTTCTACCCACTTGGATACATAGTCAACTACCACCAATATATACTCACAATTCTTTGATTTCGGAAATGGTCCCATGTAATCGATTCCCCAAACATCAAAGAGATCTATCTGAAGATTATCGGTGAGTGGCATGGCAACTCTTGTGTTGATGTTTCCATGCTTCTGACATGATACACATCTCTGGATAAAGTTCTTGGTGTCTTCATACATGGTTGGCCAAAAGAATCCACTCTGCCAAATTTGTGCATGAGTGTGGAATGCCCCATAATGACCTCCATATGGTGATGAGTGGCATTTCTGAATGATTTGAATGCCCTCCTCTGCCGATACACATCTTCTTAGTAGTCCATCAGCACATATTTTGAAGAGGTACGATGGATCCCATAGGTGTTGACGACTCTCATAAATAAGTTTTCTTTTATTGTCCCCAGGTGGTACATAACCTGCAACCATATAATTCACAATATCCGAGTACCAAGGGTCTGATTTTTTTACTTTGAAAAGCATGTCGTCCCTTAGTGAGTCATTAATAGGTAGTTCCTACGGATTTTTAAATTGCATTCTAGACAAGTGATCGGCAACAAACTTTTTATCTTTTATTTCTAATCCCTTTTTATCTTTTATTTCTAAATCAAATTCTTGGAGTAATAAAATCCATCTTATCAAACGTGGTTTAGCATCTTTCTTAGTGAGAAAATATTTCAAAGCAGCATGATCAGTATAAACAATAACTTTTGCTCCTACCAAGTAAGATCTAAATTTATCTATAGCAAAAACAACAACTCGGAGTTTTTTTAGTTGTTGCATAATTAAGTTGAGCTCCTGTCAGAGTTTTACTAGCATAAGCAATGGCATGATGCTTTTTATCCTTTGTCTGTCCTAGAACTGCCCCCACAACATAATCACTAGCATCACACATAATTTCAAAAGGTATTGACCAATCAGGGGGTTGAATGATTGGTGCAGAGATGAGTGCTTCTATAAGAATATTAAAAGATTTTAAACATACATCATCAAATTCAAAAGGAACATCCTTAGCTAACAAGTTAGTCAGTGGTTTAGCAATATGTGAAAAATCTTTTATAAACCTACGGTAAAAACCACAATGACCAAGAAAACTTCAAATCCCTTTTATATTCACAGGTGGAGGTAATTGTTCAATTACTTCAATTTTAGCTCTGTCTACCTATATACCTCTTTCAGACACTAAGTGTCCTAGCACTATTTCTTCTCTAACCATAAAATGACATTTTTCCCAATTAAGTACTAAGTTCTTTTCTTCACATCTTTCCAAAACTCTCTAAGTTTTCAAGACAATCATCGAAAGTTTTTCTATAAATAGAAAAATCATCCATAAAAACTTCCATAATTTCTTCAATCATATCAGAAAATATAGACATCATACATCTTTGAAAAGAAGCTGGAGCATTACATAATCCAAAAGACATTCTTTGATAAGCATAAGTTCCATCTGGACATGTAAAAGTGGTTTTGCTTTGATCATTAGGGTGGATTGGAATTTGGTGATATCCCGAATAACCATCAAGAAAACAAAAGAAAGAATGATTTGCTAAATGCTCTAACATTTCATCAATGAAGGGTAGCGGAAAATGATCTTTCTTTGTTGCTTTATTAAGTTTTCTATAATCTATGCACATTCTCCATCCAGTGACAGTTCTTTGGGGTATTAATTCATTCCTTTCATTTTTAACAACAGTCATTCAACCTTTCTTAGGTACAACTTGAATAGGACTAACCCACTCACATGCGGCATAGGATAAATGATCCCGGCATGCAAAAGTTTCAAAACCTCCTTCACAACCTCCCTCATTGCATTATTAAGCCTACGCTGGGGCTCTCTAGATGGTGTAATTTCTAGATCAGTTGGAATGCGATGGGTGCAAAGAACAGGACTAATTCCTTTAAGGTCATGGAGTGAATAGCCAAAAGCAGCACGATGCTTTTCTAACACAGTTATTAAGCGCAAAGATTCTTCTTGAGATAATTTATCACTTATGATTATAGGAGAATCCTGATCATTATTTAGAAAAGCATATTTAAGTCCAGAAGGCAAAGGTTTAAGTTCAATAGGGGGCTTAGGTGGCTCTAGCAATTCATCGAGTGGTTCTGGATCAGTGGAATCCTCATCCTCTACCTCATTGGTGAAAAACTAGGCATCATCTTCTAAATTTGGTTCAAATAATTCTTCAAGAGATGCTACCTTGACCTCTTGTATTGATTCTAACTCAGAAAATAGCTCCACCTTAGTTTTTAAAGAGTGAATTATAGGCACAGAGAGCTTAAATCCTTTCCCAAGAATAACATTTATTTTTCATGTTTGTCCTTCTTGGATAAGTCTTTCTATAGGTTCCCCAATCAACACATCAAACTCCCAAACATCAAAGATGTAGAAATTCAATCAAACTCGGAAATCATTCACATAAATAGGAAGGGCACACAAAATTCCTGAACTTGGAATAATGCGTCCTGAAAGACTTTTTAACAATTTATTAGCCAGGGCTAATGGTATGTCTTTTAATAAATGTTCAGCAAATGTAGCAGACATAATATTAACACCTACTACTGGATTATAAAGAGTTTCAAAAGGATATTTATCTAATTGACATTAAATAGTGATAGAGGGAGAATTTATATGAATAATTTTATTTGAAAACTCTGATTCTTCTAACCACTTGTCACTCAAAACATATATTAATTCTTTTGTTGTCTTTTAAGAAAATCTACCTCATTAGAATGTGTAGGATCTATAGTTGCAAAATTTCTAGGCTACTGAGGTTTCTTTATCAAATGATAATTTGAGGTATTTCCAAAATCAGTAAACAAATCATCCTCAATATCAAACAAAAAGTTAGAAAGCGGAAATTCTTCCTCTTCCTTTTGTGGTAGTTCAGGTTGTACAATAGCTAAAGGTTGAGATGTTTCAGGCAAAAGTTCGGGTTCAACTATTGAGATTTCTTCTTCTTCTAACAACTTCTCTTCAGGAAGATCATTTAAAATGTTCATAAGAATAGTTTTTACACGCTCAGCAGTGATATGCATGAACGCTCCTCCTGAGGCCAAATTAAGATATTTTCTAGTTTTTCTATTAAGGCCTATAAAGAAATGTTGCAAAAGCATAGGTTCTGGAAAAGCAAGACTAGGGCCTGAATTAACTACAGCATCAAAACGTTCCCAAGCCTCACCTAGTGAATCATTTTTCTATTGTTCAAAACATATGATTTCTCTATGAAGTTTAGCAACATTAAAGATAGGGAAAAATTATAAACAAAACTTCAAGCATAAAACTTCTGAATCTCCTTGACTACTCCCAACGTGACGATTATACCAACGTTAGCCTTTCCCGTTAAAGAAAAGGGAAAAAGCTTCCATCTTAAAGTTTCATTGGACATGCCTTCAATGCTTAGGCATTCACAGGTCTACTCAAAATCACCTAAGTGGGAATAGGGGTTTTCATTATCACTACCAGAAAAGACATTTTCCTGAACTAAGTGAATTAATTCCGGGTGTAGCTCATAGCCAGATGATGTAATGGGTTTAGATGATTCTAGTGGCCTAAGGTGTAGATACGGGTTCCAAGGTAAAATAATAAAACTAATTTTAAAAACTAAAAATAAATATAGATAAACGTATAATATAAGATAAAGCTAAACTCAAAGTCAACTCAGCAAAGAGAAAAATAATCGTTCCCCGGCAACGGCGCCAGAAATGCTTATTGGTATAAATTAAATGCACACTAGAAAAGATAACTATCCGCAAGCGCACAGATATAATACCGTTGTAGCACTTCACCAAGATAATCCCGGTTTTAATATCGAACCCAAAGGAATGGTTGGTGATGATGACTGAGTCTATAAACTTAACCCAATTCACAATCAAGCTCAGATAATAGTGAAAATAGGGAGACTACTAAGGACTATCTAATTCCAATCTCGATAAACTATGTTCTTGTCACACCCATTTTTAAGGACAAAAATAGGATGCATAAAAGACTCATGTGTGCCCCAGAACATGATCGCACACACAAGTAGACAAATTACATAGTATCATCACAATGCTTATTACATAGCGAACAAATATTTAACACATAGTCTTAAACAATAAATAATAGTAACTAATAGTAGATCTCCAGCGGAAACTCCAAACACAGGGACACGGTTGACTGGTTGACACCAAGACTAGTACTCATTATGATAATCTTCCTCATAATCTTCATCTGTTATGGTGGAAAAAGCAAGGGTGAGTCCATGTCGAACTCAACAAGTATAACACATGATTTATGAGGCACAAAAAGGCTAGACACTATTTGACTATGTTTAGTTTTTAATCATCATATAATTAGCAATAAGGTAGCATCAAGATAATCCACTTCCCGTTAATGAACCAATGATCAATTGTAATAAGGATAATGAATAGCATTAACATGAGCATAATATTAACAACAAAAATTAAGCATGATATAACAATTATGATCAACTATTCTGTAAGAATCCCCAAGGCCGCTCGTATCCATGAGCACGGCTAGTATACCAGTTTTTAACTCTGCGCAGAGGTGTACACTTTCACTGTGAGTCATAACTTCCAAATGCATGGGTTCGCGACTCCCCAAAACACCGGAAATCATATAAAGCCACTTAAAGGTTCATCTAACAAGTTAGGGCCATTAGATTCACTCGGCAGGCAGATGTAGGAACCCCCTTTTCAAATGGCACACTTCCTTCACGGCTATACTCATTGACAAGAGGTTGTCCTACACCCAACGTGGCAAGTCATTCTTACGCCATTTAAGGTAACCACTAACAAGCTAGAAAAGGTCCTTTAAGCAACTAAAGCCAGAGCCATATAGCCCTCACAGTTGTACTGTATATCCCAGTTATCACTTACAGATAATTCCTTATAGAGAGTAACTAGAGCGATAAACAATCAACACAACACAACGCTCTAGTCCCCTTTGTCAACAGTAATAAAATCATCTTAATGGTTGGTTGTTGAATCCATTAATCAAATTACATGATTATTGTTCATAATTAAGCACTAGCAACAGCTACCCAAATGCATCCCCAAGGTTGACAAGGAATCAAGATAACAATCCCTAAGTTATAATCTCTAAGGTTGTCAAGGAAAACACATGCATATGTATGATAATTTTAGTGAATAGGTAACAAGGATAGTCCCATGTTATACTTGCCTTGATCAAAGCTTTCCTGATGATACTGCTGGTCTAGCTCAAAGTAATACTCTGGATCGTCCAGAAACTGCTCACCTTCTAAACTCGATCACCAATCAACAACATACATGCATTCGAGCAAACATACACGAAGCAAACAAAGAGATATAATTAGAACAGCACACCAACAGTAACAAAACAGTAATAAAAATTTATAAAACTCTTCTACACATTCCTACGATCACACAGACGTAAGGATCACAAAATTCGGAGTTAAAACGTGAAAGTTATGAATTTTCTAAGATTTCCTATAGATAAATAATTACTTAAATATAAACTCAAAAATTAATTTTCCCAAACCTACTGTACAACTATACCAACATGTAGAGCTCGCAAATACGAACCTAACGCAACTTGAACGGATCAAATCGGAGTTAAAACAAAGATTTTATGACCAAAACAAGTTTAGTGGCAAAACTGTAAATATCAGAAAACGTATTTTTGATTTACCGAGAAGAAATACGTCTTCAAAACACGGAAACGTCTTTCGGGAATTACGCCAAGGGACGGTGGGTTTCAATAAAGAAAAACTCAGGGTTTCTTTAGAAATTTTACCCCGCGAAGGGGTACCTTCTAATCTCGGTCGTAGATGCAGATTTGAACGGCTATGACTAAATCGAGGGGGGAGGCCCGGCGGCGCTATCACTGGAGAGGGCGACCATGCGGCGGCGCCATGGCCGACCTTGACAAAACTCGCCGAAACTTGTCGCTACAGTGACTCCGGCCACCATTCAAAGCATGAATGGTACCAATCGAAAGAGAAGCTCAGCACGAACTCACCTAGGACGAAATAGGAAGCGAAGACGACCTGGGTAAATCGGGCGGCTCCAGAGGGTGGGCGGCCGAGCTCCTATTCACAGTGGCGACACAAAAACCACTTAGCAACCAAATTGAAAGCACCTTTAGGTACACAGGAGCATGCTAAAGCCAATAGGATAGCTTACGGTGGCGAAAAGACGACGTACACGCCGAATTGCTCCTCACAGCGGCCCCTAGGGTTGCGGCGGCGGCGAGAGCTCGAACGGGGGTCAATTAGTTCACGATTTGATCTAAAAACGACCGGCAAGGCTCGGCTCTAGCTTAAATAGGGTTGGGACATCTCAATTTGGTTGGAAATCCTAGGAAACTCGGTTTTGATTCGGGGGAGATCGTGTTCGTGACCGGCTCAGTTACGATAGAAGGAGGAAGACGCGGCTGACCTGTGGGTCCCGCCCGTCAGCGAGCCAAAGGAGAGAGGGCGCGCACGGCTACAATCCTGGGCTGGTCCAAGCACGCGCGAGGAGGAATAGGGAAGTGGGCTCGGCTCGACGGCCCAAGAGCGAGAGAGGGAAGGAGCAGGCCGGCTCGGTTGGGCTTCCAGGCCGCCGGCTGCACAGGTAAGCTTTTCTTTTTTTTCATTTGTTTTCAAACTATTTAAAGAGATTTAAAATTCCAAATCAAATAAAATAAAAACCACACCACATAATAAAATAAATGCAACAACATGAATGCATCATCAAATATTTCATCTAAAATTTTAAATCTTAATTCCCCATTAATTATTATCTAAATTATTTAAACCCATACCAACACTCTTCCAACTCTAATTTTTTTTTCTTCTAATTCTAAATTTTAAAATTTTTGGGTTTTACAAATTCTACCCCCTTAAAAGAATCTCGTCATTGAGATTGGATTGCTTACTCAAATAACTGCGCATATGACTTCCTCAATTCATCCTCTCTTTCCCAAGTTGCCTCTGCCTCTGAATATCTATTCCACTGAACCTTGCACATTTTAATAACCCAACTTCGAGTAACTCTCTCAGCAGTTTCTAAAACCTTGATCGGAAACTCTTCATAGGTAAGATCCTCTTTAATAGTCAATTCATCCAAAGGTATCTGCTCCTCAGGCACACGTAAACACTTCTTCAGTTGAGAAACATGAAACACATCATGCACCCCAGACAAACTCTCAGGCAACTCTAATTGGTAAGCAACTTCACCACGTCTAGCAATAACTTTGAATGGCCCAACATACCGTGGTGCTAACTTGCCTTTCATGTTAAACCTCTTCACACTTCTCATTGGTGACACCTTCAAATAGACATAATCACCTACTTCAAAAACTAAATCCCTTCTCCGGTTGTCAGCATAACTTTTCTGACAAGATTGTGCTACTCTCAAATTCTCACGAATCACTCGCACTTGATCCTCTGCATTTCTAAGAACATCTGTACCAAATACCTGAGACTCACCCGTCTGATCCCAAAACAATGGAGTTCTACACTTACGTCCATACAAAGCTTCAAACGGTGACATCTTAAGACTCTGTTGATAACTGTTATTGTAAGAGAACTCTGCATAAGGCAAACTCTTATCCCAACTAGTTCCATATTGCAATGCACAGGCTCTCAACATATCTTTCAGTACCTGGTTGGTTCTTTCAGTCTGCCCATCTGTCTGTGGATGATATGCTGTACTAAAATTCAGCTTTGTCCCCAAAGACTCATGTACAACTTTCCAAAAATGTGACGTAAACTGCGAACCTCGATCAGATACAATCTTCTTTGGAACTCCATGCAAACATACTATCCTCTCCATATACAACTCTGCCAATTTTGGTCCATGGTAGGTAGTCTTAACTGGTATGAAATGAGCAACTTTAGTTAACCGATCTACTATCACCCATATAGAGTCATAACCTCTCTGAGTACGAGGTAACCCCACTATAAAGTTCATACCAACTTCCTCCCACTTCCATTCAGGAATCTTCATTGGTTGCAACAATCCAGCAGGTCTCTGATGCTCAGCTTTCACTCTCTGACAAGTGTCACACACTGCCACATACTCAGCCACATCTCGCTTCAATCCAACCCATCAATACTTCTGTTTGAGATCCAAATACATCTTAGTACTCCCAGGATGAATAAAATAAGCTGACTCATGAGCTTCACGAAGGATTGCTTGCCTAATAGCCTGATCCTCAGGTACACACAGCCTCTTTCGAAACCACAAAATCCCATTATCATCCATTCAAAACCCTGGTGACTTACCAATCACTATATCCTCCGCTATCTTCTTTAGTTTCTCATCCTTCAACTGACCCTTGTATATTTCTTGCTCTAATGTAGGTTCTATCACCAATTCCATTGTATTAGTAACAATTCCCAAATTCAAATATTCAAATTCAGCACACAACTCACTTGTCATGGACAACATTTGCATCTCATTGGCATAACTCTTCCTGCTAAGGGCATCTGCTACAACATTGGCTTTACCAGGATGATAGTGTATCTCTATATCATAGTCCTTGATTAGTTCTAACCATCTGCGTTGTCTCAAGTTCAGATCAGACTGAGTGAAAATATACTTCAAACTCTTATGATCGGTGTATATATCACTCTTATGCCCAATCAAATAGTGTCTCCAAATCTTCAAAGCATGAACTACAGCTGCTAACTCCAGATCATGAGTAGGATAATTCAACTCATGCTTCCTCAACTGCCTAGATGCATAAGCAACAACTCTGCCTTCTTGCATAAGAACACACCCCAATCCTTGACGAGAAGCATCACAATAAATAGAGAACTTCTTACTCAAATCTGGCAATACCAAAACAGGTGTTGTAGTCAATCTCTTCTTCAATTCTTCAAAACTAGCTTGACATTTATCAGACCATATAAACTTGGCATTCTTCTCTAACAGAGATGTCATAGGTCTAGCAAGTTTAGAAAACCCTTCAATGAACCGTCTGTAATATCCAGCTAAACCCAAGAAACTACGAATCTCGCCCACATCAGTAGGTGATTTCCAATTCAATACATCCTTTACTTTGCCTGGATCCACTGATATTCCACCATTAGAGACAATATGACCAAGAAAAGAGACTTCCTTCAACCAAAACTCACATTTACTTCGCTTAGCATATAGTTTATGATCTCTAAGTTTCTGCAATACCAACCTCAGATGTTCAGCATGCTCTTTCTCCTTCTTGGAAAATACCAATATATCATCAATAAATACCACCACAAACTTATCAAGATACTCCATGAACACCTTATTCATCATGTACATAAAGTAGGCAGGTGCATTGGTCAAACCAAATGACATAACAGTATACTCATACAAACCATACCTCATAGTAAAAGCTGTCTTGGGAATATCAGAGGCATGAATCTTCAGTTGATGACAACCAGAACGCAAATCGATCTTAGAGAACACACAAGCACCTCTCAACTGATCAAACAAGTCATCAATTCTGGGCAAAGGATACTTGTTCTTGATAGTTACTTCATTAAGTGACCGATAATCAACACACATTCTCTGACCATCATCTTTCTTATCAACAAAGATAACTGGTGCACCCCAAGGTGAAGAGCTAGGATGAATAAAACCTTTATCTTGTAATTCCTTAATTTGTTTCTTAAGTTCTTCTAATTCATCTACTACCATTCTATATGGTCGTTTGGCTATGGGTGCAGTTCCAGGTAATAATTCAATAAGAAATTCAATGTCTCGGTCAGGTGGCATACCTAGCAAATCATCAGGAAAGACATCTAGAAATTCATCGATAACTGGATTCTCTTTAATAGCATCATCATCAAGCTGATTCACTAAGGCGGTTGGCTGCTTCTGCACTGCTACATCCATGCTGATCTTCTCCCCATTAGGTGCATTCACAACTACTACCTTCTGCTGACACTGAATCACTGCCTGATTTTGTTTCATCCAATCCATACCCAAAATCACATCAATACCAGATGTCCTCAACACTATAGGAGTTATTTTAAACTCTACCCCCCCTTAAAATTATACTAATTGGAAGACATCGATTAGTGGTTTGCATGGTACCCCCAGGTGAATTTACTAAGAGAGGTTCTTTCATGGCAAGCATGGGTACACTATGCATTCTAACAAAAATGTTAGAAGTAAAGGTATGTGAAGCTCCAGAATAAAAAAGAATGGTTGTAGGAGTAGAATGGACATTGAACGTACCAAGCATTACTTCAGGCTCCGTCTGTGCTGTTTCAGTAGACACATGATTCACCTTTCCGGTATTAGATGATCTCTGCCCCTGCGGTGTCTGCTGATTCTGCTTCTTGGGACAATGATTAGCATAGTGTCCAGGCTCTCCACAGCGATAACACAGATTGGGGGGTACTAGGTGCACTGGTCTTCATTGGGGTAGAGCTAGAATTGCCCTGGCGTGGAGTTTGCTGACCACTCTGCTATTGGAACTGCCTGTTCTGCTGATACTGAGGTCGTTGTTGAAACTGATTATTCTGCCAATTCTGAGACCACTGTTGATTTGAATTACAATTCCACTAACTAACTGGTCCTTGGAATTTGGAATGAAACCCATGCTGAGAATTTGTACGTTGGAGAATATTGTTTCCAACACCTTGTCCTTTCATCTTTCTTTTCCTGTCCATCTCCCGACGTTCATTATCCAGCTCAATAGCTTTATTCACAAGTTCTTGGAAGCTGGCATAATTATTACCCTTCAGCTGCAAACGAAGATCATAATAAATTCCCTTGAGGAAGAGACGCTGCCTATCTGCATCTTCCCTCACTTCATTAGGAGCATAGCGAGCCAACTGCGTGAATCTGTCATGATACTCACTAACGCTCATCTGTCCCATCCTGAGATTTCTGAATTCTTCCTGCTTTAGCTCAATTATACCCTCAGGAATGTGGCGAGCTCGAAAATCTCTAACAAATTCATTCCAAGTGACAGGAGGAGCATTGTCAGGACGTGCAGCTTGATACGACTCCCACCAAGTGTGAGTTGTCCCCTGTAACTGACCAGATGCATATAACACCTTCTCCATATCATTACATTGAGAAATGTTCAATTGTTTCTCCACCGCTCGCACCCAATCATCCGCCTCCAATGGATCAGCAGCGTGAGAGAACACTGGAGGGCGTCCCTTCAAAAATTCCCCACGTTTGTCTCTCACATGAACAGGTGGCAGTCCTCCTGCAGGGGGATTGTTCTGCATGTGTTGCATGAACATCTGCATCATCTGATTCTGTGTATTCATAAGTTCCTCCATAGTAATGGGTGGGTTAGCACCTCCACGACCCCGGCCACGGCCTCTGGCTGCCATCTGTTTTCAAAGCATAGAAAACGAAGCTCAGTACTATCCAGGATGATGTATACAATAGATAAGTAAATCTGAATCCTCTGGGCGAATTCCAATTTCAGCGGCTCAGTAAAACTGCCATATCTCGAGTTACAGACATCCAATTAAGGTGATCTTTACATGGTTGCAAAGCTTACAAAATTATCTATGACTTTTATTCACAACACTTTTCCAGATTCCGTCAATAAGTTAGTCAAAAACTGAACTTAACCGAAACTATTTCAAAATTCCAGACTGTGCAGTGACCCCAACTCGGAACAGGTATATCTCCTAGCTCATAATAGATAATAAGGTGATTCTTGCGGAGTTGGAAAGGTACAGAAGTCTAATTATTCCCAGTAAAATTTCTTAAATTTTCCACAAACAGATTTTAAGTTATTTCAAAAACATCCCAGACTGATCCAGAAATCAGCAAAAGGAAGAATCAAGTTTACCCCAACCCCAACTTAATATTCTTGATCAAACTTAATATTCTTAACCATGGAACTTGTAGACATGTCTACAAAACTCCAGCACACATTACAAAGATCCAAATCACACATTATCATAATAACAATTCATCATTCACACAATTGTTCACACCACAATCTAACACTCAACAATACCCAACTCAAATTGACTCGCAAACTAATATCGTTCTTATTACATAGGGACTTCCTAATTTTAATTGAGCTTCTCATAAATCTTGGGACGGCCTAGCTCCGCCCTTAGTTCATCAATCTCCTTATAGGCTTGTTCTTTAAGTTCCTTTTCCTTTATCAACTCATCCTTCAAATCCACTTCATGAAGAGCCAACTCACGGACCAGTCTCACTGTAGCTTTCAAAGTCAAAGATGAATCATCCACAAGAGGCACGGTCCAAACACCCTTGTCATGTAAGAAACAGGGAAAGTGTCGGAGTGCACCCTGCAATGTTTTGTCCGAGCAAAGACCATGGTAGTAGACAAATGCATTGTAGGCAACATCTTCCATGCTTGTTTCTACGGTTGCCCGGCTCACTCGAGTGATGAACTTTGACTCCAACTTAGGCTCCTTAGTGGTAGGATCCCTTTTCTTGACCCATAGCTTAGTCTCCCAGTAAGAGTCCATCAATGGATGACTGTACTCCTTGGAGCGATACTCCAATGTAGCTTCCCAATCGTAGTAGTAATTATCCAAGGTTCTTGTCAGCATGTCATGGAAGAAAACATCGGCTTTAGGAACCATGATTTGAAGCTTCGTGGTCCACCCCATGACTGAATCCTCCATTGGTGTGTCACCGACTCTTGATTCCGCATCGGATATCTCTTGGTCACCATCTACATAGGGCTCATGGGGTTTGAAACGGGCAATGTACTGAGCAGCGGACAGACGGGGATGAGGAGGCATCTACAAGAATTAGACATAGATTAGATGGAATCAATGTATTTTCACAATAGAATAAGGTAGAAGAAGCATAAAAATTTAGCAATTAATAAGGTGAAAGGAATAAGCATGAAATAAGTGAAGCATGGATGCTAATAACGACCATTCTAACTAGGCTTGCGTCCTACAGTCAACACGGCTCTAATACCAATTTGTCACACCCATTTTTAACGACAAAAATAGGATCCATAAAAGACTCATGTGCACCCCAGGACATGATCGCACATACAAGTAGACAAATTACATAGTATCATCACAGTGCTTATTACATAGCGAACAAATATTTAACACATAGTCTTGAACAATAAATAATAGTAACTAATAGTAGATCTCCAGCGGAAACTCCAAACACAGGGACACGGTTGACTAGTTGACACCAAGACTAGTACTCATTACGATAATCTTCCCCATAATCTTCATCTGTTATGGTGGAAATAGCAAGGGTGAGTCCATGTCGAACTCAACAAGTATAACACAGGGTTTATGAGGCACAAAAAGGCTAGACACTGTTTGACTGTGTTTAGCTTTTAATCATCATATAATTAGCAATTAGGTAGCATCAAGATAATCCACTTCCCGTTAATGAACCAATGATCAATTGTAATAAGGATAATGAATAGCATTAACATGAGCATAATATTAACAACAAAAATGAAGCATGATATAACAATTATGATCAACTATTCTGTAAGAATCCCCAAGGCCGCTCGTATCTGTGAGCACGGCTAGTATACCAGTTTTTAACTCTGTGCAGAGGTGTACACTTTCACTATGAGTCATAACTTCCAAATGCATGGGTTCGCGACTCCCCAAAACACCGGAAATCATATAAAGTCACTTAAAGGTTCGTCTAACAAGTTAGGGCCATTAGATTCACTCGGTAGGTAGATGTAGGAACCCCCCTTTTCAAATGGCACACTTCCTTCTCGGCTATACTCATTGACTAGAGGTTGTCCTACACCCAACGTGGCAAGCCATTCTTACGCCATTTAAGGTAACCACTAACAAGCTAGAAAAGGTCCTTTAAGCAACTAAAGCCAGAGCCATATAGCCCTCACAGCTGTACTGTATATCCCGTTTATCACTTACAGATAATTCCTTATGGAGAGTAACTAGAGCGATAAACAATCAACACAACACAACGCTCTAGTCCCCTTTGTCAACAGTAATAAAATCAGCTTAATGGTTGGTTGCTGAATCCATTAATCAAATTACATGATTATTGTTCATAATTAAGCACTAGAAATAGCTACCCAAATGCATCCCCAAGGTTGACAAGGAATCAAGATAACAATCCCTAAGTTATAATCTCTAAGGTTGTCAAGGAAAACACATGGATATGTATGATAATTTTAGTGAATAGGTAACAAGGATAGTCCCATGTTATACTTGCCTTGATCAAAGCTTTTCTGATGATACTGCTGGTCTAGCTCAAAGTAATACTCTGGATCGTCCAGAAACTGCTCACCTTCTAAACTCGATCACCAATCAACAACATACATGCATTCGAGCAAACATACACGAAGCAAACAAAGAGATATAATTAGAACAGTACACCAATAGTAATAAAACAGTAATAAAAATTTATAAAACTCTTCTACACATTCCTACGATCACACAGACATAAGGATCGCAAAATTCGGAGTTAAAACGTGAAAGTTATGAATTTTCTAAGCTTTCTTATAGATAAATAATTACTTAAATATAAACTCAAAAATTAATTTTCCCAAACCTACTGTACAACTATACCAACATGTAGAGCTCGCAAATATGAACCTAATGCAACTTGAACGGATCAAATCAGAGTTAAAACAAAGATTTTATGACCAAAACAAGTTTAGTGGCAAAACTGTAAATATCAGAAAACGTATTTTTGATTTACCGAGAAGAAATACGTCTTCAAAACACGGAAACGTCTTTCGGGAATTACGCAAAGGGACTGCGGGTTTCAATAAAGAAAAACTCAGGGTTTCTTTAGAAATTTTACCCCGCGAAGGGGTACCTTCTAATCTCGGCCGTAGATCCGGATTTGAACGGCTGTGACTAAATCGAGGGGGGAGGCCCGGCGGCGCTTCCACCGGAGAGGGCGACCATGCGGCGGTGCCATGGCCGACCTTGACAAAACTCGCCGGAACTTGTCGCTACAGTGACTCTGGCCACCATTCAAAGCGTGAACGGTACCAATCGAAAGAGAAGCTCAGCGCGAACTCACCTAGGACGAAATAGGAAGCGAAGACGGCCTGGGTAAATCGGGCGGCTCCAGAGGGCAGGCGGCCGAGCTCCTATTCACGGTGGCGACACAAAATCCACTTAGCAACCAAATTGAAAGCACCTTTAGGTACACAGGAGCATGCTAAAGCCGATAGGATAGCTTACGGTGGTGAAAAGATGACGTACACGCCGAATTGCTCCCCACAGCGGCCCCTAGGGTTGCGGCGGCGGCGAGAGCTCGAACGGGGGTCAATTAGTTCACGATTTGATCTAAAAACGACCGGCAAGGCTCGGCTCTAGCTTAAATAGGGTTGGGACATCTCAATTTGGTTGGAAATCCTGGGAAACTCGGTTTTGATTCGGTGGAGATCATGTTCGTGATTGGCTCGGTTACGATAGAAGGAGGAAGACATGGCTGACCTGTGGGTCCCACCCGTCAGCGAGCCAAAGGAGAGAGGGCGCGCGCGGCTGCAATCCTAGGCCGGCCCAAGCGCGCGCGAGGAGGAGCGGGGAAGTGGGCTCGGCTCGACGGCCCAAGAGCGAGAGAGGGAAGGAGTAGACCGGCTCGGTTGGGCTTCCAGGCCGCCGGCTGCACAGGTAAGCTTTTCTTTTTTTTCATTTGTTTTCAAACTATTTAAAGAGATTTAAAATTCCAAATCAAATAAAATAAAAACCACACCACATAATAAAATAAATGCAACAACATGAATGCATCATCAAATATTTCATCTAAAATTTTAAATCTTAATTCCCCATTAATTATTATCTAAATTATTTAAACACATACCAACACTCTTCCAACTCTAATTTTTTTCTTCTAATTCTAAATTTTAAAATTTTTGGGTGTTACAGTTCTTAACCATTCATTCAGTGGGCGATAACTTTCAATAAGGGATGAAATCAGAGTTCTCCCCTACGAGCATGCATAAGCCTACCTTTACCTATTAACTAGAAGTGGACTACAGGGGATTCAACGAAGCTATAAAGTCACCTTCGCGAGCTACCACTATCCAGCAAATCAGGGAGCATTCACAAGTAATCCTAGCCTAAGCACCATGCTTACACTATGAAAACAACTTCAACCTAGGTGCTACCAAAATCAAAGTACTCTAAAGAGTTGCTAACTTGAAGAACAATACGAACAAATTGCTTACTTGAATCAGAAGTTGATTACCAAAGAGTCTCAGAAGCAAGCCCCCTGCGAAGGAACTTGATCCCGACGAACACGGCAGTGGAGAAGCACCGACAGGCCAAAACTCTTCCAGAACTCTGCTATTCTACTCTATCTCTCTATCTCTAATTGAGACTAATCCTAAGATGAACTAGTCTACTCTTGATTGCTAGCCTAGATCTCTACACATGGAATTGGAACTCTGACTCTTCAGCTCTTGATCTAGCTTCTTTTCTCTCGGGGGGTTTGGCTCTTTATTTATACCCTAGTGGGATGCATGTGAGCCCTTCGATCAAACTGACTTAAGGGACGGCCTAGATGACTCCTCAAAGGCGGTGCAGGAATACTCCAGAAGCTCGTGGAAGGATGTAGAGGGGGGTGGCCGCTCGGCCACCCCTATGGCTGGCCGACCCCACCTGGCAGGGGCTAGGGCCCTAGCTCGCTCTGGTGTCTTTTGGTGTCTTCTATAGTCTTCTAGTATATGTCTTGTGATGAAATTCTGTGAATTATTTTAATTCCTTGGTCTCTTTTGTCGACTTTCTGGATAACACCCTAGAAAATTATAAATTACCAAAACTCATGGAATTTGTCAGCAAAAACCTCCTATTCTATGATATTTGTGCATACGTGCAAGGAAATTTATTGGTTTGTAATATACGTTAACCACCATCAACACCATGACACATCTACACTATGAATTACACTTTACTAGTAACAGGTGGCCGCCTTGCCCATGGGCGTCACCACCATATCTTGGATGGCTCCTGTCATTGACCCACTTTGCCAACATCGACGGGGTGACATGGCCGCCAATGTCCTGTACCTGCAAAACAACTTATCGGTAGCACCATGAGTACATTGTGTACTCGTAGGACTTAATTCCAACATATATATTTGGTGGATGCAAAGGGATTAAAAGGTGTTTGTACATTTGCATAAAAATCATGTGTTTATTAAAAGATGACATGCTCATGATTCATATTTTAGTTATTAACAAGTGTAATTACATGGTGTGGGGAGCTCACCCTCATCCATGGTGGTGGTGGCCATGGATGGGAGCTGAAGATCATGGGGGATGGTGTTTGAGAGGGGGATGGAGAGGGAGATGGCTTCGGGACTGCTCACCATGTTGTAGAGGGTCTCCAATTGTAGTAGGCCAGCTAGGGCTTGCTCGACATGGGAGATCGACTCCAGGCGTCCTCCATAGCTTGAGGTTGAAGAAGGTGCTTGGGGAGGCCTTCTTGCTCGATCCCGGTGAGGCTGATGGCATGTTTGGTGGTGTAGCAACACGTCAGCAACGTCCTCTAGCAGGGGCTGGTCATCCTCCTCCTCGTCCTCTCCCTTCCTGTCCTTGCTCTCTTCTCTTCTAGCTCTCCCCTCCTTGTTCCTTCTCTGTTCTTTCCTAGTGGTGAGAATGAAGGATATAGAGAGGGGTGGAGGGCTAGTGGTGGTGTTGGAGTGTGTGGGTGAGGTGCTAACGGGTGGGGCCAGAGATGGTGAGGGAGAGATAGCTCATGGTTTTGTATGTTACAGGTGTCCATGTGTTTTGGCGGACTGTCCATCATTGCTGACGGACAATCCTTGAAATGATCCACGATTTCCACAAAGGGAAATCCATAGATTACACCATAATGTGATAGTCTAGGAAGACCAAGCTGTCACATTATCATTATTCAGTTGACATCACAGTTCATACATTGCGTAATTATAGGTTTACAAGGTATTACAACACTTGATAACACCCCTAAGTATAGCATTATACTAGCGGAAACGCACACAGAACAGCATCAGAGTAGACATAGGGCATTGGCAGGTGAAGGCTCCTCCTTCATGGGCAATCATTAGAGTAGGCGTAGAATGTTAGCGGGCGTGGACTTCATCTCCTCAACCAAACTTGAGTGTAGGATTGAGACCATCTAATCCTTCTAACCTCCCTTGTCATCATCATAGATGACATATGAACCTGCCAAATATCTTTCAGTACGATTTGTACTAGCCACTGGCTCCCACCCTATACTTTTGTGTTGCTTTGTGGTAAGTGGAATGCAAGGGTAGAGCAAAAGACCTATTTATGGCTATAGTTTTCCTATGCAAGTTCATCAATATTTTATAATAATTCATCAAGTTTTAACCCATCTCATCCACACACATCCTCCCATCCCATCACACACATCTCACCACACCACGGGAAAACAAGGTTAGCCCTCACGAAGTGAGTCCGTTTTCCTCTAGCTAAAATGGGGCGAGGGAGAAAGTTGGCTAGGCACGTCCATGTTACATCCTCGGTAAAGAAGGCACTCTAATGGTCGATCGGGTCGACTCACAGGGTTCCGAGAACATGACATAGACGTTAGCTTCACTAATTAGAAGTGGTACTCCGGTCTTCGATCCGATCATCATGGTTAAAGATGGGATCGAATAGAGCGGGCTAAAAAGGAAACGGAAACAGTTCCGGTCTCTCTCAATCCATACGCCATTGTAGTCAGTAGGAACTAAAGAGAAGATGGAATAGGAGGAGAAAAGAGAGGAGCAGAGGTCTGCTTCTTCCAATCCACATGCCATGGTAAAAGACGGGGCATCGAAAAGGAGCAACACACAAAAGAACACAAACACCTGAGTCCACTCATAGGGTACCTCGACCCACGTGCACTAAATGGCACTAGACACCCCTAGGGTTTTAGCAGTGCAGTTGTCACCGCTAGAACCTAGAGAGCACTAAGGTCTAAAATAGGTACAAGCATACGGGGGGCTCGAGCATGAAAGAGCCAAAAGAGGGCGAAGAGACACGGGATTCGCTTCCTTTGATCCACTCGCCATGGTAGTCGATGAGAATCAAAGGAATAGAATCAAGAAGGCAACAAGGCACTAAGGGACGCAAACTAGCAAAGAGGGATTTTGGTTCCACAGTACTTCGATCCACATGTCATGGCAATTGACAGGAATCGGAGAAGTTGCAACAAGAGAACTCAATCCACACCTTACTGGATCGGTGAGGATTGAAGAAGGGGGAACAAGAGAAAATAGAAGAATGGTCTCCACATTCTCTCGACCAACACGCCATGGAAACAAGCGAGGGTTGAAAGAAAAAGAGACACAAATCCCATGGTCTCTCGATCCACACTGACTTGTATGGCACCACGACCTTTGTGCAACTAGATCAGCACTTTGCTATCCCTTGGGTCCATAGCAGTGTGGTTGTCACCACAAGAACCAAAGAAATGTTGTGGTCAATGTGGCACAAGCATATGAGATGGTTAGGAAAAACTAAAGAACAAAAGAGAACAAAAAAGCAAAATAGGTAGAGCCTAATGGCCATGGCGAGGCAAGCAACTCAAGGCCAGCTATGGCTAGCTATAGTTCACTGTGACTGGCCGGTGGCTTGCTGGACATGGCAGCAGACAGCCAGGACACGGCTGCTACTGCTGGACGTGGCTCCGGTGGCGAGGAAGGTGACCAGCGGGGTGGCGTCGACGTCCAGCATCCAAGCAATGGCACAGCAGGGCTGTGGCCTCCTTGCGGCAGTGAAGAACAGTGGCACGAAGGCCGGTCTTAGGCACGAACGGCAACGAGGAAGGGAAAAAGAGGGAGCTTGGGCCATGGTGGCTCACTGGTTGGTCGAAGGTCTAACCGCTGCGGGGTTTGGCTGGAGCAGGGGGTGGCCAGGCTGGTGGCATGCCCGGTGGTGTGGCCCTGCTTGTCACCAATGGGGGATGCGATGAGATCATGGCTGCTACAGAGTGGAGGTAGACGTGCTCCTAGGCGTTGGTGTCTGGTAGCTACTGGTCTTGGTGGGCGCCCAAGGTGGAGGGGCATTGCAGGTTCAGCTCCCGACGGCAGCTATTGTCTCCGACAAGGTGGTAGAGGGCAGTGCTCGGTGTTGTGGTCACCGGGGAGCAAGGCAGCATAGGGAGGAAGACGGTCAGGAGCAGCGATGGGAATAGGAAAGGCAAAAGCTTGGGCCTTGGGGCTCACCGGCGATGGGGGAGAAGCTCCCTGGTGGCAAGGTGGTGCTACAGAATGGCACAAGTGAAGGAGTCTGGTGCGGTGGAGATGGATTGGCATGGTCACCTTGGGGACGACACAGAGTGTGGTGTCACAGAGAGGAAGTTGAGGCCGTGGACACGGTTGGGGTTGTCGAGGCATTACGACGGTGGAAGGAGTAGCTCGAGTGAACGACGTCACGACTGCGTGGTGGTCGGCTCGGCAAGGCAGGTCACGATGAGGGCAAGGTAGGGCGCTGGCGAGGAAGCGCTGCAGGATGGTGAGGCTCGGAGAAGGCCAAAGCTGTTGGTGAAGAAGGAGGCAGGCTCAGTGGTGGTGGCTCGACATCATGGATGACAATGAAGAGTGTCCACATCAGGGTGCGGGTGACCTCGAGTCGCTAGGGTGGAGCAGGCCGTGTGCGTGTTCGACATCATCGGTGACCAGTCAGAGCTCCGGGTGGCGTGGCTGCGCGGGCGCATCCATGTGGTGGGGGAGACCAGTGGTACACGGTCAACATCGCGGTGTGGCAAGACGGTGAAAGCGAGCAGCTAGGTGGTGGAAGCTACCGGCGGCCACGGCTTCGGCGAAAAAAAGAGCTCGTTAGGCGGTGGAGTGACGCGCTTGGCAGAGCGAGGTCATGGGGTCAACGATGGACCCAGAGGCAAGGTTCGATAGTGGTGCTTGGTGTAGGACACGGTGGAGCGGCTCCTGGCACCATGGTTACGGCAAGGATGGTGAGAGTTGGCCGTCACGGTGGCGAGCGGATCCGGCATTGCGAGAAGGGAGGAGTCGGGAGGAAGGAAGGAGATGGCGGCAGTGGAGGGGGAAATGGAGCAAAGGAGTGGTGGCTCTAGTTTTTAAAGCATCGTCGGGCTAGGGTTGGGGGAGCTACAGGCCATCCTCGGTGTCCATGTCCATAGTGGGACACGCGGCGTGAATCATGCAGCATGGAAGCCAGGGCACGGCGGAGTCACGGGTCTAGGGGCGCGGCTTCGCTAGGTGAGCGGCGGTGGTGCTTGGACCATTTGTGCCGGTTCTAGGGTTTTGGCAGGGCCGCGTGACTGGAGGGCCACCTAGGCCATGGGCGAGCTAGCGGGCCTACGAAGGCCAGGAGAGCGCGAGGAGGCCAGTTAGGCTGAAATAGAGGAAAGGTGGGCTATGGGAAAAGAAAAAGGAAAAAGGAATTTTTCCTTTTTATGATTTAAGGGATTTGAGAAAGATTCAAAACGAATTTGAGAGAGATTCAAAAGGGATTTGACAAGGATTTGAAAGGTATTGTCACACTCTAATTAAAGGACAATATAGGTGCATACATCTTATGTGCACCCCAGGAATAGTCGCACACATAAGCCGACAAATTAAGAGAAGTATCATCACTATGTACATACATCACGATATTACATCACGTAGTTCTTAACATAACAAGCGGAATAGTAAATAACAACTCTCAAACGAAGTCTATGCTCCATAGGGATGGCCGACTAGTTGACCCAAACCTAGTAATCTTCAGGGAAATCCTCGTAGAAACTGTCATCTGTTACCCATCCAGGATTTTTTATCCAAAAATGAAATAATAACAAGTGTGAGTACACTCGTACTCCGCAAGTATAGTATGAGGATTCATGAGGCTCAAAAGGATAGACATGGTTGACTGTAGTTAGCACTTTTAGTAGATCAATATTTTATTATTAATTATCATCAAGTTATGCATAAGCGCCCATTTAACCCACATGATCACCTACTAGAATTAAGGAGAGTAATTGATCATCATCATAAACTCATCATCATCGTTATAAGTCATCCTCTTGTCAAATAACCATTTATTCTATGAGTTTTCCGGGCCGCTCGTGACCGTGAGCATGGCTGTTATAACAGTTTTAACACTCTGCAGAGGTTGTGCATCTTTACCCGTGAGTGGTCTTACCCATATGCTCGGGGCCTGTCGACCCCCCTAACACTCCCAAGGTGAGCAGGCAGGGTACACTATGAAACCTTCCATGGGCCTCTTCTAACAAGTTAGGGTTGCAAGGTTTCCTCGGCAGGCAGATATAGAGAACCCCCCTTTCGATGGCACAATTCCTGTAGGCTATACACATCAGAACAGAGGCAGTTCTATACCCAAAGTGGCAAGCCCCTCTTGCACCCTTTTGGGTAACCTCTAACAAGCTAGAAAAGATCCTATTACTAAGCTAAAGTCAGAGCCATATAACTCTCATGGTTGCACTGTATGTCCCAGCTTTTGCCCTACAGTTAAGTCCTTACGGAGGGTTTAGGGCAACATGATCAACATCATTTGCACCTTCACCCTATAGTTCCACTGTTACCATCATGTTTATTCATTGGTTCCATTAGTCATAGAGTAGATCATGTTTAGTTAGAGCACTAGCATTCTACCCATGTGCAATAAAACCCATAGGGATCAAGGTACAAGCCATCAAAGACTAGGATGTCCTTATAGTTGAGCAATATTAGACACTTGCATAATGATTAGATTATATAATGAATAGGACATCAAGGTAGTCCCATGCTATACTTGCCTTGCTTCATGAACTGCTGCTGGTCCTGCTGCTCCTCGTACGTGTCCGGGTTCCCGAAGTACTCCTCACCGTCTGAACTCGAACGGCACGAAGTACAACACGCATTCCAGAACAGACATACAAGCAAAACATGACTACGATTAGAACAGTACACCAACAATAAATAAAACTGTATAAAATGATTACCAAAATCATCTACATCTCGCTACGATCACAACAACGTGAAGTGCACGAAAAACGGAGCTACAACGCAAAAGTTACGAGCTATTTAAGGTCCCAAAAGCTAGCTATTAAACTAGACTTAATCAAGAAATTCAAAAGCTCCTAACAGGTCTAACAGTAGCACTAATGCGTAGATTACAAAATTACGAGACTAACACAAGTTTAACGGGTCAAATCGGAGTTGAAACGACAATTTTACAAGCGTTTTACTGCAGTGGCAAATCTGTAATTAAATTGAACTATTTTTGGAATTTAAATAAATAAAAAATCGGGAAATTCAATCAACTGAGGACTATGAGCGGAATTATTGAAAAGAATGGGGTCTCTTTAGCAAAATGACCCGCAAAGGGGTATCGGCCATCCTGGGCCATTGATCTCAGATCGGACGGTAGAGAATTGATGGGAGGGGGAGAGAGAGAAGCTGATGGCTGAGAACAGTAGCAGCCGCGGCGGCGCTCCATTGCCGGCGGCGAGAAGCTCGCCGGAGCGGTCGGTTAGGGCCCTATGGTCCACGGTTTGACGAACCGAAGGCACCGAAAGAAAGCGGAGATGGTGGCGACCTCGGTGGAGTGCATTTCACGGCCGAAGAAGACCCGGTGCGGCGCTCGCCATGGCCGGCCCGGAGGGGGCTTGCTGGCGCACTCGGAGAAGGCCATAGCGGCTACGATTCACAAAATTAAAGGCATGGGGAGAGAGAGGAGGTCATGGGGAGGCTCACCACGAAGAAAATGGAGGCGAGGGGCGAATGGCGATGGCAAAATCAGGGAGGAGGTGGATGGCAACTCCGGCGATTTGCGGCGCTGCGGTTGCGGCCTCTCGCGAGCGAGAGAGAGGGAGTTGGAGTGGGGGAAGGGCGGAGACGGGGTCGCGCTTCCCTTTTAAAGAGACCTGAGGCGCGGGGGAGATGCTCCCACAATGGAGCATGGGCGCGGGCGGCGGTTGCGCTCGAGTGCGAGCAAAGCGGGAAGGCTGGAGGTTGGGGGCGACAGCGCTGACGTGTGGGGCCAACGGGTCAGCAGCAGGGGGAAAAGGGCGCGACAACGGTTGCTCAACCGCCGAACTGGGCCGGCCCAAGAGAAAAGAGAGGAGGGAAGGGAGAGGAAGGCGGGCGGGCCGGTGGGAGGAAATGGGCTAGCAGGCCGAAATGGAAGGGAGGGAAGAGGGACAAGGAGAATTCATTTTTCTTTTTCTAATACAATTTTCCAAACTCAAATTCAAAAGGTTTTTGAATTCCCTTGAACTTTGAAATCAAACCAATCATTACATTAAATAAATGCTGCAGCATGGGTGCATAATCATGTTGCTAACCTTATGATTGATTTTAATTTCACAAATATTTATTATTTCCTATATTTGAATGCACACTCAAATACACAAATAAATCATATTTAACTATTTTGAAATTATAAAAAATTTAGGGTGTTACAATTCTACCCCCCTTAAAAAAATCTCGCCCTCGAGATTGGGTGATGCTTACTCAAATAGGTGTGGATAAGATTTTCTCAGGTACTCTTCTCTTTCCCA
Organism: Saccharum spontaneum; assembly: GCA_022457205.1. Taxonomy (NCBI): domain Eukaryota; kingdom Viridiplantae; phylum Streptophyta; class Magnoliopsida; order Poales; family Poaceae; genus Saccharum; species Saccharum spontaneum. The sequence goes on along the minus strand of CM039593.1, from coordinate 20,941,890 downwards.
AGTAGCCTCATCTTCCGAATATCGATTCCATTGTACTTTACACATCTTTATGATGCGGCTCCTAGTAACTCTTTCTGCAGTTTCAAGAATCTTTATCGGATATTCTTCGTATGTGAGATCTTCTTTAACAGCAAGTTCTTCCAAAGGAATCTGCTCTTCTGGTATCCGCAAACACTTTTTCAACTAGGAAACATGGAACACATCATGCACACCTGACAAACTTTCTAGCAGTTCCAATTGATAGGCCACTTCTCTGCGTCTCTCTAGAATCTTAAAAGGTCCCACATATCTCGGTGCTAACTTGCCCTTCATATTGAATCTTCTCACATTTCTCATTGGTGACACCTTCAAATACACATAATCACCTATTTTGAAGCTCAACTCTCTCCTTCGGGTATTAGCATAACTCTTTTGTCTGGACTGTGCTACTCTCAAATTGTCCCTAATCATTCTCACTTGTTCCTCTGCATTACATAGAACATCTGGTCCAAACACTTGAGTTTCACTTGTCTGATTCCAGAATAGAGGTGTTCTACACTTACGTCCATATAAAGCTTCGAATGGCGCCATTTTGAGACTTTTCTGGTGATTGTTGTTATATGAAAACTCAGCATATGGCAAACTCTTATACCAACTAGTGCCATACTGTAAAGCACAAGCTCTCAACATATCTTCCGAGATTTGATTGGTCATTTCTGTCTATCCATCGGTTTGGGGATGATATGCAGAACTGAAATTTAACTTTGTTCCCAAAGCACTATGTACCTTATGCCGAAAATGCGATGTAAACTGAGTTCCTTGGTCAGATACGATCTTCTTTGGAACTCCGTGTAGGCACACTATTCTCTCCATATACAACTCCGCTAGCTTTGCGCCACTATAAGTGGTTTTGACTGGCAAGAAATGGGCTACCTTAGTAAGTCGATCCACTATTACCTAGATCGAATCATATCCGCGTTGAGTGCGGGGTAATCCAGTAATAAAGTCCATACCAACTTCTTCCCATTTCGACTCTGGTATTTTCATTGGTTGCAGCAATCCTGCAGGTCTTTGGTGTTTAGCTTTCACCCTTTGACAAGTATCACATATGGCCACATACTCAGCCACATCTCTTTTCAAACCATACCACCAATACTTCTCTTTAAGGTCTAAATACATCTTGGTGCTTCCAGGGTGTATAGAATAAGTAGAATCATGTGCCTCTCGTAGAATCATATCACGGATAGCTTTCACTTCAGGTACACATATTCTTTTCCCAAACCATAGAGTACCATTCTCAGCCAACCTGAAGCCTGGTGCCTTTCCAACCACTACATTCTCTGCAATCTCCTTTAGTTTCTCATCCTCCAACTGACCTTTGCGTATATCTTGCTCCAACGTAGGCTCTATGGCCAATTCCACTACATTATTGACAAAACCCAAATTGAGATGTTCTATTTCAGCTCGCAACTCTACTGGTATAAATGTCAATTGAAGTCCGTTGGCATAGCTCTTCCTGCTAAGTGCATCGGCAACAACATTTGCCTTTCTAGGATGATAATGCACTTCCAAATCATAATCTTTAATCAATTCCAGCCAACGACGTTGCCTTAGGTTCAGCTCTAACTGAGTGAAAATATATTTTAAACTCTTGTGGTCAGTATAGATGTCGCACTTATGTCCGATCAAATAATGCCTCCAAATTTTTAGAGCATGGACAACTGCGGCTAATTCCAAATCATGTGTTGGGTAATTCAGTTCATGCTTTCTCAACTGCCTGGAGGCGTATGCCACAACCTTTCCTTCTTGCATAAGCACACATCCAAGGCCTAGGCGAGATGCATCACAATAAATAGAGAAGCTCTTACTTAAATCAGGTCAGGTCAACACTGGGGCTGTTGTCAACCTTCTCTTTAGCTCCTCAAAATTAGCCTGTCACTTGTCTGACCATACAAATTTGGCATTCTTCTCAAATAGGGTTGTCATAGGCTTAGCTAACTTAGAGAATCCTTCAATAAATCTCCTATAGTACCCAGCCAATCCCAAAAAGCTACGGATTTCGCTAACATTGGTTGGGGCTTTCCAATTTAACACATCTTGCACTTTACTGGGATCTACGGCTATTCCACCATTAGAGACCACATGTCCTAGAAAAGATACTTCTTTCAGCCAGAACTCACACTTGCTCTTTTTAGCATACAATTTATGTTCCTTGAGTTTTTGTAAGACTAATCTTAAGTGTTCAGCATGTTCCTCTTCATTTTTGGAGAATATTAGGATATCATCTATGAATACCACTACAAACTTATCCAAGTACTCCATGAACACCTTGTTCATCAGATACATAAAGTATGCAGGTGCATTTGTCAGTCCAAAAGACATCACTGTATACTCATAAAGGCCATATCTTGTGGTAAATGTTGTCTTAGGTATGTCAGATGCACGAATTTTTAGTTGATGATATCCAGAACGGAGGTCAATTTTTGAGAACACACAAGCACCTTTTAGCTGATCAAATAAATCATCAATTCTAGGGAGTGGGAACTTGTTCTTGATTGTTACTTCATTAAGGGATCGATAATCGACACACATTCTTCGTGTGCCATCTTTCTTATCAACAAATATAACAGGTGCTCCCCAAGGTGAAGAACTAGGGCGAATAAAACCTTTCTCTTGCAATTCCTTAATTTGTTTCTTTAGTTCTTCTAATTCATCTACACCCATTCTATATGGTCTCTTAGCTATGGGTGCAGTTCCAGGTAATAGCTCGATAAGGAATTCGATGTCGTGATCGGGTGGCATACCTGGCAGTTCATCAAGGAACACATTTGGAAATTCATCCACCACCTGGTTCTCCTGGTTGGCATCATCACTCAACTGGTTGACAGTGGCGGTAGGTTGAGCTTGCACTTCCACTTCAACACAGATTCTATCACCACTGGGAGATGTCACAACAACGGATTTCTCCTGGCATTGTATCACTGCTCTATGCTGCTTCATCCAATCCATTCCCATGATGAGGTCAATTCCAGCGGTTCTCAGAACAATTGGGTTTACTTTAAAAGCTACCCCCTTAGAAATATACTAGTAGAAGGGCTCCAGTAATTTGCTGGCATGCTACCCCCCGGTGAGTTTACTAACATGGGATCTTTCATGGCACACAGGGGTATGCTATGCATTCTAACAAAAGCTTGGGATATGAAAGAATGCGAGGCACTGGAATCGAAAAGTACGGTAGCGGAGATGGAGTTGACGCTAAACGTACCCAGCATAACCTTAGGCGCCTCTTGAGCTGATTCACCTTGCCAGTGAACGGAGGTCGAGTGTTGGGCCTCTGGTTACTCTGCTGGTTCGGCAGGGCCTGCCGGTTCTTCTTCTTTGGGCACTGGTAAGAATAGTGACCAACCTCTCCACAGTTGTAGCATGCATTGGGGTTGTTGCCTGGAGTGCCACTCTTGATTGGGGCATTGTTGGGCACTCCCTGACGTGGTGTCTGGTTGCTAGACTAATGTTGCTGGGGGCGCTACTGATTTTGGTTGCCAATCTATTGTGGGTACTAAGGACGCTGCTAGTTTAGGTTCCTCTGGGGGTACTGGCCTTTGTTCCATTGGTTGGATGGCCCTTGGTTCCTCTGCGGAAAACCTTGCTCTGCAAAAGCTCACGGGCGAGTGTTGCTACCCGATGCCTGTCTCTGGAGCTTCCTCTTCTTGAGGTCCATTTCCTTGCGCTTGTTATCTATCACAATGGCACGATCCACCAATTCTTGGAAACTGGCATACTTGTTGGACATCAGCTGCAGTTGGAGTCTGTCATACAACCCCTTCAGAAAGCGGCGTTGTTTGTCAGAATCCCTGGCCACCTCAGCTGGGGCATATCGCGACAGTTGGGCAAACTTATCGCGGTACTCCGCCACAGACATGGACCCTTATTTGAGAGCCCGAAACTCTTCTTGCTTCAGTTCAATAAGTCCCTCAGGGATGTGATGGGACCTAAAGTTCTCTGTGAACTCCTTCCATGTGATCTCTGGAGCATTCTCTGGACGTCCATACTGGAATGACTCCCACCAATCCTAAGCAGCTCCTTGGAGTTGGCCTGAGGCGTACAAGACCTTCTCTAGGTTGTTGCACTGTGCAATGTTTAGCTGCTTTTCTACAGCTCTCAACCAATCATCAGCCTCCATGGGGTCAGAGGCAGGTGTGAACATAGGTGGGCATCCTTTTAGAAACTCCCCATGTTTGTCATGAACCTGCACAGGTGGGGGTGCTCCTGCTGGTTGCTCACCAAGATGGTCCATCACTGTCTGCATGAGCTGCGCTTGCATTGCCATCAGTTGTTCGATCGTCACAGGCGGTGGCAGAGGTGGATCCATGAGAGCACCATATCCATGACCATGTCCACGGCCTCGGCCTCGTCTTCCTCTAGCGGCCATCTATTTCCAAACAAATGTGCGAGACTTTTAGAGAACTCCCAAAAATTTACAAGTTATTTACAAAAGGTAAATATCATAGCTGAAAATTTCTGGACGGTTGTCAACAACAGAAGATCAGAAATTGAAGTGTAACTCAAGTTTCAGTGGCATAAGTCGTTGGAAAGCTTAAGAAGTCTGCTACAACTTTTATATAGAACTTTTTCACAGATTCTGACGGCAACATCATCAAAAACTGAGCTAAACAATTCCTGTATCAAGTTGCAAACTGCGCAGAATTGCCAGATTGTAGAAGGCATATCTCAAACCAAAACTGATAATGAGGTGATTCTAGCGGGAAATGAAAGGTACACAAGTCTTGTCCTTTGCACAAAAATTTCATAATTTTTGGACGCAGAGATTTAGAGATATGAGATAAACATTGCTGACTGCATTGAAAAACAGCACAGCAGAGATACGACATTTTAAACCCCAACTATGTTAAACGAAGACTAACTTAAGGTTTTGATAAAAAGACTATGTGGACAAGCCCACACTGTTCCAGCAATCACACAAACTCCAAATCAAACCAAGTTCATCAATACAGCCAACAAGGCAACTAAAGGTTCACATTACACACATAAACTTAACAAGACTATCGATCTAAAACGCATTCATTTCGACGGAGCTGCAAGCATCTAAGGAGCGTGATCCACCATAGTGAACTCCCTGGCCTTCTTCTTGTACATGGTAGGCTGTCCTAGCTGAACGGCCATCTCATCTATCTGCTTCTGAAGGCGCTTCTCGGACTTCTGCGCCGCACGAAGCTCTTCCTTGAGTGCTTCGTTAGCCTCCTGCATGGCACTGAGGTGCCTCACTATGGTATCCATGGTTGGATCAGAAGCTGAGGGAGCCAACACCGCCCATGTCCTTTCCACATGGTCGTAGCCTGGAAGAAACTTGTAGCGATTATCCTGCATGGCCTCAAAGCGACGGCCATGGTAGTATAGGTAAGCCTCCTGCGTAGCATCCTCCATGCTGTCATAGGTGCTGGCATGCCTGGACCTATGGTTGTGGGTAGTCTCGACATCATGGGATTGGTCAGTTTTGTTCCAGGCGGTGATGATCACATTGGTCTTCCAATATGTCGCCTCCACGGGGTGCTTGTGCTCTGCGCAGTAGTACTTGACGGTAGCAGCAAGGTCTGGATAGTACTCAGATAGCACGGTAGTGAGCAAGTTGTGGTAGTGAGCATCCTCGGGGGCATCCTTAAACTTATTCCTGGTGGTCCACCCTATCTCTTCTGGTTCCTCTGGAGCAGCTGGGGAAGGCACTGGTGTTGGTGCAGAAGCGGCATGTGAAGCTGGTGGAGGTGTAGCAGCGGGGACTGGCACAGCCACTGGTGGGATGGGTTCGGCCATGGGGGTCGAAGCAGATCCATTTGATGCAGTAGCTGAATATGCCTCCACTTCCATAGGTTCCTCCTCCTCGTCATCGGTGATGTGGATGACCTCTGGCACCACTGGTGGTACTACTGGTGGTGCTGGTGGAGCAGGTGCTGCTGGAGTGAACTGAGCGACATAGGCAGCTACACTGAGGCGAGACATCTATAGTTTTGATATAAAATATTATCAGAGTCAATATTTTATGCAATAGAATAATGAATAGAGCATAAAATTTTTAATAAAATACCAAGACTGAGATAGTAGCAAGTAAATAAGTAAAACCAAAATCCTAGAAACGACCATTTCTATCTAGGTTTCCGTCCTACAGTCGACACAGCTTTGATACCAATTTGTCACTCTCCAATTAAAGGACAATATAGAGTGCATACATCTTATGTGTGCCCTAGGAATAGTCGCACACATAAGCCAACAAATTAAAAGTATCATCACTGTGTACATACATCACGATATTACATCACGTAGTTCTTAACATAACAAGCGAAAAAGTAAATAACAACTCTCAAATGAAGTCTCTGCTCCAAAAGAAGGCTGACTGGTTGACCCAAACCTAGTAATCTTCGGGGAATTCCTCGTAGAAACTGTCATCTGTTACCCATCTGGGATTTTTATCCAAAAATGAAATAGTAACAAGTGTGAGTACACTCGTACACCACAAGTACAGTATGAGGATTAATAAGGCTCAAAAGGATAGACACGGTTGACTGCAGTTAGCACTTTTAGTAGATCAACATTTTATTATTAATTATCATCAAGTTATGCATAAGCGCCCATTTAACCCACATGATCACCTACTAGAATTAAGGAGAGTAATTGATCATCATCATAAACTCATCATCATCGTTATAAGTCATCCTCATATCAAATAACCATTTATTCTATGAGTTTTCCGGGCCGCTCGTGACCGTGATCACGGCTGTTATAACAGTTTTAACACTCTACAGAGGTTGTGCATCTTTACTCGTGAGTCCTGTTACCCATATGCCCAGGGCCTGTCGACCCCCTAACACTCCCAAGGTGAGCAGGTAGGGTACACTATGAAGCCTTCCATAGTCCTCTTCTAACAAGTTAGGGCCGCGAGGTTTCCTCGGTAGGCAGATATAGAGAACCCCCCTTTCGATGGCACAATTCCCGTAGGCTATACACATCAGAACAAAGGCAGTTCTATACCCAAAGTGGCAAGCCCCTCTTGCACCCTTTCGGGTAACCTCTAACAAGCTAGAAAAGATCCTATTACGGAGCTAAAGTTAGAGCCATATAACTCTCACGGTTGCACTGTATGTCCCAGCTTTTGCCCTACATATAAGTCCTTATGGAGGGTTTAGGGCAACATGATCAACATCATTTGCACCTTCACCCTATAGTTCCACTGTTACCATCATGTTTATCCGTTGGTTCCATTAGTCATAGTGTAGATCATGTTTAGTTAGAGCACTAGCATTCTACCCATGTGCAATAAAACTCATAGGGAACAAGGTATAAGTCATCAAAGACTAGGATGTCCTTATAGTTGAGCAATATTAGACACATGCATAATGAGTAGATTATATAATGAATAGGACATCAAGGTAGTCTCATGCTATACTTGCCTTGGTTCATGAACTGCTGCTGGTCCTGCTGCTCCTCGTACGTGTCCGGGTTCCCGAAGTACTCCTCACCGTCTGAACTCGAATGACATGAAGTAGAACACGCATTCCAGAACAGACATACAAGCAAAACATGACTACAATTAGAACAGTACACCAACAATAAATCAAACTGTATAAAATGTTTGCCAAAATCATCTACGTCTCGCTACGATCACAACGACGCGAAGTGCACAAAAAACGGAGCTACAACACAAAAGTTACAAGCTATTTAAGGTCCCAAAAGCTAGCTATTAAACTAGACTTAATCGAGAAATTCAAAAGCTCCTAACATGTCTAACAGTAGCACTAATGCGTAGATTACAAAATTATGAGACTAACGCAAGTTGAATGGGTCAAATTGGAGTTAAAACGACAATTTTACAAGCGTTTTACTGTAGTGGCAAATCTATAATTAAGTTGAACTATTTTTGGATTTTAAATAAATCAAAAATCAGGAAATTCAATCAACTGAGGACTGCAGGCGGAATTATTGAAAAGAATGGGGTCTCTTTAGCAAAATGACCCGCGAAGGGGTATCGGCCATCCTGGGCCATTGATCTCAGATCGGACGGTAGAGAATTGATGGGAGGGGGAGAGAGAGAAGCTGACGGCCAGGAACAGTAGCAGCCGCGGCGGCGCTCCATTGCCGGCGGCGAGAAGCTTGCCGGAGTGGTCGGTTATGGCACTACGGTCCACGGTTTGACGAACCGAAGGCACCGGAAGAAAGCGGAGACGGTGGTGACCTCGGTGGAGTGCATTTCACGGCCGGAGAAGACCCGGTGCGACGCTCGCCATGGCCGGCCTAGAGGGGGCTCGCCGACGCACTCGGAGAAGGCCATAGCAGCTACGTTTCACAAAATTAAAGGCATAGGGAGAGAGAGAGGAGGTCATGGGGAGGCTCACCACGAAGAAAATGGAGGCGAGGGGCGAATGGCGACGGCGAAATCAGGGAGGAGGCGGATGGCGACTTCGGCGATTTGCGGTGCTACGGTTGCGGCCTCTCGCGAGCGAGAGAGAGGGAGTTGGAGTGGGGGAAGGGCGGAGATGGGGTCGTGCTTCCGTTTTAAAGAGACCCGAGGCGCGGGGGAGATGCTCCCACGATGGAGCGTGGGTGCGGGCGGCGGTTGCTCTCGAGTGCGAGCGAAGCGGGAAGGCTGGAGGTTGGGGGCAACGGCGCTGACGCGTGGGACCGACGGGTCAGCGGCAGGGGGAAAAGGGCGCGGCAGCGGTTGCTCAACCGCCGAACTGGGCCGGCCTAAGAGAAAAGAGAGGAGGGAAGGGAGAGGAAGGCGGGCGGGCCAGTGGGAGGAAATGGGCCAGCAGGCCAAAATGGAAGGGAGGGAAGAGGGACAAGGAGAATTCCTTTTTCTTTTTCTAATTCGATTTTCCAAACTCAAATTCAAAAGGTTTTTGAATTCCCTTGAACATTGAAATCAAACCAATCATTACATTAAATAAATGCTGCAGCATGGGTGCATAATCATGTTGCTAACCTTATGATTGATTTTAATTTCACAAATATTTATTATTTCCTATATTTGAATGCACACTCAATTACAAAAATAAATCATATTTAACTATTTTGAAATTATGAAAAATTTAGAGTGTTACAAGTATTGAGGGGAACTCAAGGAGGGGATTTTGCTATGGCTTGTGCACTCCCAACTCCAAAACTCAAGACACGAAAACAACTCAAGAACAAAAGCACTCTTTACAAACAAATCTAATGGATTCACTGATTCGTTAATAAACTCCCCTACGTTTGACTCAGGTTTGACCTGAGGACTACATGCTTCACACATTGCAGGAAAAAAATTAAAAATCTCGTATTTTTTGTTGCACAAAAACCTAGGATGTTACAGTCCACCCCCGTTACAGGAATCTCGTCCCCGAGATTTACGGGTTACTACTCTTGAATGATGGCTCGATGGGTTTAACTCAGGCCGATGGCTTTTACCAGATGTTCTACATGCTTTAATGCATCAGGTTTTGCAAAGAAGATTTTTCAAGAACGATTTTGAAGGAAGGGCTTTTTGAAAAGCAGTTTGCATAAAACCTTTTGAATGAAGAAAGTTTTTTATATATATAAAAGGCGTGAAGGCACTTTTTGCTTGATCAAAATGGTTTTTTGAAGAAAGGTCATTTCTCAAAACAGCTTTTGAAACTCACACAAACCAAGTTCAAAATTCATTTTGAAATAATTTTGTTGTTGTAATCCAAGGCTTTTAGGAAATAAGTTTAAATACCAGTTGAAAATATTTTTATGCACCAAAATTCTTGTAAAGCGAGTTCAAAAGCCATTTTGGAAATCTATTTTTCTTTAATCAATGGGTTTTTTGAATAAAAAGATAACTTTGGAAATAGTTTTCATCCCAAAACGAAATTCTTTTTCTTTTTGCAAGATAGGGAAGCAACTTGAAATAATTTTTGTTTGAAAACAAAGCCCCTTTGAAGTTGGTTTTTTGAATTTTGGAAAACCAAAAACTTTTGTAAATTTGAGAAGCATTTTGAACAAGCTTTGAAAATAGGTTTTCATAAACCCACTTTTTGGAAAATGCTATTTGAAGAAAATCGCTTTTCTCTAATTTTTCAAGAACACAAACAAAGGGGATTTGAAGTATCTTTTTTGCAAAGCATTTTGAGATAGGAGCAAGGTTTTCAAAACATTTGAAATATGCCAAGAGTTTTGACAGTGAAGAAGTTAAGGGAAGAAAACCTTTTTTCAAAATCCCAATTTTGAAGATTGTTTTTACTCCAAATAAGGGTTCGTTTTGGCAAAGCTTTGGGTTTTGAAATCCTTTTGTTAAAACAGAATAGGGTATTTGAACAGAGATTTTTGAAATCCAAAACATCTTTTGTATTGAATACAACTCTTTTCAAGCAGTTGCTTTTTGAAGTAAGATTTTTTTTGAAAAGCTTAACTAAGGATTACAGTGATATGCGGGTACCACTTGGAGCGGTCACAGTCATGTACCTCAATACCAGTGTACGCCCGGCATCGAGCCATGTGGATGCATCACACATGGGGCCCTAGGTTTCGTAGTGGCACCATAGGCTATGATTATGACACACTACCAAATAAGTCATTAGCAACAGCTCGATATCCCAAGCCTACAGGGAGAGGGGAGTTTTTTAGAAAAGACGAGGAAAAGCCTTTATAAATAGTTTTGGAAGTCCTCTCTTTTTTTTGAAAAACACAATTTTAAATCTTTTGTTTTACAAATCTTGCAAGGAAGAAGGTTACAACTGTTGGATATTGGAAATCAACACAAAGATGTTTCAAATAGGTTGTATCCCATTTTAGTTTTTGAAACTCAAATTAAAAGTTTTGTTTTTTAGTCAAACTAGATCGAACCCCCAAAAGAGGTTTTGAAAATGCTTTTAAATAGGTTTTCAGTTTACAAAAACAAAACTTTTGTAGAAGGTTTTTGCTTTCCAAACCTCTTTTGAAACAATTTTCAAGAACATTTGAGCCTTTTGAAGGGGAAGTCTAAGAATTAAAACCATTTTATAAACTTTTCCAAATAGGCTTTTTGGACAAAAGATGTTTCAAAAAAGGGAGAGCGCGGAGTTTGAAACCATTTTGATGAAAACATTTTGCAAATACCAAAACTTTTCAAGACAAGTAGTTTTGAAATCGTGTTTGATGAATGGGGGGAGATTTGCTAAGCTTTTGAAATCTAGGACAGATCGGATTTTTGAAAACTGTGAAATCAATGCAAGTTTTGAAAACAAAATCTTTTGGAGGTCTCTATTTTTCCAAAACAAAACACACCTTCTCTTTTTTTTTTGAATGATTTCAAATCATGTGATTTTGAAAACACAATTTATTTTTGAAACAAAGCATTGCTCCCCCTTTTTCTTTTGAATCAAGCAAAACTATTTTTGAAAATGATTTGAAATCGTTTCTCATTTTGAAAGGTAAAGCTTTCGCAATCAAACTTTGTTTTCAAAAACCCTTTTTCAAAGCAACACTTTTGAAACTAGATTTTGGAAGGTTCATTTTGGTTTCATGAACACACTTTTTTTGGAAAAGTTGCAAACAAAATCTTTTTGCAAGGGTTTTGTTAAATAATTCAGTTGCCAAACCATTTTTTGTAGGCAAGGTTTATTTTTGAAAGGGATTTGGCTCTCAGGAAAAAATCAAAAGTGTTTTAAAACAAAATCGAGCCAAAGGATCTTTGATTTGAAAACACTTGTTGATTGAAAAGCAAAATTTTGTCTTTCGGGAGCAAATTTGTAACACCTTTTGAAAGGAGACTGGTTTTCAAATTGTTTCGCAAATAGCTTTTGAAATCAATTCTGGTTGAAAAAGGAACTAAAACTGCTTTCTTTTGAAAAAGGAAGACCTTTTTAAAAAGTTTTGAAACCATTTTCCTTTGAAATAGAATTTCTTTTGTTAAAGAAAGGACTTTTTTAACCAAAAGAAGGAAGAATAATTTTGAAAATGGGTTTAGTTGGAAACCAAAAATAGTTTTTAAAATGGTTTGGTAAAGACATAATGCATCGGCTTTATGTTTTTAACTCTGATAGTTAGGGTCACTTATCTAGTCATAGGACGGCCTTGGGTTTAGTCAGCTAGGTTATCCAACACCCGGAGTCTCACATACACGAAATAGCTTCTACAGCTTACACGCACACATTCAGAAACATAAGAAGCAATACATCACAAGATCTAGGCAATCAAGCAGCATTACAACTCCTATATGCATAGTGTTGACAGAAGGTGACTCCTAAGCCTTCAAGTCTCACACATCTACCAAACTAGCATGGGCGGTAATGATGAATGTTTTCTACAAGTCAACTTTCCACAACCGGGTAGGCCAGTTAGCATTAGAACTCAAGGCAGGGAGGGAAACAAGTGTAGCACATGTAGTTCCATGACAGACAGGATGTTTTGGCTTCTATACTAGTATTTGGTCCTAAGGGTCTTGTCCTAGAGTCAAGTATGGCTCTGATACCAACTAAAACAATCCACGATTTTCATGAAGGGAAATCCACATATTACACCATAATGTGATAGTTCAGGAAGACCAAGCTGTCACATTATCATTATTTAGTTGATATCACAGTTCATACATAGCATAATTACAGGTTTACAAGGTGAAACGATCTTGATTTTCCTCGAAGGGAAAATCCATAGATACGAATTATAATGTGATAGCCCACGAAAGAAACCCATCACATTATCAATTATCAGATGATATCACAGTCATACATGGTAGAAGTACAAGTTACAAAGTTTTACAACACTTGTTAACACACCTATTACATCATTCTAAATTCACTATTACTGCAAGTTAGGAAATCTGCACAACGCCAGATGTGTGTAGGCCATAGTCAACACTGATGAGCTTTAGTGGAAAAGAGAAAAAGGATCTAGCGATCCTAAATATTTGGCTATGGGTTTCCTATAATGCAAGTTCATTACTAATTATATAATAATAGTTCATCAAGTTTTAACCCATCTCATACACATGTTCTCCCATCCCATCACATCTCATCACCACACCACATCTCATCTCACGCTCTCATCGACATGGACAACTCCCTCTCGTCCATGTATCAACGGCCAAGGCTAGATCACACACTGAAACCTAGGGAAGGTAGGACTCCTCTCACTAGTCAAGTGAAGCTGTACTTAGGAAAGGTCCATAGCCGACAAGTCGGCATATGTATCAATCGATCAACCAGAAACTCTACAGAGGTTTACACTACCCACAAGATCACCATCATCGACGATTCGGGCCATCTAGGCTGATAACGGGCCGCCTTCCAACTAGACACGATGCCACCCTATCACTCAGAACTGGGGCCATGTCGGAGTACCTCGTACACCGGCACGCTGAGACTGTGAGACGTAGTACTTGGCCCCTCGGGTACTACGCTGTCTTAGGAGGGTGTGGGCGCTCGACGCTCGTACCTCCCTACACTATCTGCTAACCTCCCAATAGTAGTGGCAGCGCACTAGAAAGTCGAACGTCCGCCTCGTACCCATTAGAGCGAATGGGAGTGTAAGACTTCCTAAGACCCGGTCCACAGGACATATCAGTCCTTAGAGTGACTAAGCAGGATATCTTCACAAGGGGTAACCGTTTCCCGCTCGACGAGACACCCGACACCCCGTGCCATCGCAACACCTCCCATCCCGGGGCTTCATCCCACAAAGACACTCCACCCCAGGACCTCTCCCTATCACATTGCCTGCCACAGGCATCTCTCATGGTGAACGCCCAGGTAGCGCCCTCCGGCAAGACTTGTCCTCACGACTCGTCGTAGATCCTGCTCGGTCGACTCGACCCTCACCACACACCCAAGACACACGCCAAGATCTCCCCATGTTCATTATTAGGTTATCGGCACCTCGTGCCTTATCTCATTACGCCTCTCACTCACCAGCATCACATCACAGATATAATGCGAGTAAGAGTAAAGCAGTACATAGTAAGCGAGCGTCTAGCCTAACAGTGGGTGTGTAGGGGAATAGGCTGCGACAAGGTAATGGCTCACAAGCAATCTACCATGCAACCTATCATAGTTCATTTGCATAAAGTAAAGCACTAGCATCTACATTATTGTATGCCTAATAGGATTCTCTAAAGTAAGGTGCTGCCATGACACCTGCGATGTCGAGGTAGTAGAGGTACAAGTCTCTATTAGTTGGTGCAGTCGATCGGTACGAGTCTCCACCTCCCAGGTCAGCTCCACTCCACAGGTTCCGCTATCCTCGGCTTTCCTTTCCTCCAACAGGTTCCGGTCCAAACAACGTTACCTCACAAGAGTGTCACACAAGGCAAGAGAACAATCAATACTCTCGAAAAGACCAAGACTCAAAAGAGGCAACACTAAAAGAACACCAGAAGAAAACTTGACCCTCTCGGCAGATATCTCCAAAAGAATAGGGGTGGTCCTTGCTGAGTACAAGCTTAAGACTTAGCCTAGCCAATACTTCCTAGGTCGATCAGGTCGACCTGTATGGCTTAATTAAAATGGCATAGGCCCTAGCTTATCCTAAGCAAGCACCATGGCTCGCGGCTTTCGATCCGAGCATCAAGAGAGTGACGAGAACCGAGAAGACAACAAGCAGGACAAGTTCCATTTTCCTCAATCCGTATGCCATTGTAATTGACGAGAACCGTCAGTCGCGGTCCTCCAGTTCAGCACGACGAGGTGAGGCAGAGAGAGAGAGGAGCACGACGTAGGTGGCGTCTAGGTCGCGGGGGAGCACGGCGTGCTCGCGTGTCGGCTGGGAATGAAGGCACATGATGCAGGCACCACCGTGGCTTGGCTGTGGACGAGGATGAGGCATAGAGCAGAGGCTCGAGGTGGACATCAACGGTAGTGGCTTGGGGTCACGCCGCCGTGAAGCCAGAAAGCGGGGCGGCGTGAGCTCGAGGGGGCGTCGGGCTTCAACGGCGTGGAGATTCTCTTGAGCGCCGTGGTCGTAGATGGTGCAGAGGAACCCGACGCAGCATAGCTGCTGGAGACAAGTGGTGCAAAGGCCAGTTGCGGTGATCACGCGACCGGTGGTGGTGAGACCGTGGCACGGCGAGGCAGGCCGTGCGGTGGTGTCGCTGGTGCGAGCCTTGGAGTTGGCGAGGGACGCTGGCGGTGTGGCCCAGTAGGAAGGGAGGGAGGGAGATGGTGGCGACAGTTTGTGGAGAGCACGGAGCAGAGCGGCTGCTGCTGGCTTTTATATGGCGCCGAGCTAGGGCTTCAGGGGCTCCGTTCATCCTCGATGTCCGTGCAAGGGGAGGGACACGTGGTGCGAATCACCGGGTGCTTGGTACGGACGCCGAGGCCAGTTGGCGACTTTGGGGTCACTCCCCCAAGCGGTGAACACGGTCTCCAGTTGTAGTGGCGTGCTGACGCCATGTGGGGCCGGAATGTCATAGACATGGAGGAAACACAAATGTGGGCCAGCAGGCCTCCACATCACCGATCCATGGCGGGTGTTGACCAGCCACTGGTGGAGCGCCACATCGGCCATGCGGCAGTGTCGTAGCGGTGGCGGCTGCTGCCCAGGGAGCGAGCGCTTAGGGTTTTGGTGCTGGGGCACGCAGTCATGGGCTAGGCGGGACTCGGCTTGGGCCCTAGGCCTTGCGCGTGCGCTAGGCCAAAGGAAGGGGCAAGCCGTGGAGCTGGCCTAGCGACTTGGGCCTCGCACGCCGAAGCGGGCCAGGAGGGGAGGTGGGGTGCGGCTGGGCCATTGGGGAGGCCAAGGCTGGCTGGGCCAAAGGGCGCAGGTGGGCTGCTAGTGCGCGAGCTGGGCCTGGTAGGAGGAGGGCCGGCTGTACCAATGTGGGAGGGGAAAAGAGGAGGCTAGTGTGGGTAGAAGATAGGAATAAGGATTTTTCCTTTCTATTTCGAGAATTTTTAAGAAAGGTTCGAGGGATTTAAAAAGGGATTCAAAATCATACCAGATAAGAATTTAAAGGTGGTTTTGAGAAGATTTCAAGGGGGCATTGAGAGGAGATCCCAATGGGGAAAAAGGAAATGAATCAAAAAGAAGTTAGCAGACAAAGGAAAAGGGAATTTCCCTTTTGAGACTCAGGAAAAACTAGAGAAATTCCAGAGGGGATTCGAGGGGAGTTTGCAAGGGAAATGAGGAATGAAAAGGAAAAAGACTTTTCCTTTTATGACTTGGGAATTTGTGATATATTCAAATGAAATTCAAAAAAAGGGGGTTTGAGCCAAGGAGAAAAAGGATGGTTTCCCCGTTTATACTCCAAGAATTTGAGATGGAACAAAGAGGGGTTTGAGATGAATTTCGAAGGAGATCTGAGATGGAAATCCCAGAGAGGAATTTGGGAGAAGCCCAATTGGAATTTGAGTTGATCTCAAAAGGAATTCGAGAGGGGACTTGCTACGGACTTGTGCACCCCAAACTTTGGACAAGCTCAAACACAAGACTGACCCAAAAGCACAAGCACTCTCCTACAAACAAATCTAAATGAATGCAACGATTTGTTAGTGAGTTAGATTCAGATTAGACCTATAAACTACATGCTTCACACAATTGTAGGAAAAATTTTAAAAAGTTCATATTTTTGGTTGCTTGAAAAACCAGGATGTTACACAAGGTATTACAACACTTGATAACACCCCTAAGTACAGCATTATACTAGCAAAAATGCACACAGAACAACATCAGAGTAGGCGTAGGGCATCGGCGAGTGAAAGCTCCAGCTTCACGGGTGTCGCAGGGTCAAAACCATGGCAAACCTGGGCATTGGTAGCCTAGGGCTTGTCTTCTTGTGCCTGGGCCTTGGCTAGCATCGTTAGCCAAGTAGGAGCCAAGGGCTGGGCCTAGAGGTGCCGTAGATCAGGAGCCCAAGGCTTAGGAGAGCCCCTGATCCCCAGACAGAAGCTGTGGTCGAGTCAGGCTCAACCAGGTCTCTTTGCCAGAGGGTGCACGCGTGCGTGCCCGATGGGCATAGCCCCCGAGCACCCAGGCGATCCTAAAGGGGTCGATTGGGGGTTTTCTTTGTTTAGGAACCATTGGACCTAAGGCTTAACATACCTGTATGTTAGGATCTCATCAGGAGCCCCTGAGCCCTTCATGGCCTCACCTGGCATGAGGGCGACAAAGGACTGAATTCGATCTTCTGGTGACCGAACCCTCCTTGGAGGGGATGGCTTCTGCTGGCGAGAGTGTTGTGCCCTACTTGGGGCCTTCTTCTCTAGTGTGATGGATGATGCTCAGCTGTCGAGGCTGAGCGAAGATGATGCTGATCCCTTCAGGAGTCCATGTCGCATGGGTCTTTGACCTGAGTGAGAGCTCAGCGGACTCGTCTAGGAGTCATCGACTGTAGGCCCAGAGGTGCCCTCCTTTCTGATCGGAGCCTGCCATGGGCCAGGTGATCAAGAGCGCTGGGCTCTGGCTTGGGACCATCTGATCATCCAAAGCTCCATGCCCTTCTAAGGGCTGCGATAATAGGTCCCAATCCTCTCAAGCCGGCCTTCTAGGGCTGCCCCGCTGTAGCCATAGATCGAGGAAGTGGGAGTGCGCCGAGGCTTGGACGAAGGCCCTCATTGGGCCCACTACTCAGTGGCTCCTGACCCAACTCTAGGGAGTTGGTTGGTTTTGGGGGAATGCGCCATCCGAGCGCCCGTTGATCGGGGGGTCGGGCTGCTTCGTCCGGGGAGCTGGCGCAGCCCCCGTGGCCATTGTGACCTCGAAGTCTTCATAGGTTCTATTGAGCCTTCAGCTTAGGGCTGATTTTCCCTTGATGGGCTGGGCTGCCACGACAATAGCCTCGTTGGCCAAGATTGTTGTGCCCATGCTACTAGTGGGTAAGTCTGTGAGAACCCCAAGTTTATGGTCATTTCATGCCTTGCTCAAGTCCTCTAGGGGCAGATTCTCGGCTTCTCGACCGAGCCACTTGTATAGTTCCCGAGCGCGTCTATCAGCACTCTGGGGCTCGCGGCCTCCCTCATTGGGTCACCATGAGCAGCTCGAGGCCGATACTCGGACATCACTCGTTCGACGGTTGGGGCGCTTCTGAGCGTCCTAGCTACAGCCATGTGGGCTCATGTCCCAAGCATCCCTCGCACTTCGGAATCCTTCCCAAGGTGACCTTGAAGCTCGGGGGAGCTGGCCTTGAACCTCGAGCGGCGCTATTGGCATTTCTTAGCGCAATCACCAACTGAGGAGATTTTAAGTCCATCCCTAGTAATGGCACCAGAAATGCTTATTGGCATTTCTTAGCGCAATCACCAAGTGAGGAGGTTTTAAGTCCATCCCCGGCAATGACGCCATAAATGCTTGTTGGCATTTCTTAGCGCAATCACCAAGTGAGGAGGTTTTAAGTCCATCACTGGCAACAGCGCCAGAAATGCCTAGTTGGCATTCCTTAGCACTATCACTAAGATTGAGTTAACCTTAGCAACGCCGCCAAGAAATACCAACCACGATAGTCCTTAAAGATTACAGATATTATCCACAAGCATACAGAGCTATCGTTGTAGCATTTCACCCAGAAGTATTCAGGGTATCATTATTTATATTTTCCCAAAGGAGGGCAAGGTATAATATATCTAGCATGGGCATGAATAAGATTACATACTTGCATAGTGAACCTTAGTTCATGACAGGGGTAAAAATGGTATTTCATGGATAGTGGACACACATCTAAGCTAACCTCAAGGATAAAAGGAAAACAAAGAATAAAAGAATGTTCCTAAGTGGAGCCATCATGTTCTATATAGCCGTGCAAAGAATAGTTGATAATCATACAACGAACATGGTTAGAGCTAGAACTAAATATGAGATAGACGGGGAAATCCCCGAGCTTGGTCTACCAGGCCATAGAGACTTTACAAACTCCCCAAGCTTGGTCTACTAGGCCATAGAGACTTTACAAACTCCTACACAAATACCCAAATGTGGGGATTACAAGGGATGGATAGGGCTATTGTTGGCATTTCTTAGCGCAATCACCAAGTGAGAAGGTTTTAAGTCCATCACCAGCAACGACACCAGAAATGCCTGGTTGGCATTCCTAAACGTCACTACCCAGGAATGTATTCCCTTAGCACCGGCGCCAGACATGTTTGTAGGGTTTATAGTCACTGGGTAATGGCACTAAGAAATACCTGGTTGGCATTCCTTAACACCGTTACTAAGATTGAGTTAACCTTAGCAATGCTACCAAGGAACACCAACCTCGATAGTCCTAATATGATTACAAACCAAATCTGCAAGCGTACAGAACTATCATTGCAACATTTCACCTGAAAGTATTCAGGGTATCGTTATTTATATTTTCCCAAAGGAGGGCAGGGTATAATGTATCTAGCATGGGCATGAATAAGATTACATACTTGCATGATGAACCTTAGTTCATGACAAGGGTAAAAATGGTATATCATAGATAGTGGACACACATCTAGGCCAACCTTAAGGATAAAAGGAAAACAAAGAATAAAAGAATGTTCCTAAGTGGAGCCGGCATGTTCTAATATAGCCGTGCAAAGAATAGCTAATGATCATACAAGTTATATGACTAAAGTTTGAGCTACGTTTGAGATGGACGACGAGATCCCCAGGCTTGGTATGCCAGGCCATAGAGACTTTATGAACTCCTACACGAATACCCGAACATGGGGAATTACAAGGGACAAACAAGGCTATCACCACCTGCCGCCTACCCCTCAACCGTGGGATACCGTCATATCCGTAGGTTCTCGTGTACCCAAGCACCACGCTTGTATACAAAGAAACTACCTATACCCCCCAGGTCCCCGACCCTACGGATCGATAGGTAAAGGATATAGGCAAACTGTTGACGGTCCTTAAGTATCAATTATAACTATCAAATAAATAGAGAAAAGGATCCAAATGAAACCAACACCTAGACTTAGGGTTTTATCTGACAGAATTCCACGAGTTTTGCTATTTATCTATTTCTGCAAGGGGTTATCAGGAAATACGGAAGAAAGGCCCACATGTCGGATTAATGACGGGATATTAACCGAACACGTAATTATCTTACATCTAGAAGAGTCCAGAAGCCACGAGAATGAACGGAAGGTGTAACGGAGCCGGACACAGGGCGCCCGCCCTGGTCCTTAGGGCGCCCGCCCTGGCCCCGGAGCCAATCAGGCTCCGCCTCGAGGATTATGCTCCACCGACCTAGAGGATCAAGGAAAACCGTCCGTTCAATGTCGGTTTGATCCGACGGCCCAGATTCATCCGAAAGGGCTATATAAGCAAGGCCCCTGCCCCTGGAGGAGAGGCGCCCTCGTCTCATACTTCAAACCCTAATTCAGGAGGAGAGCCTCTGATCAAGCCCTAGAGCCACCACATCAACTAGATCTCTAGTTAGCATAGCTACATAGGATTAGAACTAGAAGGAGTCAATCTTTGATTGGTTCCCGGATCTGTCAAGAGGATTCTTGGTAATTCCTCTATTGTTCTTCAATTGTTCATCATTGTTCTTCAATATTATGAATATGACTTTGTTCTATTTCAATATATTGGTTACGACTTTGCTCTACTTGATTATATTTGCAATTATATTATTCTTAGTTTATCATAGTTATATGCTTAGCTTAGTTAGATTGGAATTATATACATGCCTAGGATCGTATAGCGTTTATCCATGTGTACAGTGGGTGAATGATAACTATTGTGTAGACGTGGTGTCTATACCGTATTTATCTGCGATTGCACCCTATATGCCGGATTGTGGGGTAGTTCGCGATAGTGACAGCTTCGTTGATTCTTATATAGTCCCCCTCTCGTGTATAGGGCAGGCAGAGCAACACTATTACAGGGAGTGATTGCTATGTTCTTCATCTTCCTTGCTAATATTCACTATGCATGGATATAGTCTTTTCTCACCATGATTGCCAAGTATAATTGCACTAACTATGATATGCTAGACTTTATAGTTAATAATAACTTAGGGAATATCTTTGTAGTTCATCCTAATTCCATGCTAATGACTTGCTAGAATATCTGTTGAGGTGCTTATCATTATTATATGTGGCTAGCTGATCAGATTAATTATCTTTGTCACCATTATCACTTTACCTTTACTTAATGTGACATTTATACCTGTATAAAGAGATTGATAAATACTCTCAGTTATACATGCAATGATGTGTACTCAGTTCCATATTCTCATTCCATTATCAACCATGATACTTAGAAATCCCTTCCCAGTGGTAAAAATATAAATAACGATACCTGCAATACTTCCCGGTTAAAATGCTACATCGGTATTAATCTGTGCGCTTGCAGATCCCTTTTATTATTTATCTTGATGAGCAAATGCATATTTCAATACCGCGTCTCTCATGTCATGCTGGGGATGACAACTTGGCTTAAGTGGCATGAGGGATAGGTTTGGCATTTTTGGCGCTATTATCAGAATTAGAAAACTAAGTCTACTTTTGGTAGTGACGTTAAGAATGCCCAACAAGCATTTTTGGCGCCGTTGCCGGGGAAGGTTGATTACTAAGTAGGAATGAATACGGAACTTTGAGTCATCATTTGCATCACTAATCTGATCGAGCTTATCAATTCTCTTATACAGTTTTACCCCTATATTTTCCATTTTGATTATTTATTGCAGGGTGATGCATGAATAGAAGACATCTTCTAGACAACTTTGTTGACGATCCCGAAGCCTTATTCAGAAGAACAAGAGCCAAGCTCAAGAAGACATCGTCAACACTTCAGCACAAAGCTTCATCCAAATCCGAAGACCGCCGAAGTTTCATCCGGAATTTGTCGACTGAATTCGAAGCCATGGCGAACAAGTCGATCCGCGAGTTCTCAGCTCCCACTACAGACAACATCCGCACTGGACCTGCTGGGGAGATCGACCGCAACTTCGAGCTCAAGCCTGGGCTCATCAACATGGTGCAAGCTAACCAGTTCTGTGGGAAGCCACACAAAGATGCTAGTGCTCATCTTCAACACTTCCTAGAGATCTGCAGCACTTTCACCATGGCTGATGTCCCCAGAGACGCCATACTACTTCGCCTTTTCCCATTCTCACTATTGGGGACAGCGAAGCAGTGGTTCTACGCTACAAAGGAGAAGAACACTATGTGGGCACTCTGCTCCATGAACTTTCTGGCCAAATTCTTTCCCATGGGCAAGACCAATGCTCTCTGTGGGAAGATTACAAGTTTTCAGCAACAACATGATGAATCCATTCTAGAAGCATGGGAGTGTTTCCAAGACTACATCCTAGAATGTCCCCATCATGGAATGGAAAGTTGGCTACTGATGCAGACATTTTATCATGGGCTCATTAACAGTGCCCGTGAAACCATGGATGCTGCAGCTGGAGGAGCATTCCTATCACTCACCATACCTCAAGCCACAGCTCTTGTGGAGAAGATGGCATCCAACCAAGGTTGGAATGAAGAAAGAACTCAGACACGTAAGAGAGGTGGAGGTATGCACCAGCTCAAGGAGGTAGACATGCTGTCTGCCAAGCTAGACCTACTCATGAAGAAGCTCGATGATCGAGCTGGAGAAAAGAAAGAAGTCATGCACGTCTACGACTCCCACATGACTTGTGAGGAGTGTGGAGGTACTGGACACTCGGGCAATCACTGTCCTGAGTTGCTGGAGGACGTGAACTACATCAACAATAACAACAACAACTACTACAACCGTCCTCAGCAGAATCAAGGTTGGAATCAACAGAGGCCTAACTACTCAGGTAATTACCAAGGTAACAATTCTTTCAATAATAATAATAATTATCCACCTTTGAGAGAGTTAGTATCCAACCAAGGAAAGCTAATGGATAACCTGTCTAAGAAATTGGCATCTAACGATAAAATACTAGAAAATATAAATAATAGAATGGATAATTTCTCTACTGCCATCAAGAACCAGATTAGCTTTAATAAAATGATTGAATCTCAGTTGAATCAAATAGCTGCTGCTGTTCCTGCTACTAACCCCGGTATACCATCACAACCGGAAGGACTAGAATCTGCAAATCTTGTAGACATGTTTGATGCAGGAGATTACTGGAGTAACCCTATCGTGGAAGTAAGTACTGACCGTCTGCCGGTCAAGAGAGGCGATCCAGGACGCCCCGTCATCCCGATCTCCATCGGCATGCGAGACTTCCCAGAAGCACTCTGTGACTTTGGCTCCAGCGTCAACATCATGCCTAGGGTACTCTATGAAAAACTCTTTTCACAACCATTATTAGAAACAACCATGTGTTTGCAGCTTGCAGATAGGACACTGAGTTTCCCGAGAGGAATATTGAAGAACATCTGTGTCTGAGTTGGTTCCTCGTACGCTCCAGCAGACTTTGTAGTGATAGAGACCGGTTCTGATGAGAGGGCTCCCGTCATCCTAGGGAGACCATTCCTGAACACCACGGGAGCTGTCATCTATGCTAGTGCTGCCAAGATCAGTTTCTACATCAAGGGGAGGAAGGAAACGTTTTCCTTCAAGAACAAGACAGCACAAATCCCAGAGCAACCCCAATATGAACCAAGGAAGAGGACCAACAGGAGGAACAAGAGCAAGAAGCAAGTATGGACCGAGACAGCTAAGATGGTCACTGCCGTGCACAAAGGTCAAGATCGCCAACTCAAGTCACCGTTCTTGCCTAAGAAGGACGACCCAGGTATGCCAAGCATTTATTGCTCCATTAATGGGTCCCACTTCTACAAGACACTTTGCGACACTGGGTCGGGCGTCAACATAATGGCCAAGGTCACCTATGAACTTCTGTTTGGAACCATGCCCTTAAACCCAACATATATTCAGCTCCAGATGGCAGATCAGACATTCCGACAGGTCGAAGGTACAGTAACTGACGTCCCTGTCAATATAGACGATCATTTTGTCCATACAGACTTTCAGGTTATTGACATGGGAGAAGATGAATACGATCCACCCATCATCCTTGGAAGACCATTCCTTAGTACTGTCAAAGCAATCATTTACATTGGAACTGGAGAAGTCCACATGCACTTCCCCTCTGAGAAGGTACGTCTTTACTTTACTGACCCTAACTATATATTTGAAGAATCCAAGCAGGTCAGGACAAGAAGAAGGCGGCGTAACCACAATCACAAGCAACAGGTCATCAAGGACGGATGGGTAGATTATGAAGGAGAAGTGGTAAGATCTGAAGACATACCACTCAACCAACACTGTCCTGAGGAGACCAAAGCACCGAGACAGGTATGGAAAGAAAAGACAGTTGTACATGAAGAGGAGGCGCCGCCGGAACCACCGACTACGCCATTCACCAAGTCCCAGGACGACTGAACGAATAAGAGTCCCGTTCGGAGGACTTAAAAACACCGAACGCCTTGCCAAGAGGTAACTTGGTAGTTATCCTTTCCTTTTAATTATTTACTTTATCTTAAATAGTTTGCTTAGTTAATCATATTCATACTATCTTAAAAAGAAAATAAAAATGTTAAAAACCCTAAAGCCCCATGTGAGTATGCGAGTGGCATAAAACCCATAAGTACATTCACTGTGGTGGCATAAAAAAATATATATATAATAAATACATAAATATTTTCTTCTGCTTTATAAAAGAAAAAAAAACAACATAAAAAAATCAAGGAGGCTCAGCATGATAAAGGCTAGATATTTATGCTAACACTTAATCAGTTCCACAAAGCTTTGTTGTCTATTTGAGCTTCACAGAATTCAAGGAGACTAGCAGACAGAGGACATTCTAATCGCTGTCAGGGTGCTGCCGACTTTCAAATACACCTCCGCCATCTGCTAGCTACATCAGAAGAGATTATGTCAAGATCCAGCTTGGGGGAGAGCACCTCCATTATCTTGTTTAGTATTTCTATCTTTATCTTTATATTTATATATACTTCTACCTTATAAAAATAAAAATATACATAACTATGAAAAAAAACCAAATAAAAATTTTGTGCTTATATATATATACCTATATCTTTTGCTTAGTGTGTTTTAATAAATAAATAAAGTGGCTATGCTAAACTGAATCTAGATAATAATAAAACTCTAGCATGGATATGATGAATAGTTGCTTTGCCTAACTTTCAAATTTGAAGTCCTCTCTCTAAGTTTAGACATAACTGTTATCATTTAAAGCTTGCTCTAAACCTGAACTTGTGGGAAGAGAACTTGATCTAAAGTCTAAGTTGTTAACGGATATGATATGGGAAGGTTGAGCTGCTGTTTATCTATTCCTAGAGATGCTAGAATTCTGGAGAATTTTATCTTTGAAAATCTAAAAATGCTACATGATGAGTTCCTGTATGATGAGGGTTTAAGTTCCTACCACAGCCATACATACATGCTTGCTAGACTTTAAGCCATACCTTTACTTTTTACTGCTTATGAGCATTGAGTGTAGTCAAGCTGTGTAGACCCTTAGGAGCTTGTCATGCGGTTAAAATCAAGATTCACTTGCACGATCACTCATACATGCTGCTTCTACTCCGGAAGTACGCATCCACATATATCCACTCATTCTTATCTCCAGATCCACATAAAATTATTCTACTCCTAATCCGGGAGAGAATAGCCAAAAATATTTTCCCATTCTTGTTATCCCCTGTGAAATAAATGCTCAAGCTATTTTGGTTACTACCACTTGCTATATTGTTCTAAGGAGATGAGTGCTCTATACGAGGAAATAAAAAGGGGCAAGTGCCCGGAACCTCGAAAAGAAAAAGATACGAGGAAATAAAAAGGAGCAAGTGCTCGGAACCTCGATGAAAAAAAAGAAAAAGTGTGAGAAGAGAGGTAAAAATGGACAAGTGTCCGACAGTAGAATTAGGGGTACAAGATACCCACCTGAGAGGAAAAAAAAGAGAAAATATAGAGCACCTCATTCTCCTCAAGAGCTTTAAAAGCAAGAAAGGTACGTATCCCCTCAAAAAGAGCAAAAGTAGAATTAGACTTTCATCATTGTTATCATCACTACCACCATACACCATTTATTCGCCACACATGCACATCTTGATTTGACTTATTGGCTTGTTTCTCTGGATCCATGGTTTGACTATGCAATAAATGTCTTGTAAGTATGTATACTTTATCTCCCACCGATGAGCTCCAGATATCAAAAGCCTTATTAGAATAGGATGAGAGAGAAGGCAATGTCACTCTGCCTTATACCACAAATACTACATACTTTGCTTTGAGAGAAGGCAGACATCATTACTGCCTTGGTGAGGATCTAGAAATACCACAAAAGAGAGACCTGAGAGAGTCATACAAGGAATCTCTGAGTTTTATTTGAAAATCTGCAAAAAACTCCAAGAGCTATAGCTAATCAAGAATAAGAGACATGGCGCTTGACTCGACTGTTCTATCTTTTAACCGCTCAAGACAAAGGTGACAGTTGCAAGCCCCATGGTGAAAGGTATAATGAGTAAGTTTTAAGTCTTGACAGTTTACTTTAACTCAGAGATGAGACTCTATTTGAAAGCATGTGTACCGTCAAAATTCAAAGGCATTTCAGCAACTTCTCATCCATCGCTGAGTCTATCCTTGCTCAGGGACGAGCAAGAGGTAAGCTTGGGGGAGTTTGTTGACGGTCCTTAAGTATCAATTATAACTATCAAATAAATAGAGAAAAGGATCCAAATGAAACCAACACCTAGACTTAGGGTTTTATCTGACAGAATTCCACGAGTTTTGCTGTTTATCTATTTCTGCAGGGGGTTATCAGGAAATACGGAAGAAAGGCCCACATGTCGGATTAATGACGGGATATTAACCGAACACGTAATTATCTTACATCTAGAAGAGTCCAGAAGCCACGAGAACGAACGGGAGGCGTAACGGAGCCGGACACAGGGCGCCCGCCCTGGTCCTTAGGGCGCCCGCCCTGGCCCCGGAGCCAATCAGGCTCCGCCTCGAGGATTATGCTCCACCGACCTAGAGGATCAAGGAAAACCGTCCGTTCAATGTCGGTTTGATCCGACGGCCCAGATTCATCCGAAAGGGCTATATAAGCAAGGCCCCTGCCCCTGGAGGAGAGGCGCCCTCGTCTCATACTTCAAACCCTAATTCAGGAGGAGAGCCTCTGATCAAGCCCTAGAGCCACCACATCAACTAGATCTCTAGTTAGCATAGCTACATAGGATTAGAACTAGAAGGAGTCAATCTTCGATTGGTTCCCGGATCTATCAAGAGGATTCTTGGTAATTCCTCTATTGTTCTTCAATTGTTCATCATTGTTCTTCAATATTATGAATATGACTTTGTTCTATTTCAATATATTGGTTACGACTTTGCTCTACTTGATTATATTTGCAATTATATTGTTCTTAGTTTATCATAGTTGTATGCTTAGCTTAGTTAGATTGGAATTATATACATGCCTAGGATCGTATAGCGTTTATCCATGTGTACAGTGGGTGAATGATAACTATTGTGTAGACGTGGTGTCTATACCGTATTTATCTGCGATTGCACCCTATATGCCGGATTGTGGGGTAGTTCGCGATAGTGACAGCTTCGTTGATTCTTATATAGTCCCCCTCTCGTGTATAGGGCAGGCAGAGCAACACTATTACAGGGGAGTGATTGCTATGTTCTTCATCTTCCTTGCTAATATTCACTATGCATGGATATAGTCTTTTCTCACCATGATTGCCAAGTATAATTGCACTAACTATGATATGCTAGACTTTATAGTTAATAATAACTTAGGGAATATCTTTGTAGTTCATCCTAATTCCATGCTAATGACTTGCTAGAATATCTGTTGAGGTGCTTATCATTATTATATGTGGCTAGCTGATCAGATTAATTATCTTTGTCACCATTATCACTTTACCTTTACTTAATGTGACATTTATACCTGTATAAAGAGATTGATAAATACTCTCGGTTATACATGCAATGATGTGTACTCAGTTCCATATTCTCATTCCATTATCAACCATGATACTTAGAAATCCCTTCCCAGTGGTAAAAATATAAATAACGATACCTGCAATACTTCCCGGTTAAAATGCTACATCGGTATTAATCTGTGCGCTTGCAGATCCCTTTTATTATTTATCTTGATGAGCAAATGCATATTTCAATACCGCGTCTCTCATGTCATGCTGGGGATGACAACTTGGCTTAAGTGGCATGAGGGATAGGTT
Source organism: Saccharum spontaneum (assembly GCA_022457205.1). NCBI lineage: Eukaryota > Viridiplantae > Streptophyta > Magnoliopsida > Poales > Poaceae > Saccharum > Saccharum spontaneum. Next base: position 20,913,814 of record CM039593.1, on the reverse strand, counting down.
TGGCATTTTTGGCGCCGTTATCAGAATTAGAAAACTAAGTCTACTTTTGGTAGTGACGTTAAGAATGCCCAACACAAACCCAAAGGAACAATGAACCGCCACCCCAACCTAACCCTACTTCTACTCATACAAGTCATATGAATGTTGAAGCATGAGGTTGAACATGTTAAGATCATGATATCTAAACTATATGCTAGTTCATATATCACAATTATAACATGAAGACAACCATACTCTAGTTCATATGTATTGCTATATGAACAAGATGAAAGCTTGAATATGGAAGAACTCTTCATAGTATTATTCATACCAAGGTAGCTCTTTCTTCCAAGAAGACAGGCTCTCCAAGTAGCTCTAGCCTTGCTAAACTACTAAAGCTAAAACTAAACAATACAAGTGAGGGCAGTGAGGTGTAGCTCTAGCCCTTCTTATATAGTGAAGCTTGGTTGGTTTGATGCAAGTAAATATGGAAACCACCCAAAATCAAACAAGCATGCCGCCATGCAACCGCCTGCCGAAGCTCGGCCCGGGCCACGCCGCCTGTGGTACGGCTGCACCCAGGGTGCGCCCGCACCCCTGGCTGGCTCACCTGGCCACCGCCTTTGGTAGGTGGGTTGGTGGCTGAGCCTAGGCCTCTCCTACATTGGTGCTTTGGTCCAGGTAATTGCGTAGGTGGGCTTTCTCCATTCTTCTCCTTTGCGCATTTCTGAAGTACGCATTTTGCTTTGTGCTTTTAGCTTTGTTTTGTGCATTTTCCACTTGATTCTGGATGTGTGACCTGCAAAACATTTTTCCTTGAATACAAGTGGAAATAGGTTAATACTAAAGGCATATGTGTCAAAGTATGTTTATTTCTCCCTTTTGGACTTAAATTGGTGGTTATAAATGTGCGTTAGTGACCGCCAACAGCTGTCACCACCTGCCGCCTACCCCTCAACCGTGGAGCACCGTCATATTCAAAGGTTCCCGTGCACCCGAGCACCATGCCCGTGTACAAGGAAACTACCAATTTCCCCCAGGGACTCCAACCCTATGGATGGTGGTGTTAGCACATTTGCGAAGGCGGTGGAGTATGAGCGGTGGAGTATGAGCGGTAGAGAGGCGTTTTCATGGAAATGAAATGCCTATTTTCTATTGCGCCAGAGGTGAGAAAAGGTGGTGAAAGTCTAGAGTGTTTATCTCTGAAAACTCCAACCAGACGCTGGACCGGACGTGGTCCAAGGTGGACCTACGCGTCCGGTCAGCTCAAGTCGAAGGTAGAGGCACAACGCGCCTAGGGTTTGTGACCGGACGCTAGTCTGGCCTGACCAGCGTGTTCAGTTAGTTCACCTGGGCGCAGAGGAGAAGCGCACGCAGAGCACGCTACCGGTGCGTCCGAGGGTCCCTAGGACCGGAGCGTCCGGTTAGCATCGACTTGTGCGGCTTGGTGGCGTAACACGAAGCGGATGCGGTGGCGCATCTGGTCACGTGCGACCGGACGCATCAGATCGCGCAAGGAGCTCTCTGGACTCCAATCGGACGCCGGGTGTAGTGTGTTCGGTCACAGCAACGTCTCTCTGTGACGCGCACTGTTGCTGCTTGTCCTGTAGTGACCGGACGCATCCGGTCACCCTGACCGGTGCGTTCAGTCATCACGATTTTCACTATGACGTCTTGTAACGGCTAGTTGCTTACCTCTTTGCTATAAATAGATGGTGGCCGGGTTTGGGGGGTTCTCTCTTGCACTTTTGAGATATTGAGGCACACTTTGAGCTAGAGAACTTCCCCTCCACTCATCTCCTTGCTTGGTTGCATACTCTAGAGAGATTGAGCGAGATTCAAGTGCGTTGCATTGAGAGTTGCATCTAGTGGCACTTGATCTTTGAGTTTGCTAAGGATTGCTTGTTACTCTTGGGTGTTTCCCGACACCCTAGATGGCTTGGAGCAGCAGTGGTGATTGAGCTCGCGATTGGAGACTTGTTCGAGCCTTCACTAAGTGATTGTGAGGGGTTCTTGATCCTTCCCCGCGGGAGTTCATGAATTGGATACTCTAGTGGAGCTCGGGGCTTGGAGGATCTCCATCTTGTGAGTGGATGCGCGGCACCCGCTGAGGGTTGAACTCTTGATAGTTGATTAGCTCGTGATCCATCAAGTGGGTGCAGTGCCACAACGAGGAGTAGCTTGCCAGGAAGCAAGTGAACCTCAATAAAAAAAATCTTGTGTCATCTCTTGTCGAGGATTCTCATTGTGATTGTTTGTAATTGATTCTTTGGATACATCTCATCTCTACACCGTCGGTATAAGAATCAAGTCACTCCTCTTTTACATACTTGCACCATATCTTATCTAGTGTGCTTAGAGTAGTCTGTATCACATAGGAGTAAGTAGCTTAGTGACTTAGCTTGTGGTGTGAATTAGAGATCATAGCCTTGTTAACTAGAATTGTGTAGGTGGCTTCCTTAGCATAGTTGAGCTAGTGCTAGAATTAGCTTCGCCATCTTTTGTACTAACTTTGTTGTTGAGTAAAGTTTATAGAAATTTTAAAAAGGCTATTCACCCCCCTCTAGCCATTTAGGACCTTATAGAGGCGGTGCTGGGGGTGCGGGCGCAGCACTGGTGTGGCCACACCTGGGCTGGCCCAGCTAGCCACTGCCTTGCTCTAGTGGGTTGCTGGCTGGGCCTGGGTCACGTCCTCGGTGGTATTTTGCCTAGGTTTTGCACGAAGGTGGGCTTCTTTTCTTATTCTCCTTTGCGCATTTCTGAAATACGTGTTCTGCTTTGCCCTTTTTACTTGATTTTGTGTATTTTCCACTTGATTCAGAAGATGTGTCCTACAGAACATGTTTTCTCGAATACAATTGGAAATAGGTTAATAGTAAAGGCATATGTGTCAAAGTATGCTTATTTCTCCCTTTTTGGACTTAAATTGGTGGTTATAAATGTGCGTTAGTGACCACCAATAAATCCCCCAAGCTTAACCTTTGCTCATCCCGAGCAAGGTTGTTGATCAGGAGTTGCTACTATGCTTATATAATTCATAAGTGCCATGCCTATAACAAAGTATTCCTTCTCAATTCAAATAAGTTGTCATTTTATCCACCCTTTACCTTGATCCCTGTGGGGTGTATAGCTTTCCCAAGTTCTTGGGCCGTTGCAAAATAGAATGGTTATAACAGGATCACTAATCATTCATTCTTCAATTAACCATCTATCCAGAGGTTTTATAAGTTTTTGCAAAGAAATGTAATTCCTTGAATGATTCTCTCGATCGCTCAATGTGTATGAAACCTCACCAAGGCATTTGATTTTGCCTTCTTTTTCATATCCTACCACTAAGGCTTTTGAGTGGAGTTTGGGTAGGTATGAAAAGTGGGCATACTTGCATCACATATGTTGCTAAGTCAAAAACTAGACCACAAGGAGATGCAAGCCACACACTTAGATCAAGACATGGAAGTGTGTGGAATTTGAATAACTTCCTAATTCTAAATATTTTTGTACTCCATGTATCATGAATCTCTCTTTTTTTTGATAAGTGCCTCTTATTTGAAAGTATGGGCTATCTTTATTTCTTTCTTCTCTTTTTCTTTTCTTTTCTTCATGCACTTTGGCAAGCATTTTTTTCTTTTTTTCTCTCTCATGCCTTTTGGCATGGATGTTTTCTCTTCTCTTTTTTTTTCTAGCATACCCCATATCTTTCTTTTTGGCACATGAAGCTTTGGAGAGAGAGACACATGATAAAGTGAATGGAGTATTATTTTGGTGGCCGAAAAAATGCATGTTCTGCGTAACTCTCAGTGTAAGAGTTAGCAAATTATTTGTGGGTGTACGTGAGTCTTGATCATGGGTGCATGACGAGAATCTCAACAAGGGTCACAACAATTTGACAAAGCTCAATGATCAAACAAGTAGCATATGACTAAGTTTTGATTTTGAATATTGTGTCATATGGCCTTGATAGGTATTCATATTCATTGAGGAACTTTTGATTTTAGCATTTTAAAATGAAATCTTTGAATGTCAAGTTTCTTTTAAAATAAAGTCATAGCAAATCTATCTGTACCATATCATAACTCGCAATAACTTAGAAAAGGAGCATGCATTTGCAACCCACAAGTTTTCAAGTTTTCAGAATGAGACATTTTTAGCCAACAAACTTAAATATTGGGGAATACTAAGTTATAACCTAGGCACAAATGAATTAAAGATAGAGCAACTATTCATCATTTCAACATATAAGAAACTAAACATTATTAAGACACATATGAGAGTGGAATAATTTTTTGGTATTTTTGTCATATTTTATTTTTTTGGTATTTTTAATTTTTAGATTTTTTTGAAAAGGTATTTATTTGTTTTTAGTAGAATTATCATTTTATTATTTAAGTAAATATATAAAGGATAACTACCGATTTACCTTCGGCAAGGGCTCACCATTTTAAGTTCAATGAGCAGGACTCTTCTCCCTTCACTTCTTGCTTGATGATGGGACATCCGTGCCCGCAGGAGTAGGCGCGGATGATTGCACCTTCTTTGGTTTCCACACCATTTTGTTTGATTTTGGTGTGGTGGTAGACTTTGGAGCTTCAGCTTTTTGTTTGCATACCATTTTCTTGGGTGGTGTGGGAACAACCTTTAGCTTTTCTTCTTTTTGCTTTAGGTTGTTCTTTTTCTGCTCCGACCTCTTTTTATTTTCTTTGTTTTTCTTGATGAAGCTGTCCACCAATTGAGGTTGTATCTCAACCTCCTTTATGCCTTATGGATTCGGCCCGTACTTGATATGAATCATGGAGCATTGCTCCTGCCTAGGCCGAAAGTCAAACTTCTCTTCTTTGCCATTAATGTTGAAGCAGATTTCTCTAGCTCCAACATCAATTTGTGCTCCCACGGTGACGTGGAATGGTTGCCCAAGGATGAGGGGGTGATTCTTTCATTGTTTCCATGTACAGCACTATGAAGTCAGCTAGGACGAAGTATCCTGGCATTTTTGCCAAGATTTCTTCGGTGATCCTAGCTAGATAACAGACTGTGGAGTCCGCCAGTTGGAGCATCATTGGCGTAGGTGCTAAGTGTGTGAAGTTCAGCTTATCAAAGATGGTCTTGGGCATAATGCTCATGCTTGCCCCAAGATCACACAAGGCATGATCAAACTGCTAGGTGCCAATGGAGCATGTGATAGTGGGGCACCCAGGGTCCTTCTTTTCAGGCAGACGGTTGAGTATAGCAGTGCTACACTCTTCCATTAGCTTGACGACTTTTGTGGAAGGCAATGGCCATTTGTTGTTGATGATGTCCTTGATGTACTTTGCATAAGAAGGTACATGCAAGACATCCATTAGTGGGACACTCACATGGATCTTCTCTATCATCTCAACAAAACTGTTGGCGGTCACTATTGCACATCTAGAACCGCCAATTAATATCCAAAACAGGAGAAATTAACAATCTTTTGACACATGCATATACTTTGACCTTGCTCCACTTGTTTTCGGAGAAAATATGTTTTGCAGACAAGAACCCGAAACAAGAGAAAATGCATGAAAAGAGAGAAGAAAGCGCAGTACAGCATTCGTATTTTCAGAAATGCGCAAAAGGAGAAATAGAGGAGAAGCCCACCTGCACACCTTCCTAGGCCAGGACACCACCGTGGATGTGGCCCTAGCCCACTAGAGAAATGACTAGAGCGAGGCAGTGGCAAGAGGGGCCAGCCAGGGTGCGGCCACACCCTGGGTGTGACCACACCCCCCTGCCGCCTCTCGGGCCCACCTGGCTGTGGCAGTTCCAAGGCGATATGTGGAGGTAGTTTTCGTAGGTTTCCTTCTGGGGCTGCGCCAAACCAACCAGAAGCCACTATAAAGAGAGGGGTGGAGCTCTCCTCCAACACACACATCATTTGGAGCTACACCTCAAACCTCTCACTTGTACTCTTTAGCTCTTAGTCTTAGTAGTCATTTGGGCAAGGCAAAAGAGCTACTTGGAGGGCTTGTCTTCTTCGAAGAAGAGCACTCTTGGTATGAATACAACTATGAAGATTTATTCCATATTCAAGTTCCCATTTCAATCATATAGTAATGCATATGAACTAGAGTATAGTCTTGATCACATTATAATCATGATATATGAACTAGTCTATAGTTTGTAGACTATGATCTTGACATGTTTATCATCATTCTTCAACGTTCATACGACTTGTATGAGTAGAAGTAGGGTTAGGTTGGGCTGGTGGTTCGTTGTTCTTTCGGGTTTGCCTATATCCTTTACTTGTCGATCCGTAGGGTCAGGGACCTAGGGGGTATAGGTAGTTTCTTAGTACATGGGCATGGTGTAACAGAACCGACCAAATTATAAGAGCACAAGTACAAAAACAAGCACCGAAACGCTCAAATTTTCAAACTTGAGCCCATATAATCCCGGTAGTCAATCGAAACCACGAAGGATTTCAAACCAACTTGCTTACAACCAAGATCGCATCATTCAACATAACACATCACACGTTACATTTCACAAGTAGTTCCGAAATTCACTTACAACACACGGAGTCGCAAATTATTACAAACCAAGTTCATAAAGTAGCGGAAGCATAACACACGCGCATTGTTCAAATACTACTACCAGTCTTACTGATCAACATCCCACAAAAACATTAAGGAAAGTACTTAACAGACGATCACGCCCTAGTGATCTAGTCCTCGTCACCCGCAGGGTGGAGGCAGTTCTTGTAGAAGCCCTAGTAAAGCATGTCATCTGCAACAGGAGGGAATAAACCCTGAGTACTGGAATGTACTCAGCTAGACTTACCCGTCAAAAACTAAAAATAAGATGACACCAAGGATTATGCAAGGCTTTCATAAGTGGGGCTAGCGGACATCACATTTGCAGAAAAGCATAAGTAATTGAAACTCTTTTAACCTGTACTAGCAGTTATTTTTAGCATTTACCTATCATCTATCTTAGCACCTGTACTAAACCTTCACTTGATTATAATCAAACAAATAATATCATTATATCCATAGCAGGTAAAAATTGCGGCAACATTGTATCATTCACTATCGAACTCCCGCCCGGTCTCAATTTCATTTTAAGGCATGGTTCCATCCACGATAGCTAGTATAGCCACTCGTGACCCAATTCCTACATCTCGCGGATGACCGGAAATCACCCGACTTCTACCGGACTAAGCAGGTCTAAGCATTGACACCTGCCTAAACCTAATTTAGGATTTAAGTACGATATCTGGACAAGGACAGGTATAATGCAACAAGTGTTTTCACACTACTCCTACAACTTAATGCATTAAACTAGTAAAAGTACTCAAGATTGATTTATAAACAATTGGGTCAGCATGCACCGGGACTTGCCTTTCAGGAAAGAGGACGGCCGATGATCCGGGCACTCAGGTAGATCTTCTGCGGGAACTCCTTCGCCGACTGGGTCCTCTAGCTCCCTCGGCTGCTCTTGATCTTCCTCTGGGATCGCTCCCTCGAACTCAAGGAGAGTCACTCCCTCCAGAACACCTATTGCATGAATGCATAATAAATTTCATGGATGCATAAGAAAGAATGCAGCATGCTCGGGATGAAATGCACTACAACAATTCCTAATGCTCTATTCAAATCACTTCAATAATAAGTGCAAATCTCTTCTCCGGTAGAGAAGTACTTACCTAATCTACACAACCTATTGTATAATTGTTCCTCCTCTGTTAAGGCCCTAACACCTAACAATCACAAGAACAACTTTACTTAGGTTACCACATCCAAGCACAAAATATCAAAACAACACATTCTGGACAGCAGATAAGTGTTTCAATCATAACTGGAGATTCCCAAATCCAAAAGACATGATACAAGACAATCTGGAAAGCTTATAAAATGCTCTACAAATCATTTTCAGACTTCAACACTTAATTCCTAAGTTCACCTAGTCGAAAGTCTAGAGTTCTAGAAATCTGTCCTCTCCAAACAGAGAGCAGCCATTTCTGGACAGCCACTTCAAACAGCTATAACTCCTAGATTACTAAGCCAAATGTCCCCAAATTTTGACACAAGCTAGTTTATCAAGTTTACTACCACTTTGGTATTCACAAGTTTCCCAGAAAACACTTTTATCAAAGACCAAATCCAAAAATGCTGTCCAGAGAACCTAGAAATGTGAAATTTAAATATTTATTTATGTGTCAAACTTCCTCTATGACCAAACCAATGATACTATTAGTTCACACATGTCATGAAAACACCAAAAAGTAAGGTGTGCCACCCTAGAACATTTATTTTCACCCTTTTCCTAATTTACTTAATTAATTAAGTGGGAAATTAAACTTATATGCAAACTGCTTAGAAAATTCTACAAACATTACAGGAGGCTCTCTGACCCATAAATAGGCTACTGTAAAAATTTTAACTAAAGTTATCTACAGAAACTCCCTACACAAAATTCACAAGCCAAAAAGGTTGATTTTTGTATAAATAACAAATCACAATGAAAAGTATCAAACAACAGAAATCATATTTTTCTTAGCAACCTTAGGGTACCAGGACACTCTCCATAAATTTTCATGAGCATTGCACACATTGAAAAATTACTAAAATTCATTCAAGTATCTTCTAATATAACATGGTAGCATCATATCTAGAAAAGTACTCAAGAAATAGCATCCAAATTTTTACCAGAGCTAGCTTATGCATGAAATAGCACACCCACCAAATTCCATAGTTTTTGGAGCACTACAACTTCCGTTATCCATTAAACAAGTTTGCATCTATTTTAAAACACATTTCAAAAACCTATATAAATCTTCCAGAATTGGAATAAGACATATCCATTTTATATTTTTCATAAATACTACACTTTATTTAGAGCTAAACACAATTGGAACCATAGCATTTGGATCTACCATTCATGAGATATGAAATTTACAATATAACATGAAAATCTGTGACATAAATAAAGGAAAAACAAAAACAGAAAACCTAAACCGCTACTAGGCCGGCCTGTCACGCCGGCGCGGCCCAGACCGCACGCGGCCTGCTACGGCCGTCCCGCCTGCGCGCGTGTCTGCCAGGCGGGGCCCGCTAGTCAGCGACACAGGGCAGGGGAGGCGGACGGCGGTGGTCAGAGCTCGTCGCCGGTGAGCCGACCGGCAAAATCGAGGGCACCGGCGTGATCTCCGTCCTTCCCCGAGCCGATTGAGGTAGGATGGAGAGGTTAGGTCAGTCGGAGGCGGCTCACCAATGGGAATGGCGGTTCGACGGTGGCTGACCGCCGTGCTCCGGTCATCTCCGCTGACCAAAATGGCAAGACAGACAGGGAAGAGGACCAGTGAGCACAGGCGGAGAAAATGAGGGACACCAAAAGGGCGGTGGTTCGATGGAGAGGCCGGGCCATGTGCTCAGTACCACGGTGGCGCATAGCTCACTCCGGCGAGCTCCACATTCCGGCTAAGCCACGATGGGATCGGACACTACATCTTCGGAGGATGCACTACGACCGACGGCGCACCCAATGCGCACCCTAACTCGGCCAAGGACCATCTACAGAGGGAGAACGGGAGGAAGCTTGCCCATGCGGCAATGGCGACAGCGGCGAGAACTCGCTACGGTTCTCGTCCGTTCTGACCTCTACAGCTCAAATCACGAGATAACATCTTCACCTAAGCTTCTATAGGCCATGAGAACGATGAAACAGAGGTGAGATGGGATGGAGGCGTGCTGTGCAGGGCTGGCCACGGAGAACCGCAAGAGCGGTGGCGCTCCGGTGAACTCCAGGCGAGGAAAATCAGCAAATGTCGCTTACCCTAAGCTCGGCTGCCTCAAAGGAGTGGTCGACAAGGTACGTGAGGTGGTGGCGGAGCTGTGGGCGCGATTTGGTGGGCTGTGGTGGGATGTCGTGCGTGTGCGGCCGTGGCGAGCTCGCGGTGGTGCTGCTCGTCGGTGACGACCGCGAGAGGAGAAGAGAGGCGATGGAAATGAGAAAAACTGAACTGGGATCCAAATTTTAGCTTCCACGACATGCACAAGTGACGCCATGGTGGCCTACGCGCGCTCGAGAGTGGCCACGCGGCGCTCGGCCCCTGACTACGGTCGGCCATCGGGGCTCTGAATGACTAAAACAAAGCCGCCATCAGATGACTGATAGAGCATGTTCTACGATGATTATCTCCTAAACCAGCTCAAGTTAGCAGAAGATGATAACATCAAAATTGTAGAGCTACATGAGGGCTACAATTTTGTTAATTGGCTCATGAACTGGTTCGGCTTGGTTTGGGAGTTACATGGCGTCAAAGTGAGGCACATTGAAACTAAAAGTCAGGTTTCTAGACTTAGAAAATTTCCAAGTGTTGGGAAGCCCCTTAACCGACTTGTGGGCCATTTTTGTGTATGTTCTACTCATTTTCATGAGATGGACATATTGGAACTTTTGTTCCTTAGGAAATTCTCTACAACTTTGCTTGAGGTAGCTCCTCCATGTAAGATATCTAAGCTAGACTTTTTAAATGGTCAAACCCAAGCATTTCAGGGTCAAGTGTTGGTCAACAGCACATTGGAGGGCAATTTGGTCATTTTGGTCAACATAAACATTGCTCCACTAGTTACCCTAAGTGTAATTAAGGTGTGGTAAGATATAATTAGCCACTCTACCCCTTGGTTACACAAAAATACTAGTGTCATATAATTGGAAACAAGCAAAACCCTAAATCCACCCAAAATGTTGCAATATCATGTTGCACATGTTGCAAGACTTTGTTGCACCCATTGAGCCTATCAAGATGTGCTAACCACATTGTCATGTTTCATAGTATGAGACCCAAAGTTGTATCTACAAGTTGCACCACTCACATTTCATAAGCAAGTACTTTGTGAAACAAACACATTAAGGCATGTTGCATACTCATGTTGCAAGCAAAATAGAGATATGGATGATATTAATGATTCTCATGCTTATGAAATGCAATGCAATTATGGAAGCTAAACACCTGAGGTGTTACAGCCCTCCCCCCTTATAAAAATCTCATCCCCAGATTTGGAAAGCGTACCATTTTTGATAGAATTCCTTATAACCATCACATAAATAGTCCTCTCGTTCCCACATAGCATCACTCTCACTACCCTGATTACTCCACATTACTTTATACCATTTAACCACTCGACTTCTAGTTACTCGCTCTTGAGTGTCGATCACACGGACTGGCTTTTCTTCGTAAGTTAGATCAGATTCTAGCCTGATATCTCCTAAAGGAACTCTTTCCTCAGGAACCCGAAGACACTTCTTTAACTGAGATACATGGAAAACATTGAAAATGGCACTCATTTCAGGAGGTAACTAGACCTTATACGCAACAGCTCCACTCTTGCCTATGATTTGGAAAGGACCCACGTATCTCGGTGCAAGCTTCCGCTTGACACCAAAACGTTGTACACTCTTCATAGGAGAAACTTTCAGATAAACGAAGTCTCCAACTTCAAACTCGATCGGTTTTCTACGACGATCAACGTAACTTTTCTGTCTAGCTTGAGCTGCAGCCATATGTATTTTGATGGTATGGACTTGTTCCTCAGCTTCCTTGACAAAATCAATACCATAATACCTTCTTTCACCAGCTTCTACCCAATTTAGTGGGGTTCTACACTTACGACCGTACAAGGCTTCAAATGGGGCTATCTTAATACTCTCTTGGTAACTATTATTATATGAAAACTCAGCTAGAGGCAATCATTTTTCCCATGAACCCTTGGATGAAATAACACATGCCCATAACATATCCTCCAAGATTTGGTTAACTCGTTCAGTCAGAGCTGACGTCTGGGGGTGATAAGCAGAGTTCTCACTAACTTGGTTCCCAGAAGATGATGCAAGTGCTCCCAAAAGCGAGCAGTGAACTGGGGGCCACGGTCAGAAACAATAGTACGAGGTACCCCATGGAGCCAGACTATCTGATTGAAGTACAACTCAGCATAGTCAGTGGGACGATAGTCTACTCGAATAGGAATGAAGTGAGCTGACTTGGTTAAGCGATCGATAATTACCCAGACAGAGTTATGATTCTTGATAGTAGGAGGAAGTCCAACGATGAAATCCATACTTGTCTCCTCCCATTTCCAACCTGGGATAGAAAGTGGTTGTAGTAATCTAGCTTTCATGTGCATAGCCTTAACTCTACAGCAGGTGTCACACCTAGCAACATATGCAGCTATCTGTTTCCGCATTTTGGTCCACCAATAATATGGCTTCAAATCATAATACATCTTATTGCTACCAGGATGGATGGACAACTTAGAGGAATGTGCTTCCGATAGGATCTGATTTCTAAGCTCTCGGTCCTTAGGCACCACTAACCTATCTTTAAACCACAGCACACCCTCTTCATCTACCCTGAAATGTTTAGTTTCCTGCTCTTTCATCTTACGTTTGAAGTAGAATATACCAGTGTCAGTCTTTTGGAGCTCAATAATTCTGCTCTTGAGAGTGCAACTGATAGTGATGTTGTATAGAATTGCTGGATGTAGAAGGCGAGACCGGTGAAAATCTGTTTCAACTAAGGAGTGGCAATGAGACTTACGGCTTAAAGCATCGGCAACCACATTGGCCTTGCCAGGATGATAGTGCACTTGAAGATTATAATCCTTAATCAACTCAAGCCATCTTCTTTGGCGCATATTCAACTCGGGTTGGGTGAAGATATATTTGAGGCTTTTATGGTCAGTAGAGATATTGCAAACATTGCCCAACCGATAATGTCGCCACACTTTCAAATCATGAACAACTGCAGCGAGTTCTAAGTCATGCGTTGGATAATTCACCTCATGCTTCCGAAGTTGTCGAGAGGTATATGCAATCACTCGGCCTTCCTACATCAAAACACCTCCCAAACCTATGCCTGAGGCATCACAATAAACATCAAATGGTTTCTCGATATCCAGTTGCACCAAAACCGGAGCCGAGGTTAGGAGGGTTCGCAGTTTGTGAAAAGCCGCATCACACTCAGGAGTCCAGACAAACCTGGTGTCTTTTTGCAGCAACCGAGTCATTGGCTTGGCTATTTTAGAGAAATCCGGGATGAAGCGACGATAATAACCAGCCAATCCAAGAAAACTCCGGACCTCGTGAACCAAGGTAGGAGCCTTCCAGTTCAATACTTCTTGTACCTTGGTGGGATCCACCATAATTCCCCCATCGGACAACACATGCCCAAGGAAAGGTACTTCGCGAAGCCAGAATTCGCACTTACTGAACTTTGCATACAGTCGATGTTTGCGCAGTCTTGTGAGGACTATACGCAGATGTTCAGCGTGTTCTTCCTCATTTTTAGAATATATCAAGATGTCATCAATAAACACCACCACAAACTTGTCCAATTCGGGCATAAACACTGAATTCATCAAGCACATGAAGTGTGCAGGGGCATTAGTTAAGCCGAAGGACATAACAAGATACTCATAAAGACTGTATCTTGTAGAGAAAGCTGTTTTTGGAATATCTTCAGGATGAATTTTAATTTGATGGTAACCAGACCTCAGATCAATCTTAGAAAAGACTTTAGCTTTAGACAACTGATCAAACAAGATGTCGATGCATGGTAGAGGATACTTATTTTTGACAGTGACTGCATTCAGAGGCCTATAATCTACACACATCCGCAACGACTGGTCCTTCTTCTTTATAAAGATAGTAGGACATCCCCATGGAGACAAACTAGGACCAATCAGCCCCTTCTTCAAAAGTTCATTCATCTACACCTTAAGTTCAGCTAGCTCATTCGGAGGCATCCTATAGGGGCTTCTAGAGATGGGTGCCGTGCCGGGCAACAACTCCATTTTAAACTCCACATCTCGATCCGGAGCTAGTCCTAGCAAATCATCGGGAAAAATGTCAGGAAACTCACTCACTATCGAAATATCAGCTAAGGCCTTTGCTTGCACCGCGTGAACTTCACTAGATAGATCAATTTTTCTGGGAAGTTGCACTAGAAAACCTTTTTGATCAGTAGGATCTCTGAGCATAACTACCCGGGTGGATGTATCAATGAGCATCCCAGTCTGACTCATCCAATTCATGCCCAAAATAACATCTATGCCTAATCCAGGCAAAACCACTAAGGTAAGCGAGTACTTTCGCCCTTCTATTTCAAATTCTAGATCCTTCACTACTTGATTTGTGGAAATATTCCCACTTGCTGCACTAATGCAATAACCCCCACCTTGAATAGTATGTAATTTGTGTGCAAACTTTGATGCAAACATAGGACTGATAAAGGAATGCGAAGCACCTGAATCAAATAGTACCACTGCAGAATGTTGGTCAACTAGGAACTTACCAGCAGTGACAACCTCACCAGATGGAATTTCTTCAATACTATTATAATGAACATGCCCCTGACGGCCACCTTGATTGGAATTCTTCTTAGGATATGGACAGTTCCTAGACCAATGACCTGGCTTGTTGCAGTTCTAGCAAGGCATGTTGCTAGGAGTGACACTGGAGCTACCTTGACCAGAACTACCCTTTGGCAGAGACACTGTATATGCTTTACGAAACCCAGTCTTAGCGGTAGACTTCTTCTGCGGGGGACGGAACTTAGCATTCAGGGCAGGTGGATGAGGGGAAGCCCTCGGTGCAGCTGGAGTTCGGGACTGCGAAGCACTCACCTCAAGGGCCCTCTTACGGCTCTTAGAAGCAGTATAGATAGCATTATTGTTCTCTTGAGTCAGAGCATCACTGATAAAATCATTGAAAGTAGCACACTTGCTAGTGCCCATGGTCTTCATCACCTTTGGGCCGAGGCCACGCTTAAAGCTAGCAATTTTCTTAGCATCGGTATCCACAAACTCTGTTGCATACCTTGCCAGGTTGTTAAAGGATTGCAGATATTTTGTCAAACTCTTATTGCCCTAGGACAGCCTCATGAACTCAGTGTGCTTTATAGCCATAAGACCTGGAGGAATGTAATTCCCACGGAACGCCGCCTTAAACTCGTCCAAAGTAATCGTGACATTAGGAGGCAATGTGGAGCGATAGTGGCTCCACCAAATACCAGCCGGGCCATGCAGTTGATGAGAAGCATACTCAGTCTTAAGCTCCTCGGTCAAGCGAAGCAGACGGAACTTTTGCTCAATGGTATTCAACCACTCGTCAGGTTGCAGAGGTTCCTCTGCCTCCTTAAAGAGCGGGGGCTTGGTGTCAAGAAAATCCTTGAAATCACTATATTGATTTGGTTCTGGGCCTTGACGACCATGACGAGCCTCCCGGTTGGCAAGCTGGCGCATAGCGTCTACTAACATGCGCTAACCTTCAACCACTGTCTGCATCAGCTCAGCCGGGGTGGGTGGTGGCGGAGGGGGTGGCCGTTCCTCATCCTCAACGCCACGACCATGACGGAGGTTGTACGTCATCTGCAAAATGCATAGCCAATGAGCACTGACGATGTGGGGAAATTTGTAGATCAATTGTGTAAATATGCCAAACTAACTTCATTAGAATGAATTCGCAACAATCAAGGCACAATAATTCATCACAACCGCACAATCCATTCAAGTGCATCAATTGACACAATCATGCGAGGGACATAACAACAAGATGTCTTCCGATGAAAGGTGGAATTTATTAAAGGCTCACATACAGGGAGCACAAATGTGACTAAACCATTTACATCAAGATCAATGGAATTTCAACCTTACGTGACAGGTGTTCGGATTTGATCTAAACTTCTAGCCAAATAAGAAAGACTACTTAGAAATGACCACGAGGAGACATCCCATCGGTAGAATTCCATGGTGGATCATGACTAGCCACCTCGATACCAGCGCGTGCCAAGCAGCACAGCCTTATGTCGCGCGCCATAGGAGGCCCTCGGTTTCGTCGCGGCACCGAAGGGTGCTAATCGTGACACCATCATCGAACACAACACAATGAGACATCCATTTGTGATCAAAATTTAACAGGTTCAAACTAACATCTAGGATAACATAGGGTTCGATGTTACATCCCAAAAGCTAAGTTATTACAAAGCCCCACTCCCACACATGGAGGGCACAAAAGATAACTCTAACGTCATAGCTACGCGATGACTACTCTAAGCATCATCCTCAGAGTCAGTGTCGAAGATCTCCCCGTCATCCTCGTCACTAGCAGGCTCTAACTCCTCATCCTCTTCTTCTTCTTCTTCTGGTGGGGCATCCTGTGGCCCATTGACCTCCACATCGTCATCACCTTCAGCCATGAAGACTCTAGAGCCCATTTCCTCATCCTTGTCATTATCATGAGGTAGCAGAGGATTGAGCTGATTGTTCAGGCGATGCACTTTCTCATGAAGGTTGTCATTATTCTTCTACATCTTCCAACTGTTGCTCAAGCTCCACCTGACGAGCTCTCAGGATGTTCTCTTCGTGCCAGGCTTCATCCCTCTGGTTCATCACGTGGACCAGCATGCGTTGACAGTTGCAATTAGCCACAATCAACCTCTGGACCGCAAGTGTCTCCTGATCTCGGTCATGTATCACTTGCTCCAGCTGTTGTTGTGCCGCATTCCTAGCAGCAGTCACCTCAGCCAACTCGGCCCTCAACCTTTCCACCTCAGTGGGCTCAGGGCGGGGCTCACGTGGAGCGAGCTGGTGGTGAGGGACCCTGCCTCCAGTTGACTTGCGAGTGGTCCTCTTGGTGCGTGCCATCTGTAGCAACAAGATATGACTCAAAGTGAGGATAATTTAGGGGATATGGAATTTAATTTAGTCGGGACTATTGAAATTTTTAAGGAGGGAGTAAAATGAAATGTATGACATGAATTAAACATGATGCATGCACGTTCCGTACGCCCTCTCACCCTAGTAGAAACACAAACTTCTAACGCTAGGCGGTGGCATACATACGTTCTCTCATATAGGCGAAACTTTTACGCTGTTAGTGTACCTGCAGAAAATCTCATTTCAGCCCAATAGTTTTCCCAATATAAACACACAAGTAAGCAGTAAACTAAATACTTTCCATATACACATCCCCGATGTATATACTTCAGTATCACAGCTACCTGACAGATATACCCACAATTAAGCACTTCCATAATTACATGGTTTGAACATGTAAGTATGCAAGTAACCATAGCTACTCTCCCCTAGATCACCGGTTGGATGATCATGCTCTCACAACTCATACTTACCAAAGCGTCGAGGTATTTGATCCATGCATTACCACCCAAGTGGATGGCATCCATACAATATCACGCCGTATGGACGACGAAACAGAAACAATCAAGACCCCCAAGTTAGTCTCTTAATAAGCCACCTAAGAGTCCTTATTTGGGCTAAGGGATGTGATCACTGGCATACCTATAGAAATAATTTTCAGAGTTTTAACACTTTTCACAAACAAATACTTTTGTTTTCAAATACTCGTACGATGTGTTTAATGTTGAATTATGCTCCGATACCAGCTGTAACTGAACTGACCAAATTATAAGAGCACAAGTACAAAAACAAGCGCCGAAACACTCAAATTTTCAAACTTGAGCCCATATAATCCCGATAGTCAATCGAAACCACGAAGGATTTCAAATCAACTTGCTTACAACCAAGATCGTATCATTCAACATAACACATCACACGTTACATTTCACAAGTAGTTCCAAAATTCACTTACAACACACGGAGTCGCAAATTATTACAAACCAAGTTGATAAAGTAGCAGAAGCATAACACACGCACATTGTTCAAATACTACTGCCAGTCTTACTGATCAACATCCCACAAAAGCATTAAGGAAAGTACTTAACAGACGATCACGCCCGAGTGATCTAGTCCTCGTCACCCGCAGGGTGGAGGCAGTTCTTGCAGAAGCCCTGGTAAAGCATGTCATCTGCAACAGGAGGGAATAAACCCTGAGTACTAGAATGTACTCAGCTAGACTTACCCATCAAAAACCAGAAATAAGATGACACCAAGGATTATGCAAGGCTTTCATAAGTGGGGCTAGCTGACATCACATTTGCAGAAAAGCATAAGTAATTGAAACTCTTTTAACCTATACTAGCAGTTATTTTTAGCATTTACCTGTCATCTCTCTTAGCACTTGTACTAAACATTCACTTGATTATAATCAAACAAATAATATCATTATATCCATAGCAGGTATAAATTTTTCACACCCATTTAAAGACCAAATGGAATGCGTACTCTTATGTGTGCCCAAAGATCAATCACACATAAGTTAACAAATTATAACAGAAGTATCATCACAAATGTTATTACATCACGATATTTAACATATAGTCTTTACACAAATTTAGTGGAAGTAAAAATATAAATCTCTCATGGTAGCTCCAATCACAGGCACATTGACTGGTTGACTGCAAGTCTAGTAATCTTCAGAGAAGTAGGAGTAGTAGTCACTATTAGCACCATCTGTTACCCATCTGGGATTTTTATCCAAGTAAGAAAAATAAACAAGCGTAAGTACATCTCATACTCAACAAGTGTAACATGGGGTTCATGAGGCTCACAGGCATAACATTGGTTTATCAGCATGTAGCTTTTAGTTAGCATAGTTTAGCATATCAATAGCATCAAGATGTCTCAATGTAAACAATAAACATATGATCCATGTGAAATGATTAACGAATAGCAAAAACATATTCATTATTAATGATCAACTATTCCATAAGGGTCCAAGGCCACTCGTGACCATGAGCACGGCTGTTATAATAGTTTTACACTCTGCAGAGGTTGTATACTTTCACTGTGAGTCGTGTTGCCCATATGCCCGGGTTAGTTACTCCAAAAACACTACCAAAGTGAGCAGGCAGAGAAACACTATGAAGTCTTTCGAAGGTTCGTCTAACAAGTTATGGCCATTAGATTTACTCGGCAAACAGATGTAGAGCCCCCCTTCCAAATGGCACAATAACCCGCAGCCTATACACATAAGGACAGAGGCCGCACTATACCCGATTCGTCAAGCCATTCTTACGCCAGAAAGGTTACCACTAACAAGCTAGAAAAGGTCCTTCTATATGACTAAAGCTAGAGCCATATAGCCCCCACAGTTGTACTGTAAATCCCGGATGTTCGCTTATAGATGAGTCCTTATGGAGAGTAATTAGAGCATCATAAGTAACCCCATGCTCTAATCCCCTTTAAACATTAATCAAAATAATCTTTTAATGTTTGTTGCATATTCCATTAATCAATTTACATGATCATAGTCCATGTTTAAGCGCTAGCCATACTACTCAATGCAATATAATAGGTATCAAGGTATAAGATCAACACCAAGTCATCCTTAACAAGGGAATAGATGCATAATGATATTATTTGCATATTGTGAATAGGACAACAAGGATAATCCCATGCTATACTTGCCTTGCTCAAACTGGTCCTGAAGATCTTGCTCATAGAAAGACTCTTGATCCCCAACAAATTGCTCAACGTCTATACTCGATCAACCACAGCAACAACATACATCTAGAGGCAATCATGCATAAACAAACAAGACTATAATTAGAACAGTACACCAACAGTAAGAAAATAATATAAAAAGTCTTTAAAACGAATCTACAACTCGCTAGGATCACACAGACGCGAAGATCACGAAAAACGGAGCTAAAACGACGAAGTTATGAATTTACGAAGATTTCCTATAGAAAAATAAATACTTTAATATAATCTCGAAAATTAATTAACTCAAACCTACTGTACAGTTCTATCATCATGTAGAGCTCACAATTACGATCCTAACGCAATTTGAACGGGTCAAATCGGAGTTAAAACGGAGATTCTACGACTAAAATAAGATTAGTGGCAAACCTGTAAATATCAGAAAACGTATTTTTTTTCAATTACCGAGATGAAATACGCTTTCAAAAGATCAAAATGGACGCGGGTTATTATGTTTTGGACTGCAGGTTTATAACTTAAAATTTATAGGGTCTCTTTAGCAAAAACGACAGCCGAAAGGGTATCGGCTAATCTCAGCCGTTGGATTTAAAATGAATGGCCTACATCTAATCGGGGGAGGGAGAGAGAAAACGGCCGGCGGCTACAGGAGCCCAACAGCGGCACCATTGCCGGACATGGCCCAAGCTCACCGGAGCTTGAGGAAACGGCCTTACCGACCACCGTTCGACAAACCGAAGACACCGGGAGAAAGAGCGGCCCACGGCGATCTTACCCCGCACGAAAGGAAGGCCGGAGGACGGGCTGAGGACGGTGTTTAGCTTGGGATGGCGGCGGTAGCGCTCGCGCTCATGGTGACAACACCCCCGAGGCCTATAGCTGCTTCAAAACGGCCGAGATGGGATCGGCGGGGGTGCGGCTCGGCTTTTATAGCCCAAGGGTGCACCGGGTTAGGAAAGGGGGAGGATTCGGGATGGATTTGATCTCCCGTATCCGATGGAGAAGAGGAAGGCGGCGGCTTCCGGTTTTGGTAAGCACCGGAGGAAGAAGATGGAAAGGGGAACGCGTCGCTGACCAGTGGGGCCGGAACGTCAGTGACTCGGGAGGAAGAGCAGCGCGCGCGCGGTGAAGCTGGGCCGGCGGCCGCTGGCTGGGCTTGGCCCAAGAGCGGGAGCGGGGCGCGGGAGAAGAGAAGCGGGCCACGCTGGCAGGCCGAGGCGACGGGCTGCGTAAGGAAGCGGGCCGAAAACCGAAAATGGAAGAAAATCCCTTTTCTTTTTCTTTTCAAATTTTTCAAAGCTATTTTCCAAACGATTTTGAAATCCATTTTGAATTTGATTCAAACCACTCAATACAAAATTTCAAATGAAGCAACATGAATGCTCAATCATGTTCCTACCCTTATATTTGATTGTAAATTTATAAAAATTATTATCATTCTAAATTTGCGTGCTCACAAAAATATATAAAAATCACATTTTTCCTATTTTTATTTCTTTCAAAATTTTAGGGTGTTACAATTCTACCCCCCTTAAGATGAATCTCGTCCCGAGATTCGACTGATGCTTACTCAAACAATTGCGGGTAGGTTTTCCTCAGATCCTCTTCACGTTCCCATGTAGCCTCTTCTGCAGTGTACTGATTCCACTGTACCTTACACATTTTGATTGTTCGACTTCTTGTGACTCTGTCAGCAGTCTCTAAAATTTTAACCGAAAACTCTTCATATGTAGGATCCTCCTTAACAGTGAGCTCCTCTAACGGAATCTGTTCCTCTGGTACTCGCAAACATTTCTTCAGTTGAGACACATGGAACACATCATGTACACCTGCCAAACTCTCAGGTAATTCCAATTGATATGCCACTTCACCACGTCTCTCTATGATCTGGAAAGGTCCAATATATCTTGGTGCCAATTTACCTTTCATGTTGAACCTTTTCACACTCCTCATGGGTGATACTTTCAAATAAACATAATCCCCTAACTCAAAAGTCAACTCTCTTCTATGAGTATCAGCATAACTTTTCTGTCAAGATTGTGCTATTTTCAGATTATCTCTAATCATCCTCACTTTCTTTTCAGCATCCTTGAGTACATCAGGCCCAAACACTTGACTTTCCCCTGTCTGATTCCAAAACAACGGGGTCCTACACTTTCGTCCATATAGAGCCTCAAACGGTGCCATCTGAAGACTCTTCTGATAACTATTGTTATAAGAGAACTCTGCATAAGGCAAGCTCTTATCCCAGCTAGTACCATATTGTAAAGCACAAGCTCTCAACATATCTTCCAATAATTGATTAATTCTCTCCATTTGGCCATCTGTCTGTGGATGGTAAGCTGTACTAAAGTTTAGTTTGGTTCCCAGTGATTCATGTATCTTTTGCCAATACTGAGATGTAAACTGAGTACCCCGATCAGACACAATTTTCTTAGGAACTCAATGTAGACTCACTATTCTTTCTATATACAATTCTGCCAATTTTGCACTACTATATGTAGTCCTCACTGGCAGAAAATGAGCAACCTTAGTTAGACGATCCACTATCACCCAAATTGAATCATATCCTCTCTGAGTCCGTGCCAACCCAACTATAAAATCCATCCCAATGTCACACCCGGTTTTAAGGACAAAACCAGACATACACCATATGTGAAATAAAGTAGTCAAATCTCACATATAGCCACAGATAAGTGTAATATCAAGAAACAAATGCTTAATATACATAACACAATGGTATAAAATATACCTTAAAGAGCATCACAGCGGAAAGACAACTCCGAACACCGGGTGTAAACTTCACTCCAGGAACAAACTAACTGGTTGAGCACAAACCTAACAATTCCAGAATCTAACAGTCTGGTACTCTTCCTGAGATTTGGGAAATAGCAAGAGTGAGTCCATGTCGAACTCAACAAATATAACATGGGGTTCATGAGGCTCAAAAGGTTTGACACGGTTTACTGCAATAGCTTTTAGTGAGTCATCTTTTTAGCAATTGAGTAGCAACGAGTTATCATAAGCCCAAATAACCTCATGATCATGTAAACGAGAATAATGTATAGCAAGAAACAATAATCAATAGTGAGCATCAATATCATCAGTATTATCATTATCATCAATGTTCATCATTTATTCTGTAAGGGTCCAAGGCCACTCGTGACCGTGAGCACGGCTGTTATAACAGTTTTACACTCTGCAGAGGTTGTACACTTTCACTGTGAGTCGTGATTTACCCTTTCGCCCGAGGTAGCTAATCTCTTGACCCACTTCCAAGGAAGGTCGGCAGGGTTCACTATGAAGTCTTTCAAAGGTTCGTCTAACAAGTTAGGGCCATTAGATTCACTCGGCAAACAGATGTAGAGCCCCCCTTCCAAATGGCACAATGACACGCAGCCTATACACATAAGGACAGAGGCCGCACTATACCCGATTCGTCAAGCCGTTCTTACGCCATGAAGGTTACCACTAACAAGCTAGAAAAGGTCCTCATACTTGACTAAAGCCAGAGCCATATAGCCCTCACAGTTGTACTGTAAGTCCCGGATGTTCGCTTACAGATGAGTCCTTATGGAGAGAAACTAGAGCACCAAAAATACCCCATGCTCTAGCCCCCTTGAGCCATGTTGCTATAAAAGCATATTTTAAACGTTTATTGCATATAACATTAGTCAAGTTACAGATCATGGTTATTTATCTTGAGCACTAGCATAAATACTACCCAATGCAATGTCCCACGGGTGTCAAGGTACAAGATACAAAAGCTAGGATATCCTTAGTGTTAACAAGGTAGACACATGCACATGAATTAAGTATATTAAAGGTGAATAGGAAACAAGGATGATCCCATGCTATACTTGCCTTAAATTAAGATCCTTTCTCTGATCCAAATCTTCAATTAATAGCTTCTTGAATCTCCATGTAAATCTCACCGACTGGACTTGATCAATAAATCACCACACACACATCGAGCAATCATACACGAAGCAACAATGAATAATAATTAGAACAGTACACCAAACATATGAAACAATAAGTGAAAAGGTTTTAAAGATGTTCTACGCATTGCTACGAACACACAGACACGAAAAACACGCTAATCGGAGCTACGATGAAAGAAATACATACACCGAAAGATTTTGTTGTATAAAACGGAAAATTATAGGTCTCATTTGTTTTAACTATAAAATCATATATATAGGATAAAATACTTTTTATAGATATTCAAAAGTGACTTAGGCTAAACTACATTTAAATTTAGAAAACTAAAGGAGAAATCAATAATATTTTATTTACAAATCTAGTTGCACAGTTAATAATCAAATTAGATCTAAACTATGAAATTCCAGAGATTTTGATAAAGAAAACATTAATACTATTACATAGTTCATATTTTTATAAATCCATTGCAATTTGAACGGACTAATTCGGAATTAAAACAAATAAGTTATGAATTAAACGAGATTTTCTTTAGTAAAGTAATAGATTAAATCTAGCATCGGAACTTAAAGATAGAAAACCTAACCAACAGTAGCACTAACAATATAAAAAGTTTGTAAAATTCTTCTACACGTTTCTACGATCACACAGACGTAAAGATCACGGAATTCGGATTTAAAACGTGAAAGTTATGAATTTTCTAAGATTTCCTATAGATAAATAATTACTTTAATATAAACTCGAGAATTAAATTTTCCAAACCTACTGTACAGTACTACCAACATGTAGAGCTCGCAAATATGAATCTAACGCAATTTGAATGGATCAAATCGGAGTTAAAACGGAGATTCTACGACTAAAACAAGATCAGTGGCAAAACTATAAATATCAGAAAGCGTATTTTTCTTTTTCCGAAACGAATTACGTTTTCAATTAATCAAAACGTATTTTCCAGTTTACGCTTTGGACCGCGGGTTCGAAAACACAAAAGTTCAGGGTCTCTTTAACAAAAGTTCAAACGAACCGGTATCTTTTAATCTCAGCCGTTAGATTCGATTCGGACGGAGCGGATTGGATCGGAGAGGGTGCCGGTGGCGCTCCGGCCGGGTTTCCGACCGCCGGCGACTCCCCGCGGCGGCGCCATCACCGGAGACGGCCGAAACTCGGCTCCGGGCACCATTCGACGAAAGAGAAACACCGGGAGAAAGCTTGGAGCATGGCGAACTCACCAAGGTCACGAACTAGAGCGCAGGATGGACGGAGATGGCGGCGTGCTCGGGATGGCGGACGGTGGAGGCGGAGCTTCGGGCGTAGCCACCACGGGGCGATGTAGCTGCAACTTGCGGTCGGATGTGGAGCGGGGAAGGTCGGAGACCCCGTTTTTATAGCCCGAAGGCGGCCTCAAGAAAGGAAAGAGGGAGATTGAGCCGAGGATTCGATCGGTGGAAAGAAGGAAGGAAAATCCGGCCGACGTCGGGAGGAAGAAGAAAGGAAGGTGGAGTCGGTCACTGACAGGCGGGCCCGGTTCGTCAGCGACTGGGAAACGGGGAAAGGAAGGCGCAGGCGGCTAGCTGGGCCAGTGGCCGCGACTAGGCTCGGCCCGCGAAGTGAAGCGGGGAGCGGGGGAAGGCAGGCCGAGGCGGAGCGCTGGCGGGCCTTTTGGCTGGACCGGGCTGAAAACCGAGATGAGCTGATTTTCTATTTTCTTTTTCTTTTCTAATTTTTTTCAAAGCAGATTTTTAAATAAATTTTGAATTGCCTTTTGTATTTTCAAAAAGTACACACAATGCAAATTAATATGCAGCAACATGAATGCTCAAACATGTTTCTACCCTTATGTTTGATTTTAAATTAATAAAAATTATTATTATTCTAAATTTGCATGCTCACAAAAAAAATCATATTTTCCTATTTTTTTTTCATTTTCAAAATTTTAGGGTGTTACAATTCTACCCCCCTTAAGATGAATCTCGTCCCGAGATTCGGAAGATGATGATAAAAGAGATAATGACACTTTGTCTTTATTTGATCCTCATTTTCCAAATTACTCTTTTGTTCAGAGTCATGAGACAGTTTCTCATATCCCGACTGACTAATCTGCCTAAACAAGATCATCTCACCTATTGAGCTCCCCAAAGTTATTTGTTCCTCTGCTATGACTTCTGTAAACTCATGGTCCACTTTGCTATCCTTGGTGTACCTATCTTCTAATTGATCATTCTCGTCTCCCTCAGGTAAAAGTCGACCACCTTGATACTCAATTCTTTTCCCTGTCGGTGTTGTTAAGAGCATTGTGCACCGAGTACCATGAATCACTCCTTTGTGTGCACAGAGCCATCCATTACCAAGAACCACACGAATTTTAAGTAACTCCAACACAATGAGAGTGGCGGTGAAGTTTTCCTTGGTTATAACAAGACTGACATTCGGGCATATCTGATCTGCCAGCATTTCTCCCACTGGGGTTTATACTAGCAAAGACCTCCTCATTGGACACTTCACCATCTTGCACGTCTCTACCATGTCGGCAGAAATGAAAGAATGCGAAGCACTAGGGTCAAATAGAGCTAAAACTTGTACTGAACTTACTTGAATATAACCTCCCACTACTTTGGTAACTCCATGAATTTTATCCATATCCACATTGCTCAGTCTTCCATTGACATAGTTTTGCTGCGCTTTTCTTCCTTGAACAGACTTCTTATGGGCTTTCCTTTTTCGCTTTCATTGTTGTGGATTCTGACTTAGTTCACTCCTAACTTGCTCTTCAACATTGTTGTTTTGATAGTGCTTAGCTTCATCATACCCATAACATTCTTCAATGGCAGAAACATCAGTCTTTTTTCCACATATTAGTGCGAAACATCATATAGGGCTTCTGAGTCATGAGACACTATACTTCCTGTTATCAGGTGACCAACATCAGCAACACGAACAAGTATAGATGATCATGAGCTATCTAAAGGGACAACTCTCATCTCCATGGGTCCAAAGTTATCAACCTTGTTCACAGGACATTTTTGCTCATGAGTGGCAACTCAATTATGGAGATCAACCAATACTTCCAAATAAAGAGTTCAATCTTAATAAACCTTCTTTACATTGGCTACCCCCCTTAAAATAAGGGACACTGAATAGGTAGCTTGAACCCTTTTTCTAGATGAGCTAAAAAGTGTTCTGACATCCCAATGATTCTCTTGTGTATGGGTAAGAACAATAAATCTGAAATTTCTCGCGAGTAGAAAATCAGCCGTGCAGTAAAACAGCTGTAACTCTCATTCTGTTAGTCCAATGAAGCTGTAGTTTACACCGATGGAAAGCTTATAAAATTCTCTACAACTTTCTAATAGAACATACTTCCAGACTCTGTAGTTAACTTGGTCGAAAACAGTACACATCATAAACTGCTCTAGGTTTATGACAGCACAGATACATTGCCTTATGCTTTTTGTATCTCCCAAACCAAAGTAGCTTTGGAGATGGTTCTTGCATTTAGAGAAAGATATTAAAGTCTACTCTTGTCCAGAATTTTCTCATGATTTTTGGTCTTTCAAGAATAGAGATATAAGTTGATAAAGACAGGCTGCTCTAAAAGACAAGATATAGAAAGCAGGAGATAACCAAAACCCAGCTATTTATTTCATTAATCCTTATACCTTATACATATAAACTAAATGAAATCATGGACAAAGCCCACGAGATCATTCCACTCATTACAAAATTCCAACTCAAGCATAAACATAAGCACAAAGCAACTAAACACTTAAAAGTTCATAAGCCACACATTAAGACGACTCAACTTGGCTACTAACGGTTTTATTACACGGGACGTAAATCCTATTTCTTAATCATGGTGTGATTGCAGCAGCATCCGGAGTAGACAGAGTCTCTTACATTCCTGAGTCCTCTATATTGACATCTGAATCTCTGCATCCCTCTTTACCATTCTTATAACTCATACCTTAAGATGGGTCAACCTGGTATCCCTCAGGTGTAGATTTAGTACCCTCATACTCAATCCTTTCTCCTGAAAATGTAGTTAGAAACACTGAACATTGGGCATACTCAACCACTCCTTTACAAGTAGATAACCAATCTATTCCCAGGATAACATCAATGCCCATTAATTCCAAAACAATGAGGTTTACCTTAAAATTTATCCCCTTTATGTCAAGACTAACTTTTGGGCATACGCGGTCTGCCTTTATTTCACCTCTTGGAGTTTCAACCATCACTGTTTTCCCTCTTGGAAGCATAAGTATGTTATGATCTTTTACATATTGTCTAGATATGAACGAATGTGAGGCACTGGGGTCAAACAAAACCTTGGCGTTTCCTGAACTTACTGGAATTGATCCAAACACGACCTCCTTAGCTCCAGGAATGGTGGAAATATCCACATGTTTAAACCTTCCATGGATATAATTTCTCTTTAATTTATTTCCCTGCACATGATCCTTTTGGACGTCCTGCCCTGGGTCTTGCTGTCGTTGGTTCTTTTGCGGGCAAGATTTGACATAATGTCCTTCCTGCTGGCAATGATAACACTTTCTCTTAGCTGGATCTTTTGTGATGTCATACTCCACGGAACTATTGTTTGGTATGCTGCTATCTTGCTGGCCATAAAAGTTCACCTTCGTCCCTTTGGCTTGTTTCCTAGCTTGTTTGGCCTTTCGGGGTTGATACTCCTTATAGGTAATTGTCCACCCATCTATGACTACTTCATGGGGAGTAGTTTTAGCTGAAGAGGCTTCTAACTCCTTAAGGTTTGGTTTTATTTGACAAGGGATCGGAGCTGCATGTGTCAATGTAGTATAACTCGATTGTTGATTGCTTTCCACAAGTGATTCTAATGAGATTGCCTTCCTTTTCTTGTCCTTGTTGATCTCAAAATTTGGATCCACCTTGACTTTCCCTTTATTAAACTCGTTTTGAAGACAGGGAAAACCATAATGCTTACAACAATGACATTGTTTCTGCTCTCCAAGTGCCTTACTATCAACATCTTCATTGGATTTCATATTCTTCCAAGCTTCTGCTACTTGTATCTTCTCTGGCCCCTTGGATATGTTGGTCTGACCTTGAGATGAGCATTGTTGAGAATTTCCATGTTGAGCCATTTCTTCTGATATTTGATTTTGCATTGCTAATGGCTTCTTGTCAAAAGTGAGCAAAAGCGACACAGTTCAGTCCTCTTAACCTCTGAAGTCCAAAGTCTTCTCGTCACGAGCCGTCTAATAGACAAGGAGAAAAGGTTCAAAAATAGAGACAAGGTTTTTATAACAGAACGGGGATAGAATTAAGCATAACTTTGAGAAAATAACAAAGTTGAGAGAAAGCAAGAAATAGGCAAAATAGAAACATGCTAAACGTCCAGTTCTAACTAGGCTTGCGTCCTACAGTCAGCATTGCTCTGATACCACTCTGTCACACCCGGTTTTAAGGACAAAACCAGACATACACCATATGTGAAATAAAGTAGTCAAATCTCACATATAGCCACAGATAAGTGTAATATCAAGAAACAAATGCTTAATATACATAACACAATGGTATAAAATATACCTTAAAGAGCATCACAGCGGAAAGACAACTCCGAACACCGGGTGTAAACTTCACTCCAGGAACAAACTAACTGGTTGAGCACAAACCTAACAATTCCAGAATCTAACAGTCTGGTACTCTTCCTGAGATTTGGGAAATAGCAAGAGTGAGTCCATGTCGAACTCAACAAATATAACATGGGGTTCATGAGGCTCAAAAGGTTTGACACGGTTTACTGCAATAGCTTTTAGTGAGTCATCTTTTTAGCAATTGAGTAGCAACGAGTTATCATAAGCCCAAATAACCTCATGATCATGTAAACGAGAATAATGTATAGCAAGAAACAATAATCAATAGTGAGCATCAATATCATCAGTATTATCATTATCATCAATGTTCATCATTTATTCTGTAAGGGTCCAAGGCCACTCGTGACCGTGAGCACGGCTGTTATAACAGTTTTACACTCTGCGGAGGTTGTACACTTTCACTGTGAGTCGTGATTTACCCTTTCGCCCGAGGTAGCTAATCTCTTGACCCACTTCCAAGGAAGGTCGGCAGGGTTCACTATGAAGTCTTTCAAAGGTTCGTCTAACAAGTTAGGGCCATTAGATTCACTCGGCAAACAGATGTAGAGCCCCCCTTCCAAATGGCACAATGACACGTAGCCTATACACATAAGGACAGAGGCCGCACTATACCCGATTCGTCAAGCCGTTCTTACGCCATGAAGGTTACCACTAACAAGCTAGAAAAGGTCCTCATACTTGACTAAAGCCAGAGCCATATAGCCCTCACAGTTGTACTGTAAGTCCCGGATGTTCGCTTACAGATGAGTCCTTATGGAGAAAAACTAGAGCACCAAAAATACCCCATGCTCTAGCCCCCTTGAGCCATGTTGCTATAAAAGCATATTTTAAACGTTTATTGCATATAACATTAGTCAAGTTACAGATCATGGTTATTTATCTTGAGCACTAGCATAAATACTACCCAATGCAATGTCCCACGGGTGTCAAGGTACAAGATACAAAAGCTAGGATATCCTTAGTGTTAACAAGGTAGACACATGCACATGAATTAAGTATATTAAAGGTGAATAGGAAACAAGGATGATCCCATGCTATACTTGCCTTAAATTAAGATCCTTTCTCTGATCCAAATCTTCAATTAATAGCTTCTTGAATCTCCATGTAAATCTCACCGACTGGACTTGATCAATAAATCACCACACACACATCGAGCAATCATACACGAAGCAACAATGAATAATAATTAGAACAGTACACCAAACATATGAAACAATAAGTGAAAAGGTTTTAAAGATGTTCTACGCATTGCTACGAACACACAGACACGAAAAACACGCTAATCGGAGCTACGATGAAAGAAATACATACACCGAAAGATTTTGTTGTATAAAACGGAAAATTATAGGTCTCATTTGTTTTAACTATAAAATCATATATATAGGATAAAATACTTTTTATAGATATTCAAAAGTGACTTAGGCTAAACTACATTTAAATTTAGAAAACTAAAGGAGAAATCAATAATATTTTATTTACAAATCTAGTTGCACAGTTAATAATCAAATTAGATCTAAACTATGAAATTCCAGAGATTTTGATAAAGAAAACATTAATACTATTACATAGTTCATATTTTTATAAATCCATTGCAATTTGAACGGACTAATTCGGAATTAAAACAAATAAGTTATGAATTAAACGAGATTTTCTTTAGTAAAGTAATAGATTAAATCTAGCATCGGAACTTAAAGATAGAAAACCTAACCAACAGTAGCACTAACAATATAAAAAGTTTGTAAAATTCTTCTACACGTTTCTACGATCACACAGACGTAAAGATCACGAAATTCGGATTTAAAACGTGAAAGTTATGAATTTTCTAAGATTTCCTATAGATAAATAATTACTTTAATATAAACTCGAGAATTAAATTTTCCAAACCTACTGTACAGTACTACCAACATGTAGAGCTCGCAAATATGAATCTAACGCAATTTGAATGGATCAAATCGGAGTTAAAACGGAGATTCTACGACTAAAATAAGATCAGTGGCAAAACTGTAAATATCAGAAAGCGTATTTTTCTTTTTCCGAAACGAATTACGTTTTCAATTAATCAAAACGTATTTTCCAGTTTACGCTTTGGACCGCGGGTTCGAAAACACAAAAGTTCAGGGTCTCTTTAACAAAAGTTCAAACGAACCGGTATCTTTTAATCTCAGCCGTTAGATTCGATTCGGACGGAGCGGATTGGATCGGAGAGGGTGCCGGTGGCGCTCCGGCCGGGTTTCCGACCGCCGGCGACTCCCCGCGGCGGCGCCATCACCGGAGACGGCCGAAACTCGGCTCCGGGCACCATTCGACGAAAGAGAAACACCGGGAGAAAGCTTGGAGCATGGCGAACTCACCAAGGTCACGAACTAGAGCGCAGGATGGACGGAGATGGCGGCGTGCTCGGGATGGCGGACGGTGGAGGCGGAGCTTCGGGCGTAGCCACCACGGGGCGATGTAGCTGCAACTTGCGGTCGGATGTGGAGCGGGGAAGGTCGGAGATTGAGCCGAGGATTCAATCGGTGGAAAGAAGGAAGGAAAATCCGGCCGACGTCGGGAGGAAGAAGAAAGGAAGGTGCAGTCGGTCACTGACAGGCGGGCCCGGTTCGTCAGCGACTGGGAAACGGGGAAAGGAAGGCGCAGGCGGCTAGCTGGGCCAGCGGCCGCGACTGGGCTCGGCCCGCGAAGTGAAGCGGGGAGCGGGGGAAGGCAGGCCGAGGCGGAGCGCTGGCGGGCCTTTTGGCTGGACCGGGCTGAAAACCGAGATGAGCTGATTTTCTATTTTCTTTTTCTTTTCTAATTTTTTTTCAAAGCAGATTTTCAAATAAATTTTGAATTGCCTTTTGTATTTTCAAAAAGTACACACAATGCAAATTAATATGCAGCAACATGAATGCTCAAACATGTTTCTACCCTTATGTTTGATTTTAAATTAATAAAAATTATTATTATTCTAAATTTGCATGCTCACAAAAAAAATCATATTTTCCTATTTTTTTTTCATTTTCAAAATTTTAGGGTGTTACACCCAACTTCTTCCCATTTCCACTCGGGTGTCTGCATAGGCTGTAACAATCCTGCAGGTCTCTGATGTTCAGCTTTCACCCTTTGACAAGTGTCACACAAAGCAACATATTCAGCAACATCTCTTTTTAATCCATACCACCAATATTTCTCTTTCAGATCCAGATACATCTTAGTACTCCCCGGATGTATGGAATAAGCTGACTCATGAGCTTCATGCAAAATTGCCCCTCTGATATCCTTATCCTTAGGCACACACAGCCTTTTTCCAAACCATAGCATACCATTATCATCCTTACAGAATCCTGGTGATTTGCCTTTCGCTATGTTTTCCGCTATCTCTCTCAACTTTTCATCTTTCAGTTGACCCTTGCGGATTTCTTGCTCCAAAGTAGGCTCTAGTACTAATTCCACTGCATTGGTGGTAAACCCTAAGTTCAGATGCTTACATTCAGCACACAACTCTTTTGGCATAGGCATTACTTGTATTTCATTAGCGTAGCTTTTCCTACTAAGAGCATCAGCAACAACGTTGGCCTTTCCTGGGTGATAATGCACCTCTAGATCATAGTCCTTTATCAACTCCAACCATCTACGCTGTCTCAAATTCAGATCTGTTTGAGTGAAGATATACTTTAGACTCTTGTGATCAGTGTATATATCACTCTTGTGTCCAATCAAATAATGTCTCCATATCTTTAATGCATGAACCACTGCAGCTAATTCCAAATCATGAGTAGGGTAATTCAACTCATGCTTCCTCAACTGTCTCGATGCATATGCCACAACTCTACCTTCTTGCATAAGAACACATCCCAAACCCAATCGAGATGCATCACAGTAGATAGAGAAGGGTTTATTCAGATCTGGCAAGACTAAGACTGGTGCAGTAGTCAATCTTTTCTTTAATTCCTCAAAATTAGCCTGGCACTTCTCAGACCACACAAACTTGGCATTCTTCTCCAATAATTCAGTCATTGGTTTTGCAAGTTTGGAAAATCCCCTATAAATCTCCTATAGTAGCCAGCCAATCCCAAGAAGCTACGGATCTCACTAACATTGATGGGTGGCTTCCAGTTCAATACATCTTTCACCTTGCCAGGATCTACTGATATTCCTCCATTTGAGACAATATGACCCAGAAAAGAAACTTCCTTCAACCAAAACTCACACTTACTCCTCTTGGCATATAGTTGGTGTTCTCTGAGCTTTTGCAAGACCAACCTCAAATGTTCAGCATGTTCTTCCTCAGTCTTGGAGAATACCAAAATATCATCAATGAATACCACTACAAACTTGTCCAGATATTCCATGAACACCTTATTCATTAAGTACATGAAGTATGCAGGGACATTAGTCAGACCAAAAGACATCACTGTATACTCATATAAACCATACCGTGTGGTAAAAGTTGTCTTTGGTATATCCCTGGCACGAATCTTCAATTGATGATATCCAGAACGAAGATCAATCTTGGAGAATACATAAGCTCCCCTCAACTGATCAAACAGGTCATCAATTCTAGGCAATGGGTACTTATTCTTGATAGTAACCTCATTGAGAGACCGATAATCTGCACACATCCTCTGAGTTCCATCTTTCTTGTCCACAAAAATCACTGGTGCTCCCCACGGTGAAGAACTAGGACGAATAAAACCCTTATCCTGCAACTCCTTAATTTGTTTCTTAAGTTCTTCTAATTCATTTACAACCATTCTATATGGACGCTTAGCTATGGGTGTAGTTCCAGGTAATAATTCAATAATAAATTCAATGTCACGGTCTGGTGGCATATCTGGCAATTCCTCAGGAAACACATCGGGGAACTCCACCACAACTGGGTCCTCCTGGTTGGCACCATCATTAAGCTGGTTCACTGTAGCGGTCTCCTGTTTCTGCACTTTCACCTCAACCTTGATTCTATCCCCCTTTGGCATTGTCAGTACAACTGATTTACCCTTGCACTGAATCTCTGCTTGTTGTTGCATCAGCTGTGTCTGCACTGCCAACAGTTGCTCAATAGTTGGTGGCGGTGTTGGTGGTGGATTTGGGGGAACATCTCCACGACCCCTGCCTCTTCCTCTTCCGGCCATCTGCCATCCATATACATGTAAACTTTAAGAATTCCATGTTATCAACCACTTATAAGATAAAGAATGAGATCTGAAAGTTTTCTGAACGAGTAGCAACATTGACAGTTCAGTATTTCAATCATATATCGAGCTACAGAAGTCCAAAATAGGAGTGCTTTATATGGTTGGAAAGCTTATGAAATTATACACAACGTTTATTCAGACCTCAAGATCAGATTCTGTCGTTAAGTTTATAAAAAATAAGGCATAACAGAAACTGTTCTAGATTCCAGACTGTGCAGAAACTTTAACTTGTGACAATTATATATCCGAACCAGATCAGATAAAAAGGTGATTCCAGTGGCATTTGGAAGATGCTTAAGTCTAGTTTCTCTCATAAAAATTTCATAAATATTGCACGAACCTTTTTTGAACCATAGCAGAAACATTGCAGACTGCTCCAGAAAACAGCAAGGACAGAAACGTGGTAATACCAAACCCAACTATTATTCCTTTGACTATTAAACTTATTATTCTTAAAAATGGAATTTGTAGACATGCCTACAAGTCCCAACACTCATAACAAAGATCCAAATCACACATAAGCATAATAATAAAGCAACTAGCACACCAAAGTTCAAACCACACGACAGACTCGATGACTCAAATGACGTTACTAAGAACGTTTTTATTACATAAAGGACTCCTACTTCCTAAGGAAGTGGCTCATGCTCTAATGTCTCATAAATCTTGGCCATGCCTTGGTTTGCTCAGAGTTCATCAATGGTTGCCTGGCACCTCTTGATGGTCTTCCCTTGTGCCTTCACCATCTCCTCTAACTGCAGCTTCCTATCCTTCATATCATAGACAAGGTTCACCATCACCCGAGGTAGTGGCTCTAGCTGCACTGGATCCATCATAGCCCATCCAAGATCGGGGTGTGCACGAGGGAAGTAGCGATGAATGTCATGCTTCATACTATTAAAGCGAAGATAGCGGAGGCCCATACATGCTTCAAAAGCAGCATCTTCAATGCTATCCTCTATAGTAGCTCGATGACCCACGTGAGAAAACATATTGTCCAGCTGGTATGCCCCTCTTTCTTGTTTATGTGTAAAAATACTCGCCCTTGCCTTCCAGTATGTGTCCTCCAGTGGATGAGTGTACTCCCAGCAGACGTACTCCACAGCTGGATGCCAATCAGTGAAGTAGGCAGTGAGCATCCCCACAAGTCGAAGATGAGAGAAAGCATTCCCTCCATTCCTGTGGTAGATCCTCACAGTCCACCCCATTGGAGGAGGTGGCACATCTCCAGCAGCTTCATGATGCGGTGGAGACGGGGGTTGCCCTCCTCCATTAGCCTCCTCTTCATCATCTTCAATCTCAATGATCTCCGGATCTTCTTCAGGCTCGGGCTCTTCCTGGGGAGGTGCTGGTGCTTGGATTGGTGCTTCAGGGGCCTGCTCCTATTCCTGGGGTTCTTGTTCTTGTGGCTCTTCAGGTGCAAGCAAAGCACGAGGTGGGTAGTATCCTCCAGAGCTGATGCGGGCGGTCTTACGGTCACGAGCCATCTACAGAATTTTTAGATGTAGTTAGAATAGAGGCAAAATTTCGTAATAGAATGAGACATAAGAAGCATAAAAATTTATCAAATAACAAGAGCAAGATAGTAAGCATAAAAATAGTAAGACCATTTTTAACTAGGCTTGCGTCCTACAGTCAACAAGAGCTCTGATACCAATTTGTCACACCCATTTAAAGACCAAATGGAATGCATACTCTTATGTGTGCCCAGAGATCAATCACACATAAGTTAACAAATTATAACGGAAGTATCATCACAAATGCTATTACATCACGATATTTAACACATAGTCTTTACACAAATTTAGCGGAAGTAAAAATATAAATCTCTCGTGGTAGCTCCAATCACAGGCACATTGACTGGTTGACTGCAAGTCTAGTAATCTTCAGGGAAGTAGGAGTAGTAGTCACTATTAGCACCATCTGTTACCCATCCGGAATTTTTATCCAAGTAAGAAACATAAACAAGCGTAAGTACATGTCGTACTCAACAAGTGTAACATGGGGTTCATGAGGCTCAAAGGCATAACATTGGTTTATCAACATGTAGCTTTTAGTTAGCATAGTTTTAGCATATTAATAGCATCAAGATGTCTCAATGTAAACAATAAACATATGATCCATGTGAAATGATTAACGAATAGCAAAAACATATTCATTATTAATGATCAACTATTCCATAAGGGTCCAAGGCCACTCGTGACCGTGAGCACGGCTGTTATAACAGTTTTACACTCTGCAGAGGTTGTACACTTTCACTGTGAGTCGTGTTGCCCATATGCCCGGGTTAATTACTCCCAAAACACTACCAAGGTGAGCAGGCAGGGAAACACTATGAAGTCTTTCGAAGGTTCGTCTAACAAGTTAGGGCCATTAGATTTACTCGGCAAACAGATGTAGAGCCCCCTTCCAAATGGCACAATAACCCGCAGCCTATACACATAAGGACAGAGGCCGCACTATACCCGATTCGTCAAGCCATTCTTACGCTAGAAAGGTTACCACTAACAAGCTAGAAAAAGGTCCTTCTACATGACTAAAGCTAGAGCCATATAGCCCCCACAGTTGTACTGTAAATCCCGGATGTTCGCTTATAGATGAGTCCTTATGGAGAGTAATTAGAGCATCATAGGTAACCCCATGCTCTAATCCCCTGTAAACATTAATCAAAATCATCTTTTAATGTTTGTTGCATATTCCATTAATCAATTTACATGATCATAGTCCATGTTTAAGCGCTAGCAATACTACTCAATGCAATATAATAGGTATCAAGGTATAAGACCAACACTAAGTCATCTTAACAAGGGAATAGATGCATAATGATATTATTTGCATATTGTGAATAGGACAACAAGGATAATCCCATGCTATACTTGCCTTGCTCAAACTGGTCCTGAAGATCTTGCTTGCAGAAAGACTCTTGATCCCCAACAAATTGCTCACCATCTATACTCGATCAACCACAGCAACAACATACATCCAGAGGCAATCATGCATAAACAAACAAGACTATAATTAGAACAGCACACCAACAGTAAGAAAATAATATAAAAAGTCTTTAAAACGAATCTACAACTCGCTAGGATCACACAGACACGAAGATCATGAAAAACGGAGCTAAAACGACGAAGTTATGAATTTACGAAGATTTCCTATAGAAAAATAAATACTTTAATATAAACTCGAAAATTAATTAACTCAAACCTACTGTACAGTTCAATCATCATGTTGAGCTCGCAATTACGAACCTAACGCAATTTGAACGGGTCAAATCGGAGTTAAAACGGAGATTCTACGACTAAAACAAGATTAGTGGCAAAACTGTAAATATCAGAAAACGTATTTTTTCAATTACCGAGACGAAATACGCTTTCAAAAGATGAAAACGGACGTGGGTTATTATGTTTTGGACTGTGGGTTTATAACTTAAAATTTACAGGGTCTCTTTAGCAAAAACGACAGCCGAAAGGGTATCGGCTAATCTTAGCCGTTGGATTTAAAATGAATGGCCTAGATCTAATCGGGGGAGGGAGAGAGAAAACGGCCGGCGGCTATAGGAGCCCGACGGCGGCGCCATTGCCGGACATGGCCCGAGCTCACCGGAGCTTGAGGAATCGGCCTCACCGACCACCGTTCGACAAACCGAAGACACCGGGAGAAAGAGCGGCCCACGGCGATCTTACCCCGCACGAAAGGAAGGCCGGAGGACGGGGCTGAGGACGATGTTTAGCTCGGGATGGCGGCGGTATAGCTCGCACTCACGGTGACAACACCCCCGAGGCCTATAGCTGCTTCAAAACGGCCGAGATGGGATCGGCGGGGGTGCGGCTCGGCTTTTATAGCCCAAGGGTGCACCGGGTTAGGAAATGGGGAGGATTCGAGACGGATTTGATCTCCTGTATCCGATGGAGAAGAGGAAGGCGGCGGCTTCCGGTTTTGGTAAGCACCGGAGGAAGAAGATGGAAAGGGGAACGCGTCACTGACCAGTGGGGCCGGAACGTCAGTGACTCGGGAGGAAGAGCAGCGCGCGCGCGGTGAAGCTGGGCCGGCGGCCGCTGGCTGGGCTCGGCCCAAGAGCGGGAGCGGGGCGTGGGAGAAGAGAAGCGGGCCACGCTGGCAGGCCGAGGTGACGGGCTGCGGAAGGAATCTGGCCGAAAACCGAAAACGGAAGAAAATCCCTTTTCTTTTTCTTTTCAAATTTTTCAAAGCCATTTTCCAAAAGATTTTGAAATCCATTTTGAATTTGATTGAAACCACTCAATACAAAATTTCAAATGCAGCAGCATGAATGCTCAATCATGTTTCTACCCTTATATTTGATTTTAAATGTATAAAAATTATTATCATTCTAAATTTGCATGCTCACAAAAATATATAAAAATCACATTTTTCCTATTTTTATTTCTTTCAAAATTTTAGGGTGTTACAAAATTGTGGCAACATTGTATCATTCACTTAACCATCTGTTCAATTTAATGAGATCTACGTTGCCGCTGCTCAAGTCAAGTGCTCACTAACCGGGAGCGACGGCGATTCGAATCGAATTCCTATCCAGCTGGAGGGGTATTTCTAACACTCACCGCGCAGGCCCCTGCCAGGGTCGCACAAGCCACCTTTCGTACAATTCAGGAGTCGTAGGTCTAAATGATGCCGCATCCCCAAGGGCGACACTCTGCCAGGTGATAGGGACTCTAACCCCCGTTGGTCTCACGCCGATGTCCCCAAGCACATCCTTTCTCTCCTCCAAGATGCGACCTACCATTCGATTCCCGGCCTGAACCATATTACTCGGCTTCACGGTCGGAACGACTTATCCGGCCAACTAAGTGTTAGACTGTGTTCAACATGACTCAAGGACGTACAGCGAATCGGTCCTTAAACGACTCAGACGGACATAGCTCCGCACCCAAGACGTGAAGTGTCTTGCGGCTGCACTATCGAACTCCCGCCCAGTCTCAATTTCATTTTAAGGCATGGTTCCATCCACGATAGCCAGTATAGCCACTCATGACCCAATTCCTACATCTCGTGGATGACCGGAAATCACCCGACTTCTACCGGACTAAGCAGGGCTAAGCATTGACACGTGCCTAAACCTAATTTAGGATTTAAGTACGATATCTGGACAAGGACAGGTATAATGCAACAAGTGTTTTCACACAACTCCTACAACTTAATGCATTAAACAAGTAAAAGTACTCAAGATTGATTTATAAACAATTGGGTCAGCATGCACCGGGCTTGCCTTTCAGGAAAGAGGACGGCCGATGATCCGGGCACTCAGGTAGATCTTCTGTGGGAACTCCTTCGCCGACTGGGTCCTCTGGCACCCTCGGCTGCTCCTGATCTTCCTCCGGGATCATTCCCTCGAAATCGAGGAGAGTCACTCCCTCCGGAACACCTATTGCATGAATGCACAATAAATTTCATGGATGCATAAGAAAGAATACAGCATGCTCGGATTGAAATGCACTACAACAATTCCTAATGCTCTATTCAAATCACTTCAATAATAAGTGCAAATCTCTTCTCCGGTAGAGAAGTACTTACCTAATCTACACAACCTAATGTATAATTGTTCCTCCTCTGTTAAGGCCCTAACACCTAATAATCACAAGAACAACTTTACTTAGGTTACCACATCCAAGCACAAAATATCAAAACAACACATTCTGGACAGCAGCTAAGTGTTTCAATCATAGCTGGAGATTCCCAAATCCAAAAGACATGATACTAGACAATCTGGAAAGCTTATAAAATGCTCCACAAATCATTTTCAGACTTCAAAACTTAATTCCTAAGTTCACCTAGTCGAAAGTCTAGAGTTCTAGAAATCTGTCCTCTCCAAACAGAGAGCAGTCATTTCTGGACAGTCACTTCAAACAGCTATAACTCCTAGAATACTAAGCCAAATGTCCTCAAATTTTGACACAAGCTAGTTTATCAAGTTTACTACCACTTTGGTATTCACAAGTTTCCTAGCAAACACCATTATCAAAGACCAAATCCAAAAATGCTACCAGCTGTCCAGAGAACCTAGAAATGTGAAATTTAAATATTTATTTATGTGTCAAACTTCCTCTATGACCAAACCAATGATACTATTAGTTCACACATGTCATGAAAACACCAGAAAGTAAGGTGTGCCACCCTAGAACATTTATTTTCACCCTTTTCCTAATTTACTTAATTAATTAAGTGGGAAATTAAACTTATATGCAAACTGCTTAGAAAATTCTACAAAAATTACAGGAGGCTCTCAGACCCATAAAGAGGCTACTGTAACAATTTGAACTAAAGTTATCCACAGAGACTCCCTACACAAAATTCACAAGCCAAAAAGGCTGATTTTTGTATAAATAACAAATCACATTGAAAAGTATCAAACAACAGAAATCATATTTTTCTTAGCAACCTTAGGGTACCAGGATACTCTCCATAAATTTTCATGAGCATTGCACACATAGAAAAATTACTAAAATTCATTCAAGTATCTTCTAATATAACATGGTAGCATCATATCTTGAAAAGTACTCATGAAATAGCATCCAAATTTTTACCAGAGCTAGCTTATGCATGAAATAGCACACCCACCAGATTTCATAATTTTTGGAGCACTACAACTTCAGTTATCCATTAAACAAGTTTGCATCTATTTTAAAACACATTTCAAAAACCTATATAAATCTTCCAGAATTGGAATAACGCATACCCATTTTATATTTTTCATAAATACTACACTTTATTTAGAGCTAAACGCAATTGGAACCATAGCATTTGGATATACCATTCATGAGATATGAAATTTACAATATAACATGAAAATCTGTGACATAAATATAGGAAAAACAAAAACAGAAAACCTAAACCGCTACTGGGTCGGCCTGTCACGCCGGCGCGGCCCAGACCGTGCGTGGCCTGCTACGGCTGTCCCGCCCACACGCGCGTCTGCCAGGCGGGGCCCGCCAGTCAGCGACACAGGGCAGGGGAGGCGGACGGCGGTGGTCAAAGCTCGTCGCCGGTGAGCCGACCGGCGAAATCGAGGGCACCAGTGTGATCTCCGTCCTTCCCCGAGCCGATTGAGGTAGGATGGAGAGGTTAGGTCAGTCGGAGGCGGCTCACCGACGGGAATGGCGGCTCGACGGTGGCTGACCGCCGTGCTCCGGTCATCTCCGGTTACCAAAACAGCAAGACAGAGAGGGAAGAGGACCATTGAGCACAGGCGAAGAAAATGAGGGACACCAAAAGGGCGGTGGTTCGACGGAGAGACCAGGCCACATGCTCAGTACCACGGCGGCGCACAGCTCACTCTGGCGAGCTCCACGTTCCGGCTAAGCCATGATGGGATCGGACACTACATCTTCGGAGGATGCACTACGACCGACGGTGCACCCCATGCGCACCCTAACTCGGCCAAGGACCATCTACAGAGGGAGAATGGGAAGAAGCTTGCCCATGCGGCAATGGCGACCGCGGCGAGAACTCGCTACGGTTCTCGTCCGTTCCGACCTCTACAGCTCAAATCACGAGATAATATCTTCACCTAAGCTTCTATAGGCCATGAGAACGACGAAACAGAGGTGAGATGGGATGGAGGCGTGCTGTGCAGGGCTGGCCACGGAGAACCGCAAGACCGGCGGCGCTCCGGTGAACTCTAGGCGGGGAAAATCGGCAAATGTCGCTTACCCTAAGCTCGGCTGCCTCAAAGGAGTGGTCGACAAGGTACGTGAGGTGGTGGCGGAGCTGTGGGCGCGATTTGGTGGGCTGTCGTGGGATGTTGCGCGTGTGCGGCCGTGGCGAGCTCGCGGTGGCGCTGCTCGTCGGTGACGACCGCGAGAGGAGAAGAGAGGTGATGGAAATGAGAAAAACCGAACTGGGATCCAGATTTCAGCTTCCACGACATGCACAAGTGACGCCGTGGCGGCCTATGCGCGCTCGAGAGCAGCCACGCGGCGCTCAGCCCCTGACTGCGGTCGGCCACCGGGGCTCTGAATGACTGAAACAAAGCCGCCATCAGACGACTGACAGAGCATTTTCAACGATGATTATCTCCTAAACCAGCTCGAGTTAGCAGAAGATGATAACATCAAAATTGTAGAGCTACATGAGGGCTACAATTTTGTTAATTGGCTCATGAACTGGTTCGGCTTGGTTTGGGAGTTACATGGCGTCAAAGTGAGGCACATTGAAACTGAAAGTCAGGTTTCTAGACTTAGAAAATTTCCAAGTGTGGGGCAGCCCCTGACCGACTTGTGGGCCATTTTTGAGTATGTTCTAGTCATTTTCATGAGATGGTCATATTGGAACTTTTGTTCCTTAGGAAATTCTCTACAACTTTGCTTAAGGTTGCTCCTCCATGCAAGATCTCTAAGCTAGACTTTTTAAATGGTCAAACCCAAGCATTTCAGGGTCAAGTGTTGGTCAACAGCACATTGGAGGGCAATTTGGTCATTTTGGTCAACATAAACATTGCTCCACTAGTTACCCTAAGTGTAATTAAGGTGTGGTAAGATATAATTAGCCACTCTACCCCTTGGTTACACAAAAATACTAGTGTCATATAATTGGAAACAAGCAAAACCCTAAATCCACCCAGAATGTTGCAATATCATGTTGCACATGTTGCAAGGCTTTGTTGCACCCATTGAGCCTATCAAGATGTGCTAACCACATTGTCATGTTTCATAGTATGAGACCCAAAGTTGTATC
Source organism: Saccharum spontaneum (assembly GCA_022457205.1). Classification (NCBI taxonomy): domain Eukaryota; kingdom Viridiplantae; phylum Streptophyta; class Magnoliopsida; order Poales; family Poaceae; genus Saccharum; species Saccharum spontaneum. The sequence continues at coordinate 20,870,998 of CM039593.1, read as the reverse complement.
TACAAGTTGCACCACTCACATTTCATAAGCAAGTACTTTGTGAAACAAACACATTAAGGCATGTTGCATACTCATGTTGCAAGCAAAATAGAGATATGGATGATATTAATGATGCTCATGCTTATGAAATGCAATGCAATTATGGAAGCTAAACACCTAAGGTGTTACAGCCCTCCCCCCTTATAAAAATCTCATCTCGAGATTTGGAAAGCGTACCATTTTTGATAGAATTCCTTATAACCATCACGTAAATAGTCCTCTCGTTCCCACGTAGCATCACTCTCACTACCTTGATTACTCCACATTACTTTATACCATTTAACCACTCAACTTCTAGTTACTCGCTCTTGAGTGTCGATCACACGGACTAGCTTTTCTTCGTAAGTTAGATCAAATTCTAGCCTGATATCTCCTAAAGGAACTCTTTCCTCAGGAACCCGAATACACTTCTTTAACTAAGATACATGGAAAACATTGAAATTGGTGCTCATTTCAGGATGTAACTGGACCTTATACGCAACAGCTCCACTCTTGCCTATGATCTGGAAAGGACCCACGTATCTCGGTGCAAGCTTCCGCTTGACACCAAAACATTGTACACTCTTCATAGGAGAAACTTTCAGATAAACGAAGTCTCCAACTTCAAACTCGATCGGTTTTCTACGACGATCAGCATAACTTTTCTGTCTAGCTTGAGCTGCAGCCATATGTATTTTGATGGTACGGACTTGTTCCTCAACTTCCTTGACAAAATCAATACCATAATACCTTCTTTCACCAGCTTCTACCTAATTTAGTGGGGTTCCACACTTACGACCGTACAAGGCTTCGAATGGGGCCATATTAATACTCTCTTGGTAACTATTATTATATGAAAACTCAGCTAGAGGCAACCATTTTTCCCATGAACCCTTGGATGAAATAACACATGCCTGTAACATATCCTCCAAGATTTGGTTAACTCATTCAGTCTGACATGACGTCTGGGGGTGATAAGCAGAGCTTCTCACTAACTTGGTTCCCAGAAGATGATGCAAGTGCTCCCAAAAGCGAGCAGTGAACTGGGGGCCACGATCAGAAACAATAGTATGAGGTACCCCATGGAGCCGGACTATCTGATTGAAGTACAACTCAGCATAGTCAGTGGGACGATAGTCTACTCAAACAGGAATGAAAGTGAGCTGACTTGGTTAAGCGATCGACAATTACCCAGATAGAGTTATGATTCTTGATAGTAGGAGGAAGTCCAATGATGAAATCCATACTTATCTCCTCCCATTTCCAACCTGGGATAGAAAGTGGTTGTAGCAATCCAGCTTTCATGTGCATAGCCTTAACTCTACAGCAGGTGTCACACCTAGCAACATATGCAGCTATCTCTTTCCGCATTTTGGTCCACCAATAATATGGCTTCAAATCATAATACATCTTATTGCTACCACGATGGATGGACAACTTAGAGGAATGTGCTTCCGACAGGATCTGATTTCTAAGCTCTCGGTCCTTAGGCACCACTAACCTATCTTTAAACCACAACACACCCTCTTCATCTACCCTGAAATGTTTAGTTTCCTGCTCTTTCATCTTACGTTTGATGTAGAATATACCAGTGTCAGTCTTTTGGAGCTCAATAATTCTGCTCTTGAGAGTGCAACTGATAGTGATGTTGTACAAAATTGCTGGATGTAGAAGGCGAGACCGGTGAAAATCAGTTTCAACTAAGGAGTGGCAATGAGACTTACGGCTTAAAGCATCGGCAACCACATTGGCCTTGCCAGGATGATAGTGCACTTGAAGATTATAATCCTTAATCAACTCAAGCCATCTTCTTTGGCACATATTCAACTCGGGTTGGGTGAAGATATATTTGAGGCTTTTATGGTCAGTAGAGATATTGCAAACATTGCCCAACCGATAATGTCGCCACACTTTCAAATCATGAACAACTGCAGCGAGTTCTAAGTCATGCGTTGGATAATTCACCTCATGCTTCCGAAGTTGTCGAGAGGTATATGCAATCACTCGGCCTTCCTACATCAAAACACCTCCCAAACCTATGCCTGAGGCATCACAATAAACATCAAATGGTTTCTCGATATCCAGTTGCACCAAAACCGAAGCCGAGGTTAGGAGGGTTCGCAGTTTGTGAAAAGCCGCATCACACTCAGGAGTCCAGACAAACCTGGTGTCTTTTTGCAGCAACCGAGTCATTGGCTTGGCTATTTTAGAGAAATCCGGGATGGAGCGACGATAATAACCAGCCAATCCAAGAAAACTCCTGACCTCGTGAACCGAGGTAGGAGCCTTCCAGTTCAATACTTCTTGTACCTTGGTGGGATCCACCATAATTCCCCCATCGGACAACACATGCCCAAGGAAAGGTACTTCGCGAAGCCAGAATTCGCACTTACTGAACTTTGCATACAGTCGATGTTCGCGCAGTCTTGTGAGGACTATACGCAGATGTTCAGCGTGTTCTTCCTCATTTTCAGAATATATCAAGATGTCATCAATAAACAGCACCACAAACTTGTCCAATTTGGGCATAAACACCGAATTCATCAAGCACATGAAGTGTGCAGGGGCATTAGTTAAGCCGAAGGACATAACAAGATACTCATAAAGACTGTATCTTGTAGATGCCACACCCATTTTTAAGGACAAAAATAGGATGCATAAAGTACTCATGTGCGCCCTAGGACATGATCGCACACACAAGTAGACAAATTACATAGTATCATCACAGTGCTTATTACATAGCGAATAAATATTTAAGACATAGTCTTGAACGATAAATAATAATAACTAATAGTAAATCTCCAGCGGAAACTCCACACAGGGACACGGTTGACTGGTTGACACCAAGACTAGTACTCATTACGATAACTTCCTCAAAATATTCATCTGTTATGGTGAAAATAGCAAGAGTGAGTCCATGTCGAACTCAACAAATATAACACAGGGTTCATGAGGCTCAAAAGGCTAGACATTGTTTGACTGCGTTTAGCTTTTAGTTATCATATGCTTAGCAATTGTGTAGCATCAAGATGAACCAATTCCCATTAGTGAACAAATGATCAATTGTAATTGAGAATAATGAACAACATTAACATGAGCATAATATCAACAATAAGTGAACATAATATAGCAATGGTGATCATCTATCTGTAAATGTTCCAAGGCCGCTCGTATCCGTGAGCATGGCTAGTATACCAGTTTTTAACTCTACGCAGAGGTGTACACTTTCACTATGAGTTATGACTTCCAAATGCATGAATTAGCTAGGCCCAAAACACCAGAAACCATATAAAGCCACTTAAAAGTTCGTCTAACAAGTTAGGGCCATTAGATTCACTCGGCAGGCAGATGTAGAACCCCCCTTCCCAGTGGCACAACAACCGCAGCCTATACACACTAGGCCAGGGGCTCGCCCTACACCCAACGTGGCAAGCCTTTCTTACGCCATTTAAGGTAACCACTAACAAGCTAAAAAAGGTCCTTTAAGCAACTAAAGCCAGAGCCATATAGCCCTCACAGCTATACTGTATGTCCCGGATGATCACGTACAGATAAGTCCTTATGGAGAGAAACCAGAGCATCAAAATAATGCACATGCTCTAGCCCTCTTTTAACAGTAATAAAATCATCTTAATGTTTGATTGCTTGATCCATTAATCAAATTGCAAGATCATTGTTCATAGTTTAAGCACTAGCAGTAGCTACCCATATGCATCCCCAAGGTTGACAAGGAATCAAGATAACAATCACTAAGTTATAATCTCTATGGTTGTCAAGGTAAGCACATGCATATGTATGACAATTCGATGTATAGGTAACAAGGATAGTCATGTGTTATACTTGCCTTGATCAAAGCTCTCCAAGTGACACTGCTGACTAGGCTCAAAGTAAGACTCCGAATCGTCCAGATACTGCTCACCTTCTATACTCGATCATCAATCAACAACATACATGCATCCAATCAAACATACACGAAGCAAACAAAGAGATATAATTAGAACAGTACACCAACAGTAGCAAAACAGTAATAAAAGTCTATAAAACTCTTCTACACGTTTCTACGATCACACAGACGCAAAGATCACTAAATTCGGAGTTAAAACGTGAAAGTTATGAATTTTCTAAGATTTCCTATAGATAAATAAATACTTAATTATAAACTCGAAAAATAAATTATCAAAATTAACTGTACAACTACACTAACTTGTAGAGCTCGCAATTACGAACCTAACGCAACTTGAACGGACCAAATCGGAGTTAAAACGAAGTTTTTATGACCAAAACAATTTTAGTGGCAAAACTGTAATTTCCTGAAAACGTATTTTTGATTAAACCGGAAGAGAATACGCTTTCTAAACACGAAAACGTATTTCATATAATACGCTAAGGACCGCGGGTTGATTTCTAAAAAGCCGAGGGTCTCTTTAGAAAGATTACCCCGCGAAGGGGTATCTTCTAATCGCAGCCCTTGATCTCAAATTCAACGGCTCCTCCTTGTCACCGATGAGACCGGCTGTGCTGCCGCCGCCCCGCCCCATCTCCACGGCGGCGCCATGGCCGGCGGTTTGCCAGTCATGCAAACTGGCTCAAAACCTCACCAAAAAAACACGCGGAACTCATCAACCGATAGAGGAGCTTGTGAAGATCTCACCTAGGATTTCAATGAAATCAAAAAATGGAAAAAGAGCGACGGGCAGCTCCAGTAGACGGACGGCAGCACCCCTACACACGGTGATAAGACAACCATGCCTCCACTTCAAAATTGATAGCAAAATTGGGTTCGCAAAAATGAGCTAAAATCATTAAAGCAACTTACAGCTGCTAAGATCCAAGGTAGCCGACTTCGACTCGAAGGTAGAGTCCTCCTCGGTTACGAACAGGGCGACGGTAATCAATCGACAAGCGGGGCCCAGCAAACAGCGTCACAAGAAGAGGGAGGGTGCGGCTTATTCACGAAGCTGGGCCGCTCGTCCGCTGGGCCGGCCCAGCCATTGTTAGGCGCGGCGAAATCAGGCCTCGGCCCCAAGGGAGAGGGAGAGAAAGCAGGCCGGCCCGGGAGCACAGGAAGTGATTTTATATTTTTCTTTTTTTTCCTTTTCTTCACTCATATATATATATTCCAAAACCAAATCAATAAAATAAAACAAATATAACCACACCACAAAACAAAATAAATGCAACAGCATGAATGCATCACCAAATAGTTTTTAAAATTTTAATTTGCCCTTGATTGTTATCTAACTTATCTGAAATTCATTATTCCTAAAGTTTAGAATTTTTGGGTGTTACAAATTCTACCCCCCTTAAAAGAATCTCGTCCTCGAGATTGGACTGCTTACTCAAACAATTGCGGATATGATTTTCTCAATTCATCCTCTCTTTCCCAAGTTGCCTCTGCCTCTGAATATCGATTTCACTGCACCTTGCACATTTTAATAACCCGACTTCGAGTAACTCTCTCAGCAGTCTCTAAAATCTTAATCGGAAACTCTTCATATGTAAGATCCTCCTTAACAGTCAATTCTTCTAAAGGTATCTGCTCCTCAGGCACCCGTAAACACTTCTTAAGTTGTGAAACATGGAACACATCATGCACTCCAGATAGATTCTCAGGCAACTCTAATTGATAAGCAACTTCCCCACGTCTAGCAATAACTTTAAATGGTCCAACATACCTTGGTGCTAGTTTACCTTTCATGTTAAACCTCTTCACACTTCTCATAGGTGACACCTTCAAATAGACATAATCACCTACCTCAAAAACTAGATCTCTTCTCCTATTATCAGCATAACTCTTCTGACGAGACTGTGCCACCCTCAAATTCTCACGAATCACTCGCACTTGATCTTCTGTGTTTCTAAGAACATCTGTACCAAACACCTGAGATTCACCTGTCTGATCCCAAAACAATGGAGTTCTACACTTACGTCCATACAAAGCTTCAAACGGTGCCATCTTAAGACTCTGTTGATAACTATTATTGTAAGAGAATTCTGCATAAGGCAAACTCTTATCCCAACTGGTTCCATATTGCAATGCACAAGCTCTCAACATATCCTCTAATACCTGGTTGGTCCTTTCAGTCTGTCCATCTGTCTGTGGATGATATGCTGTACTAAAATTCAATTTGGTTCCCAAAGATTCATGTACAACTTTCCAAAAGTGTGACGTAAACTGCGAACCTTGATCAGACACAATCTTCTTTGGAACTCCATGCAAACAGACTATTCTTTCCATATACAAGGTAGCTAATTGTACTCCCGTGTAATTAGTCTTCACTGGTATAAAATGAGCAACTTTAGTCAATCTATCCACTATCACCCAAATAGAATCATAACCTCTCTGAGTATGCGGTAACCCCACTATAAAGTCCATACCAACTTCCTCCCACTTCCATTCAGGAATCTTCATTGGTTGCAACAATCCAGTAGGTCTCTAATGCTCTGCTTTCACCCTCTGACAAGTATCACACAATGCCACATACTCAGCCACATCTCGTTTTAATCCAACCCACCAATATTTCTGTTTAAGATCCAAATACATCTTAGTACTACCAGGATGAATAGAATAAGCTGACTCATGAGCTTCGCGAAGAATTGCCTGTCTAACAGTTTGATCCTCAGGTACACACAGCCTCTTTCCAAACCACAAAATCCCATTATCATCCATTCGAAAGCCTGGTGACTTACCAATCACTATATCTTCCGCTATCTTCTTTAGTTTCTCATCCTTCAACTGACCCTTGTAGATTTCTTGCTCTAAAGTAGGCTCTATCACTAATTCCATTGTATTAGTAACAATTCCCAAATTCAAATATTCAAATTCAGCACATAACTCCCTAGTCATAGACAATGTTCGTATCTCATTGGCATAACTTTTCCTACTAAGAGCATCAGCTACTACATTAGCCTTACCAGGATGATAGTGTATCTCAATATCATAATCCTTAATCAACTCTAACCATCTGCGTTGCCTCAAATTCAGATCTGACTGAGTGAAAATATACTTCAAACTCTTATGATCAGTGTATATATCACTCTTATGTCCAATCAAATAATGTCTCCAAATCTTTAAAGCATGAACTACAGCTGCTAACTCCAAATCATGTGTAGGATAATTCAACTCATGCTTTCTCAACTGCCTAGATGCATAAGCCACAACTCTGCCTTCTTGCATAAGAATACATCCCAAACCTTGACGAGAAGCATCACAATAAATAGAAAACTTCTTACTCAAATCTGGCAAAACTAGTACAGGCGTTGTAGTCAACCTCTTCTTCAATTCCTCAAAACTAGTTTGACATTTATCAGACCACACAAACTTGGCATTCTTCTCTAACAGAGATGTCATAGGTTTAGCAAGTTTAGAAAACCCTTCAATGAACCGTCTATAATATCCTGCCAATCCTAAGAAATTGCGAATCTCGCTAGCATCAGTAGGTGGTTTCCAATTCAATACATCCTTTACCTTGCCTGGATCCACTGATATCCCTCCATTAGAAACAATATGACTAAGGAAAAAAACTTCCTTCAACCAAAACTCACATTTACTTCGCTTCGCATACAGTTTATGCTCTCTAAGCTTCTGCAATACCAACCTCAAATGTTCAGCATGCTCTACCTCTGTCTTGGAAAATACCAGTATATCATCAATAAACACTACCACAAACTTATCCAAATATTCCATGAACACTTATTCATCATGTACATAAAGTATGCAGGTGCATTGGTCAATCCAAACGACATAACAGTATACTCATACAATCCATACCTTGTAGTAAAAGCTGTCTTTGGAATATCAGAAGCACGAATCTTCAACTGATGATAACCAGAACGTAAATCAATCTTAGAGAACACACAAGCACCTCTCAACTGATCAAACAAGTCATCAATCCTGGGCAAAGGGTACTTATTTTTGATAGTTACCTCATTTAGTGACCGATAATCAACACACATCCTCTGACCGCCATCTTTCTTATCAACAAAAATAACTGGTGCTCCCCAAGGTGATGAACTAGGTCAAATAAAACCTTTATCTTGTAATTCTTTAATTTGTTTCTTAAGTTCTTCTAATTCATCTACTCCCATCCTATATGGTCATTTGGCTATAGGTGCAGTTCCAGGAAGTAATTCAATAAGAAATTCAATGTCTCGGTCAGGTGGCATACCTGGCAATTCATCAGGAAAGACATCCGGAAATTCCTCAATCACTGAATTCTCCTTAATAGTATCTTCAAGCTGATTCACCACAGCGGTTGGTTGCTTCTGCACTGCTACATCCATATTGATTTTATCTCCATTAGGGGCAGTCACAACTACCACTTTCTGCTGACACTGAATCTTTGTCTGATTTTGTTTCATCCAGTCCATACCCAATATCACATCAATACCAGATGTCCTCAACACTATAGGAGTTATCTTAAACTCTACCCCCCTTAATACCATACTAATTGGAAGACAACGATTACTGGTTTGCATGGTACCTCCAGGTGAATTTACTAAGAGAGGTTCTTTCATAGCTAGCATGGGTATACTATGCATTTTAACAAAAATGTTGGATATGAATGTATGAGATGCTCCAGACTCAAAAAGAACAGTTACGGGAGTGAAATGTACATTGAACGTACCAATCATAACTTCTGGTGCATCATGAGCTGTATCAGAAGACACGTGATTCACCCTTCCAGTACCAGATTGCCTCTGGTTGCTCTTCTGGCTCTGAGGAGTCTGTTGGTTCTGCTTCTCAGGACAATGGTAAGACATATGTCCCTCTTTTCCACAAACAAAGCATCTAGTAGGCGTGCTGGGAGCACTATTCTTCATGGGGGTAACATTGGGATTTCTAGTGCGAGGAGTCTGTTGCCCAGTCTGCTGATACTGTTGACGCTGTGGATATGATGAACGCTGCTGCGACTGATTACTTTGCCAATTTTGGGACCACCTCTGATTTGGATTGCGATTCCACTGGCTAACCGGTCCCTGAAACTTCTGATGAAAACCATGCTGAGAATTTGTGCGTTGACGATTGTTGCTTCCTGAGCTTTGTACCTTCATCTTCCTCTTTCTGTCCATCTCTCTGCGCTCATTATCAAGCACAATAGCTTTGTTCACCAGCTCTTGAAAACTAGCATAGTTATTCCCCTTCAATTGCAAGCGAAGATCATAATAAATTCCCTTCAAGAAAAGACGCTGCATGTCTGCATCTTCCCTCACTTCATTAGGAGCATAGCGAGCCAACTGGGTGAACCTGTCATGATATTCACTAACGCTCATCTGTCCCATCCTAAGGTTTCTGAATTCTTCCTGCTTCAGCTCAATTATACCTTCAGGAATATGACGAGCTCGAAAATCTCTAACAAACTCATTCCAAGTGATAGGAGGAGCATTGTTAGGGCGTGCAGCTTGATACGACTCCCACCAAGTCTGAGCTGTCCCATGTAACTGACCAGATGCATATAACACCTTTTCCATATCATTGCATTGGGCTATATTCAACTGTTTCTCAACGGCTCTCACCCAATCATCTGCCTCTAAAGGATCAGCAGCATGAGAAAACACTGGAGGGCGTCCCTTCAAAAATTTCCCACGCTTATCCCTCACTTGCACAGGCGGTGGTCCTCCCGCATGGGGATTATTCTGCATGTGCTGCATAAACATCTGCTTCATCTGATTCTGAGTTTGCATGAGTTCCTCCATAGTAATGGGTGGGTTAGCACCTCCACGACCTCTGCCATGACCTCTGCCTGACATCTGTTTCCAAAAACACAGAAAATAAAATTCAGTACGATCCGAGATGATGTATTCAATGGATAAGCAAAATCTGATTTTTCTGGGCGAACTCCAATTTCAGCAACTCAGTAAAACTGTCATATCTCGAGCTACAGACGTCCAATTCAGATGATCTTTACATGGTTGGAAAGCTTACAAAATTATCTACAACTTTTATTCACAACACTTTTTCTGATTATGTCAATAAATTTGTCAAAAACTGAACCTAACCGAAACTGTTTCAGAATTCCAGACTGTGTAGTAACCCCAACTTGGAACAGGTATATCTCTTAGCTCATAATAGATATTAAAGTAATTCTTGCGGGGTTAGAAAGATATAGAAGTCTAATTATTCCCAGTAAAATTTCTTAAATTTCTCATGAGCGGATTTTACGTTATTTCTAAAACATCCTAGACTGATCCAAAAATCAGCAAAGGGCAGAACTAAGTTAACCTCATATTCAACTAATATATTTTGATCAAACTTAATATTCTTAACCATGGAACTTGTAGCCATATCTACAAAACTCCAGCACACATTACAAAGATCCAAATCACACATTATCATAATAACAATCCATCAATCACACAATTGTTCACACCACAAACTGACTCTTAAAACAATCCAAACTTAAAATTAACTCGCAACTACTATCGTTCTTATTACATAGGGTTTTTTTCCTATTTCCTAATTAAGCTTCTCATAAATCTTGGGATGACCTAACTCCGCCCTTAATTGGTCAATCTCCTTATAAGCTTGCTCCTTAAGTTCTTTTTCCTTCAGCAACTCATCTTTCAAATCCACCTCATGGAGAGCCAATTCACGAGCTAATCCCACCGTAGCTTGTAAAGTCAAGGAGGAATCATCTGCAAGCGGCACGGTCCAAATACCCTTATCATGTAGGAAACAAGGGAAATGCCGAAGTGCACCCTTTAACGTCTTGTCCGAGCGTAGACCATGGTAGTAAACGAATACATTGAAAGCGACATCTTCCATGCTTGTTTCCACAGTCGCCCGGCTCACTCTGGTAATGAACTTTGACTCCACCTTAGACTCCTTAGTGGTAGGATCCCTTTTCTTGACCCATAACTCCGTTTCCCAATAGGAATCCATCCATGGATGACTATATTCTGCACTGCGATACTCCAACGTAGCTTCCCAGTCATAGTAGTAGTTGTCCAAGGTTCTTGTCAACATGTCATGGAAGAAAGCATCAGCCTTAGGAACCATGATATGAAGCTTCGTGGTCCATCCCATAACTACATCCTTCATTGGCGTGTCACCAACTCTTGATTCAGCATCAGATAGCTCTTGATCACCATCTTCATACGACTCCTGGGGTTTGAAACGGGCAACGTACTGTGTAGCTGACAGACGGGGGTGAGGAGACATCTACAAGATTTAGACATAGATTAGATAGAATCAATGTATTTTCGCAATAGAATAAAGTAGAGGAAGCATCAAACTTTAGTAATTAACAAGGTGAAAAGAGGAAGCATGAATTAAGTGAAGTATGGATGCTATCAACGACCATTCTAACTAGGCTTGCGTCCTACAGTCAACACGACTCTGATACCAATCTGTCACACCCATTTTTAAGGACAAAAATAGGATGCATAAAGTACTCATGTGCGCCCTAGGACATGATCGCACACACAAGTAGACAAATTACATAGTATCATCACAGTGCTTATTACATAGCGAATAAATATTTAAGACATAGTCTTAAACGATAAATAATAATAACTAATAGTAAATCTCCAGCGGAAACTCCACACAGGGACACGGTTGACTGGTTGACACCAAGACTAGTACTCATTACGATAATCTTCCTCAAAATCTTCATCTGTTATGGTGGAAATAGCAAGAGTGAGTCCATGTCGAACTCAACAAATATAACACAGGGTTCATGAGGCTCAAAAGGCTAGACATTGTTTGACTGCGTTTAGCTTTTAGTTATCATATGCTTAGCAATTGTGTAGCATCAAGATGAACCAATTCCCATTAGTGAACAAATGATCAATTGTAATTGAGAATAATGAACAACATTAACATGAGCATAATATCAACAATAAGTGAACATAATATAGCAATGGTGATCATCTATCTGTAAATGTTCCAAGGCCGCTCGTATCCATGAGCACGGCTAGTATACCAGTTTTTAACTCTGCGCAGAGGTGTACACTTTCACTATGAGTTATGACTTCCAAATGCATGAGTTAGCTAGGCCCAAAACACCGGAAACCATATAAAGCCACTTAAAAGTTCGTCTAACAAGTTAGGGCCATTAGATTCACTCGGCAGGCAGATGTAGAACCCCCCTTCCCAGTGGCACAACAACCGCAACCTATACACACTAGGCCAGGGGCTCGCCCTACACCCAACGTGGCAAGCCTTTCTTACGCCATTTAAGGTAACCACTAACAAGCTAGAAAAGGTCCTTTAAGCAACTAAAGCCAGAGCCATATAGCCCTCACAGCTGTACTGTATGTCCCGGATGATCACGTACAGATAAGTCCTTATGGAGAGAAACCAGAGCATCAAAATAATGCACATGCTCTAGCCCTCTTTTAACAGTAATAAAATCATCTTAATGGTTGATTGCTTGATCCATTAATCAAATTACAAGATCATTGTTCATAGTTTAAGCACTAGCAGTAGCTACCCATATGCATCCCCAAGGTTGACAAGGAATCAAGATAACAATCACTAAGTTATAATCTCTACGGTTGTCAAGGTAAGCACATGCATATGTATGATAATTCGATGTATAGGTAACAAGGATAGTCCTGTGTTATACTTGCCTTGATCAAAGCTCTCCAAGTGACACTGCTGACTTGGCTCAAAGTAATACTCCGAATCGTCCAGATACTGCTCACCTTCTATACTCGATCATCAATCAACAACATACATGCATACAATCAAACATACATGAAGTAAACAAAGAGATATAATTAGAACAGTACACCAACAGTAGCAAAACAGTAATAAAGTCTATAAAACTCTTCTACACGTTTCTACAATCACACAGACGCAAAGATCACCAAATTCGGAGTTAAAACGTGAAAGTTATGAATTTTCTAAGATTTCCTATAGATAAATAAATACTTAATTATAAACTCGAAAAATAAATTATCAAAATTAACTGTACAACTACACTAACATGTAGAGCTCGCAATTACGAACCTAACGCAACTTGAACGGACCAAATCGGAGTTAAAACGAAGTTTTTATGACCAAAACAATTCTAGTGGCAAAACTGTAATTTCCTAAAAACGTATTTTTGATTAAACCGGAAGAGAATACGCTTTCTAAACACAAAAACGTATTTTATATAATACGCTAAGGACCGCGGGTTGATTTGTAAAAAGCCGAGGGTCTCTTTAGAAAGATTACCCCGCGAAGGGGTATCTTCTAATCGTAGCCCTTGATCTCAAATTCAACGGCTCCTGCTTGTCACCGATGAGACCGGCTGTGCTGCCGCCGCCCCGCCCCATCTCCACGGCGGCGCCATGGCCCGCGGTTTGCCGGTCATGCAAACTCGCTCAAAACCTCACCAAAAAACACGCGAAACTCATCAACCGATAGAGGAGCTTGTGAAGATCTCACCTAGGATTTCAATGAAATCAAAAATGGAAAAAGAGCGACGGGTAGCTCCAGTAGACAGACGGCAGCACCCCTACACACGGTGATAAGACAACCATGCCTCCACTTCAAAATTGATAGCAAAATTGGGTTCGCAAAAACGAGCTAAAATCATTAAAGCAACTTACAGCTGCTAAGATCCAAGGTAGCCGACAAATTTCCCCCCACTGCGGCTTCAAAATCTTACGGCGGCGGTTAACACTTCCACGATAGAGCTAGGGCTGATTTTGATCCAAAAACACCCCGTCTAGGCTCGGTTCTACCTTAAATAAGGGTCGGCTGGATCAATTTGGTAACAACCGCCTTCGGCTCGCGGATTCGACTTTGACTCGAAGGTAGAGTCCTCCTCGGTTACGAACAGGGCGACGGTAATCAATCGACAAGCGGGGCCCAGCAAACAGCGTCACAAGAAGAGGGAGGGTGCGGCTTATTCACGAAGCTGGGCCGCTTGTCCGTTGGGCCGGCCCAGCCGTTGTTAGGCGCGGGGAAATCAGGCCTCGGCCCCAAGGGAGAGGGAGAGAAAGCAGGCCGACCCGGGAGCACAGGAAGTGATTTTTATATTTTTCTTTTTTTTCCTTTTCTTCACTCATATATATATTTTCCAAAACCAAATCAATAAAATAAAACAAATATAACCACACCACAAAACAAAATAAATGCAACAGCATGAATGCATCACCAAATAGTTTTTAAAATTTTAATTTGCCCTTGATTGTTATCTAACTTATCTGAAATTCATTATTCCTAAAGTTTAGAATTTTTGGGTGTTACAGTAGAGAAAGCTATTTTTGGAATATCTTTAGGACGGATTTTAATTTGATGGTAACCAGACCTTAGATCAATCTTGGAAAAGACTTTAGCTTTAGACAACTGATCAAACAAGATGTCGATGTGTGGTAGAGGATACTTATTTTTGATAGTGACTGCATTCAGAGGCCTATAATCTACACACATCCGCAACGTCTGGTCCTTCTTCTTTACAAAGATAGCAGGAAATCCCCACGGAGACGAACTAGGACGAATCAGCCCCTTCTTCAAAAGTTCATTCAACTGCACCTTAAGTTCAGCTAGCTCATTCGGAGGCATCCTATAGGGTCTTCTAGAGATGGGTGCCGTGCTAGGCAACAACTCGATTTTAAACTCCACATCCTGATCCGGAGGTAGTCCCGACAAATCATTGGGAAAAATGTCAGGAAACTCACTCACTATCGGAATAACAGCTAAGGCCTTTGCTTGCACCACGTGAACTTCACTAGATAGATCAATTTTTCTGGGAAGTTGCACTAGAAAACCTTTTTGATCAGTAGGATCTCTGTGCATAACTACCCGGGTGGATGTATCAATGAGCACCCCAGTCTGACTCATCCAATTCATGCCCAAAATAACATCTATGCCTAATCTAGGCAAAACCACTAAGGTAAGCGAGTACTTTCGCCCTTCTATTTCAAATTCTAGATCCCTCATTACTTGATTTGTGGAAATATTCCCACTTGCTGCACTAATGCAATAACCCCCACCTTCAACAGTATGTAATTTGTGTGCAAACTTTGATGCAAACATAGGACTGATAAAGGAATGCGAAGCACCTGAATCAAATAGTACCACTGCAGAATGTTGGTCAACTAGGAACTTACCAGCAGTGACAACCTCACCAGATGGAATTTCTTCAATACTATTATAATGAACATGCCCATGACAGCCACCTTGATTGGCATTCTTCTTAGGATATGGACAGTTCCTAGACCAATGACCTGGCTTGTTGCAGTTCTAGCAAGGCATGTTGCTGGGAGGGACACTGGAGCTACCTTGACTAGAATTACCCTTTGGCAGAGACACTGTATATGCTTTACGAAACCCAGTCTTAGCGGTAGACTTCTTCTGTGGGGGACGGAACTTAGCATTCGGGGTAGGTGGACGAGGGGAAGCCCTCAGTGTAGCAGGAGTTCGGGACTGCGAAGCACTCGCCTCAAGGGCCCTCTTATGACTCTTAGAAGTAGTATAGATAGCATTATTGTTCTCTTGAGTCAGAGCATCACTGATAAAATCATTGAAAGTAGCACACTTGCTAGTGCCCATGGTCTTCATCAGCTTTGGGCCGAGGCCATGCTTAAAGCTAGCAATTTTCTTAGCATCGGTATCCACAAACTTTGTTGCATACCTTGCTAGGTTGTTAGAGGATTGCAGATATTCTGTCAAACTCTTATTGCCCTAGGACAGCCTCATGAACGCAGTGTGCTTTATAGCCATAAGACCTGGAGGAATGTAATTCCCACGGAATGCCACCTTAAACTGGTCCCAAGTAATCGGGACATTAAGAGGCAACGTGGAGCGATAGTGGCTCCACCAAATACCAGCCGTGCCATGTAGTTGATGAGAAGCATACTCAGTCTTTAGCTCCTTAGTCAATCGAAGCAGATGGAACTTCTGCTCAATGGTATTCAACCACTCGTCAGCTTGTAGAGGTTCCTCCGCCTCCTTAAAGAGCGGGGGCTTGGTGTCAAGAAAATCCTTGAAATCACTATATTGATTTGGTTTCGGGCCCTGACGACCATGACGAGCCTCCCGGTTAGCAAGCTGGCGCATAGCGTCTGCTAACATGTGCTGACCTTCAACCACTGTCTGCATCAGCTCAGCCGGGGTGGGTGGTGGCGGAGGGGGTGGCTGTTCCTCATCCTCAACACCACGACCACGACGGAGGTTGTACGCCATCTACAAAATGCATAGCCAATGAGCACTGACGATGTGGTGAAATTTGTAGATGAATTGTGTAAATATGCCAAACTGACTTCATTAGAATGAATTCGCAATAATCAAGGCACAATAATTCATCACAACCACACAATCCATTCAAGTGCATCAATTGACGCAATCATGCGAGGGACATAACAACAAGATGTCTTCCGATGAAAGGTGGAATTTATTAAAGGCTCACATACAGGGAGCACAAATGTGACTGAACCGTTTACATCAAGATCAATGGAATTTCAACCTTATGTGACAGGTGTTCAGATTTGATCTAAACTTCTAGCCAAATAAGAAAGACTACTTAGAAATGACCACGAGGAGACATCCCATCGGTAGAATTCCATGGTGGATCATTACTAGCCACCTCGATACCAGCGCGTGCCAAGCAGCACAGCCTTATGTCACGCACCATAGGAGACCCTCGGTTTTGTCGCGGCACCGAAGGGTGCTAATCGTGACACCATCATCGAACACAACACAATGAGACATCCATTTGTGATCAAAATTTAACAGGATCAAACTAACATCCAGGATAACATAGGGTTTGATGTTACATCCCAAAAGCTAAGTTATTACAAAGCCCCACTCCCACACATGGAGGGCACAAAACATAACTCTAACGTCATAGCTACGCGATGACTACTCTAAGCATCATCCTCGAAGTCAGTGTCGAAGATCTCCCCGCCATCCTCGTCACTAGCAGGCTCTAACTCCTCATCCTCTTCTTCTTCTTCTGGTGGGGCATCCTGTGGCCCATTGACCTCCACGTCATCATCACCTTCAGCCATGAAGACTCCAGAGCCCATTTCCTCATCCTCGTCATTGTCATGAGGCAGCAGAGGATTGAGCTGATTGTTCAAGCAGTGCACTTCCTCATGAAGGTTGTCATTGTATTCTTCTGCATCTTCCAACTGTTGCTCAAGATCCACCTGACGAGCTCTCAGGATGTTCTCTTCGTGCCATGCTTCATCCCTCTGGTTCATCACGTGGACCAGCATGCGTTGACAGTTGTGATTAGCCACAGTCAACCTCTGGACCGCAAGTGTCTCCTAATCTCGGTCATGTATCACTTGCTCCAGCTGTTGCTGTGCCGCATTCCTAGCAGCAGTCACCTCAGCCAACTCGGCCCTCAACCTTTCCACCTCAGTGGCTCAGGGCAGGGCTCACGTGGAGCGAGCTGGTGGCGAGGGACCCTGCCTCCAGTTGACTTGCGAGCAGTCCTCTTGGTGCGTGCCATCTGTAGCAACAAGATATGACTCAAAGTGAGGATAATTTAGGGGATACAGAATTTAATTTAGTTGAGACTATCGAAATTTTTAAGGAGGGAGTAAAATGAAATGTATGACATGAATTAAACATGATGCATGCACATTCCATACGCCCTCTCACCCTAGTAGAAACACAAACTTCTAACGCTAGGCGGTGGCATACATACGTTCTATCATATAGGTGAAACTTTTACGCTGTTAGTGTACCTACAAAAAATCTCATTTCAGCCCAACAATTTTCCCAATATAAACACACAAGTAAGCAGTAAACTAAATACTTTCCATATACACATCCCCGATGCATATACTTCAGTATCACAGCTACCCGACAGATATACCCACAATTAAGCACTTCCATAATTACATGGTTTGAACATGTAAGTATGCAAGTAACCACAGCTACTCTCCCCTAGATCGCCGGTTAGACGATCATGCTCTCACAACTCACACTTACCAGAGCGTTGAGGTATTTGATCCATGCATTACCACCCAAGTGGATGGCATCCATACAATATCACGCCGTATGGACGACGAAACAGAAACAAACAAGACCCCCAAGTTAGTCTTTTAATAAGCCACCTAAGAGTCCTTATTTGGGCTAAGGGATGTGATCACTGGCATACCTATAGAATATAATTTTTCTGAGTTTTAACACTTTTTGCAAACAAATACTTTTGTTTTCAAATACTCGTACGATGTGTTTAATGTTGAATTATGCTCCGGTACCAGCTGTAACAGAACCAACCAAATTATAAGAGCACAAGTACAAAACACAAGCGCCGAAACGCTCAAATTTTCGAACTTGAGCCCATATAATCCCGGTAGTCAATCGAAACCACGAAGGATTTCAAACCAACTTGCTTACAACCAAGATCACATCATTCAACATAACACATCACATGTTACATTTCACAAGTAGTTCCAAAATTCACTTACAACACACTAAGTCGCAAATTATTACAAACCAAGTTCATAAAGTAGCGGAAGCATAACACACGCACATTGTTCAAATACTACTGCCAGTCTTACTGATCAACATCCCATAAAAGCATTAAGGAAAATACTTAACAGACGATCACGCCCGAGTGATCTAGTCCTCGTCACCCGCAGGGTGGAGGCAGTTCTTGCAGAAGCCCTGGTAAAGCATGTCATCTGCAACAGGAGGGAATAAACCCTGAGTACTTGAATGTACTTAGCTAGACTTACCCGTCAAAAACCAGAAATAAGATGACACCAAGGATTATGCAAGGCTTTCATAAGTGGGGCTAGCTGACTTCACATTTGCAGAAAAGCATGAGTAATTGAAACTCTTTTAACCTGTACTAGCAGTTATTTTTAGTATTTACCTGTCATCTATCTTAGCACATGTACTAAACATTCACTTGATTATAATCAAACAAATAATATCATTATATCCATAGCAGGTATAAATTGCGGTAACATTGTATCATTCACTTAACCATCTGTTCAATTTAATGAGATCTACGTTGCCGCTACTCAAGTCAAGTGCTCACTAACCGGGAGCGACGGCGATTCGAATCGAATTCCTATCCAGCTGGAGGAGTATTTCTAACATTCACCGTGCAGGCCCCTGCCAGGGTCGCACAAGCCACCTTTCATACAATTCAGGAGTTGCGGGTCCGAATGATGCCGCATCCCCAAGGACGACACTCTGCCAGGTGATAGGGACTCTAACCCTCCCTTGGTCTCACGCCAATGTCCCCAAGCGCATCCTTTCTCTCCTCCAAGATGTGACCTACCATTCGATTCCTGGCCTGAACCATATTACTCGGCTTCGCAGTCGGAAGGACTTATCCGACCAACTAAGTGTTAGACTGCGTTCAACATGACTCAAGGACGTACAACGAATCGGTCCTTAAATGACTCAGACGGGCATAGCTCCGCACCCAAGACGTGAAGTGTCTTGCGGCTGCACTATCGAACTCGCGCCCGGTCTTAATTTCATTTTAAGGCATGGTTCCATCCACGATAGACAGTATAGCCACTCGTGACCCAATTCCTACATCTCGCGGATGACCGAAAATCACCCGACTTCTACCGGACTAAGCAGGGCTAAGCATTGACACGTGCCTAAACCTAATTTTGGATTTAAGTACGATATCTGGACAAGGACAGGTATAATGCAACAAGTGTTTTCACACAACTCCTACAACTTAAGGCATTAAACAAGTAAAAGTACTCAAGATTGATTTATAAACAATTGGGTCAGCATGCACCGGGGCTTGCCTTTCAGGAAAGAGGACGGCCGATGATCCGGGCACTCAGGTAGATCTTCTGCGGGAACTCCTTCACCGACTGGGTCCTCTGGCTCCCTTGGCTGCTCCTGATCTTCCTCCGGGATCGCTCCCTCGAACTCAAGGAGAGTCACTCCCTCCGGAACACCTATTGCATGAATGCACAATAAATTTCATGGATGCATAAGAAAGAATGCAGCATGCTCGGGATGAAATGCACTACAACAATTTCTAATGCTCTATTCAAATCACTTTAATAATAAGTGCAAATCTCTTCTCCGGTAGAGAAGTACTTACCTAATCTACACAACCTAATGTATAATTGTTCCTCCTCTGTTAAGGCCCTAACACCTAACAATCACAAGAACAGCTTTACTTAGGTTACCACATCCAAGCACAAAATATCAAAACAACACATTCTGGACAGCAGCTAAGTGTTTCAATCATAAATGGAGATTCCCAAATCCAAAAGACACGATATAAGACAATCTGGAAAGCTTATAAAATTCTCTACAAATCATTTTCAGACTTCAACACTTAATTCCTAAGTTCACCTAGTCGAAATTCTAGAGTTCCAGAAATCTGTCCTCTCCAAACAGAGAGCAGCCATTTCTGGACAGCCACTTTAAACAGCTATAACTCCTAGACTACTAAGCCAAATGACCCCAAATTTTGAAACAAGCTAGTTTATCAAGTTTACTACCACTTTGGTATTCACAAGTTTCCCAGAAAACACTTTTATCAAAGACCAAATCCAAAAATGCTACCAGCTGTCCAGAGAACCTAGAAATGTGAAATTTAAATATTTATTTATGTGTCAAACTTCCTCTATGACCAAACCAATGATACTATTAGTTCACACATGTCATGAAAACACCAGAAAGTAAGGTGTGCCACCCTAGAACATTTATTTTCACCCTTTTCCTAATTTACTTAATTAATTAAGTGGGAAATTAAACTTATATGCAAACTGCTTAGACAATTCTACAAAAATTACAGGAGGCTCTATGACCCATAAAGAGGCTACTATAAAAATTTGAACTAAAGTTATCCACAGAAACTCCCTATGCAAAATTCACAAGCCAAAAAGGCTGATTTTTGTATAAATAACAAATCACATTGAAAAGTATCAAACAACAGAAATCATATTTTTCTTAGCAACCTTAGGGTACCAGGACACTCTCCATAAATTTTCAAGAGCATTGCACACATAGAAAAATTACTAAAATTCATTCAACTATCTTCTAATATAACATGGTAGCATCATATCTAGAAAAGTACTCAAGAAATAGCATCCAAATTTTTACCAGAGCTAGCTTATGCATGAAATAGCACACCCACCAGATTTCATAATTTTTGGAGAACTACAACTTCAGTTATCCATTAAACAAGTTTGCATCTATTTTAAAACACATTTCAAAAACCTATATAAATCTTCCATAATTGGAATAACACATACCCATTTTATATTTTTCATAAATACTACACTTTATTTAGAGCTAAACACAATTGGAACCATAGCATTTGGATCTACCATTCATGAGATATGAAATTTACAATATAACATGAAAATCTGTGACATAAATAAAGGAAAAACAAAAACAGAAAACCTAAGCCGCTACTGGGCCGGCCTGTCACGCCGGCGCGGCCTAGACCGCACGCGGCCTGCTACGGCCGTCCCGCCCGTGCGCGCGTCTGCCAGGCGGGGCCCACCAGTCAGCGACACAGGGCAGGGGAGGCGGACGGCGGTGGTCAGAGCTCGTCGCCGGTGAGCCGACCGGCGAAATCGAGGGCACCAGCATGATCTCCGTCCTTCCCCGAGCCGATTGAGGTTGGATGGAGAGGTTAGGTCAGTCAGAGGCAGCTCACCGGCGGGAATGGCGGCTCGACGGTGGCTGACCGCCATGCTCCGGTCATCTCCGGTGGCCAAAACGGCAAGACAGAGAGGGAAGAGGACCAGTGAGCACAGGCGGAGAAAATGAGGGACACCAAAAGGGCCGTGGTTCGACGGAGAGGGCGGGACACATGATCAGTACCACGGCGGCGCACAGCTCACTCCGGCGAGCTCCACGTTCCGGCTAAGCCACGATGGGATCGGACACTACATCTTTAGAGGATGCACTATGACCGACGGCGCACCCCATGCGCACCCTAACTCGGCCAAGGACCATCTACAGAGGGAGAACGGGAAGAAGCTTGCCCATGCGGCAATGGCGACAGGGGCGAGAACTCGCTACGGTTCTCATCCGTTCCGACCTCTACAGCTCAAATCACGAGATAACATCTTCACCTAAGCTTCTATAGGCCATGAGAACGATGAAACGGAGGTGAGATGGGAAGGAGGCGTGCTATGCAGGGCTGGCCATGGAGAACCGCAAGAGCGGCGGTGCTCCGGTGAACTCCAGGCGGGGAAAATTCGGCAAATGTCGCTTACCCTAATCTCGGCTGCCTCAAAGGAGTGGTCGACAAGGTACGTGAGGTGGTGGCGGAGCTGTGGGCGCGATTTGGTGGGCTGTGGTGGGATGTTGCGTGTGTGCGGCCGTGGCGAGCTCGCGGTGGCGCTGCTCGTCGGTGACGACCGCGAGAGGAGAAGAGAGGCGATGGAAATGAGAAAAACCGAACTGGGATCCAGATTTCAGCTTCCACGACATGCACAAGTGACGCCATGGCGGCCTATGCGCGCTCAAGAGCGGCCACACGGCGCTCGGCCCCTGACTGCGGTCGGCCACCGGGGCTCTGAATGACTGAAACAAAGCCGCCATCAGACGACTGACAGAGCATTTTCAACGATGATTATCTCCTAAACCAGCTCGAGTTAGCAGAAGATGATATCATCAAAATTGTAGAGCTACATGAGGGCTACAATTTTGTTAATTGGCTCATGAACTGGTTTGTCTTGGTTTGGGAGTTACATGGCGTCAAAGTGAGGCACATTGAAACTGAAAGTCAGGTTTCTAGACTTAGAAAATTTCCAAGTGTGGGGCAGCCCCTGAACCGACTTGTGGGCCATTTTTGAGTATGTTCTATTCATTTTCATGAGATGGCCATATTGGAACTTTTGTTCCGTAGGAAATTCTCTACAACTTTGCTTAAGGTTGCTCCTCCATGCAAGATCTCTAAGCTGGACTTTTTAAATGGTCAAACCCAAGCATTTCAGGGTCAAGTGTTGGTCAACAGCACATTGGAGGGCAATTTGGTCATTTTGGTCAACATAAACATTGCTCCACTAGTTACCCTAAGTGTAATTAAGGTGTGGTAAGATATAATTAGCTACTCTACCCCTTGGTTACACAAAAATACTAGTGTCATATAATTGGAAACAAGCAAAACCCTAAATCCACCCAAAATGTTGCAATATCATGTTGCACATGTTGCAAGACTTTGTTGCACCCATTGAGCCTATCAAGATGTGCTAACCAAATTGTCATGTTTCATAGTATGAGACCCAAAGTTGTATCTACAAGTTGCACCACTCACATTTCAGAAGCAAGTACTTTGTGAAACAAACACATTAAGGCATGTTGCATACTCATGTTGCAAGCAAAATAGAGATATGGATGATATTAATGATGCTCATGCTTATGAAATGCAATGCAATTATGGAAGCTAAACACCTGAGGTGTTACACATGGGGCTCAGGTACACGGGAACCTGCGGATATGACGGTGCCCCACGGTTGAGGTGTAGGCGGCAGGTGGTGATAGCCCTATGTGTCCCTTGTAATCCCCCACGTTCGGGTATTCATGTAGGAGTTTGTAAAGTCTCTATGGCCTGGTAGACCAGGCCCGGGGATCTCCACGTCTATCCTAAACTTAGCTCTAACTCTAATCATATAATTTGTATGATCATTAACTTGTTCTTTGCACGGCTATATTAGATCTTGCTTGCTACACTTAGGAATATTCTTTTGTTCTTTGTTTTTCTTTTATCCTTGAGGTTAACCCAGATGTGTGTCCACTATCCTCAAAATAATGTTTTTACCCTGTCATAAGCTATGTCCATCCTACAAGTATGTAATCTTGTTTATACCAATGCTAGATATAAACACTTTACCTTCCTTTGGGAAAATATAAATAACGATACCTTGGAATACTCCTAGGTGAAATGCTACAATGATAGTTCCGTATGCTTGCGGATTTTGGTCTATAAACATATTAGGACTATCATGATTGGTGTTTCTGAGTACCATTACCTAGAGACTATAAATCTCAACATGCATACGCGCCAGTGCTGAGGGAATACACTCCTGAGTAGTGACGGTTAGGAAAGCCAACTAGGCATTTCTATACGTCATTACCTTGAAACTGTAAACCCTTAACAATGTACTAGCACCGATGTTAGGGAACTACATTCTTGAGTAATGAGGTTTAGAAATGCCAGTCAGGCATTTCTGGCGTCGTAACTAGTGATGGACTTAAAACCTGCTCAGTGATTGCGTTAAGAAATGCCAACAAACATTTTTGGTGTCGTTGCCGGGGAGGGCATAGGTTCAAAATGAAACATCTAGCACGGCATAAACAATGATCGCATGCATGTAGTACTAGCCATAGTTATGCAGGCTAACTCTGCTTGTTTTCTTCCTCTTTTTGGTGGAATGAAAACAGGATAGTGTATGAGTGGTTTTGACCTGCCGAACAACTACCTCGATAATCCAGAGGCACTCCTAAGGATGAATAGGTCTTGTGCCTCTTCTTCTTCTGCTACTCCATCGACAGTCGAATCATTCACTTCTGCACCATCCGCTACTATCATCATGGCCAAGTCACTTCATGACTACTCCACACCCGTTGTTGCCAATGTGCCGGTTGGGCCCGCTATCAACACTAGGACCAAAAACTTTGAGCTTCGGACTGGCCTCATTACAATGGTGTAGGCAAACCAGTTCTTTGGTTTGCCAAGTGAGGACGCAAAAGCTTACCTTCAACACTTCCTTGAGCTGTGCGACACCATTGTCATCAAAGACATCACACCAACTTGCATCAGGCTCCTCCTGTTTCCCTTCTCCCTCATGGGGAAGGAAAAATAGTGGTTTTATCAGAATAAGGAAGCTGTCAACATGTGGGACAAATGTTTCGCGGCGTTCCTCGCAAAGTTTTTCCCCATGAGCAAAACTAGTGCTCTGAGGGGGTAAATTTCAAACTTCTAGCAAACTTCACTTGAGTCCATCCCTGAGGCATGGGAGAGGCTCCAGGACTATGTCTAAGCTTGTCCCCACCATAGAATGGAAGATTGACTCGTGCTCCAAAACTTCTATGAGGGCCTCATGGCCATGTCAAAGGGGCACATAGATGTCGCTACTGGAGGAGCATTCCTCTCCCTCACCATCGACAATGCCACTGCACTCATTGAAAAGATGGTGACTAACCAAAGCTGGGGGAGGATCGCAAAACACAAAAAAGCATGCATTCCGTGAAGGAGGCAGATTTGCTTGCCACAAAAATAGATCTTCTAATGAAAAGACTGGATGATCGTGCTGTTGAAAAGGAAGCAACCACAAGCACTATCCAGGCCATGGACTCACACATGACATGTGAGGTCTATAGTGATGTTGGCCACTTGGGGAACAACTTCCCCGAGACCCATGAGGAAGCTTCCTACATCAACAACGGGTATTGCCAACCACAAGGTAATAATGGGTGGAACAATCAGTCCCACCCACAATAAGGTAATTTGAACTATAATTCAAATTACAATTCGAATTCACCTTCCTTGAAAGACATGGTAATAGGCCAGACAAAAATAAATGAAAATCTTACCAAAAAAGCTCTCTTATAATGATAAAATACTTGAAAACATAAACTCTAAAATTGATGGTCTATCTTCTTCTGTCAAAAATCAATTGAGCTTTAACAAAATGATAGAAACAAAACTAGCTCAAATTGCCGCTTCTATTCATGTTAATAACAAAGGGAAGATCCTAGGGCAACCCGAGAATTCTCTTGAGAAAGTTAATGCGGTGACCACGAGAAGAGGTAAGTCCACTCGTGATCCACCAAATCCTAATAATAAGACATGAAAAGCACAAGAGCAACAGGAGGAAGGACCATCCCCATCAACAAAAACACAAAAAGAATGTGAAGAAGTGGAGGAAATGGCACTAGAGGACTTCATCGACACCACCAACCTACCGTTCCCCATAAGGAAAAGAAAGCAAGCTGTGGACGAGCAATTTGCTCGTTTAGTTGAGATGATAGAGAAGATACATGTGGGAGTTCCTTTAATGGACGTCTTGCATGTACCTTCATATGCAAAGTACATCAAAGACATCATCAACAACAAATGTCCATTGTTGTCCATGGAAATTGTCAAGTTAACAGAAGAGTGTAGCGCAGCTATACTCAACTGTCTCCCTGAGAAGAAGTAGGACCCTGGGTGCCCCACAATCACGTGCTCCATTGGCACCTAGCAATTTGATCACGCCTTGTGCGATATTGGGGCAAGCGTGAGTGTTATGCCCAGGACCATCTTTGATAAATTGAACTTCACACACTTAGCACCTATGCCAATGATGCTCCAACTAGTGGACTCCATGGTCCACTATCCAGCTAGAATCGTTGAAGATATTTTGATGAAAATCCGAGGTTACTTTGTCCCAGTCGACTTCGTGGTGCTACATATGGAGACAACAAAAGAGTTGCCCCTCATCCTTGGGCAACCTTTCTTAAGCACCACGGGAGCACAAATTGATGTTGGAGCTAGAGAAATTTGCTTCAACATCAATGGCAAAGAAGAGAAGTTTGACTTTTGGCACCGTTGGGAGCAATGCTCCATGATTTGCATCAAGTATGGGCCGAATCCGCAAGGCATCAAAGAGGTTAAGATACAACCTCGAATAGTGGATAGCCTCGCCAAGAAAAACAAAGAAAATAAAAAGTGGCCGGAGCCAAAGAAGAACAACCCAAAGAAAGAAGAAACTCCAAAGGTTGTTCCCACACCACCTAAGAAGGATAAAAAAGGTGTGGAAACAAAAAGAAGAAGCTCCGAAGTCCACCACCACACCACCAAAATCCAACAAAATGGTGTGGAAACCAAAGAAGGTGCAACCGTCCGCGCCCACTCCCCTGGGCACGGATATTCCTTCATCAAGCAAGAAATGAAGGGGAGGAAGTCCTGTTCGTTGGACTTTAAACCATGAGCCCTCCCGAAGGTAATCAGTAGATATCCTTTTATATTCACTTATATAATAAAACTATAAATAAATTCTGATAAAAACAAATAAACACTTTTGCTAAAATCTTGGTTAATCTTTAAAGTTTTACACAAAGCATGTTTTGGTTTGAAGCGTGGTTTTTGCGCGATCATGTCTTCACAGGCTTTAGAATTTAAGCATGGAGCTTAGATTAATTAGCCTACCTTGATTAAATGATAAATTTTATCATTGTACCAAAACTATTTAGTGTAGACTTTGGATGATAAAACCAAGGCATAAAAACTTTATCTTAAAATAAAACTTTGTTATCTTACCATGTTTTGTGCAAAATATACTTTGGTTTGGAATATGATTTTTTGATCGATCATATCTCCATAAGCTTTTCAAATTAAGCATGGTGCTTAGGTTGATTAGTTTACCATGATTAAATGTTAAATTTGATAATTGAACCAAAAAGTACTAAGTATAAGACATGGCTGAGATAAGCAATGTAAAAACACCATAAAATAAACATATACCAAATAATATACCTTTGTCGGATACTTCACCAAGCAAACTTTGGACCCTAGGCCAAGGACTAGCTTGGGGGAGGACCCCCGCAAAGGTACCTATGGACGGTGGATAACATCAACAATTTATAGTTGAATAAACATGAGAAATGGTACAAATGAGAGAATATACATAGGTCTAGGGTTTAAGCTGACAAATTCCATGAGTTTTGGTGAATCTCTGTTCTCCGTAGGATTATTCCAGAAAACCACCAAGAGGGACATATTCATCAAAGGAAAATTCAGAATTAAAATATGGCATATACGTGAGAAGATCTAGAAGACATGAGAAGACACTAGAATGAAGCGGGAGGCGAGGGGCTGCCAAGTGGGGCCGGCCGGCCCTACCTATAGGCCGCCCGGCCCCTCCCTAGGGGATTCCTCCACGAGCTTCTAGAGTATTCTTCCACCTCCTCCTAGGTTGCATCTCAGCTGTACATCAAGTCAGTTTGATCCAAGGGCTCACATTGGACCTCCTGGGCTATATAAGGAGACCCCAGCCCCCCTAAAGTAATAAAGTCATCAAGTCATTGTTGACGGTAGATAAGTATCATTTTTAACCGTCAACGAAGCATGAAAAAGGACCAAAATATAATTACCATCTAGATATAGGGTTTACATTGATATAATTCTATGAGTTTTAGTTAATGTCTATTTCTGCAGGGGGTTATCAGAAAAAACCCAAAGGAGGTCCACATGTCAAATTTACATAAAGATAAAAAGGCTACATATACAAAAGAAGAATCTAGAAGACACGAGAATGCACTGGACCAAAGGAGGGGCCCACCTATCACTAGGGTAGGGCGGCCGCCCTGGCCCCTAGGGTGCCCTCCCTGGTGTCCCTACTTTTCAGCCTCCCCTTCCTGGGTCGGTTCTCCACCGCCTTTGAGGTCCAATATCAATCGTCCATTAAGGTCGGTTTGATCCGACGACCGAGATTAATCTGAGGGGGCTATATAAATAGGCCTAGACCCCAGGGTTTTAGAGGGCATTATCATTAGTTGTCATTCAAGAGAGAAGCCACCTAATCAAGCCAGAGAGCCACCATCTCAGTTAGACTTCCATAGTTTAGAGCATAGCTATATAGGATTAGAACTAGAAGGAGGCAAGCATAGCTTGGTTTCTGGATCTGTCAAGAGTTTGCTTGGTAATTTCTCATGATCTCTCCTACTTTTATTTGTTCTTGTATTATTCATATTGTTCATCTGCTATTATGAATATGACTTTGGTCTATTCTACTATATTGGATATGACTTTGCCCTATTTGCTTATATTCTCAATTATAATGTTCTTAGTTTACTCTGATTATATGCTTGGCATAGTAGGATTAGATTTATATTCAAACATAGGATCATATAGCGCTCGCTCATTGATATCATGTGTCACACCCGGTTTTCTAAAGAACAAAACCAGGCTAATCATATGTGTGCCCAGGAAGTCCACACATATGCCAGAATGAAAAAGTATCAGAAACAATGTTATTATATAACGTATACATAGCTATATTAACACTTACATCAGAGTATCGCGGAACGGTGACTAAACTTCAGGCTCCATTCTTCTTAGGGACGGCTGACTGGGGGTAACATATGCCTAGCACTTCTACTAGTCTTTTGGAAACTCCACTACACCTTTGTCCTTCTTCCAAGTAGCATCTTACTACACACTGGAGTGTGGGGGAAATAGCAAGAGTGAGTCCATGTCGAACTCAACAAGTATAACACAGGGTTCATGAGGCTCAAAAAGGCTAGACATTGTTTGACTGCATTTAGCTTTTAATCATCATATAATTAGCAATTGAGTAGCATCAAGGTATTCCAATTCCCATTAATGAATCAATGATCAATTGTAATAAGGATAATGAATAGCATTAACATGAGCATAATAATAATCAACAATAATTAAGCATGATATAATAATGATGATGATCAACTATTCCATAAGAATCCCCAAGGCCGCTCGTATCCGTGAGCACGGCTAGTATACCAGTTTTTAACTCTGCGCAGAGGTGTACACTTTCACTGTGAGTCATAACTTCCAAATGCATGGGTTCGCGACTCCCCAAAACACCGGAAATTATATAAAGCCACTCAAAAGTTCGTCTAACAAGTTAGGGCCATTAGATTCACTCGGCAGGCAGATGTAGAACCCCCCTTCCCTGTGGCACAACAACCGCAGCCTATACACACTAGGCCAGGGGCTCGCACTACACCCAACGTGTCAAGCCATTCTTACGCCATTTAAGGTAACCACTAACAAGCTAGAAAAGGTCTCTTGAACAACTAGAGCCAGAGCCATATAGCCCTCACAGCTGTACTGTATATCCCGGTTATCACTTACAGATAAGTCCTTATGGAGAGTAACTAGAGCATCAAAATAACCCACATGCTCTAGCCCCCTTTCAACAGTAATAAAATCATCTTGATTGGTTGATTGCATAATCCATTAGTCAAATTACAAGATCATTGTTCATAATTAAGCACTAGCAATAGCTACCCAAATGCACAACCCATAGGTGACAAGGAAACAAGATATCAATAGCTAAGTTATAATCTCTATGGTTGCCAAGGAAGACACATGCATATGTATGATAATTTCAGTGAATAGGTAACAAGGATGGTCCCATGTTATACTTGCCTTGATCAAAGTTCTCCGATAGATACTGCTGGTCCGGCTCAAAATAATACTCCTAATCGTGGTAGTACTGCTCACCGTCTAAATTCGATCATCAAGCATCAACATACAAACATTCCGAGCAAACATACACGAAGCAAACAAAAGATACAATTAGAACAGTACACCAACAGTAGAAAAACATTTAGGAAAGCTTACAAAACTTTTCTACACGTTGCTACGATCACACAGACGTAAAGATCACAAAAATCGGACTTAAAACGTGAAAGTTATGAATTTTCTAAGATTTCCTATAGATAAATAATTACTTTAATATAAACTCGAAAATTAAATTTCTCAAACCTACTGTACAACTATACTAACATGTAGAGCTCGCAAATACGAACCTAACGCAACTTGAACAGGTCAAATCGGAGTTAAAACGTGGAAGGTATGGCCTAAACAAAATTGTATGTATATATGTATTTCTATTGTATTTCGGGATTTGTTTTTCTTAAGGAAAACGGCAATAAAGTGTGGGTGATGTCGGGATGATGTCATCATGCTAACAAGAGTTCAATGGCCATGATTTGTATCTAATAAACAATTTATAAATAAAAACGCATTAATGTGAATATTAATCGAGTTAACATTTTAAGAAAGTGCCGACGCATGAACCTATGTTATTTTAAATTTAAAGGAGCATGTCATAAACATGAACAAGATTAATACTAAGGCATCCTTAGCAAAGAGACACATGCATAGTGATTTAAGTGCTTTAAAAGTGATTAGTATTAATTCATATTAGTCATAAAATATTTAATTTCAAAAGTCAAATTAAAGCTAATCATATTTTGTTATATATTATCACATAATTTATTATGCTGTTAAACTTTATCTTTGCAAAAAAAATAAAAAAAACAACTTAGAGCTTCTAAACGAGTTTTTATTTAACCACGTTTAACCTAAACAAATTATGATGAAACTCATTTAATATGAAATTAATCAAGTTAACAGTCAATTACAAAAGATCAATATTGTCCTATTTTACTTTTATTTAAAAATGTGTTTGCATAAACATTAATCAATTTAATATTTTTAAATTATAAAGTTCACAAGTATAGCATATGAAGACGTCGGTACTAGTACATAGATTAAGTCAAAAATCTAATATAATTTGAATGGATTAAAACGGAGTTAGAACGACTAAACAGCACACGATTCAGATGGTACGGATTTTTGGAACGACAGAATGAATAGAACAAATAGATGAGCTTAGCTGCTGAACGTGCACCTTCTTCTTGTGTTGTAGGTACGGAACGAACATGACCCTGGCCAATTGGAGCTCCGGCCCTAGGAACCTTGTACCGAACAGGCAAGGCGAGGTGGGGCTGGCTCGGCTGCTAGGTTGGCAGGGCGGCTTCTGACCGAGCTGCCGCGCACGCGTATGCGGGCGGCGCACGGCAGTGTCGCGCAGGGTAGGCCTGAGAAAGAAGCTTGCGCCGTCCATGGAGAACCACGCCAGAAAACCACGTCGGAAAAGAGAAAAGCAAGGGAATTAGTCATACGATGATGGATTTGCGAAAAGGAGATATGCCGGTGAAGAGGATGACGAGACAAACCTCGGAGTGGAAGCGGAATTCGCCGGAGATGTCCGAGGTGGCCGGAAAAGCTCGCCGAACTTTCGTCGGAAGTTCGCCGGAACGCAAGCTGTAGATGAAGAACTTCGGCGAGGGGTGGAGGGAGCTACGAGCGGCGGCTCGCGATACGAGCTCAGCGGCGGCGGACAACAACAGCGGCGACGAACGGCAACAGCGGCGGCGGGCGGCGACAGCGGCGGCGGCGACAGCGGCGGCGGCGGCAACAGCGGCGGCGGCGACAACAACGGCGGCGGCGGCAACAGCGGCGACGGCGACAACAGCGGCGGCGGCAACAGCGGCGACGGCGACAACAGCGGCGGCGGCGGCAATAGCGGCGGAAAACAGGGCTAGCAGGCAGGCCGGACATATATATAGGGAGGAAGACTCTCCACCTTCACGTCAACTAGCGATATGGTGCTAATTGACGTTGCACCCTCCATCTTTACTAATAGGCCTAATTAATTATTAAAGCCCATTAGTAAATAAATGAATGGACATTTAGGATTATTGCACACAAGCTTTGGTGGAAAATAAGATATTTATTAGTTTCGGAATTAATTAATTTCGTGGATAAAATAATTCTAGAAAAGTCCAGAATTATTATTTAAGCTGCGAAAAATACTCCGAAAACTCCGAAAATTCGAGGGAATTTTCTAGAGACATTATGGAACATGAGGAACCCAAATAAAGTATTTGGAGCTTATGAAAAGATGGATGAAGAGATCAAGGAAAAAGATTAAGCTCACGGAAATTGGAATTTTGGATCCAGAAAATACCAAAAAGTTTTCCAATGAGAAGTAAACGTCGTCCTATGGTATTTTGAAAATAATAGCACTCACCAACACCAAAGACAAACATCACACAAACACCACATTATCAAATTAATATGAAAAAGTTTAAAACCACAATTTTCTATATTTAAATTAGCAACAACTTAACTTATTTAATAAATTTATTCGAATATTGAAATCATTTATTTTATTTAGTGTTTTTCATGCACAACCCAAAATAGAAAATTTTGGGTGTGAAAAATCTACCCCACTTAACAGGAATCTCGTCCCGAGATTCGAAGAGACTAGGGAGAAAGATAAAGTTGATTCTGCAAGTCTTCACTTTTCCTTCATCAACTCTTATCCAATGATGATGCCACAAGCTCAAAACCAACTTGGTAAAGGTGTCCTTTAGACCCTTATGATCCTTGTAGATGGTTCTAACAGGTTACCAACCCTGAGAAGAGATACCTACGCTCGATAATGACTTTGCAATCATGTAGATAGCTGATGCTTCCAGATGACGCAACAGAACATATAAACCTCCATCTTGTATCGTCTTTAGTTCGACAAACCCCCTTAAGAAGAGATCAATTGGAGAACACCAATTGTTAGATTGCATTTGTTTCTGAGTGATAATTACCATCATGTCCTTCTACCATCTCAAAGAGACTTATGAGCATATCCAAGATCAAGTAACCTGCACTTCCTCGCGAGCAGAAAAACAGCAGTGCAGAAATACAGTTATAACTCAAGTTCTACGAATCTGATGATATCGTAGCTTATACCGTTGGAAAGCTTATCAAATTTACTACAACTCTCTTATAGAACACTTCTCCAGATTCTGCAGTTAAGGTAGTCGAAAGCTGTGCACAACAGAAACTATTCCAGGTTGCTGACAGCACAAATGCGTCGCCTTGTGATTTTCATAATTCCCAAACCATAATGGCTATCAGGGTGGTTCTTACGGTCAGAGAAATATATTGAAGTCTACTGTTGTCCAAAATTTATCCATGATTTTTGGGCATCCAAAAATAGAGATATAAGCTAAGGAAGACAGATTGTTCTGAAAAGACAGGATAAGATAAAAATGAGATTCGGAGAGATTAGAGAGATAGATAACACTAATCTTCAAGTCTTCATGCTTCTTTGATTTGTGTTGATGAGATATAAGACATGGATCAAGGATAGCCAAAAGATGACAAGAAAGATAAGGTTTGATCTTCAGTTCTTCCTACCTCGTCGCTTGAGATTGATGATGGTAACGGACACTACCCCACTTAACAAAGATTTTGTTCCACCTGGCAATATCATTGAAGGCAACACTTTCTTTAAGGCTTGCTGCTAATGATAAGTCCTTCACTTAAAACTTACTAAACATACTTGATATGGGGGTGATGTCATCTAAGTTTTCATGAAACTAACTATAGACTTCCAACATCTCCTTCCTATGTCGTCCATGCTAACTTGTATAGAGTATGTTGAATTGAATGTTGAACTCCCAACTGATGATAGCTTAAAGTGAAGACTAGTCCTGACGAATACCCGAGCTTCTTGTAGACGATCCAACAAAGAACTGATCCCAAGCAAACAACACTAGCACATGAGTAGACTTCCAATCATAGAGATAACCACTTCTTCCAAGTGAAGCTCTAGGACATATGAAACCTTCATCTTGCAACACTCATAACTTTGCTACCCCCCCTTAAGAAAAAGAAACTAGGGGACACCAAAGTAACTTGCATCTCCTTTTATACTAGATAACCATAATCATCTCTAATGTAAGATTCCCAGGCAAATCAATGAGATTCAAAGATATCCAATGATATATTCACTTATACAAGATAAGGAAGTAATGCAGAAAATTTCTGGGCGAATTCTAATTTTAATAGTTCAGTAAATCTGACATAACTCGAGCTACAAAGATCCAAATGAAGTGATCTTTACATGGTTGGAAAGCTTATGAAATTATCTACAACTTTTATTCACAACACTTTTCCATATTCTGTCCATAAGTTAGTCAAAAACTGAACTTAACCGAAACTGTTTCAGGATTCCAGACTGCGCAGTGACCCCAACTTGGAACAGGTATATCTCTTAGCTCATAATAGATAATAAGGTAAGTCCAGTGGGTTTGGAAAGATACAGAAGTCTAGTTATTCCCAGTAAAATTTCATAAATTTCTCATGTCCATATCTTGAGATATAACAGAAACATTGTAGACTGCTATAGAGATCAGCATGCGAAGTATTACGTAAAACCTACCCCACTTAACATGGTTCGAGCTACTCCTCAAGACTTATACCTTTCGAGCCACCTTTGAAACACGAGAACAAGGCAACACACAAGCAATACATCAAGCAAAACAAGCACACATCACATCATCGGTACTACACGTGCTGCTTCAACAATGGTGGTCATCTTAAGGGAAAAGTATGGATGATGAAAGGCCATCGAACTTTTGAAAAAGGTGAGATCAGAAAACTTTTAGTAAAAATAACATAAAACAAAATCCAATGGAGTAAGAAATAATAGCTCAAAGGAAGCTATCAAGGAGGAGATACAATAGGACAAGGAAGAGGAAATAGTCAAAATCAATGAGTCAAGGGATGACAAAATAGTTTTATAGTGAAATGAGTTTCAGAATACGTCCATTGCTACTTGGCATACGTCCTACAATCAACACCGCTCTGATACCACTCTGTCACACCCGGTTTTCTAAAGAACAAAACCAGGCTAATCATATGTGTGCCCAGGAAGTCCACACATATGCCAGAATGAAAAAGTATCAGAAACAATGTTATTATATAACGTATACATAGCTATATTAACACTTACATCAGAGTATCGCGGAACGGTGACTAAACTTCAGGCTCCATTCTTCTCAGGGACGGCTGACTGGGGGTAACATATGCCTAGCACTTCTACTAGTCTTTTGGAAACTCCACTACACCTTTGTCCTTCTTCCAAGTAGCATCTTACTACACACTGGAGTGTGGGGGAAATAGCAAGAGTGAGTCCATGTCGAACTCAACAAGTATAACACAGGGTTCATGAGGCTCAAAAAGGCTAGACATTGTTTGACTGCATTTAGCTTTTAATCATCATATAATTAGCAATTGAGTAGCATCAAGGTATTCCAATTCCCATTAATGAATCAATGATCAATTGTAATAAGGATAATGAATAGCATTAACATGAGCATAATAATAATCAACAATAATTAAGCATGATATAATAATGATGATGATCAACTATTCCATAAGAATCCCCAAGGCCGCTCGTATCCGTGAGCACGGCTAGTATACTAGTTTTTAACTCTGCGCAGAGGTGTACACTTTCACTGTGAGTCATAACTTCCAAATGCATGGGTTCGCGACTCCCTAAAACACCGGAAATTATATAAAGCCACTCAAAAGTTCGTCTAACAAGTTAGGGCCATTAGATTCACTCGGCAGGCAGATGTAGAACCCCCCTTCCCTGTGGCACAACAACCGCAGCCTATACACACTAGGCCAGGGGCTCGCACTACACCCAACGTGTCAAGCCATTCTTACGCCATTTAAGGTAACCACTAACAAGCTAGAAAAGGTCTCTTGAACAACTAGAGCCAGAGCCATATAGCCCTCACAGCTGTACTGTATATCCCGGTTATCACTTACAGATAAGTCCTTATGGAGAGTAACTAGAGCATCAAAATAACCCACATGCTCTAGCCCCCTTTCAACAGTAATAAAATCATCTTGATTGGTTGATTGCATAATCCATTAGTCAAATTACAAGATCATTGTTCATAATTAAGCACTAGCAATAGCTACCCAAATGCACAACCCATAGGTGACAAGGAAACAAGATATCAATAGCTAAGTTATAATCTCTATGGTTGCCAAGGAAGACACATGCATATGTATGATAATTTCAGTGAATAGGTAACAAGGATGGTCCCATGTTATACTTGCCTTGATCAAAGTTCTCCGATAGATACTGCTGGTCCGGCTCAAAATAATACTCCTAATCGTCGTAGTACTGCTCACCGTCTAAATTCGATCATCAAGCATCAACATACAAACATTCCGAGCAAACATACACGAAGCAAACAAAAGATACAATTAGAACAGTACACCAACAGTAGAAAAACATTTAGGAAAGCTTACAAAACTATTCTACACGTTGCTACGATCACACAGACGTAAAGATCACAAAAATCGGACTTAAAACGTGAAAGTTATGAATTTTCTAAGATTTCCTATAGATAAATAATTACTTTAATATAAACTCGAAAATTAAATTTCTCAAACCTACTGTACAACTATACTAACATGTAGAGCTCGCAAATACGAACCTAACGCAACTTGAACAGGTCAAATCGGAGTTAAAACGTGGAAGATATGGCCTAAACAAAATTGTATGTATATATGTATTTCTATTGTATTTCGGGATTTGTTTTTCTGAAGGAAAATGGCAATAAAGTGTGGGTGATGTCGGGATGATGTCATCATGCTAACAAGAGTTCAATGACCATGATTTGCATCTAATAAACAATTTATAAATAAAAACGCATTAATGTGAATATTAATCGAGTTAACATTTTAAGAAAGTGCCGACGCATGAACCTATGTTATTTTAAATTTAAAGGAGCATGTCATAAACATGAACAAGATTAATACTAAGGCATCCTTAGCAAAGAGACACATGCATAGTGATTTAAGTGCTTTAAAAGTGATTAGTATTAATTCATATTAGTCATAAAATATTTAATTTCAAAAGTCAAATTAAAGCTAATCATATTTTGTTATATATTATCACATAATTTATTATGCTGTTAAACTTTATCTTTGCAAAATAAAAATAAAAAAAACATCTTAGAGCTTCTAAACGAGTTTTTATTTAACCACGTTTAACCTAAACAAATTATGATGAAACTCATTTAATATGAAATTAATCAAGTTAACAGTCAATTACAAAAGATCAATATTGTCCTATTTTACTTTTATTTAAAAATGTGTTTGCATAAACATTAATCAATTTAATATTTTTAAATTATAAAGTTCACAAGTATAGCATATGAAGACGTCGGTACTAGTACATAGATTAAGTCAAAAATCTAATATAATTTGAATGGATTAAAACGGAGTTAGAACGACTAAACAGCACACGATTCAGATGGTACGGATTTTTGGAACGATAGAATGAATAGAACAAATAGATGAGCTTAGTTGCTGAACGTGCACCTTCTTCTTGTGTTGTAGGTACGGAACGAACATGACCCTGGCCAATTGGAGCTCCGGCCCTAGGAACCTTGTACCGAACAGGCAAGGCGAGGTGGGGCTGGCTCGGCTGCTAGGTTGGCAGGGCGGCTTCTGACCGAGCTGCCGCGCACGCGTATGCGGGCGGCGCACGGCAGTGTCGCGCAGGGTAGGCCTGAGAAAGAAGCTTGCGCCGTCCATGGAGAACCACGCCAGAAAACCACGTCGGAAAAGAGAAAAGCAAGGGAATTAGTCATACGATGATGGATTTGCGAAAAGGAGATATGCCGGTGAAGAGGATGACGAGACAAACCTCGGAGTGGAAGCGGAATTCGCCGGAGATGTACGAGGTGGCCGGAAAAGCTCGCCGAACTTTCGTCAGAAGTTCGCCGGAACGCAAGCTATAGATGAAGAACTTCGGCGAGGGGTGGAGGGAGCTACGAGCGGCGGCTCGCGATACGAGCTCAGCGGCGGCGGACAACAACAGCGGCGACGAACGGCAACAGCGGCGGCGGGCGGCGACAGCGGCGGCGGCGGCAACAGCGGCGGCGGCGACAACAACGGCGGCGGCGGCAACAGCGGCGGCGGCGACAACAACGGCGGCGGCGGCAATAGCGGCGGAAAACAGGGCTAGCAGGCAGGCCAGACATATATATATAGGGAGGAAGACTCTCCACCTTCACGTCAACTAGCGATATGGTGCTAATTGACGTTGCACCCTCCATCTTT
Organism: Saccharum spontaneum; assembly: GCA_022457205.1. Taxonomy (NCBI): domain Eukaryota; kingdom Viridiplantae; phylum Streptophyta; class Magnoliopsida; order Poales; family Poaceae; genus Saccharum; species Saccharum spontaneum. Next base: position 20,832,602 of record CM039593.1, on the reverse strand, counting down.
ACTAATAGGCCTAATTAATTATTAAAGCCCATTAGTAAATAAATGAATGGACATTTAGGATTATTGCACACAAGCTTTGGTGGAAAATAAGATATTTATTATTTTCGGAATTAATTAATTTCGTGGATAAAATAATTCTAGAAAAGTCCAGAATTATTATTTAAGCCGCGAAAAATACTCCGAAAACTCCGAAAATTCGAGGGAATTTTCTAGAGACATTATGGAACATGAGGAACCCAAATAAAGTATTTGGAGCTTATGAAAAGATGGATGAAGAGATCAAGGAAAAAGATTAAGCTCACGGAAATTGGAATTTTGGATCCAGAAAATACCAAAAAGTTTTCCAATGAGAAGTAAACGTCGTCCTATGGTATTTTGAAAATAATAGCACTCACCAACACCAAAGACAAACATCACACAAACACCACATTATCAAATTAATATGAAAAAGTTTAAAACCACAATTTTCTATATTTAAATTAGCAACAACTTAACTTATCTAATAAATTTATTCGAATATTGAAATCATTTATTTTATTTAGTGTTTTTCATGCACAACCCAAAATAGAAAATTTTGGGTGTGACATCATGGGTGAGTGGACAATATTGTGTAGGCATGGTGCCTATACCGTATTTTCTGTGATTGCACCCTATATTCCAGATCGTGTGGTAGTTCGTGGGTGTGACACTCCTGTTGAGTCTTATATAGTCCACCTCCGGAATGTAGACCGTGTAGAACACAACTATTTTAAGGAAAGGCTAGCTATGTTCATGATCTTTCTGCATAATATCTCTATGTGTAGATATAACCTTGTTTTGCCATTATTGCCAAGTGTAATTGCACTAATCATCATATGTTTTGACTTATAGTTAGAATAACTTAGGATTTATCCTCGTAGATCGTCCTAATACCATGCTAGTGCTATAGACTTAGAGTACTCTATTGAGATGTTTATCATTTATTATGTGACTATGTGCTTATCATTTATCATTTATTTATATCTTATCTTGTGACACTTACCCTGCATGAGAAGATAGACAAAGACATGGTTACACTCTCCATTATGACATGCAGTGACGCTTATGCTCATTATCCTTAGCTTTCCCTTCCCATGGGTAAAAATATAAATAACGATACTTGGATTACTCCTAGTAGAATGCTACATCAGAATTATCTGTGCGCTTGCAGATATCATATTTATTTTAAGAGAGCATTTGCATTTATTAGTACCAGCATTTCTGATGCCATGCTAAGGATGACAACCTAGAATTTAAGTGGTGTTAGAAGTGTCAATAGTCATCAAGTCATTTGGAGATCAAGCCATCCAGAGCCAGAAACCCTAATTCTTCAGAGTTCCTCTAGTTCTAGATCTTTAGCTAGTTAGATTAGGTCTAGAGGGAGGCAAGCAGATTACAAGCTTGGATTCCTGACATTGGCAAGAGCGTGGTTTGGTATAATTTTTTGTACCCCTCTCTCATTGTATTCTCCACCATTTTTGTGTGCTTAGTACAATGTTTATGTCAACATTAATCTTCATCTTTTATATGTTCTTGATTGCAATGTTCATTGTTTACTTTGGTTATATATCTAATATAGTTAGTTTATTATTAAGTTCATGCATATGTTCGTATAGTGCCCATCCTAATATGCAGGATCCATGGGTGGGTGGTAGGCATTATGTAAGCATGGTGCATAGATATTGTTTATCTACGAATACCCCTACACGCCGGGAAGTGTGATAGATCATAGGTGTGACAGGCCTATTGAGTCCTATGTAGTCCATCCCCCGTGTGTAGGACTTGTAGAACCTAGTCTCGAAGGAGGGGAGGACTATGTTTCTGATCCTCCCTAGTTGATGTTCCTTATGTGTGGATGCGATAGTAACATTAACGGTGACTACTAGATGTAATTGCACTAATTGAAGCATTCATTAACATATAGTTATAGAATGACATAGAAATTATTCCTCTAATATTCTGATTGGACTAATGCTATTGCCACAGTTAGAGTGCTCTGAGTAATTTATTTATTTATCATGATGCTTGATCAGTACTTATCATATATATCTATATTTATCTTGTGACTTAACCCTGTTTTGAGTAGAGCATGTGATATTGGTTTATTCTCTCATGCATAATCATAAATTATCAATACTACATGCATAGTCATACCTTTCTAGTGGTAAAATTATAAATCGACAACCTGGTAATACTCTAGGTAAAATGCTACAATGGTATAATTATCTGTCTGCTTGCAGAATTTTGTTCATTCATATCTTTAGATTCTTTATAGTCACATAAAATAATATATTTCTCTTTAGTGTTATTCTTGTAGTAATGCTAGATAGTACCAACAAACATTTCTAGTTTCATCACTAGGGATGAAAACCTAGTTTAATATTAGAGATGTAGGTAATCATAGGTGGCTACTGTAAAAGTGACAAGTTAATAATTACCGTACCATTTCTAGTGTCATTGCAAAGAGTAGGATTAATTCTATTTTTAGTTGTGGTGCTAAGAAATGCCAACAAGCATTTTTGGCACCGTTGCTGGGGATGGTATTTAGCTTAGGAAGTATTGATAATTTTATGTATTTGATGAAACTGAAATGACCATTGATTTCTGCTCATAACAAGCTTACCCTTGTTTTGTCTACTTAAGTATCTTTTGCAGGGTGATGTATGAAAGGTTTTGATCTTTTAGAAAATTATCTTGACGATCCAAAAGTACTACTCAAAAATACTAGAGCCAAGCTCAAGAAGGTTCTCGCAGTAGTTTCAGAAGACAGCCAAATAAGAAGAAGCTTAACACCAGAGTTTGAGGCCATGGTGAACAAGAGTCTCTGTGAATTCTCTGCTCTGATAATAGCAAACATTCGTACTGGACCTGAAGTCAATGTTGGAGACAATGGATTCAAGCTCAAGCCTACACTCATTACCATGGTGCAAGCTAATCAATTTTGTGGAAAGGCTCATGAAGATGCAAGTGCACACTTACAACATTTTCTAGAGATCTGCAACACCTTCACTATCAAGAGAGTAACTAGAGATGCTATTCTACTCCGCCCTTTCCCATTTTCGCTATTGGGGAAAGCCAAGCAGTGGTTCTATGCCAATAAAGAGAAACACACTACATGGAATAACTGCTCAACTGCTTTCCTGGCCAAGTTCTTTCCAACAGGCAAGACCAATGCTCTGCGTGGGAAAATTTTAAGTTTTCAGCAATAACATGATAAATCAGTCCTTGAGGCATGGGAACGCTTTTAAGATTACATTGCAAAATGTCCTCATCATGGGATGGAGAATTGGCTACTTATGCAAACTTTCTATCATGGGCTGAACATTAGCACCTGTGAGACAAAGGATGCTGCTGCTGGAGGTGCTTTCTTGTCACTCAACCTCGCAGATGCAACATCACTTGTGGAGAAGATGGCTTCCAATCAGAGCTAGAATGAAGAATGTGTTCAACCTCATAAGAGAGGAGGAGGTATGCATCAACTCAAGGAGGTAGACATGATGTTTGCCAAAATGTACCTACTGATGAAGAAGCTTGAAGATCGAGTCAGTGAGAAAAGAGAAGTCATGCACATCAATGATTCTCGCATGACTTGTGAAGAGTGTGGAAACACTGGACATTCAGGGAGCAATTGCCCTAAACTTCAAGAGGATGTGAACTACATCAATAACAACAACTATCGTCCTTAGCAAAATCAAGGATGGAATCAGCAACAGAGGCCAAACTACCAAGGTAACTTCCAAGGTAATAATTACAATAATTTCAATCAACCACCCATGAGAGATTTAGTTGCTGGCCAATCAAGATTGTTAGATCAGATGTCTAAAAAGGTAGCTTCTAATGACAAAACTTTAGAGAACATAAATAATAGAATGGATACCTTTGCTTCTGCTATTAAGAACTAGCATAGCTTTAATAAAATGATAGAATCACAAATAGCTCAGCTGGTAGCTACTATTCCTCCATCGGATAAAGGTAAGATTCCGTAGCAGTCAGAAGATTTAGAAACTGCAAATCTTGTCGATATTCACAATGCAGCTTATTACTACACTCAACCATTGGAAATGAAGTGGATTGATTATTAACTTCCTGACAAGAAAGGTGATCTAGGAAGACCTGTCATTCCTATCTCCATAGGATGTCACATTTTCTAGGAAGCTATCTACAATTTCGGCACAAGTGTCAACATCATGCCCAAGGTAATATATGATAAGATTTTAGGAGATCCTTTGTTGTACACAAATATGTGTTTGCAGGTTGCAGATCAGACACTGTGCTACCCTAAGGGAGTTCTTGAAGATGCTATCATTCGAGTGGGACAATCATATATTCCGGTAGACTTTGTGGTCGTAGAAACAAGAGGGGATGAGAGAGCGCCAATCATATTGGGCCGACCATTCCTATGCACCACGAAGGCCATCATTTATGCAGACAATGCCAATATTCTTTTCACCATCAAGGACAAGAAAGAGAAGTTCTCGTTCAAGAACCACATGTTGCACTCTCCTGCACAACCTCAGGCACCATACAAACAGGAAGAGTCAGTGTTGACCAAGAAGAAGAACAATAGAAACTAGAGGAAGAATAAGGCTAGCCATGCACAGGAAGAGACTGTCAATATGATCAACACAATCAAATCTGAGTATGACCACCTGCTCACTCCACCATTCCTAGTCAAGAAAGATGATCTTGGAGTACCAACAATTGAATGCACAATCAATCAGAGAATCTTCCATAAGACCTTCTGCGACATTGGATCAAGTGTCAACATAATGTCAAAGGTAACATATGAATATTTATTTGGTAACGAACTCTTGAATCCTACATATATGCAGTTGCAAAATGGTGGACCAATCAATTCGATTTTCGGAGGGCATAGTGAAGGACGTCCTAGTACAAATTCAAGATCACTACGTTCTGGCCAATTTCATGGTCCTGGACATGGGAGCAGAAGACGAAGAGACCTCCATCATCTTGGGAAGACCGTTTCTCAACACCACCAATGCCATCATCTTCATTGGATCTGGATAAGTCCACTTCTAGTTTCCAGATGGAAAGGTACGCTGTCACTTTAATAATTATACTACTCATGAGCAGCCCAAGAAGCCCCGCAATAGGAGGAGACGTCTATCCCGTTGTCAAGCAAACCAACCTCTAAAGGATGGATGGGCAGATTACCTAGGAGAAGTAGTGAGATATGAAGACCGCTGGAATGAATGGGACACTAAAGATAAGAAGATCGAAGAGCCCACTAAGGAAGAAGCTACATCGCCAAAGTTAGGTACATAGACCACTCAGGTATGAAAAGAGAAGACAACATTAACATCATCACCACAAGAAGAGCAAGCATCTAAGTCTCCCTCATCGGGATCAGATGATGCACCTGAAAAGTAAGTACTCTCTCCTACCTAGTCCTGTCTGGAGGACTTCTAAATTTTGTACCCTTGCCATGAGGTAATAATGGTAGTTATCTATGTTTACATTTCTAGCATTGCATTTGATTAATTTCACTTTAGCATTTTTTGCATATGTCTTACATTAGAAAAGAAAATAAAAATATACATCACTATAGTTCATCTGTCTTTGCATGTGGAAAAGAAAATAAAAATGTTTTCATCATTGCATCATGAAAATCTTAAGCCCCATGTGAGTAACTTATGGTAACCCTGTAGGAATATTCACTGTGGTGGCATAAAAAATATATGCATATGTATTTTCTTTTGCATTATAAAATAGAAAATCCCTAAAAAAAGATGAAAACCAACATCCTGTTAAAAAGTTGCCAAATTATGAATTCTATCTTAAACAATAAGAACAATCGATTTCTCAACAGCTGACCGCTAACCCCTTATCATATCAAAGCTTTGAGTTTTTGGTGTTCTTGTTAGAATATATCTTGTAGGATAATATTTTGATTGAGAGTAAGTTCACTCAGTGGTATACATTACACTCTGCCTAATAAGAAGGACTGCTGCTAATGAGCTCGTTCTGAAGATTACTCAATTTCTGACCACGACAATATTTAGCTTGGGGGAGGAGCATTCCCCGTGTATCTAGCTAAGTATTCCTTTCCCTTCTCGGTTTTACTATTTTTGAGTTTGCTTTCTATTAGTTAAAAGAAATAAAAATATGAATAATAAATCAAAACCAAATAAAAATTTATCTAGCTAGTTATATATATTAAGGTGTGATCTTAAAACTTTGAAAACAAAATAAAAAGTTTGTTTAGATTTTTGTTTCTAAGAGTCATAAAAATGATGGAGCATACAATTAATTTTGGCAATGGAAATGATAAATAGTTGCTCTACTAATTTCATTTAAGTACCTAGTATTCAACCTTGAATTCACCTAAGTTTTGGATTTGATTGATTTAATAGAAGAATTTGCTCTGAACCTGAAATTTATGGGTAGCATATGCTTGAGCTAAGTCTAGGTGATTGAGAGATATGATATAAGAAAGTCTGAGCTGTTGTTTATCTTGTTCCCAGCGATACTAAAAGTTCTAGAGATTTATCTTTTGAAAATTTAAAATCTTACATGATGAGCTCCTGTATGACAAAGCTTGAATTCCTACTAAAGCCAAATATGATGTTTAGAATAGGAAATTGCCACTGTTATGCTGCTTGCTTTGCATTGAGTTTGGTCAAGCTTTGTCGATACCTTATGAGAGGTTTGTCATGCTCTTAAAATCAAGATCATATACATACCACCCATATATGCACTATTTCTGCATTGGGAGTAGGCACAATCATATTTCGTCTAGATCCACCTGAAAATGTTTTACTCTTACACTAAGAGTAAACACCTAAAAATATACCCTATAGGATAGCCTCCAATAAATGCTCCAAAGTTCTTTTTGTTATATCTCCAAAGTTTTGTTGCAGAAAGATGCATGTGGCTATGCAAAAGTTATTCATGAAAAAAAGAAAAGAGTATTGAAAAAATGGACAAGTGTCCAAGAGAATAAAACAATGGGTACTTTGATGCCCGCCTAAAAAAAGAGATGATAAATAAGATAGCCCATGTTTTCTTGCAAAGTGTTTTTCAAGTTCCAAAAGAGAGATGTTTTCAAGGAGCATAGTAGAATTAGGATTAGCCACCATATACACCTATCATGTATCCACCATAATCCATACACATGCACAACTTGATTTGATTGTATGACTTAACTCTCTTTGGATCCATTGTTTGACTTTACAATATATGAAAAGTCATGCTTACAATTTATAACTATTCATGGTTTCTCCACTCCTATGAGCTCCACATAAGCCTTAGTTGTAGAAGAGATAGGCATAACATCATTAATGCCTTGGTGAGGATCCACAAATACCACATATATTAAGAGATTTGAGAGTGTCATAGAATGGAAGCTCTGAGTTTTATTTTAAAAACTTGCAAAACTCTAGAATAATGGTTGAGCAAAGAGCTTGAGACATAGTGCTTGACTCAATTGTTCTGTCTTTTAATTACTCAAGACCCAAGTGAAGGCTGAGAAGCTCCATGGTTAAAGGTAATATGAGTAAGTTTGAAAGTCAGATCGATTTATTTTAATCCGTAGAGAATTTTTGTTTGAATGCATGTGTACTTTCTAGGAGTTGCTTCAATGATTTTCAAAAGCCTCAATATGTTCAAGTTCTTAATCCAAGTTTGCTAAATTTGGCTTCACTAAGAGACTAGCAAAGGGTAAGCTTCGGGGAGCTTATTGACTGTGGATAACGTCAACAATTTATAGTTAAATAAACATGAGAAATGGTACAAATGAGAGAATATACATAGGTCTAGGGTTTAAACTGACAAATTCCATGAGTTTTGGTGAATCTCTGTTCTCTGTAGGATTATTAAAGAAAACCACCAAGACGGAACTATTTCTCAAAGGAAAATTTGGAATTAAAATACGGTATATACACGAGAAGACTCTAGAAGACATGAGAAGACACCGGAACAAAGCGGGAAGCGAGGGGCTGCCAAGTGAGGCCGGCTAGCCCCACCTGCAGGCCACTCAGCCCCTCCCTAGGGGATTCCTCCATGAGCTTTTGAAGTATTCTTTCACCGCATCCTAGGATGCATCTCCGCCGTACCTCAAGTCAGTTTGATCCAAGGGCTCACGTTGGACCCCCTAGGCTATATAAGGAGACCCCAACCCCCCCAGAAGTCATAAAATCATCTAGTCATCAAGTAATTTGGAGATCAAGCCATCCAGAGCCAGAAATCTTAAATCCTCAGAGTTCCTCTAGTTCTAGACCTTTAGCTAGTTAGATTAGGTCTAGAGGGAGGCAAGCATATTACAAGCTTGGATTCCTGACATTGGCAAGAGCGTGGTTCGGTATAATTCTTTGTACCCCCTCTCTCATTGTATTCTCCACCATTTTCGTGTGCTTGCTACAATGTTTATGTCAACATTAATCTTCATCTTTTATATGTTCTTGATTGCAATGTTCATTGTTTACTTTGGTTATATGTCTAGTATAGTTAGTTTATTATTAAGTTCATGCTTATGTTTGTATAGCGCCCATCCTAATATGCAAGATCCATGGGTGGGTGGTAGGCATTATGTAACCGTGGTGCTTAGATATTGTTTATCTACGAATGCCCCCTACATGACAGGACGTGTGGTAGATCGCGGGTGTGACAGGCCTGTTGAGTCCTATGTAGTCCATCTCCCATGTGTTGGACTTGTTGAACCTAGTCTCGAAGGATGGGAGGGCTATGTTTCCAATCCTCCCTAGTTGATGTTCCTTATGTGTAGATGCAACAGTAACATTAAGATGACTACTAGATGTAATTACACTAATTGAAGCATTCATTGACTTGTAGTTATAGAATGACTTAGGAATTATTCCTCTAATATTCTAATTGGACTAATGCTATTGCCATAGTTAGAGTGCTCTGAGTAATTTATTTATTTATCATGATGCTTGATCAGTACTTATCATATATATCCATATTTATCTTGTGACTTACCCCTGTTTTGAGTAGAGCATATGATATTAGTTCATTCTCTCATGCATAATCATAAATTATCAATACTACATGCATAGTCATACCTTTCTAGTGGTAAAATTATAAATCGACAATCTGGTAATACTCTAGGTAAAATGCTACGATGGTATAATTATCTATCTGCTTGTATAATTCTTTTCATTCATATCTTTAGATTCTTTATAGTCACATGAAATAATATATTTCTCTTTAGTGTTATTCTTGTAGTAATGCTAGATAGTACCAACAAACATTTATAGTTTCATCACTAGAGATGACAACCTAGTTTAATATTAGATATGTAGGTAATCATAGGTGGCTACTGTAAAACTAACAAGTTAATAATTACCATACCATTTCTAGTGTCATTGCTAAGAGTAGGATTAATTCTATTTTTAGTAGTAGTGCTAAGAAATGCCAACAGTACCTCGTATCTTTTATTTTTTAGGATTTTTTATCTATTTATTAGCATCTAAAATATATATATAATAAATGATAAAAATACCAAAAATATTATTCCACTCTCGTATATGTTAAGGAATGTTAGTTTCTCCTATGTTGAAATGATGAATAGTTGCTCTGTTTATAGTTCATCTGTGCCTAGGTTATAACTTAGCAATCCACAAGATTTAAGTTTGTTGGCTAAAAATGTCACATCCTAAAACTTGAAAACTTGTGGGTTGCAAAAGCATGATCCTTTTCTCAATTGTTACAAGTTATGATATGGTACAAATAGAATTTGCTATTACTTTGTTCTAAGAGCAACTTGACATCCGGAGATTTCTTTTTCAAAATGCTAAAATTAAAAGTTCCTCAATGATTACAAAATACCTACCAAGGCCATATGATATGATATTCAAATTCAAAACCTTAGTCATATGCTACTTGTTTGAGCATTGAGCTTTGTCAAATTGTTGTGACCTAAGTTGAGATTGTTGATATGCACCCATGATCGAGACACACGTACATCCACAAATAATACTGCCGACTCTTACACTGAAAGTTGTGCACAATATGCATTTTTCCATCCACCAAACAATTACCCCATTCAATTTATCATGATATCTCTCTTTCCAAAGTTTCATATGCCAAGAAGAAAGATATGGGCTATGCTAAAAAAAGAAGAGAAAATCCATACCAAGGGCATGAGAGAAAAGAAAAATGGACAAGTGTCCAAATAAATAAAACAATGGGTACTTAGATGCCCACCCGAAAAAGAAAAAGAAAGAGAAAAGAAAAAGAAAAAAATATAAATAGCCCATACTTTCCAAAAAGCATTCATCCAAAAGAGAGAGTCATGATACAAGGGAGTATAAAAAATATTTAGAATTAGGAAACTTATTCCACACACTCGCATGTCTCGATCAAAGTGTATGACTTGCGTCTCCTTGTGGTTTGGTTTTTGACTTAGCAACATATGTGATGCAAGTATGCCCACTTTCATACCTACCCAAAACTCCACTCAAAAGCCTTAGTGGTAGGTTATGAAAAGAAGGCAAAACCAAATGCCTTGGTGAGGTATCATACACATTGAGCGATTGAGAGAATCATTCAAGGAACTTACATTTATTTTCCAAAACTTATAAAACCTCCGGATAGATGGTTAATTAAAGAGCGAATGACTAGTGATTCTGTTATTACCGTTCTATCTTGCAACCGCCTAAGAACATGGAAAAGCTAAAAAGCCCCATAGGTATTAAGGTAAAGGGTGGATAAAATGCCGACTTATTTAAATTACGATGGAATACTTTGTTATAGACATGGATTGTGTCACTATGGCACAATTTAATGAGCTGAAGCAAAGTTTGGAAGATAAGCAAGATCGATTGTCACGAGATTTTCAGACTCTTATGGTTGAAATCAGAGATCAACGCCAACCTCGTGATGGTGTAAGCAACCATGGAGAAGATGCTAATGAAGCTGAAGAAGAAGCTGCTGCTCGACTTGCAAGTGAACAACGGAGACGTAGAGAGCGAGCTGTTGTACATGCGAGAAGGCCTCCACCTCTAGGGCGTCGAGGAGGTGGTAGAGGTGCTGATCATGATCGTGGGAGTGTTGGCCTAGAAGAAAGTGGGACTGAACAAGAGGATGAAGAAGAAGAAGAGGAGGAGGTTGAACAGCCCCATAATGATGGCCGTCGTCACCGAGGTAATCATGGGCGTAATCGGCCCAATGAAGAGAGGTTTGGCAAATTAAAATTCAACATGCCTAAGTTTGATGGAGGATCTGATCCTGAAGCATATCTTACATGGGAGTTGAAGGTTGATAAAATTTTTCGCTTGCATAATTATTCTGAGCAAAAGAAGATGGCCATGGCTGCTCTTGAGTTTGATGGATATGCTCTAATCTGGTGGGAACAAATGCTCAATGACAGAGAAGAAGCTGGGCAAGGTGCAGTCCGTTCATGGGCTGAAATGAAAAGAGAAATGAGGGCAAGGTTTGTCCCCAAACATTATCGTCGTGATTTATTTGACAAGTTGCAGAATCTGAAGCAAGGAAGCCTTAATGTTGATGAGTATTATAAAGAGATGGAGAAGGCAATGATTCGAGCCAATGTATATGAAGATGAAGAGCAATCTATTGCACGTTTTATGTCAGGGCTGCATCGCAATATTCAGCGCATTGTTGAATTTCAGCAGTACCGTAATCTCATTGAATTGGTACATCAAGCTAGCAAGGCTGAGCGTCAATTGTAGCAGGACATGAAGTCCAACAGAGGAGTATCTTTCAGCACAAGAAGTACGCCAAGTGGTAGCAAATTCACACCAAAAGGTAGTGCAAGCAAAGGTACAACTTCCAACTCAAGTGGTGGTACAAGATCAAATAATTTTGGTGCTTCTAGTGGGAAGGAGCTGGCTGCTCCAAATGAGAAGAACAAATCAGCCATCTCATCACCTACTTCAGTGGGTTCTTCAACCAAGAGTAGTGGAATTCAATGCTTCAAGTGTGGAGGTCGTGGTCATGTTATACGGGAGTGTCCCAATAATAGAACCATCATTGTGAATGACCAAGGAGAATATGAATCTGCTAGTGATGAAGAACATGAAGATACTGAAGGAGAAGATAATCCTGAAAAGGAAGTCTGTGCATTTGAAACTGGTGCTGCTCTTGTTGTAACTCAAATTTTGAGTGTGCAAATGAGTGAAGCTGAAAATGGACAGCGACACAATCTTTTCCAAACTAGAGCCAAGGTTGAAGACAAGGTGTGCAAGGTAATCATTGATGGTGGAAGTTGCCACAATCTTGCTAGTAAAGAAATGGTTGACAAGCTTGGTCTAAAGCTGCTGAAACATCCTCATCCCTATCATGTCCAATGGTTAAATAATTTGGGTTCCATTAAGATTGCACAAAGAGTGAAAGTTCCTTTCAAGATTGGTGAATATGTTGATACTGTGGAATGTGATGTGGCACCCATGACAGTGTGTCATATGCTGTTGGGAAGACCATGGCAATATGATCGGTCATCTCTGCATTATGGTCGGACCAATGAATACACCATCAAGTGGAAGGGAAAGGAGTTGATACTTAAACCCATGACACCACAGCAAATCCTAGCTGAGCACTTGCAAAAGAGCTCTGTTGTGAGGAATGAGAGTAAAAAAGAAGGAGAGAAAAAGAATTTGAGTGTCTTCCACAAATCGGAGAGTGATAGCCACAAGCCAAACATGAGAGATAACAAAAAAAGAGAGGGAGAGAACTTAGTGATGATAGCTACCAAATCTGAAATGAGAGATGTGAGGAGAAACCCAGATCAAGTATTAATCATACTTGTGTGCAAGGACACATTGCTTTCAGCTAATGACTTAACTTCTGTCCCTAGTGTTGTTGCACGTGTTTTGCAGGAATATGAAGATGTTTTTCCAGAAGAAACACCTGATGGACTTCCTCCTTTGCGTGGCATTGAACATCAAATTGATTTCATCCCTGGAGCTGCACTCCCAAACCGTCCAGCATACCGCACCAACCCCGAAGAAACCAAGGAAATTCAAAGGCAAGTACAAGCACTTTTAGATAAAGGTTATGTGCGTGAAAGTTTAAGTCCTTGTGTTGTCCCTGTGATTTTGGTGCCAAAGAAAGATGGTTCATAGAGGATGTGTGTAGATTGCAGAGCCATCAATAACATCACTGTTCGTTATCGTCATCCTATTCCTAGGCTAGATGATATGCTTGATGAATTGAGTGGATCTATGATATTTTCTAAAATTGATTTGAGAAGTGGTTACCATCAAATTAGAATGAAAATTGGAGATGAATGGAAAACTGCATTTAAAACAAAGTTTGGGCTGTACGAATGGTTAGTTATGCCTTTTAGTTTGACTAATGCACCTAGTACATTCATGAGATTGATGAACCATGTCTTGCGAGCATTTATTGGAAAATTTGTTGTTGTTTACTTTGATGATATCCTAATTTACAGCAAGACATTGGAAGAACATGTTGATCATATTCAGCAAGTGTTAGACGTGCTCAGGAAAGAAAAATTATTTGCTAACCTAGAGAAGTGCACATTTTGTACAGATCAGGTTGTGTTTCTTGGTTTTGTTGTTTCAGGTTCAGGAATTGAAGTTGATGAATCAAAGGTGAAAACAATCAAGGATTGGCCAACTCCTGAAAATGTAAGCCAGGTGAGAAGTTTTCATGGACTTGCTGGTTTTTACAGGAGATTTGTGAGAGATTTTAGCACAATAGTTGCTCCATTGAATGCGTTAACGAAGAAAGGTGTTGCCTTCCAATGGGGTGAGCCACAAGAGAAAGCTTTCCAAGAATTGAAGAAAAGATTGTCCGAAGCCCCCTTGCTTGTGTTGCCGGATTTCACAAAAACCTTTGAGGTTGAATGTGACGCAAGTAGGATTGGAATTGGAGGAGTTCTCATGCAAATTGGACAGCCTGTGGCCTACTTCAGTGAGAAGTTGGGAGGAGCACAACTGAACTATTCGGTGTATGACAAAGAGTTGTATGCTTTGGTAAGAGCACTTGAGACTTGGCAACATTACTTATGGCCAAAAGAATTTGTTATTCATTCAGACCATGAGGCCTTGAAATATTTAAAAGGACAATCAAAACTGAACCGTAGACATGCTAAATGGGTTGAATTCATTGAAACTTTTCCATATGTTGTGAAATATAAGAAAGGTAAGCAAAACATTGTCGCTGATGCTTTATCTCGTAAAAATGTTTTGTTAAATCAACTCGATGTTAAAGTGCCAGGACTTGAACACATAAAAGAATTATACTCTGCTGATCATGACTTTTCAGAACCTTATGCAAAATGTACAACAGGAAAAGGTTGGGAAAAATATCATGTACATGATGGATTCTTGTTTAGAGCTAACAAATTGTGTGTTCCCAATTGCTCTGTTAGACTCTTGTTGTTACAGGAAACACATGCAGGTGGATTGATGGGTCATTTTGGATGGAAAAAGACATATGACATGTTGGCTGACCATTTTTATTGGCCGAAGATGAGAAGGGATGTCGAAAGATTTGTGCAAAGATGCATCACTTGCCACAAAGCTAAGTCAAAACTGAACCCCCATGGTTTATATACTCCCTTGCCTGTTCCTAGTGCTCCTTGGGAAGACATTAGCATGGATTTTGTTTTAGGTTTACCAAGGACAAAGAGGGGGAGGGATTCAATTTTTGTTGTTGTTGATCGGTTCTCTAAAATGGCACATTTTATACCATGTCATAAAAGCGATGATGCTTCCCACGTAGCCTCTCTATTTTTCAGGGAAATTGTGAGGTTGCATGGCATGCCCAAGACGATTGTTTCAGATCATGACACTAAGTTTTTGAGCTACTTTTGGAAGACGTTATGGGCAAAACTCGGTACAAGGTTGTTGTTTTCTACCACTTGCCACCCTCAAACGGATGGGCAAACTGAAGTCGTGAATAGAACACTTTCTATGTTGCTGCGAGCCTTGATCAAGAAGAACTTGAAGGAATGGGAGGAGTGCTTGTCACATGCGGAATTCGCTTACAACAGGGCAGTACACTCTACAACTAATATGTGTCCTTTTGAAGTAGTATATGGTTTCAAACCACTTGCTCTGATCGATTTGTTGCCTTTGCCATTGCAGGAAAGACCTAACATGGAAGCCTCCAAGCGTGCGTCTTATGTCAAGAAGATTCATGAGAAGACCAAAGAAACAATTGAGAAAAGGTCCAAGTACTATGCTGAATGGGCGAACAAGCATCGCAAGAAGGTGACATTTGAACCTGGAGATTTAGTTTGGGTACACCTTCGCAAAGACCGCTTTCCAGAGAAGCGCAAATCCAAGTTGATGCCACGAGGAGATGGTCCATTCAAAGTGTTGTCCAAGATCAATGATAATGCTTACAAGATTGATCTCCCTGAAGATTATGGTGTCAGCAAATCCTTCAATGTTGCTGACTTGACACCATTCTTCGGACTAGAAGAATCAAAGTCGAGGACGACTCCTTTTCAAGAGGGGGAGGATGATGAGGACATCTCAGCCATACGTGCTTACTCGAGTGACAATCATTCACCATCCAACATGAATATCACAAATCCAGGACCACTTACAAGAAGTCGTGCTAAGAAACTACAAGAGCAGGTGAATTCGTTCCTAACTGATCTTAATTCTAACACTTGTGAGAATATTATACTACCTAAGAATGCTACTTTGGTTGTACTTAGGAAAATACATGAAGAGGAGGAAGAATCTGACCACCAGCTCGGACCACCACTGACCACCAGCTTGGGCCAGTCCAGCGCGATGGAACTAGCAGAAAGAATCGACCATAACTCTTGATTCACAAAAGCTATGAAGGCCCATGAGGACATTTTGGAAAGCTTATCAAGTCTATTTCCAATGCAATAAGCTCCGACCATATTGGAATTTTCCCCATAGCGTCCGACCAGATTTAGTGAGGACTGGTCAGGTGGTCAACAGCATGCATGTTGTTCAAGTTCCCGTGCAAAACTGTACCAGTATACGACGTTACATGGTGCATGGCATATATGGATGGAAAGCTTGTTGAGTCTAGTTTCACACTCAAGAAACGGATCATCATTTGGACTTCCCACTAGGGAGTTATGACACTTTTAGTGGAGACTGCTTTGGAAACTGACAGCCGCGTGGACTCCTGGAAACTCATTTCGTGGAAGCCTTTTCACATTCTAGTCTTTTTATTTTCCATCTCGTGATCACACCTATACAGGAGGGTTGTTCCTTGTATAAATACTCCGATGCTAGTAAAGAAAAGGGGACTTTTGATAATCTGAATACAGACCACTTTGTTCAGCTGTGTGCTAACAAAAACCAGAGAGAGATCTCTACCCCTTTGCTCTTGTGTTTTCCTTCGCGGAGATTACAGAAGCGGCCGCGTCATCGGCACCCAATCCGTGCTCCTGGTCCATTGATTCCAGGTTGCGTAGGTTGGTTTCTTTGAGAGTGTGGTTGGGCGAATCCTTGGTTCAGGCTGCCGTATAGAGACGGTGGTTGGCTCCTTGTGCGTGTCGTCAGGTTGCACTAGTTATCGCTGCTTGCAGCAAGTTATCGGCTGTTATCAGCTAGTTATCAAGATCAATATCCTACGTCGTGAAGATCGGGACAACAACCTCATCAGTTAAGCTTAGGGGATTTGTTGGTGGTCACTATTGCACATCCAGAACTGCCAATTAATATCCAAAACAGGAGAAATTAACAATCTTTTGACACATAAGCATATACTTTGAACTTGCTCCACTTGTTTTTGGAGAAAATATGTTTTGCAGACAAGAACCCAGAAATAGGAGAAAATGCATGATAAGAGAGAAGAAAGCGTAGTGCAGCATTCATATTTTCAGAAATGTGCAAAGGGAGAAATAGAGGAGAAGCCCACCTGCACACCTACCTAGGCCAAGACACCACCGTGGCCATGGCCCCAGCCCACAGAGAACCGACCAGAGCGAGGCAGTGGTGAGTGGGGCCAGCTAGGGTGCACCCGCACCCCCTGCCGCCTCTCAGGCCCACCTGGCTATGGTGGTTCCAAGGCGGTATGTGGAGGCGGTTTTTGTAGGTTTCCTTCTGGGGCTGCACCAAACAGACCAAAAGCCACTATAAAGATAGGGGTGGGGCTCTCCTCCAACGCACACATCATTTGGAGCTACACCTCACACCTCTCACTTGTACTCTTTAGTTCTTAGTCTTAGTAGTCATTTGAGCAAGGCAAAAGAGCTACTTGGAGAGCTTGTCTCCATGGAAGAAGAGCACTCTTGGTATGAATACAACTATGAAGAGTTCTTCCATATTCAAGTTCTCATTTCAATAATATAGTAATGCATATGAACTAGAGTATAGTCTTGATCATGTTATAATCATGATATATGAACTACTCTATAGTTTGTATGCTATGACCTTGACATGTTCATCATCGTTCTTTAATGTTCATATGATTTGTATGAGTAGAAGTAGGGTTAGGTTGGGGTGGCGGTTCATTGTTCCTTCGGGTTTGCCTATATCCTTTACTTGTCGATCCGTAGGGTCGGGGATCCGGGGGGTATAGGTAGTTTCTTCGTACATGGGTGTGGTGCTCGGGTACATGGGAACCTATGGATATGCAGTGCCCCATGGTTGAGGGGTAGGGATAGCCCTGTCCATCCTTTGTAATCCCCCACATTCGGGTATTCGTGTAGGAGTACGTAAAGTCTCTGTGGCATGGCAGACCAGGCCTGGGGATCTCCCCGTCCATCCTAAACTTAGCCCTAACTCTAATAATATAATTTGTATGATCATTAACTTGTCATTTGCACAGCTATATTAGATCATGCCTGCTCTACTTAGGAATATTCTTTTATTCTTTGTTTTCCTTTTATCCTTGAGGTTAACCCAGATGTGTGTCCATTATCCTCGAAATACCATTTTTACCCCTGTCATAAGCTATGTCCATCCTACAAGTATGTAATCATGTTTATACCAATGCTAGATACAAACACCTTGCCTTCCTTTGGGAAAATATAAATAATGATACCTTGGAATACTTCTAGGTGAAATGCTACAATGATAGTTCCGTACGCTTGCGGATTTTGGTCTGTAAGCATATTAGGACAATCATGATTGGTGTTTCTAAGTACCATTACCCAGAGACAGTAAATCCCAACATGCATACGCACCAGTGCTGAGGGAATACACTCCTGAGTAGTGACGATTAGGAACGCCAACCAGTCATTTCTATACGTCATTACCTTGAAACTGTAAACCCTTAACAATGTACTGGCGCCGATGTTAGGGAACTACATTCTTGAGTAATGATGTTTAGGAATGCCAGTCAGGCATTTCTGGCGCTGTTACCGGTGATAGACTTAAAACCTCCTCACTTGGTGATTGCGTTAAGAAATGCCAATAAAAATGAGCAAATTGCTCATCCACAGCCTGCTTCCTTTTTCTTGTGCTAAATGCCAAGTACTTGGTATCGACGAAATCTTGCGGTGCCGTTTCCTCATCTTCTTTCTGATTTTTTTGTGTTTTTGTTGATGTGAATGTTCATCCTCCTGTTGCCCTTGTGCTTTTCCTGTCTTATTGTTAGGGTTTGGGGGATCACGAATGGACTTACCACCCCTCGTGGTCACTGCATTAGCTTTTTCAAGAGAATGCTCAGGTTGCCCCGGGATCTTCCCTTCATTATTAACAGGAATAGCAGCAGCAATTTGAGCTAATTTTGTTTCTACCATTTAATTGAAGCTCAATTGATTTTGAACAAAGGAAGATAAACCTTCTATTTTCAAGTTAATATTTTCTAGCATTTTATCATTATAAATTAGCTTTTTAGTGAGATTTTCATTTATTTTTGCCTGGCCTAGTACTAGGTCTTTCAAGGAAGGTTGATTCAAATTGTAATTTGAGTTGAAGTTCGAATTACCTCCTTGTGGGCGGGACTAATTGTTCCACCCGTTGTTATTACCTTGTCAGAACCTGTTGTTGATGTATGCAGCGTCTTCACAGGTTTTAGGGCAGTTGTTTCCCTGAGTGTCCAACTTCCCCATATACCTCACATGTCATATGTGTGTCCATGCCCTGGACGGTGCTCTTCATGGCTTCCTTTTCAGTGGCACGATCGTCCAACTTTTCATAAATAGGTCTATTTTTGCGGCAAGCATGTCCGCCTCCTTCACAAAATGCATGCCTTTTTGTTGTTAGCACTCTTTCCCCCAGCTTTGATTGACCACCATCTTTTCAATAAGGGCCTTGGCTGCATTGGTGGTGAGAGAAAGGAACGCCCCTCCAACGGCGGCATCGATGTGCCCCTTCGACATGGGCGTGAGCCCCTCATAGAAGTTTTGGAGCACGAGCCATTCTTCCATTTCATGGTGTGGGTAGGCCTTGATATAATCCTGGAGCCTTTCCCACGCCTCAGGGATGGACTCGAGTAAAGTTTGCTGAAAGATGGAAATTTCCCCCCTTAGGGCATTGGTTTGGCCCATGGGGAAAATTTCACGAGGAACACCGTGGAACATTTGTCCCATGTGTTGACAACTTCCTTGCTCTGGTAGAACCACTGTTTCACCTTACCCACGAGGGAGAAGGGAAACAGACAGAGCCTAATGCTAGCTGGTGCAACATCTTTGATGACGATAGTATCGCACAACTCAAGGAAGTGCTAAAGGTGTGCACTCGAGTCCTCACTCGGCAAACCACAGAACTGGATAGCCTATACCATCATGATTAGGTCAGTGTACAGCTCAAAGTTTCCAATCCCAGTGTTGACAGCGGGCCCAACGGCCACGTTGGCAATGGCAGGGGTAGAGTAGTCATGGAGTGACTTAGCCATGGTGATAGTAGCGGATGGTAGGGGGTGACTGGTTCGACTACCGGTGGAGTAGCAGAAGAAGAAGAGGCATGAGACATGTTCTTCCTTAGGAGTGCCTCTGAATTATCGGTGTAGTTGTTCGGCAGATCAAAATCACTCATACACTATCCTATTTTCATTCCACAACAGGAAGAAAACAAGCAGAATTAGCCTACATAGACTATGGCTACCATTACATGCATGTGATCATTATTCATTTCATGCTAGATTTTTCTTTTTGAACCTATGCCCTCCCCAGCAACGGCGCCAGAAATGCTTGTTGGCATTTCTTAGCGCAATCACCAAGTGAGGAGGTTTTAAGTCCATCCCCGGCAACGGCGCCAGAAATGCTTGTTGGTATTTCTTAGCGCAATAACCAAGTGAGAAGGTTTTAAGTCCATCACCAGCAATGGCGCTAGAAATGCCTGGTTAGCATTCCTTATTACCATCACTAAGATTGAGTTAACCTTAGCAACCAAGAAATACCAACCACGATAGTCCTTAAAGATTACAGACATTATCCGCAAGCATACGGAGCTATCGTTGTAACATTTCACCCGGAAGTATTCAACGTATCGTTATTTATATTTTCCCAAAGGAGGGCAAGGTATAATGTATCTAGCATGGGCATGAATAACATTACAAACTTGCATAGTGAACCTTAGCTCATGACAGGGGTAAAACCGGTATTTCATGGATAGTGGACACACATCTAGGACAACCTCAAGGATAAAAGGAAAACAAAGAATAAAAGAATGTTCCTAAGTGCAGCCGACATGTTCTAATATAGCCATGCAAAGAACAGTTGATAATCATACAATGAACATGGTTGGAGCTAGAACTAAGTATGAGATAGACGAGGAGATCCCCAAGCACGGTTTGCCAGGCCATAGAGACTTTACGAACTCCTACACGAATACCTGAACATGGGGGATTACAAGGGATGGATAGGGCTATCACCACCTACCGCCTACCCCTCAACTGTGGAGCACTGTTATAATCGAAGGTTCCCGTGCACCCGAGCACCACGCCCGTGTATAAGGAAACTACCCATATACCCCGGGACTTCAACCCTATGGATTGACAAGCAAGAACATGGGCAAACCTGAAGGAATGACGAACCGCCACCTCAACCCTAGTTCTACTTCTACTCATACAAGTCATATGAATGCTGAAGCATGAAGTTGAACATGTTAAGATCATGACATCCAAACCATATACTAGCTCATATATCACGATTATAACATGAAGACAACTATACTCTAGTTCATATGCATTGCTATATGAATGATATGAGAACTTGAACTTGGAAGAACTCTTCATAGTATGCATACCAAAGTAGCTCTTTCTTCCAAGGAGACAAGCTCTCCAAGTAGCTTTGGCTAGCTCCAAAGACTATTACTAAGCTAAAAGAGTACAAGTGAGGTAGTGAGGTAGAGGCTCCAAATGATGTTGTGTGTTGAAGAATGAGCTCCACCCTTGCTTATATAGTGGATGAAGGATGGTTTAGCGCTGTTATTTTAGGTAACCACCGGGAACCGTCATAACATGGCGTCATGCAACCGCCAGAGCAAGGTGGGCCCAAGAGGTGGTGCTGGGGGTGCAGGCGCACCCCTGGTACGGCCACACCTGGGCTGGTCCAGCTGGCCACCGCCTTGCTCTGGTGGGTTGCTGGCTGGGCCTGGGTCACGTCCTCGGTGGTATTCTGCCTAGGTTTTGCACGAAGGTGGTCTTCTTTTCTTATTCTCCTTTGCGCATTTCTAAAATACGTGTTCTACTTTGCGCTTTTTACTTGATTTTGTGTATTTTCCACTTAATGCTGAAGATGTGTCCTGCAAAACATGTTTTCTCAAATACAAGTGGAAATAGGTTAATAGTAAAGGCATATGTGTCAAAGTATGCTTATTTCTCCCTTTTCGGACTTAAATTGGCGGTTGTAAATGTGCGTTAGTGACCGCTAACGGGCTCCCCCTTCTAGGGGGCATCGCTTCCGCCCCACTGAGGGGCAAGCTGCTGCCTGGGGGTTAGAGATAAATGAAAGACAAGAAGGAACGAGCTATGGATAGAATCGACGTGGCTATTTGATGTTCCTGGTGTTGTCGTACTCATGCCTTGACATGGTGCTAATCTTGTAGGCACCCAACTGGATCACCCATGAGACACAGAAGGGTCCTTCCCAGGGTGAAGACAGCTTGTGGCCCTTTTTGGATGGGGTGGATATTCGGAGGACAAGATCACCTGTAACAAAGGAACACTCGCGTACCCGTCTAGAGTGATAGCGATGAAATCCTTGCTGGTAGCCGGCAGATCTCACCACGGTGGTGTTCCACTCTTCTTCGAGCATGTCAACGTCTGCCTGGCATTGTTCCTTTGTTCACTGCTCATCATAGAAGTGGACGAATGGAGCGTCAATGTTGAGGTCGAAGGGGATGACCACCTCAGCCCTGTAGACGAGGAAGAAGGGGGTGTACCCTGTTGAGCGGTTCATGCTCGTCCACAGGCTCCAAAGTAGGGAGGGGAGTTCATCCACCCATTTTCTGGTGTGGATCTTGAGCTCATTGTAGATGTGGGTTTCGATCCCCTAGAGGATCAACCCGTTGGCGCGCTCAACTTGGCCATTGGACTCGAGGTGATAGACCGAACCCAATCCTCCTGAATTTGCCAGGAGTCGTAGAAGTCCAGGAACTTGCGACCTGTGAACTGAGTGCCATTATCAGTAATAATGCGATTGGGGACTCCAAGCCTATGGATGATGTCTTGGATGAATTTGGCCACCCGCTCTGACTTGAGGATGGCGATGGGCCAGACTTTGATCCACTTGGTGAACTTGTCGATGGCGACCAGGAGGTGATTGAAGCCCTCAGGTGCCTTCTTGAACTCTTCGACCATGTCGAGGCACCAGACCACGAACGATCAGTTGATGGGAATAGTTTGGAGTGCCTAGGTCAGCAAGTGACTCTGCTTGGCAGGGTATTGGCACCCCTTGCACGTCTTGACGAGGTCTCGAGCATCGGTGAGGGCAGTCAGCTAGTAGAAGCCATGTCTAAAAGCCTTTCCCATGAGGGCACGTGACCCCGCGTTGTGGGCGTAGGTGCCACCATGGATGTTGAGGAGTAGTTCCCACCTCTCCTCCGGTGTGACACACCGCACGAGCACCTTGGAGGCACTCTGGCAATCCAGCTATCCATCTGATCATCCGGACCTCCATGCCCTTCTAAGGGCTATGATAACAGGTCCCGATCCTCTCAAGCTAGCCTTCTGGAGCCGACCCTTTGTAGCCATAGATTAGGGAAGTCGGAGCGTACCGAGGCTTGGATAGAGGCCCTCATTGGGTCCACTACTCAGCGGCTCCCGATCCAACTCCAGGGAGTTGGTTGGTTTTTGGGGGATGCGCCATCCGAGCGCCCATCAATCAGGGAGTTAGGTTCCTCCATCTAGGGAGCTAGGGCAGCCCCCAAGGCCATTGTGACCTCAAAGTCTTCATAGGCTCTGTCGAGCCTTCAGCTCAGGGCTAATGTGTTCTCGATGGGCTGGGTTGCCACAACAATAGCCTCGTTGGCCAAGATTTCCACGCCCATGCTACTAGCGAGTAAGTCCATGAGAACCCCAAGTTTACGGTTGTTTCGTGCCTTGGTCATGTCCCCTAGGGAAGAGATTCTCGCCTTCACGACCGAGCCACTCGTATACTTACCGAGCCCATCTATCGACACTCGGGGGCTCACTGCCTCCCACGTTGGGTCACCATGAGCGGCTCGAGGCTGATACTAGGACATCACTTGTCCGACGATTGGGGCGCTTCTGAGCATCCTGCCTATAGCCGCGTGGCCTCGTCACCCGAGCATTCCTCGCACCTCAGAATCCTTCCTAGGGCAACCTTGAAGCTCGGGGGAGCCAGCCTTGAACCCTAGGTGGTGCCCCCTTCTAGGGGGACATTGCTTCCACCCCACTGAGGGGTGGGCTACTGCTAGGGGGTTGGAGGTATGATAAAAGAAAGACAAGAAGGAATGAGCTATGGACAGAATCAACATAGTTGTTTAATGTTCTAGGCATTGTCGTACTCATGCCCCGACATGGTGCTGATCTTGTAGGCACCTGGCTGAATCACTCGTGAGACGTGGAAGGGTCCTTCCTAGGGGGAGACAGCTTGTGGCCATTTTTGGATGGGGTGGCTCTCCGGAGGACAAGATCAACTGCAACAAAGGAATGCTCGCGTACTCGTCTGGCATGATAATGATGAAGTCCTTAGTGGCAGCCAGCAGATCACACCAGGGCAGTGTTCCACTCTTCTTTGAGCATGTCGACGTTTGCCTGGCATTGTTCCTCTATTTGTTGCTCATCGTAGAAGTGGACGCGTGGAGCGTCGAAGTTGAGTTCAGAGGGGATGACTGCCTCAGCCCCGTAGACGAGGAAGAAGGAGGTGTACCCTGTTGAGCAATTCATGCTCGTCCCTAGGCTCCAAGGCAGGGAGGGAACTTCATTCACCCATCGTCTAGCATGGGTCTTGAGGTCGTTGTAGATGTGGGTTTTGATCCCCTAGAGGACAACCTGTTGGTGCGCTCAATTTGGCCATTGGACTCGGGGTGATAGACCGAAGCCTAATGCACCAGAATTCCCTAGGAGTCACAGAAGTCCAGGAACTTGTGACCAGTGAAATGAGTGCCATTATCAGTAATAATGCGATTCGAGACTCCGAACCTGTGGACGATGTCTTGGATGACTTCAGCCACCCACTCTGACTTGAGGTTGGTGATGGGCCGGACTTTGATTCACTTGGTGAACTTGTCGATGGTGACCAAGTGGTGATCAAAGCCCCCAGGTGCCTTCTTGAACTCTCTGACCATGTTGAGGCACCAGACCAGAAATGGCCAGGTGATGGGAATAGTCTGGAGCGCCTGGGTCGACAAGTGACTCTGTTAGGCATTGTACTGACACCCCTTGCACGTCTTGATGAGGTCTTGAGCGTTAGCACAGGCAGTCAGCTAGTAGAAGCCGCGTTTGAAAGCCTTCCCCATGAGGGCGCGTGGCCCCGTGTGGTGTGCGCAGGTGTCGCTGTGGATGTCGAGGAGTAGTTCCCTCCCCTCCTCCAGTGTGACACACCGTAGGAGCACCTCGGAGGCACTCTGGCAATAGAGCTATCCAAAGGATCATCTGGAGCTCCACAACCTTTTAAGGGCTATGATAATAGGTCCCAATCCTCTCAAGCTGGCCTTTTGGGGCCGACCCTCTACAGCCATAGATCGAGGAAGTATGAGCGCTGAAACGATCTTGATTTTTCCTCGAAGGGAAAATCCACAGATACGAATTATAATGTGATAGCCCACAAGAGAAACCCATCACATTATTAATTATCAGATGATATCATAGTCATACATCGTAGAATTACATGTTACAAAGTTTTACAGCACTTGCTAACACACCTATTACATCGTAATCTAGCAGAAACTCACGTGTCTTCATCAGAGTTGTTGTAGCGCGCCAGCAGGTGAAGGCTCCTCCTCCACAATAATCCTCAGAGTTGGCATAGAAAGACAGCGGGCGTAGACTCCATCTTCAACCAAACTTGAGCGTAGGAGCGAGACCACCTAATCCTTCTAATTTTGCTAATACTGCAAGTTAGGAAATCTGCACACCGCCAGATGTGTGCAGGCCATGGTCAGCACCGATGAGCTTTAGTGGAGAAGAGAAAAAGTATATGGCGATCCTAAATATTTGGCTGTGGGTTTCCTATAATGCAAGTTCATTAATAATAATATAACAATAGTTCATCAAGTTTTAACCCATCTCATACACATGTTCTCCCATCACATCTCATCCCACACCACATCTCATCTTACTCTCTCATTGGCATGGACGACTCCCTCTCGTCCATGTCTCAACGGCCAAGGCCGGATCACACACTGAAACCCAGGGAAGGTAGAAGGACTCCTCTAACTAGTCAAGTGAAGCTGTACTTAGGAAAGGTCCATAGCTGACAAGTCGGCATATGTATCGATCGATCAACCAAACACTCTGCAGAGGTTTACACTACCCACAAGATCACCATCATCAACGATCCGGGTCGTCTAGGCTGATAACGGGCCGCCTTCCAACTAGACACGATGCCACCCTATCACTCAGAACTGGGGCCGTGTCGGAGTACCTCATACACCGGCACGCTAAGACTGTGAGACGTAGTACTTGGCCCCTCGGGTACTACGCTGTCTTAGGAGGGTGTGGGCGCTCGACGCCCATACCTCCCTACACTATCCGCTAACCTCCCAATAGTAGAGGCACCGCACTAGAACGTCGAACGTCCACCTCGTACCCATTTAGAGCGAATGGTAGTGTAAGGCTTCCTAAGACCCGGTCCACAGGACATATCAGTCCATAGGGTGACTAAGAAGGATATCTTCACAAGGGGTAACCGTTTCCCGCTCGATGGGACACCCGGCACCTCGTGCCCTCACAGCACCTCCCATCCCGAGGCTTCATCCCACGAAGACACTCCACCCCGGGACCTCTCCCTGTTACATTGCCCGCCACAGGCATCTCACATGGCGAATGCCCAGGTAGCGCCCTCCGGCAAGACTCATCCTCATGACTCGTCGTAGATCCTACTCGGTCGACTCGACCTTCACCACACACCCAAAACTCACGCCAAGACCTCCCCATGTTCATTATCACATTATTATCAGGTTATTGGCACCACGTGCCTTATCTCATTACACCTCTCCCTCACCAGCATCACATATCAGATATAATGCAAGTAAGAGTAAAGCGGCAAGTAGCAAGTGAGCGTCTAGCCTAACAGTGGGTGTGCAGGGGAATAGGTTGCGACAAGGTAATGGCTCCCAAGCAGTCTACCATGCAACCTATCACAGCTTATTTGCATAAAGTAAAGCACTAGCATCTACATTTATTGCATGCCTAATAGGATTCTCTAAAGTAAGGTTCTGCCATGACACCTGTGATGTCAAGGAGGTAGTGGTACAAGTCTCTGGCAGTCGAGGTCGTCCACCATCAGGATCCATCGCCATCGGGTGCGTCGTTGAGCCACGTACTCAGACCGTCGCTACGCGAAAGAAAACAAAAGACTCCGGTAAGAACCAAATAAAAACACGGTGAAACCCTAACTCAACTAGATTTAACAACTGTGCTGGGAGGTAGAGGAAGATTTTAGAAAAAATTATGAAAGTGGTTTCATAATTTTCAGAGCTACGATGAATATTTGGCGAATGTTATAAGGTGGCTAGGAATTCTGAAAATGATAAAAAGAAAAAGGGCTTAGGGGGAAATGGTTCGACCTACTTCAGCCACTGGCGGCCCATGTCGAGGAGAAGGGGTGTTCGCGTGCGTGTTCTAGAGGCTGAGTTGGGCCAGGCATTGGCGTCCGGCCCAGAGGAGAAAAGAAAGGGAGAGAAAAAGGAGGAGGTGAACTGGGCCACTGATTTGTTGCCGGCCCAAGAGTTAAAGGAGGAGACAAGGTTGGGCTAGGCTTGGCGCCTGCCATTGGGTTATGTGGGCCGGAGGAAGCTAGTTCTGGCCTGGTGTTGGCTCATGCCAGGGACCAGGGCAGAGCAGGGCATCCATCAGATGCTCGATACCGTGACCACGGGCTCACCCTGCCCGCGGCGGTGGTGTCTGTGCGTTCGTCGGCGGCGTGCCGTGCCGCATCAACGATGAGTTCGGCAAGGGCGGCGGGTACTCAAGAGGGCGACTAGGGAAGGCAAAGCCTAGGCTTTTGAGTGATGGCGCACGTGCAAAAAGTGCACGTCCGTGATGCTATAGAGGTGCCGCAGGCAGGACGGGGCGACTCCTACGCCGGGAGATGGCTTCGGCTCGTGCAAGGGTAGTTGACCAAGTGCTCGTTACGAGCAGGGCCGGCGGTGTATCCATGACGGCAGGTCATGCGGGTCACATAGGTAGCTGGGCTTTGACAGCCGTGAGCGTTGCGGTGTCGCCGTGCCGGGCTGTGTGCGTGTGTGTATCCGCGGCGTGCCAGTGAGTGTGCGTGATCAAGGCCGTGGTGGCTCCCGTGAAATGGCGAGCGAAGGGCAGCATTCATGGTGCTCCGTGAAGCACAAGGGGATTGTGCCAGTGTTCGCGGCGAGTGCTCGGATGGTAGGACAGGAGGAGGTCACGAAAGGTCTCATCTTGGCCACTACGGGGCAGTATGGTTCGACGACACCAACGTGGACGCGGCGTGCTCGTGCGAGAGCTCCAGTGAGAGCGCGTGCGTGGGGTGCGCGTGACCGAGTGGCGATAGGAGGTCGTGGCGACCTCGGGTGGCAAGCCAAGGTCACGGTCCTGATAGTCGTGTGCAGTCTCAAGGCTGTGCCGGTGCGCTCAAGTGCGTGACGATGCGAGAGCAGAACCTAAACCCGTGGTGTTTGCAGGTGGCCGATGATCGTGCTCAGGGGCAGTCGAAAGGCTTGGTCTTGGCCACGGTTCCCGGCAGTTGCAGGCCACGGGGGTGTCACGTGCATCTACATGCAGCGACGACGCTCTGGTGGTCGTGGGCCGTGCGCGGGCATTACAGCGGCCTGCGTGAGAGCGCGACTGCGTGCAGGTTGGTTCGCGTGGCTAGAGCCATGGCGCCACTTGGGAGCAAACGTGCTGGTGGTGCCTGGGCGTGTGCACTACGTGTGTGGTGTGGGGGCACACGTGCCTCGCGCGTTAGTGTGCAG
This sequence comes from Saccharum spontaneum, assembly GCA_022457205.1. Taxonomy (NCBI): domain Eukaryota; kingdom Viridiplantae; phylum Streptophyta; class Magnoliopsida; order Poales; family Poaceae; genus Saccharum; species Saccharum spontaneum. The sequence goes on along the minus strand of CM039593.1, from coordinate 20,804,151 downwards.
ATGTCGGTAGACGGGCCAAACGTGCTGGTGTGGACAGCGCGGTGGCGATCATGGCAAGGCAGGGCGAACTCTCGCCCAGTGCATCCATGCGTTCATGTCCGCGAATGTGGCGCGACCATGAACAAGCCAACATGGAGGACGGTCACTCAAACGACCAGCAACTGAGGAAAAGCGGGAGCTTGGCTGGCACTATGCCAAAACAGCACAAAAGAGACACCTCAACTAGTGACTCAGAATTGAAACGCGTCACTAATAAGTACATTAGTGATGCGGGTAAACAACACGTGTCGCTGCTACGTTGTTGCCCATGCTCCAGAAACAAGACGCGTCACTAATGACAAGGTACCAGTGACTCGTCCCAAGAAAACGCGTCACTAATAATAGAAGTGACGCGTATTAACAAGGCGCGTCACTGACATGCGGCTGTATTAGTGACTCTTCTCAACAAAACACGTCACTGGTAAGGAAAGTGACGCGTTTTGTCTAGACGCGTCACTGATACAAAGACATATGAGTGACTCTTCTCAACTGAACGTGTCACGACTAATAAAAGTGACGCAGGTTGGTCGGACGCGTCACTTAAAATAAGACCTCAGACCCGAAGAAATATCAAACCCAGTTAAACTTAGAAGATAAAGTCTGGACTCAAGTCCACTTCCCTTGCCATCTCCCGTCCCTCCCCAGTCCCCACCGTATGTTCTCCGTCCCCTCCTCTCTCTCTCTCTCTCTCTCGGTCTTCCCTATCCTCCACGCACCTGTTTGCATCGGCATTCTCCTCGACGACCACCGCCCTTCCCACGCCGCTGTCATCTCCATCTCATTACGTCTTCGTCGGCAGCCACCGGTCCTCCTATACCGCCGTCATCTCCCTCATCCTTCTCCTCCCTCCACTCAGATCTGGCAGGCGCTGCCTCCTGCTCCAGATCTGGATGACGCCGCTCCCTCCTCCAGACTCCTCCCTGACGGCCTCACCTAGAGAGGGGGCAAGGCGAGCAGAGGAGGAGAGAGAGATAGGGGAGGAGGGAGGCGAAGGGAGAGGGCCGGAGCCGCGGAGGACGACGCGGTGGCGGCCATGGGACGCGCGGCCGCTGTGGCTTTTGGACAGCGAGAAGATGCTTTGCTCGCTGCTCAGTCACAGAGATGTCTGAGGAGATCGCTCGCAGTGCAGGTTCTGGGGCGCCACTGGATTGGCTCTACATTCTGCGTATATTAGGTACCCCTCCCTTTTGTAGTACTGGCTTGGCTGTACATGCTGCGTATATCAGTCACTGTTTGGCTTGGCTGTACATTCTTGAGAGTTGAGACTGACTCATATGATTTGGAGTAGAATTGGGCTGTGAACAGATTGTGCAGGTGGTGTGTTAAATTATGTACTGCTGCATGTGACTTGTATATTTTTGTTATGTGTGAATGATACTATATTGATGGTCATGCTTGGCCTCTAGTGAATTAGGAGTAATTTGTGATGGATTGTTACAAAATTGGATAATTCTCCATCAGTAGTGTACTACTGTATTACCTTCTTGGAGTAGCTCACTGCCAAAATACTGTATGGCTTGGTAATTTCAAGGACTTCACTAGTCCATTTCAGTATATGCTGCATCATTAAGACTTATTAATAATCTGGGGATATTCTCAAAAGCAGTTGAATTGTTATTAAGGCATTCTCCTCCCTCCACTCAGATTTGTGCAGATTATCATGTTAAAATCATGCTCAGAAACATTGTCTTTTTCCATATTTACCTCTTGAAATTTATATATACAGAGCAACTTTCATCCTGTATCAACAAATTGCGTTATGGTTATGCTGACATGGTGATTGAAGGCCAATATTACATCGGCAATCTCGATTTGTTGGTAGATCCATCCAGCACATATAGCTAATTAGCTAGAATATATAGTCAGCCAAGAGAACAGATAAAAATCTGGCACTGCATATTAGCTAGCATGGACATGCCTGGTGTGTTAGCTGTTACTCTGCATCATCGTTGCTTAACCTATTTTCTTCAATTTCCTGAATGTAACTAACACCGTAGTCATGTCATCCTTGTATAGGAATCAAGTGAGGAGTTAGCGATGGGTGAATTTTTTGGCATAAAACCTCCTGAGAAGAAGGCAAGTATAACACATTCCCATTCTGTGATTTCAGATTTGTTGCATTTTGTTATGTCGGTTTAGGCATCTTTCCAGCTACACTGTGAATTATCTCTATTTCCGGCTACACTATTCTAAAAGCTCTTGTAACTGACTAGTGTGGATCAGGTAGTGTTAATGTGCTATTATACTTGTGGTTGAGATATCATCGTTCATACTGATTCTATGGGTCCTCTCTGAACTCCTCAGTGTAATTAGATGCATTCATAATCCAATGTTCTGATGATTGTCCAATCAGTCATCTGAAGTACAATGCGCCGTGAAGCAAAATCTTCTGTATGTAATTTTAGATAAGTGGTGGTGTTCTTTTTAAGTGAACAATAATGTCATGTCTGCAGGTGCTCTTTCCTGTGTAGTGCTGCTAGCGTACTATAATCAATTTGTGAGGCTAGACGTATGTAGCACTGCTATGATTTTGGGTACTAAAACAAAAAAAATTACATAATTATTGATCAGGTATCATTTTGGGGATGCAAGTTGCCTTCTGAAGTCAATTCCCTTATCTTTGAAGCCAGCCATTGCCTTAATTTCCTTTACCTGATATCTCTATTGTTTTGCAACATGCACATGGTGCCATTTTCCTCTGCTGCCACCTATCTTGGTAATCATCATTTCCATGTTAACTGATGATATGTGATATTTTAAAATAAAAAATGCCTTTTTGATATGGGAATGATGGATAGCACTCACTTGTATTCTGAACATAAACTTTATGGTAATTGGTCTTAAATTTGGAGCTGTTATTTTTTATGAGAAATATAGCAAGAATATGGACAAATTTACTGTTGTTGGTTTATCCTCAAATATAATTATTGGTGGTGCAACTTTCATGAAAGGAGAAAATATGAAGTCAAGAAAATATATTTATGTTGGTTCTATGAAGGTGGATATTACGTGAATTAGTGTTGGCATACATGGAGGGCACCTCGAAAGAAGCCAGCAAGTTTCCATATATGTTACTGGATGCGTCAGTAAGAAGATCACGAATATAGTTACGTCATTAGCACCCTTGCCGGATTAGTTTATTATATTTGCATGCAGGTCACGTTATTCCTTTCTCGTGCTTCCTGTTTGGATTATTTAATTAGGAAAGTCTAATGTATTTTCGGTTGAGTCCATGTTCGGTCCTCTAGTCGAACATGTTATGGTCGAGTCAGACCTTGTTGAGTACAGCGCCTGCGTGCATATTAAAGGGCCGGTAATCGGCTGTGTACGGGTAGATTGGATTTTATTTGGGATTATTCCTCGTCGAGCCGCCGCTCGTGAAACCCTAGTTGGGTGTTGCCGGATCCTCGCGGATTTGCGTGGAGTGCGTGATCGAGCTGCTACAGCTTGGGCGCGTCGCTTGGAATTCCTGGAGTTCCCTCTCTTTTGATCGTGGTTCGTCGTCGCCGCGGGTGGAAGGAGTTATCTAGGGTTTGGCTTGCATCTCTTGTAAGCTGATCCTTTTTTCAATATTATTGCAACCGCTGATGTTTGGTTGATTAATCGGAACTATTTGATCTATTCATATTATATTATATCCTGTTGCCGTGAATTTATCTTGGTTGAGAAGAAATAAGCGCTCAGATTTTTGCTTGTTGATTGTTGCTGTGGCCGACAGCCACCTTTGCTGTGAGAATCGGCGCTACCTGCTACTAATCGATTGGTTTTGGAACCTGCTGTACGTGAGTCCGGAGAATTGAGATTTACCTGAATACCGAACTGCTATTTTGCTCTGGATACAGTGCTTGCCAAACTCTATATTTGGTTACGTGAGATTGATTTGAGTAGTAATCAGCGGCTGTTATACTGTTTCAGATTGAAATAATCTCATTCGTATTAGTCCTGCCGTGAGAAGCACTCAGCGCCTGTATCCTTGCTTGCTACGAGCTATTGATGCAAGGATTATTAGTATTATCTGGTTGAGCAAACAGGGGTATATTTTATTATTCAGAAAATATCTAGGCTGCATTATTTGTGGAAATTCTTACGGAAATTCCAGAGAAGTTGTTCTTGCGATTGTGTACCGTGAAAGATTGGGCAATTATTTTGGACAGCATAGGTGTGTCCTCATCAGAAGGTCTGCTGCTTATTTGTTTCAATATACCTTTATAGCCATTAGTCCCTTATGGTTGTTCACAAATAACTCAAAAAAATGATGGGCATGCCCAACAGCTACAAAGTTTGATAGCTTTGGTTCCTTCAAATCAATCACCTTTACAAGTGATAGATGACAAATGGGAAGTCCTGCAGAGAACTGGATCTCAATTGGTAATTTTTACATGTTATAGATGACAAATGGGAAGTCCTACAGAAAACTAGATCTCAACTGGTAAACATGGAGGTATGTTATAATGTCAGTATATTATTAAACATGTTATCCATTGCAACTTTCCATGGTGGTCTTAATCTAGGTTTATTTCTTGTGAACAAACATTGGTCACAACCAATTTAAACAGATTTATTTTGACTAGCAACAGATAGACTCTTATTTATCTGTTGCAACCATATTAAGTTGCATGCACAGACCGGTCCAACCTAAAAGCTTAAGCTAATAGAGAGAGGTGGACAATTCACTTATAATCCATAATAAAGTTTGAGTTCCAGGGAGATGAGCTCTATTATTAATTATAGATTTTTGGAAATATTGAGCATATAATAAATTGCAGAGTTTGAGTTTCAAGCAGAGACAAATATATTTATTGTAAATATTTGGGTATGTTGAGTTTTTGCATATATTTTGAAGCTATAAATTTATTATAAATGCTTGAGAATCTTTAAAATTTCTTTTGTAAATTGCATAGGTTTTGAACCAGACCCAAACTTATTGGACATAAACAACCCTATGTTGGCCTTTTCTAAGGGGTTTGATGCTTATAATTGGAGGGAAGTGAAACATGTGTTGCTTAAGGCAAAAGAAACAAAGACTGATTCATATGTCTGGTTAATATTGTGTATCTAATGTTTATCGCTTGTATTTGGACATACTGATCGGAAAGAATAGCAACATGATCATGGTTATCTAATTGCTTTTACATGAAGTAGAGAGACTCTCCACTTGCGTGTCCTCAAGGTACGAAATGTTCCTTGACTATGCATCTTTAGATCTTTTCTGATAAGCTGCACCAAACTTTTTTTTTCTCACTACATTCTTCTTCGTTTGTTTGGTTTGTTTTGTGCTAGATTCATGAGCTTCCTTTAAGGCAAAGCAAGAACCAAAGCAAGCAAGTACAATGTGTATCCCCTGCGTTCATTTTGAAGCCATTGGAAATTCATCGCTGAAATCCTAGTTGATCTCATTTGATTTTTTCTATTCATTGTTGACAGCTCATCCCTTCCCCACTTATATAGAGTGAGAATTCATTAAATTTTGATCAATAGAGTGTATACACTATTGCCTCCCTCTAAATCTATCCTAATTCTTATTATACTATCCTTCCTGATTCTTTCTTCTACGCTGATAGGACTTTCCCCACTTAACAAATGCCTTTTTTGTTTGCTTTGTTGACTTAGTTTACACTTTATAGCTTACACTCTCGAATATGTTTTTTTATAACTATCTATTGGTGTGGCCACCAAACATGAGAGAGTGAAGGAGAGAGAAAGGAAGAGAGACAAGCGAGTGATCAACCAAGAGTCCCCCTCCACCTCCCTGGCCTCTACCTCTTTTATAGGGGAGGTGGAAGGGGAGGTTATCATTACTTCCCCTGGAGGAGCTTGTTTTTTAAAAAAAGCTACTAGGGGCTACAAACAGGACATAAATATTATTTTCCAAGCCCTTAGGCTATGTAATTGGGCCCTGAACACAATAGTGGGGTCCCTAACATATAATACTACCCAAGACTAACTTTATTAAAATCAAGTACAATCTACACTTAGGAAACCAAAAGGCTCGTGGACTACAAATATGCATGTTGCCCGAGTGGGACATATAGATGAACTATTGTGTAGTCTTGAAGTACAAGTGAAATTAGGTGAACTACCGAAGGCCTGTTGTGCTAAGGAGTGCACATAGGATTTTTATCTTCCAATGTGGAGGGTTATACAAGTCTACTGAGATGTAGAAGCTTGCCATTGATTGGTTGTATATCATAAATGATGCATTGGTCAGCCGCTTTAGCCATGGGTACCCAGTCCACCACTGAGCCTAAACAAAACCCGCCATTGCTTCGTGGGTGCTGGATTGAGTATGAAGACTCCAAGTCAAAAGCCTGCCGGTAGCAGTAAAGATGCAGTGGCATTTGTGGTGGAGGAGCACCGAGGGGTGGGTGAGTTGATTCCTATTGTGTGAGCCCACATGCTTATGCAAGCCTAGGTCTGAGCGCTCTGAGCAATGCAACCTCCAACCCCTTTTTTGGCTTCCATAATCCTAGCTTAGGGGCTAGCCAGGCATTCAATGCAAATAGACTAAAACTACATTAGGTAAGCCTAGACAATGGATAAGTGTTGATGGTAATATCTTTATAGTTTTGTATAGTCAAAACCATAAAAAAATGTGGCCTTTGGAAGGAAATGAGCATAACATGATAGCTTTTTGTAGAAATAACAAGGTTCGACATGTACTTGTCCTTATTTGAATGTAGGTACAAGAATGGAAGAAATTGGTGATTGTGGGCCCACATAGGGGGTAGCTAACCACCCCATGTGGCCCACTGCCTCTCACAAGCCTCAGTGATCCATCCAACACACTCCCAAGCAATGCCAATCCTCGGATGGAAGTTATGTTTCCTCTAGATGACTCACACGCATTTCACATGATTGGGTGACCCACATCTTTGTCATTCAAAGGAAACAAGTGGTCCCACCAAAGAAAACCCACAAATGAATATGAGGAGAAGCACCCAACCCTTGGGGGTGGCCCCCACCTATCATAGGAGGGTCGATCGACGCCCTAAGGTGGTCGAGCGACCACCCCAAGCTCCACCACCTCTTGCATGCCTACATGCAAACCCTACTACAGATTGATTTATCACTATCGCCACTTTCACTGCCGTAGTGATAAAAGCGACGGTGTGATACCTTCACCATCGGTTGATTGATAGCGAGGCCTCCTAAGGAAGGAAACCGACAGTTGAAACTGCTACCACTGACGGGTTAGCGGTAGATGCGGCAGTGGTATTGGGGTTGCATTTCCTCCGTTGAATGAAAAGCGGGGCTGACTGGGATACGCGTTTTGGTCGGCGGTCCAAAACTAGCGTCTGGTCAACCTGCGGTAAAAATTCAACGTGGCTGTTGAATGCCCTCAACTTCTAAGGCCGTCAAATCACCATTACTTCCGTCACCTGAAGCCAAAGAACCGTACCCACTACTCTACATATTCTTTAAGCCCGGTATTCTCTGAAACCACCCCTCTTCTTCATCCATCATCCCCTTCTCTTTCAATCTGCAAAGAAAATGTTAGATAGCCCCATCAAGTTTCTAAGCTAAAAGGACCTAATTGGCCTAGAGGGGGGTGAATAGGCCTTTTTGCAAAACCTAAAATTCACAAACTCGAATTTGCGGAAGTTAAATACCAGACCGGAAGTCCCGGTGGTCTGGATCAGAAGTTTCGGTCAGGGGGACCAGAACTTCTGGTGCAGACTTTCAGAACTTCTGGTGCCCTAAATGAGCTACGACAAAGAGAATCGAGTTGGGATTTCAGATCCAAGTGATACCACACCCTCCTAGAGGTTGTTGATGAATATGTTGAACTCCTCAAGGCTTGGGACCACACCAAATCATAGATTGGGACCTCCCACCTAAGAAGTTGGGGGTGGAGAGGAAGAACAACGAGAACACAAGAACAAAGGGTAGTCGATGCTACCGCCACAGCAAGACAAGCTATTTTTACCGAGGTTCGGCAATCCCCACTAAGGAGTTCCTACTTCCTCATTGTTGAAGTGACCATGAAGGTCCGACCACTAAGGTCTCCTCCCTCAAGCAACCATGAAGGCTAGCTTGAGATTTCCACTAAGGATCAAAGAGTGATACAAACACTTCGGGGTGCCCTCACAAATGAATCAACACAGGCAACCACGAAGAACGCCTAGCCGGCTAGGGTTCCAAGAACCCAAGAGAAACAAACACAAATCAAGCTGGCAAAATGAGAAATCCAAGTGCTCAAGTCGAAGATCGATGCTCCCGCTCTTAAATCTCACGTCCCTAGCTCAAACAATCAAAGATTGAAGCTTGGAGGCAAAGGGGGAGAGAGAGTGGGTGAGTCATAGCTTGGAGAGAGTTGAGAGAGCAGAAATGAATGTGTAAAGCTCGGGCAACGGTTACAAATGAAGTGAGTGGCTTATATACTCGAGCTCGGACGAGCCACCGGAAGTTCTGGTGGAAGCCACCGGAACTTCCGGTCAAACGAGATTAGACCGTTGGGCTTGTCAGTCAACACTTCCGGTCCGTACCAGAACTTTCGGATGGAGCCCGGAATAGTTTTCTCGAACGCGGGCGCACGCGCAAACTGCACTAACCGGAACTTCCGGTGCCTAACCGGAACTTTCGGTGAGTACCAGGACTTCCGGACGGAGACCGGAACAAAATACTCGCACGCGGACGCGTGAGGGCGCCAGCGACCAGAACTTCCGGTGCAGCCCACCGGAACTTCCGGTCCAGCTCACCAGAACTTCTGGTCCAGCCCACCAGCAACTAAGCTTCGACAAGAGCACTTTTTATCCCCATTTTGCCAACTAGATTTGTATCCCTCTTGATAGTGCGGCGTTGCCTACGACTCAAATCAAAATAAACGGTGTTGAAGCCCTTGAGTCGAAGCGCCTTTTGTCCATCAAAATTTAGGGTGCTATAATTCACCAAATATTCTTTTTCAATTCCATCAATGGACTAACACCTGTAGATTACACTTGATAAAATATGTTAGTCCCTAATTTGATTGTCATTAATTATCCAAAACCCACCTCGGGGGCGAATGCACTTACAAACTCCCTCTATTTGGTAATTGATGACAACCAATTTAGGCTTACAATAGATAGAAAGAATTGAAGCTTTTGAATTCCAAAATTCAAGTTGAGCTCCCCCTTAATGTATGCATAGGATTTGAAATTTCAAATCTTGATTTAAGTCAAGATTGCATACATTAAGAATAAGCTCCCCCTAAATTTTGCAATCCGTGGGGTGCCTAAGTGTGTGTGGAACAATAAAGCGGTGATGCATATGACAAGTTATATCACAACAATAAATCAAAAGAACTTGAATGGTTATGAAAGAAAGAAAGGACTTAAACTCAACATAACCATTCTCAAATAAACAACCACCATAAGCATCAACACAAAAGGCTAAACAAGCTAGACATTAAGCATAAATGTTTTAGCCAACACTCAACCATCACACACACATAGTTCAAGTTTACCACATGGTTCACCACACAAGATAAAAGCCTAACATTTCTCCCCCTTTGGCATCAAATGCCAAAAAGGGTAGGCTCCGAGAGGCTCTAAGGGGAAAAGCCCGCCTCCATATGTGGGATCAATAGTAGCACGGAGCAAATTGTTGAGCACATAGGTGGGATCAATACCACCCATGCCACAAACCAGCGAGAAACAGTCCTAGAAGTGGTGAACAATATGATATACTCAAACCAACTCAAATATGTCCAGATTTCATGAAATCAGTACATAACTATGGACACATTGAAGCTGTGAAAAATAGGTTTTGAAAGTTTCACACAACTTTTCACAAGAATTTTATCCAATTCTAAATCATACAAGTATGCACAAGATGTCAAGCCACGTTACAAGAATCAACGATATTGAGCTCACGCCTCAAAGCACAAAATCTTGACTCATCTAGAGGCTTTGTGAAGATATCGGCTAGCTGAAATTCAGTTCTCACATGTTGCACGTCGATATCTCCTTTGGCTTGGTGGTCTCTCAAGAAGTGATGGCGAATGTCTATGTGCTTTGTTCTTGAGTGGTTTACAGGATTGTCAGCTAGCTTGATTGCTCCCTCATTGTCACACAAGAGAGGAATCTTACTTTGCTCACAACCAAAGTCTCTCAAGGTTTGCTTCATCCAAAGTAGTTGGGCACAGCAAGCACCTGCCGCCACATACTCGGCCTCAACGGTGGATAAGGCAATAGAGTTTTGCTTCTTAGAACTCCATGACACCAAAGACCTACCAAGAAATTGGCATGTCCCGGATGTACCCTTTCGCTCTACCCTGCAACCGGCATAATCCGAATCGGAATAGCCAAGTAGAGTGAAAGTGGAGCCCTTAGGAAACCACAAGCCAAGACTAGGAGTGAGCACAAGATACCGAAAAATTCTCTTAACAGCCATGAGATGGCATTCTTTCGGATTGGCTTGAAATCTTGCACACATGCACACACTAAGCATAATATCAGGCCTAGATGCACAAAGGTAAAGCAAGGATCCAATCATGGAGCGATATACTTTTTGATCTACGGCCTTGCCGTCTCCATCAAGGTCGAGATGTCTGGTTGTAGGCATTGGGGTCTTAATGGGCTTGGCCTTGTCCATGTCAAACCTCTTTAGCATGTCGGTGGTGTACTTGGTTTGACTTATGAACGTGCCATCCTTGAGTTGCTTGATTTGAAATCCAAGAAAGTATGTCAACTCCCCCATCATGGACATCTCAAACCTTTTTGTCATGATCCTACTAAATTGCTCACAAAAATCGGCATTAGTACTACCAAATATAATGTCATCGACATATATTTGGCAAATAAAGATATCATTATTGACTTTGTGAGTAAATAAAGTAGGATCGGCCTTCCCAATCTCAAACCCTTGTTTGAGTAGGAAGTCCTTGAGACAATCATACCAAGCTCTAGGGGCTTGCTTAAGCCCATAGAGTGCTTTGTCAAGCTTGTAGACGTGATCGGGATGATGTGGATCTTCAAAACCCGGTGGTTGCTCCACATACATGGTTTCGGAGAGGGGGCCGTTGAGGAATGCACTTTTCACGTCCATTTGAAACAACTTGAAATCATGGTGAGCAGCAAAGGCAAGTAATATGCGAATAGATTCAAGCCTAGCTACAGGTGCATAGGTCTCCCCAAAATCCAAACCTTCGATTTGAGTGAAACCTTTGGCTACCAACCATGCCTTGTTCCTTGTGACCACGCCATACTCATCTTCTTTGTTGCGGAAGACCCACTTGGTACCTATCACATTTTGCTTGGGCCTTTCCACCAAGGACCAGACTTTATTCCTAGTGAAGTTGTTCAACTCCTCTTGCATAGCCATCACCCAATCCGAGTCCTTCAAAGCATCCTCCACCCTTTCTAGCAATTTGGAAGAAACAAAAGAGTAATGCTCACAAAAAGCTACTAAACGAGAGCGTGTTGTTACCCCTCGTTGTATGTCTCCCAATATGCTATCAACGGGATGGTCCCGTTGAATGGATTGATGAGCTCTTGGGTGAGGGATGATTGTTCTTGTTTAGATTGGACCATCATCTTCATCCTCATTGTCTTGATTGATTGGAGGATCAAGATCTTGATTGTCTTGATCACCACCTTGGTTGTCTCCTTGAGCTTGTGGTGGATCTTGACTAGCTTGTTCTCTTGAGTCATGACCCCTTCTTGAGATGGAAGCATCACCATGGGCATTGGTTGACCCATGATGCATGTTTGGATCATGAGGAATTTGCACATGCACATCATCATCTTCATCTTCAACGGATTTCACTTCACCGGTAGCAAGCTTCTTGATCACTTGATGAGATGGTTCTTCTTTACCTAAAATTTCAGCATTGACTTGCTCCTTTTGAGAGCCGTCGCTTTTATCAAAAGTCACGTCTACCGCTATTTCAATTTGGCCGGTGGCCTCATTGAAAACACGATAGCCATGTTCGTTAGTAGCATAACCAAGTAAGAACCCTTCATCAACCTTTGGTGCCAACTTAGAACTTTTGGATTTCTTATTAAGTATGAAACACTTGCATCCAAAAACTCTAAAGTAATCCACCTTAGGCTTTTTACCGGTTAGAAGCTCGTAGGCGGTCTTGTTCCTTATCTTGTGGAGGTACAAGCGGTTGATGGCATGACATGCCGTGTTAACCGCTTCCGCCCAATAATCTTTCTCCGAAATCTTGTACTCATCCAACATTGCTCTTGCGGCTTCAATGAGCGTTCGGTTCTTCCTCTCCACAACACCATTTTGTTGTGGAGTGTATGGAACCGAAAACTCATGCTTGATGCCTTCTTCATCAAGGAATGCTTCAATGTTGGTGTTCCTAAACTCTGTCTCGTTGTCACTTCTCACTTTCTTGATCTTCACTTCAAACTCATTTTGAGCTCTCCTTGCAAATTTCTTGAAGATCCCTTGGGTTTCACTTTTATCTTTCAAAAAGAACACCCAAGTGAAGCGAGAAAAATCATCAACAATTACAAAACCATATTTGTTACCTCCAATGCTTATATAAGCATTGGGTCCGAATAGGTCCATGTGAAGTAACTCAAGCGGCCTTGTTGTAGTGATGATGTTCTTAGCGGGATGTTTGGCTCCAACTTGCTTACCCGCTTGACATGCGCTGCAAATTCTATCTTTCTCAAAAGAAACTTTTGTTAGTCCAAGGATGTGTTCGCCTCTTTGAAGGTTGGCCAAGTTTCTCATGCCAACATGCGCTAGTCGGCGATGCCATAACCAGCCCATGCTAGATTTTGCCACAAAACAAGTCTCAGACCCCACTCTACTAGATGAGAAATCAACTAGGTAGAGCTTGCCCTTTAATTGACCCGTAAAAGCAATAGAGGAATCCGATCTTCTAGGGACTTCCACACCCTTATCCGTAAAGAGACAATTGTAACCCTTCTCACAAAGTTGTGAGACGGACAACAAATTGTATCCCAACGAATCCACAAGTAATACATTGGAAATAGAATTATCATTTGAGATAGCAATTTTACCCAAACCGAGAATGTCCCCCTTACTATTGTCACCAAAGACAATCCTTTCACTTGTGATTTGATTTGGTTGAAAGGAGGTAAACATGTTCTTCTCTCTGGTCATATGATTGGTGCATCCACTATCAAGCACCCAACTTGGCCCGCCGGAGGAATATTCCTACAAAACAAGATTAAGCTTTTGGTTTAGGTCCCGAGATGGAACCTAGGGGGTTAGCTACATAAGACTTGGGCACCCAAACACTCCCCAAGATTTGTCTCTTCTTGAGGGCGCCCACATACTTCACAAAAATCTTGCCATCCTTGTCCCAACAACACATATAATCATAAATGTGATTGCGTGAAATAGGCACTTGTTGCTTGGACACCTCCACTTGCTTCTTCTTGTTGTTCTTGTTGTTGACAAGTGGAGTTGTAGATGTGACAACATTGTTCACCTTATTGATGAGGTCAACAAGCGGCACACTCTTGTTGAACTTCACACAAGCCACCCCATTATTCATTTTCCATCCATTGACTTTGCCATCATACCTATTGTAACCAATGCCATCCTTAATCATGGGGTGCCTTGATGCCTTGAACACATTTGCCGGTTGCTTATCCTTGCACTTGCAACCATTCTTGACAATTGTGTTCAACCTTTTGATCTCCTTATCCTTCTTGGCTAGCTCATCAAGGTTAGTAGCACAAGCATGTATATCAATATTAGAGCATCTTTCACAACCTTTACTAGTTGTAGCTTTGGCATCCTTGGAAACGGTAGAAGTGCTAGTCCAAAGTTTGTCATAGTTTAGTTCAAGCTCATGATATTTATTTGTCAAGCTTGTAAGGCTTTCTTGAGCCAAACTATGATCATTCTTTAGACTTGCCAAAGAGTCATTGAGTGAAGAATGTTCCTTAGCCAAGCGATCATTAGCATCCTTGGCTAAAGACGATTCTACATTCAACTTATCAACCTTCTCCTTCTCCTTGGAGAGACAAGCCTCAAGTCCTTGGGTTTTCTCCCTTTCCTCTAGGAGCAATTCCCCTTGCGACTCAATGCATGACTCAAGCTTATCTTTAGCATATATTAGCTTCAAGATTTTAGTTGCAGCAGCGTTACCATATCTTTTGATGAGATTATAAGCATAGTTTTCATCATCTTCATCATCACTATCACATTCACTAGTGGTATGTGTAGGAGGATCAAGTTGTACCTTATTTCCTAATGCCATAAGGCAATTAGGAGCATCATAGTCGTCGTCGGAGAGGTTGGTGAACAGTCTAGGTGATGAAGAAGTGTTGGTGAAGAGAGATGTTGATGAAGCATTATCGGCGAAGACCTTTGTTGAGGAAGAAGTTTCTTGTATAGCAATTGCGGCCACACTCTTCTTCTCATTGTCATTGTCATCATCACTATCACTATCCGATTGCCATTCTTGACCTAGATGTGCTTCACCTCTCTTCTTGTCCTTGTACTTCTTTGTCACACCCAAAATTTCCTATTTTGGATTGTGCATGAAAAACACTAAATAAAATAAATGATTTCAATGTTTAAATAAATTTATTAGATAAGTTAAGTTGCTGCTAATTTAAATATAGAAAATTGTGGTTTTAAACTTTTTTATATTAATTTAATAATGTGGTGTTTGTGTGATGCTTATCTTTGGTGTTGGTGAGTGCTATTATTTTCAAAATACCATAGGACGATGTTTACTTCTCATCGGAATTTTTTTTGGCATTTTCTGGATTTAAACTTCCAATTTTCGTGAGCTTAATCTTTTTCTTGATCTCTTCATCAATCTTTTCACGAGTTCAAACTCATTTAGTTGAGTTCCTTATCTTTCCAAGAGTCTCCAGGATTTTTCCCGTGATTTTTCTGAGCTCCGGGCTATTTTTCGCGGCCAAAAAGGTAATTTTAGATTTTCTGGAATTATTTTATTCGCGGAATTAAAATAATCCCGAAATTAAGAAAATCCGAAAAGTTTCCAAACTCTACAACTATATATATGACGGCGTAGCCCTCGACGCCTTGATTTTAGAAGTACAACCCTTATCGCGAGCCGCCGCTCGTAGCTCCCTCCACCTCTCGCCGAATTTCTGCATGTACAGCTTGTGTTCCGGCGAACTTCCGACGAGCTTTTCCGGCCAAACCGTCGCGTCCCGACGCTAGCCACCACCACCAAGAGGTAGCCTTCGTCTTTCTCAACACCGTGGTATATCTGTTTACACGAATCCATCGCCGTTTCATCGAGTTCCCATCTTATCTTGCTTCTCTCCGGTGAGGTTCCACCATGTCTGACCGGAGCTCCTCCAAGCCCAAGATAGAAGATGATACTATTTACAGTTTTGCCACTAATCTTGTTTTGAGCATAAAATCTTCGTTTTAACTCCGATTTGACCCGTTCAAGTTGCGTTAGGTTCGTATTTGCGAGCTCTACATGTTAGTATAGCTGTACATTAGGTTTGGAAAATTTAATTTTTGAGTTTATATTAAAGTAATTATTTATCTATAGGAAATCTTAGAAAATTCATAACTTTCACGTTTTAAATCCGAATTTCGTGATCTTTACGTCTGTGTGATCGTAGTAATGTGTAGAAGAGTTTTACAAACTTTTTATACTGTTTTGCTACTGTTGGTGTACTGTTTTAATTATGTCTCTTTGTTTGCTTCGTGTATGATTGCTCGGATGATTGTGTGTTGATGCTTGATGATCGAGTATAGATGGTGAGCAGTTTCTTGACGATCAGGAGTATTATTTTGAGCCAGACCAGCAGTATCATCATGAAAGCTTTGATCAAGGCAAGTATAACATGAGACCATCCTTGTTACCTATTCACAGAAAATATTATTCATATGCATGTGTCTTCCTTGACAACCATAGAGATTATAACTTAGCTGTTGATATCTTGTTTCCTTGTCACCTATGGGTTGTGCATTTGGGTAGCTACTGCTAGCGCTTAATTATGAACAATGATATTGTAATTTGACTAATGAGTTAAGCAATCAACTATTAAGATGATCTTATTACTGTTGACAAAGGGGACTAGAGCATTGTGTTGTATTGATTGTTGTTGCTCTAGTTACTCTCCATAAGGACTTATCTGTAAGTGATAACCGGGATATACAGTACAGCTGTGAGGGCTATATGGCTCTGGCTTTAGTTGCTTAAAGGACCTTTTCTAGCTTGTTAGAGGTTACCTTAAATGGCATAAGAATGGCTTGCCATGTTGGGTGTAGGGCGAGCCCCTATCCTTAGTGTGTATAGGCTGCGGTTGTTGTGCCACTAGAAAGGGGGGTTCTACATCTGCCTGCCGAGTGAAATCTAATGGCCCTAACTTGTTAGACGAACTTCTAAGTGGCTTTATATGATTTCCGGTGTTTTGGGGAGTCGCGAACCCATGCATTTGGAAGTTATGACTCACAGTGAAAGTGTACACCTCTGCGTAGAGTTAAAAACTGGTATACTAGCCGTGCTCACGGATACGAGCGGCCTTGGAACATTTACAGATAGATGATCACCATTGTTATATCATGCTTATTTACTGTTGATTATTATTATGCTCATGTTAATGCTATTCATTATCCTTATTACAATTGATCATTGGTTCATTAATGGGAATTGGAATACCTTGATGCTACTCAATTGCTAATTATATGATGATTAAAAGCTAAACGCAGTCAAACCATGTCTAGCCTTTTTGAGCCTCATGAACCCTGTGTTATAATTGTTGAGTTCGACATGGACTCACTCTTGCTATTTCCCCAACACCCTAGTGTGTAGTAAGGTGTTGCTCAGAAGAGGGATAAAGATGTAGTGGAGTTTTCAGAAGTCTTTTCAGAAGTGTTTGGCATACAGAACCACCAGTCAGCCATCCCTGAGAAGAATGGAGCCTGAAGTTTAGTCACCGTTCCATGATACTCTGATATAAGTGTTAATATAGCTATGTATACATTATATAATAACATTGATTCTGATACTTTTTCATTCTGACATATGTGTGGACTTCCTGGGCACACATATGATTAGCCTGATTTTGTTCTTTAGAAAACTGGGTGTGACAGAGTGGTATCAGAGCGGTGTTGACTGTAGGACGTATGCCAAGTAGCATCGAACGTATTCTAAAACTCATTTTACTATAAAACTAATTTGTCATACCTTGACTCATTGATTTTGACTATTTCCTCTTTCTTGTCTTATTGTATATCCTCCTTGATATGGCTTCCTTTGAGCTATTTCTACTTATTTCCTTGATTTTTGATTTGTGTTATTTTACTAAATATTTTCTGATCCCACCTGGTTCAAAGATTCGATGGCCTTTTATCACCCATAATCTTCCCTTAGGATGACCACCATTGTTGAAGAAGCACGTGTAGTACCGATGATGTGGTGTGTGCTTGTTTTGCTTGACGTGTTGCTTGTGTGTTGCCTTGTTCTCGTGTTTCAAAGGTGGCTCGGAAGGTATAAGTCTTGAGGAGTAGCTCGATCCATGTTAAGTGGGGTAGGTTTTACGTAATACTCCGCATGCTGATTTCTATAGCATTCTGCAATGTTTCTGTTATATCTCAAGATATGGACATGAGAAATTTATGAAATTTTACTGGGAATAACTAGACTTCTGTATCTTTCCAAACCCACTGGAATTACCTTTTTATCTATTTTAAGCTAAGAGATATACCTGTTGTAAGTTGAGGTTACTGCACAGTTTGGAATTCTGGAACAGTTTTGGCTAAGCTCTGTTTTGATTAATTTTGTGATAGAATCTGGAAAAGTGTTGTGAATAAAAGTTGTAGATAATTTCATAAGCTTTCCAACCATGTAAAGATCACTTCATTTGGATCTTTGTAGTTCGAGTTATGCCAAATTTACTGAAGTGCTAAAATTGGAATTCGCCCAGAAATTTTCTGCATTACTTCCTTATCTTGTATAAGTGAATATATCATTGGATATCTTTGAATCTCATTGATTTGCCTTGGAATCTTACATTAGAGATGATTATGGTTATCTAGCATAAAAGGAGATGCAAGTTACTTTGGTGTCCCCTAGTTTCTTTTTCTTAAGGGGGTAGCAAAGTTGTGAGTGTTGCAAGATGAAGGTTTCGTATGTCCTAGTGCTTCACTTGGAAGAAGTGGTTATCTCTATGATTGGAAGTCTACTCATGTGCTAGTGTTGTTTGCTTGGGATCAGTGCTTTGTTGGATCATCTACAAGAAGCTCGGGTATTCATTAGGACTAGTCTTCACTTCAAGCTATCATCAGTTGGGAGTTCAACATTCAATTCAACATACTCTATACAAGTTAGCATGGACGACATAGGAAGGAGATGTTGGAAGTCTATAGTTAGTTTCATGAAAACTTAGATGACATCACCCCCATATCAAGTATGTTTAGTAAGTTTTAAGTGAAGGACTTATCATTAGCAGTAAGCCTTAAAGAAAGTGTTGTCTTCAATGACATCGCCAGGTGGACCGAAATCTTTGTTAAGAGGGGTAGTGTCCGCTACCATCATTAATCTCAAGCGACGAGGTACGAAGAATTAAAGATCAAACTTTATCTTTCTTGTCATCTTTTGGCTATCCTTGATCCATGTCTTGTATCTCATCAACACAAATCAAAGAAGCATGAAGACTTGAAGATTAGCGTTATCTATCTCTCTAGTCTCTCTGAATCTCGTTCTCACCTTATCCTGTCTTTTCAGAACAGTCTATCTTCCTTAGCTTATATCTCTATTTTTGGATGCCCAAAAATCATGGATAAATTCTGGATAATAGTAGACTTCAATATATTTCTCTGACCACAAGAACCACCCTGATAGCTATTATGGTTTGGGAGTTATAAAAATCACAAGGCGACGCATCTGTGCTGTCAGCAACCTGGAATAGTTTCTGTTGTGCACAGTTTTCGACTACCTTAACTGCAGAATCTGGAGAAGTGTTCTATAAGAAAGTTGTAGTAATTTTGATAAGCTTTCCAACGGTATAAGCTACAACATCATAGGATTCACATAACTCGAGTTATAACTGTATTTCTGCACTGCTATTTTTCTGCTCGCGAGGAAGTGCAGGTTACTTGTTCTTGCAAATGCTCATGAAGCTCTTTGGGATGCCAGAAGGACATAATGGTAGTCATCACTCAGAAACAAATGCAAGCTATCCTTTGGTGTTCTCTAGTTGATCTCTTCTTAAGGGGGTTTGCCGAACTAAAAGACGATACAAGATGGAGGTTTATATGTTCAATTTCGTCACTTGGAAGCATCACCTATTTACATGGTTGCAAAATCACTATCGAGCGTAGGTATCCTTTCTCAGAGTGGTAATCTGTTGGAACCATTTATAAGGATCGTAAGGGTCTAAAGGACACCTTTACAAAGTGGGTTTTGAGCTTGTGGCATCATCATTGGATAAGAGTTGATCAGAGAAGCGTGAAGATTTGCAAAATCAACTTTATCTTTCTCCCTAGTATCTCCGAATCTCGGGACGAGATTCTTGTTAAGTGGGGTAGAATTGTCACACCCAAAATTTCCTATTTTGGATTGTGCATGAAAAACACTAAATAAAATAAATGATTTCAATGTTTAAATAAATTTATTAGATAAGTTAAGTTGCTGCTAATTTAAATATAGAAAATTGTGGTTTTAAACTTTTTTATATTAATTTAATAATGTGGTGTTTGTGTGATGCTTATCTTTGGTGTTGGTGAGTGCTATTATTTTCAAAATACCATAGGACGACGTTTACTCCTCATCGGAATTTTTTTTGGCATTTTCTGGATTTAAAATTCCAATTTTCGTGAGCTTAATCTTTTCCTTGATCTCTTCATCAATCTTTTCACGAGTTCAAACTCATTTAGTTGAGTTCCTTATCTTTCCAAGAGTCTCCAGGATTTTTCCCGTGATTTTTCTAAGCTCCGGGCTATTTTTCGCGGCAAAAAAGGTAATTTTAGATTTTCTGAAATTATTTTATTCGCGGAATTAAAATAATCCCGAAATTAAGAAAATCCGAAAAGTTTCCAAACTCTACGACTATATATATGACGGCGTAGCCCTCGACGCCCTGATTTCAGAAGTACAACCCTTATCGCGAGCCGCCGCTCGTAGCTCCCTGCACCTCTCGCCGAAGTTCTGCATGTACAGCTTGTGTTCCGGCGAACTTCCGACGAGCTTTTCTGGCCAAACCGTCGCGTCCCGACGCTAGCCACCACCACCAAGAGGTAGCCCTCGTCGTTCTCAACACCGTGGTATATCTGTTTACGCGAATCCATCGCCGTTTCATCGAGTTCCCATCTCATCTTCCTTCTCTCCGGCGAGGTTCCACCATGGCTGACCGGAGCTCCTTTAAGCCCAAGGTAGAAGATGATACTATTTACAGTTTTGCCACTAATCTTAATTTGAGCATAAAATCTTCGTTTTAACTCCGATTTGACCCGTTCAAGTTGCGTTAGGTTCGTATTTGTGAGCTCTACATGTTAGTATAGCTGTACAGTAGGTTTGGAAAATTTAATTTTCGAGTTTATATTAAAGTAATTATTTATCTATAGAAAATCTTAGAAAATTCATAACTTTCACGTTTTAAATCTAAATTTCGTGATCTTTACGTCTGTGTGATCGTAGTAACGTGTAGAAGAGTTTTACAAACTTTTTATACTGTTTTGCTACTGTTGGTGTACTATTTTAATTATGTTTCTTTATTTGCTTCGTGTATGATTGCTCGGATGATTGTGTGTTAATGCTTGATGATCGAGTATAGATGGTGAGCAGTTTCTTGACGATCAGGAGTATTATTTTGAGCCAGACCAGCAGTATCATCATGAAAGCTTTGATCAAGGCAAGTATAACATGGGACCATCCTTGTTACCTATTCACAGAAAATATTATTCATATGCATGTGTCTTCCTTGACAACCATAGAGATTATAACTTAGCTGTTGATATCTTGTTTCCTTATCACCTATGGGTTGTGCATTTAGGTAGCTACTGCTAGCGCTTAATTATGAACAATGATATTGTAATTTGACTAATGAGTTAAGCAATCAACTATTAAGATGATCTTATTACTGTTGACAAAGGGGACTAGAGCATTGTGTTGTATTGATTGTTGTTGCTCTAGTTACTCTCCATAAGGACTTATCTGTAAGTGATAACCGGGATATACAGTACAGCTGTGAGGGCTATATGGCTCTGGCTTTAGTTGCTTAAAGGACCTTTTCTAGCTTGTTAGAGGTTACCTTAAATGGCATAAGAATGGCTTGCCATGTTGGGTGTAGGGCGAGCCCCTACCCTTAGTGTGTATAGGCTGCGGTTGTTGTGCCACTAGGAAGGGGGGTTCTACATCTGCCTGCCGAGTGAAATCTAATGGCCCTAACTTGTTAGACGAACTTCTAAGTGGCTTTATATGATTTCCGGTGTTTTGGGGAGTCGCGAACCCATGCATTTGGAAGTTGTGACTCACAGTGAAAGTGTACACCTCTGCGTAGAGTTAAAAACTGGTATACTAGCCGTGCTCACAGATACGAGCGGCCTTGGAACATTTACAGATAGATGATCACCATTGTTATATCATGCTTATTTACTGTTGATTATTATTATGCTCATGTTAATGCTATTCATTATCCTTATTACAATTGATCATTGGTTTATTAATGGGAATTGGAATACCTTGATGCTACTCAATTGCTAATTATATGATGATTAAAAGCTAAACGCAGTCAAACCGTGTCTAGCCTTTTTGAGCCTCATGAACCCTGTGTTATAATTGTTGAGTTCGACATGGACTCACTCTTGCTATTTCCCCAACACCCTAGTGTGTAGTAAGGTGTTGCTCAGAAGAGGGATAAAGATGTAGTGGAGTTTCCAGAAGTCTTTCAGAAGTGTTTGGCATACGGAACCACCAGTCAGCCGTCCCTGAGAAGAATGAGCCTGGAGTTTAGTCACCGTTCCGCGATACTCTGATGTAAGTGTTAATATAGCTATGTATACATTATATAATAACATTGATTCTGATACTTTTTCATTCTGACATATGTGTGGACTTCCTGGGCACACATATGATTAGCCTGGTTTTGTTCTTTAGAAAACCGGGTGTGACATTCTTGTCATCTTGCTTATTATATCTTGACTTCTTCACCTTGTTAGGACAATCAGCCGCAAGATGGCCGGTGTCACCACACTCATAGCAAAACCTCTTCTTGTATGGCTTGTTCCCTCCATATCTCATCATCGTTTCTTTCTTCATTCTCAAATACTTCTTGTAATTTGCCACTAGCAAAGCTTGCTTTTCGTCAAGGTCATCATCATCATTGTTATGCCTATGCTCACAACACCCTTTATTGCAATGACTTGACTCACTTCCATGTGATGCCGTGAGGGCAATGCTCTTCTTTAGCACACTTGCTTCCTTGGCTTCATCATCAAGTACCTCATGATGCATCAACTTGGCGAGCATCTCTTGTGGTGTCATTGTGGTATAGTTGTCTCTCTCCATTATGACCAAAGCAAGCATGTTGTTCTTTTGTCTATACACTCTACATATCTTCCTTGCGACGGAGTTGTCATCACATCTTGTTTCCCCAAGTGCTCTAATTTTGTTGATTAAGGTCATGAACCTATCAAACATTGCTTGGGTAGTTTCTCCTTCAATCATGGTAAAGTTCTCAATCTTTCCTTGCAAGAGCTCAATGTTTCCAATTCTTACACTCTTGTCTCCTTCAAATGATACCTTCAAAGTATCCCAAATTTGCTTTGCATTGACCATTCCATTAACCTTGTTGTTGTCTTCCGAAGTGAGGCATTGCAAAATCAAGGTAGCCGCCGTTGCATTGAGGTGAACGTCTCTTTCATCTTTGGGTGACCAATCATTAGGATCTTGAGGTGGGTTGACACCAATATCCACTACTTCCCAACATCTTGCGGCTATAAGATGCAATTTCATCCTATGAGCCCAATCGGTGTACCTTGTACCATCAAATGGAGGTGGCTTTCCGGGATTGATCATGGGCAAGTTAGGATTGTTGTTCTTGCTTGATCCACCATAATCAAAACTGGCTCTATTGTAACTCTTTGGTGTCTTGCTTGCATCATCACCACCACTTGATGATTCTTGACTTTTCTTGTCTAGAAGTTGTTGCATCTTGTCTAGTTGCTCTTGCATCTTGGTCATTTGCTCTTGTTGTTGCAGCTACAGGGATGCGGTGATTTGAGCTACGATTTGATCAACAATTTGCTTTTGTGCTTCGGGATCCATCTTGGCCAATGTTACTCCTCACGCGGTGAAGCATTTATCTGAGGGACCAAGGCTCTAATACCAATTGAAAGGACCAAATTGGCCTAGAGGGGGTGAATAGGCCTTTTTGCAAAACCTAAAATTCACAAACTCGAATTTGCGGAAGTTAAATACCAGACCGGAAGTTCTGATGGTCTAGATCGGAAGTTCCGGTCAAGGGGACCAGAACTTCCGGTGCAGACTTTTAGAACTTCTGGTGCCCTAAATGAGCTACGAAATCAAAGAGAATCGAGTTGGGATTTCAGATCCAAGTGATACCACACCCTCCTAGAGGTTGTTGATGAATATGTTGAACTCCTCAAGGCTTGGGACCACACCAAATCATAGATCAGGACCTCCCACCTAAGAAGTTGGGGGTGGAGAGGAAGAACAACAAGAACACAAGAACAAAGGGTAGTCGATGCTACCGCCACAGTAAGACAAGCTATTTTTACCGAGGTTCGGCAATCCCCACTAAGGAGTTCCTACTTCCTCGTTGTTGAGGTGACCACGAAGGTCCGACCACTAAGGTCTCCTCCCTCAAGCTACCACGAAGGCTAGCTTGAGATTTCCACTAAGGATCAAAGAGTGATACAAACACTTCGGGGTGCCCTCACAAATGAATCAACATGGGCAACCACGAAGAACGCCTAGCCAGCTAGGGTTCCAAGAACCCAAGAGAAACAAACACAAATTAAGCCGGCAAAACGAGGAATCCAAGTGCTCAAGTCAAAGATCGATGCTCCCGCTCTCAAATCTCACGTCCCTAGCTCAAACAATCGAAGATTGAAGCTTGGAGGCAAAGGGGGAGAGAGAGTGGGTGAGTCACAGCTTGGAGAGAGTTGAGAGAGCAGAAATGAATGTGTAAAGCTCGGGCAACGGTTACAAATGAAGTGAGTGGCTTATATACTCGAGCTCGGACGAGCCATCGGAAGTTCTGGTGGAAGCCACCGGAACTTCCGGTCAAACGAGATTAGACCGTTGGGCTTGTCAGTCAACACTTCCGGTCCGTACCGAAACTTTCGGCTGAAGCCCGGAACAGTTTTCTCGAACACAGGCGCACGCACAAATTGCACTAACCGGAACTTTCGGTGCCTGACCGGAACTTCCGGTGAGTACCGGAACTTCAGGACGGAGACCGGAACAAAATACTCGCACGCGGACGCGCGCGGGCGCCAGCGACCGGAACTTCCGGTGCAGCCCACCGGAACTTCCGGTGCAGCCCACCGGAACTTCCGGTCCAGCTCACCAAAACTTCTGGTCCAGCCCACTAGCCTACTAAGCTTCGACAAGAGCACTTTTTATCCCCATTTTGCCAACTAGATTTGTATTGTCACACCCATTTATCGACCAAATGGAATGCATACCCTTATGTGCGCCCAGAGATCAATCACACATAAGTTCACAAATTATAACAGAAGTATCATTGCAAATGTTATTACATCACGATATTTAAACACTTAGTCTTAACACAAATGTAGCGGAAGTATAAATAAAAATCTCTCGTGGTAGCTCCAGTCACAGGTACATTGACTGGTTGACAGCAAGACTAGTAATCTTCAGGGAAGTAGGCGTAGTAGTCACTATTACCTCCATCTGTTACCCATCCGGGATTTTTATCCAAGTAAGAAAAATAAACAAGCGTAAGTACATCTCGTACTCAACAAGTGTAACATGGGGTTCATGAGGCTCAAAAAGGCATAATCTTTGGTTTATCAGCATGTAGCTTTTAGTTAACATGATTTTAGCATATCAATAGCATCAAAAGGTCTCAATGTAAACAATAAACATATGATCCATGTGAAATGATTAATGGACAGCAAAAACATAACCATAAACAATTATTCAACTATTCGATAAGGGTCCAAGGCCACTCGTGACCGTGAGCACGGCTGTTATAACAGTTTTACACTCTGCAGAGGTTGTACACTTTCACTGTGAGTCGTGTTACCCAAATGCCCGGGTTAATTACTCCCAAAACACTACCAAGGTGAGTAGGCAGGGTAAACACTATGAAGTCTTTCGAAGGTTCGTCTAACAAGTTAGGGCCATTAGATTCACTCGGCAAACAGATGTAGAGCCCCCCTTCCAAATGGCACAATAACCCGCAGCCTATACACATAAGGACAGAGGCCGCACTATACCCGATTCGTCAAGCCATTCTTACGCCAAAAAGGTTACCTCTAACAAGCTAGAAAAGGTCCTTCTATATGACTAAAGCCAGAGCCATATAGCCCCCACAGTTGTACTGTAAATCCCGGATTGTCGCTTATAGATGAGTCCTTATGGAGAGCAATTAGAGCATCAAAAGTAACCCACATGCTCTAATCCCCTTTAAACATTAATCAAAATCATCTTTTAATGTTTGTTGCATATTCCTCTAATCAATTTACATGATCATAGTCCATGTTTAAGCACTAGCCATACTACTCAATGCATCACAATAGGTACCAAGGTATAGGATCAATCACTAAGTCATCCTTAACAAGGAATAAATGCATAATGATATTAATTGCATAAGGTGAATAGGATAACAAGGATAATCCCATGCTATACTTGCCTTGCTCAAACTGGTCCTGAAGATCTTGCTCGTAGTAAGGCTCTTGATCTCCAACGAATTGCTCACCGTCTATACTCGATCAACCAATATCAACAACACACATCCAGAGGCAATCATGCATAGACAAACAAGGCTATAATTAGAACAATACACCAACAGTAAGAAAATAAGATAAAAAGTCTTTAAAACGAATGTACAACTCGCTAGGATCACACAGACGCGAAGATCACGAAAAACGGAGCTAAAACGACAAAGTTATGAATTTCCAAAGATTTCCTATAGAAAAATAAATACTTTAATTAAAACTCAAAAATAAATTAATCCAAACCTACTGTACAGTTGTATAATTACATAGAGCTCGCAAATATGAATCTAACGCAATTTGAATGGACCAAATCGGAGTTAAAACGAAGATTCTACAACTAAAACAAATTGAATGGCAAAACTGTAAATATCAGAAAGCGTATTTTTCTTTTTACGAAACGAATTACGTTTTCATTTAATAAAAACGTATTTTCCAGATTACGCTTTGGACCGCGGGTTATAAACTTAAAAACCTCAGGGTTTCTTTTACAGAATTTCCAGCGAACCGGTATCTTCTAATTTCGACCGTCGGATTCGAAATCGAAGGCTGAGATCGCATCGGGGAGGGAGAGAAGGAGAGCACCGGCGCACTCGGGCCAACTTTCGGCCGCCGGCAAGCCCCCACGGCGGCGCCATCACCGGAAGACGTCGAAACACTGCTCCGGCCACCAAACGGAGAAGGGAAAACACCGGGAGGTCGAGAAGCTCACGGCGAACTCACCCCGCGTGATGATAGGGCCGGGGAATGATCGGAGGACGGTGGCTAGCTCGGGTTGGCGGCGATGAAGGCGGTGGAGCTTGTGGTGGCGGTGCTAGGCGGCTACGGCAGCCCCAAAAGGTTGGATTGAGGGCGGAAGGATGCGGGGGCTCCGTTTTATAGCCCGGAGGCGTCACTAATTAAGGAAGGGAGGGAGATTCGAAGGGGATTCGGATCACCGAAGAGGAAGGCGGTGTTCGTCGTTGGAAGGAGCCGGAGGAAGAAGAAAGGAAGGTAGAAGGAGACGCTGACAGGCGGGACCCACATGTCGGCGACTCAGAAGAAAAACGGGGCGGCGGCTGGCTTAGCGGGCCGCGCTGCTGACTTGGGCTCGGCCCAGGAGGAGGAGGCCGGCTGGGAGGGAGGGAAGAGCGGGCCGCGCGCGCTGGGCCGTGAAGAAAAACGGCCCGAGAGCAGAGAGAGAATAAGAAACCCTTTTCCAATTTTTCAAATTCATTTTTCAAATGATTTTCAAATCAAATTTGAATTTAATTTAAACCACTCAATACAAAACTTCAAATGCAGCAGCATGAATGCTCAATCATGTTTCTACCCTTATATTTGATTTTAAATTTATTATTCTTATTCTAAATTTGCATGCTTCACAAAAATAAATATAAAAATCACATTTTTCCTATTTTTCTTCTCTTCAAATTTTAGGATGTTACATGTATCCCTCTTGATAGTGCGGCGTTGCCTATGACTCAAATCAAAATAAAGGTGTTGAAGCCCTTGAGTCGAAGCGCCTTTTGTCCATCAAAATTTAGGGTGCTATAATTCACCAAATATTCTTTTTCAATTCCATCAATGGGCTAACACCTGTAGATTACACTTGATAAAATATGTTAGTCCCTAATTTGATTGTCATTAATTATCCAAAACCCACATCGGGGGCGAATGCACTTACATAAGCAGATAGTCGTCCAACGAGGATGGATTGCCAGCCCACCAGTCCTCTGAGGAGGACGTCTCCTCTGATGACTTGAGGTCTTCTGATTATAGTCCTTCGTGGAGCTCCAAGATGGAGGACCCAGAGGAGGAGGACAAGGACGAGGATGACGCCGACGCTGACGCTGAAGATGATGAAGATGACTCTGACGACTCCGACTCCGATGACTCTGACTTTGACTCTGACTTTGCCTCGCCTCCTCCCAAGCGAGCGAGGCAAGCATGATCCTCTCTGTGAGAGGATCATATGTTTAGATTAAAGTAGTTTATGGTTAGTATAAGTAGTTTTAACAGTTTAGGTTAGTTATTATGCTTCCGGACGACTACAATCATATACTTGTCCAAATTGTATCTATATGTTACATATATATAATGAATCAATAAAAAAAATTCTATTCGTGCATATTTGATCTCTTCAATGCCACCTTTTTTTATGAAATGCAAAGCAAGTTCTTTTCAATACTACTTTCAAAATATCAATGCATAGATTTGATCTTTCAATGAATGTTTTTTGTTTTTATGTATATTTGTGAATGAAAAGGGAAAAACTATCATGTACGGTTGTGATTGTTTCCAGGAGAATCTAAAAGCAGTTTAACCGCTGACAATCGCCGTATTATAGCATTGGATTAGCATGGCAATGGTCGGCTTAATACGGACACTGTTTAATTTATCTCGTGCCATCCATTCTCACAGCCGATCAATCTCGACCGTCTGTTTGGCAACAAACCTAGAAGCACCCAGCCCATTCCCAACTCCCCTTGGATCCTGTCAATGCCTTGGCGGTGGTTCAACCAACTAAAAAACCCCAATACGAAACCATTAGTTCTCCCGACCCGTTGTTGCTTCATCTTGATTCTCCTCACCCGTTGCTTCATCTTCATTTTGATCCGTCATCTATACTTGCCCTGCCTCGAGCACTGTCACACCCCAAAATTTCTGATTTTGGGTTGTGCATAGAAAACACTAATTAAAATAAATGTTTTAATATTCAGATAAAATTTCCTAAGTTTAGTTTATGATAGCATCAATTAGTTATAAAAAAATAATATCTTTCTTCTCCAGCACGTCTTTATCTTTTTCCGCAATCAATATTCCTTGTTTCTCAGCTCAAGTTTTCATTGGGAGTTTCCTAAAATATTTTCTTTGTAACCCAAATCACTCCTTTCAGTTTCTCGTCCATCAATCAATCTCTACAAACTTCTCGAGAATTTTTCCGACTTTTTCTGTAGCTTGTTTCCACTTGTCTGTGAGCATAATCTAATTTTTAGATGCTCCAAAATATCTTTTCATGAGCTCCAAATACTTTATTTGGGTTCCTCATATTCCATAATGTCTCTGGAAAATTTCCCCGAATTTTCGGAGCTTTCGGAGTATTTTTCGCGGCTTAAATAATAATTCTGGACTTTTCTAGAATTATTTTATCCACGAAATTAATTAATTCCGAAAATAATAAATATCTCATTTTCCACCAAAGCCTGTGTGCAATAATCCTAAATGCCCATTCATTTATTTACTAATGGGCTTTAATAATTAATTAGGCCTATTAGTAAAGATGGAGGGTGCAACGTCAATTAGTACCATATCGCTAGTTGACATGGAGGTGGAGAGTTTTCCTCCCTATATATACGTACCTACCCCATGGGCAAAGCACACCAAAACTACCGTGGAGGAGCCCCTAGTTTGGGAAATCTCTCGTGTAGTAAATTAGAATTTTCTCCCTTCTTATCGCGTCGCCGCCGCCGCAGACTGCCCGAGCGTCGCCGCGTTGCCCCTATGTGAGAGCGTTACTGCTCCGGCGGTACGTGCTTAGCGTTTGCCGTCGCCGATCGGCTGTTCACCTGTTCATCGCGGCAACGACCAGCGTCCATCAGGTGGCCGGCCGCCGGCGTCACCCAGGCCCACTCAGTCTCTCTGTTCGAGCGTTCTGGGAGAATACAAGACTTGGCGTGTTGGCCACTTAGGACTCCTCTGAAATTGTCATTTGGGATTTACTGTGCAGCTAGGGCAGTGAATAATCATTTTCTCTAGTCCTCAACCTGTACCTCGTCGTTGCTCAAGGCGCCTAGCAGCCGCGACATGCTGTGCGTGATGTGCCACCGAAATCGTACATCTACTCAGCGATGGTTATGGTTGCCTGCTTGAAGACTTGATGCTGGTGCCACCGGCACAAACTCTTGCGTCCGACCCGTTCCAGAGTTCATCATCGTCCTAGTCCGTTTCGACTTTACCGCTGCTGTTCTTTGGTAAGAAATCACGCACGATGGTTCTCTCTATCTTATTTGTTCGCTTGTCCGGTTGCTGATCCTCTTGCTTTTGATCACGTACGCTAACCATGGAGCCGGTGTGCCATGCAAGATCTATGTCCACATACGTGATTTACATCCCAATATTTGTCAACGCCGATTTGCTGACATCCATGTTTGCCGCAGCAGACGCGTAACGCCAGCACAAACCTCATCTGCAGTGCTTATACCTTGGTCGCCTGACTCGCAAGGTCCGTAGTCTTGAGAATCTAGCACCAGTCCGATGCAATCTGGGCTCGCCTCTGTGCTTCACCTTGGCCAAAGCGGTGCTCTGGTGCAGCATGCAGGACCATGCAGCTGCTGCTTGATCATGATGGATAGAAGATCGTGTAGGTGAGCTGCAACTCCAATTAATTTCCTCATAATTTTTATTGGTACCACATATTATAGACGTCATACTTGCATCTGAGATTACCTATACATACATTATTCATCCTGTCTCATCAAGCTCCCATCATCTAATTTCATCTTACGTACGTGGTTAATTCCATGTAAACTCATGTCATGTATCTTTCCGGTGCGGTTCACTGCTCCTCTGTTCATATTTCCATCAATCTTATTTCTTGATAAATCTTCTAAAGTTAACATGTTCACGCCGTAGCTACGATTCAGCTTGTTCTTTCTGCACTAGATTTGTAGAGATGTAATCTACATGTTTATAATTAAATTGATTAATGTAAATGCAACTAGGTTTATAATTAAAATAAATATAGGTTTTCTACTGCTTTGTTTTATGTACAAATATTAATATGATTATTAATTGCTAATATAAATATGATTTTCAATTATTAATTTTCTTAGCTCAAACACGCATCATATATAGCTTGTTCTCGCGTACTTATTTATTTTGCAAAGTTGAAGTTTAACTTGCTTAATAAATTGCGTGATAATATTTATATGATAAAATATGGTTAGCTTCAACTTGATTTTATGTATAAATGTGATGTTATTAAGTAAAATATTAAATTTGATTAATGCTTTATGCAATTGGCTTTCTAAATAAAAGCAACATAGGACACTATCGATCTTTTTATAATTACTACTTGTCAACTTAAATACGTATTTATTAATTGTAATTGCCTAGTTTAAACATGATTTATAAAGTTGGGTTAAGTGCAATTTGATTAGTATTTATTCAATGTCCCTTGTAATTAAAAGTAATTTAGGTTTATCTCCGATCTTTTATAAATAATAAAATGTTAGCTTGGTAAATAACAACTTAAATATTTCTTTGTTAATTATAATTTATTTAGTTACACATAAAATGAGTTGATTAATGTTTATCTAATGACTATTAATTTATTAAAAACAACTTAGGTTTATAACTCCGGTATCTTATAAATAGATGTTAATATGATTAATATCAACTTAAACGACTTTTCAATTATGACTTCTTAGCTTAAACATGAAACGTAAATGCTTACATTTAGCTTGTCACATGTTCTATGTTTTCTAAGATACAAATAGTTAATTAACTTAAATACAATGAAAAGTTTATATTTATAAGTAGAATTTAACTTCGACTTTATAATTTGATTAACTCAACTTTAGGATATTTCTCTGAAAATGTTAATCACCTTATCTTGATAACTAAAATGAATCAAGCATATAGTTTTCTCTTTTGTTATGTTGCAAGCCTCGATAGTCATGCACTTTTTAACGATAGCTCTATTCTCCGTCGTTCTTGCGTTCTCGTAACCATAGCAACAAGCCGTGACGTTTAGTGCGCTTTCTTTTTAAAGTGTTTTCTTTGTATGATGTTTGTTCTTAGGTGTGTTTGTTGTCTGTTTACTGTGCTTGGTTGCTGCGAGTAGAGGAAGTGTGATCCGTTAGCGCTGAAGACCAGGAGCTGAGGACAGACAGTCGAAGCAGAAGCTAGAGTTCAGAAGATAGCAGCTGAAGATTCTGAGCAGCTTAACTTTGAGAAAAAGGCAAGTATAACATGGGACCATTCTTGTTGTCCTATTTACTGAAATTATCATACATATGCATGTGTCCTCCTTGACAACCATAGAGATTATAACTTAGCTATTGATATCTTGTTTCCTTGTCACCTATGGGACTTTGCATTGGGTAGCTTTTGCTAGCGCTGAACATAAACTATGATCTTGTAATATGATTAATGTAATATGCAACAACACTAAAAGATGATATTTTGATTTCTGTTTAAAGAGGGCTAGAGCATGGGGCTATTTTTGGTGCTCTAGTTTCTCTCCATAAGGACTCATCTGTAAGCGAACATCCGGGACTTACAGTACAACTGTGAGGGCTATATGGCTCTGGCTTTAGTCAAGTATGAGGACCTTTTCTAGCTTGTTAGTGGTAACCTTCATGGCGTAAGAACGGCTTGACGAATCGGGTATAGTGCGGCCTCTGTCCTTATGTGTATAGGCTGCGCGTCATTGTGCCATTTGGAAGGGGGGCTCTACATCTGTTTGCCGAGTGAATCTAATGGCCCTAACTTGTTAGACGAACCTTTGAAAGACTTCATAGTGAACCCTGCCGACCTTCCTTGGAAGTGGGTCAAGAGGCTGATCACCTCGGGCGAAAGGGTAAATCACGACTCACAGTGAAAGTGTACAACCTCTGCAGAGTGTAAAACTGGTATATCAGCCGTGCTCACGGTCACGAGTGGCCTTGGACCCTTACGGAATAGATGATCACTAATGACTATAAATGTGTTTTTGCTATTCATTATTCATCTTTACATTGATCATATGTTTATTGTGGGATAAATGAAAACCTGATTCTACTCATATGATAAAACTATGATAATTAAAAGCTAAATGCAGTAAACCAGTGTCTATCCTTTTTGAGCCTCATGAACCCCATGTTATATTTGTTGAGTTCGACATGGACTCACTCTTGCTATTTCCACCACACTCCAGTATGTAGTAAGGTGCTACTTAGAAGAAGGATGAAGGTGTAGTGGAGTTTTCAGAAGTTTTTCAGAAGTGCTTGGCATATGGAGCCACCAGTCAACCGTCCCTGAGAAGAATGGAGCCTGAAGTTTAGTCACCGTTCCGCGATACTCTGATGTAAGTGTTAATATAGCTATGTATACGTTATATAATAACATTGTTTCTGATACTTTTTCATTCTGGCATATGTGTGGACTTCCTGGGCACACATATGATTAGCCTGGTTTTGTTCTTTAGAAAACCGGGTGTGACAGAGTGGTATCAGAGTGATGTTGACTGTAGGACGTATGCCGAGTAGCACTGGACGTATTCAAAAACTTATTTTATGATAAAACTATTTTGTCATCCCTTGACTCATTGATTTTGACTATTTCCGGTTCCTTGTCCTATTGTATCCCTTCCTTGATAGCTTCCTTTGAGCTATTATTTCTTACTCCTTTGGTTTTTTTTATTTGTGTTGTTTATACCAAAAGTTTTCTGATCTTACCTTGTTCAAAAGTTCGATGGCCTTTCATCATCTCCAATGTGCCATTAGGATGACCACCATTGTTGAAGAAGCACGTGTAGTACCGATGATGTGATTGGTGCTTTGTTTTGCCTGATGTATGCTTGTCTTGTTTGATGTGATGCATGTGTGTCGTCTTTGTTCTTGTGTTCCAAAGGAGGCCCGAAATCATCTTGAGAATTAGCTCAATCTATGTTAAAGTGGGGTAGTATCCTCTCTTGACCTACCTAACCTTTGATCAATCCTAATTCTTATTGTCTTTTCCATATATCATCCTTGCTTATTCTTGGTTTCTATGCTTTATCCTTTATCTTAACCTAAGGAAGGATCAACACATGAAGGACTCATTAATAGTAGTAAGCCTTAAAGAAAGTGTTGCCTTCAATGACATCGCCAGGTGGAACAAGATCTTTGTTAAGTGGGGTAGCGTCCGCCACCATCATCAATCTCAAGTCATGAGACAAGAAGACTCAAAGACCAATCGCTGTCATAATATCATCTTTTGCTAGTCCTTGCCCCTTAACCAATCTCACTTTCTCGCCATCAATCTTTATCTTTCTTATCACCTTTTTGTTGATCTTCGATGGTCGTTCTTACACCTCATTAATCTCAAAACAATCTTAAAGAGCTATCTTCAATTTCTTTATCCAACTTTGTTAATCCTTAATCTCTATATTATATCTCGACAAAGGTCTTAGAACAACCTTGATAATCAGCTTTATCTTTCTTCCTAGTCTCTCCGAATCTCGGGACGAGATTCATGTTAAGTGGGGTAGAATTGTCACACCCCAAAATTTCTGATTTTGGGTTGTGCATAGAAAACACTAATTAAAATAAATGTTTTAATATTCAGATAAAATTTCCTAAGTTTAGTTTATGATAGCATCAATTAGTTATAAAAAAATAATATCTTTCTTCTCCAGCACGTCTTTATCTTTTTCCGCAATCAATATTCCTTGTTTCTCAGCTCAAGTTTTCATTGGGAGTTTCCTAAAATATTTTCTTTGTAACCCAAATCACTCCTTTCAGTTTCTCGTCCATCAATCAATCTCTACAAACTTCTCGAGAATTTTTCTGACTTTTTCTGTAGCTTGTTTCCACTTGTCTGTGAGCATAATCTAATTTTTAGATGCTCCAAAATATCTTTTCATGAGCTCCAAATACTTTATTTGGGTTCCTCATATTCCATAATGTCTCTGGAAAATTTCCCCGAATTTTCGGAGCTTTCGGAGTATTTTTCGCGGCTTAAATAATAATTCTGGACTTTTCTAGAATTATTTTATCCACGAAATTAATTAATTCCGAAAATAATAAATATCTCATTTTCCACCAAAGCCTGTGTGCAATAATCCTAAATGCCCATTCATTTATTTACTAATGGGCTTTAATAATTAATTAGGCCTATTAGTAAAGATGGAGGGTGCAACGTCAATTAGTACCATATCGCTAGTTGACATGGAGGTGGAGAGTTTTCCTCCCTATATATACGTACCTACCCCATGGGCAAAGCACACCAAAACTACCGTGGAGGAGCCCCTAGTTTGGGAAATCTCTCGTGTAGTAAATTAGAATTTTCTCCCTTCTTATCGCGTCGCCGCCGCCGCAGACTGCCCGAGCGTCGCCGCGTTGCCCCTATGTGAGAGCGTTACTGCTCCGGCGGTACGTGCTTAGCGTTTGCCGTCGCCGATCGACTGTTCACCTGTTCATCGCGGCAACGACCAGCGTCCATCAGGTGGCCGGCCGCCGGCGTCACCCAGGCCCACTCAGTCTCTCCGTTCGAGCGTTCTGGGAGAATACAAAACTTGGCGTGTTGGCCACTTAGGACTCCTCTGAAATTGTCATTTGGGATTTACTGTGCAGCTAGGGCAGTGAATAATCATTTTCTCTAGTCCTCAACCTGTACCTCGTCGTTGCTCAAGGCGCCTGGCAGCCGCGACATGCTGTGCGTGATGTGCCACCGAAATCGTACATCTACTCAGCGATGGTTATGGTTGCCTGCTTGAAGACTTGATGCTGGTGCCACCGGCACAAACTCTTGCGTCCGACCCGTTCCAGAGTTCATCATCGTCCTAGTCCGTTTCGACTTTACCGCTGCTGTTCTTTGGTAAGAAATCACGCACGATGGTTCTCTCTATCTTATCTGTTCACTTGTCCGGTTGCTGATCCTCTTGCTTTCGATCACGTACGCTAACCATGGAGCCGGTGTGCCATGCAAGATCTATGTCCACATACGTGATTTACATCCCAATATCTGTCAATGCCGATTTGCTGACATCCATGTTTGCCGCAGCAGACGCGTAACGCCAGCACAAACCTCATCTGCAGTGCTTATACCTTGGTCGCCTGACTCGCAAGGTCCACAGTCTTGAGAATCTAGCACCAGTCCGATGCAATCTGAGCTCGCCTCTGTGCTTCACCTTGGCCAAAGCGGTGCTCTGGTGCAGCATGCAGGACCATGCAGCTGCTGCTTGATCATGATGGATAGAAGATCGTGTAGGTGAGTGTTGACAGTTCTTAAGTATCAATTATAACCATCAAATAAATAAATAAAAGGACCTATATGCAAGCAACACCTAGAATTAGGGTTTGATCTAACAGAATTCTACGAGTTTTGCTGTTTATCTATTTCTGCAGGGGGTTATCAGGAAATACGGAAGAAAGGCCCACATGTCGGATTAATGACGGGATATTAACCGAACACGTAATTATCTTACATCTAGAAGATTCCAGAAGCCACGGGAACGAACGGGAGCCGTAACGGGGCCAGACACAGGGCGCCCGCCCTGTGCCCTAGGGCGCCTGCCCTGTGCCCTAGGGCGCCTGCCCTGCCCCCGGGACCAATCAGGTCGAGTCTCGCGGATTATGCTCCACCGCCTTTGAGGATCAAGGAAAACCGTAGGATGAAGGTCGGTTTGATCCGACGGTCCAGATTCATCCAAAAGGGCTATATAAGCAAGGCCCCTGACCCCTGGTGGAGAAGACCCCAATTCATTATTCAGTTGCATATCTCTAGTTAGGGTTTAGAGAGAGAGGTTCCCTCTAGGGTTCCCACCTCTTAGGGCTTAGCATCCAATGTGAAAGTAGAATTAGTTCTACTAGATTGAGAGAGATAGAGTGGAGGTGTAAATCGGAGGAAGCCGGCCTGTCGGTGTCTACTCCGAGGTTGTACCTGCAGGAGCAAGTTCTTCTAACCCGAGGCTTGTTCTCAGGATTCTTCAGTATTTTGACTTCTAAATTCTAGTAAGTTCTTTGTTTTATTGTTCTTTGGTTTATGAGTTTACTTTGATCTCTTCGCGTAGAGTTTAGAGTAATCATCTCTAGCGTAAACGTGGTGTTTAAGCTAGGATACTCATAGATATCCCCTCGTCTAGCCGGACCGTGGTAGTAGCGAGGAACGTGACAATTCCGAGTTACCTTTGTATTCCATATCCCGTTAGTAGGATCGATAGGGTTTATAGGTGCGGGTTGAACATCCTTTGAGGTGTCTAGATTCCGTAAACCTCCCCAATAGAACAGTAGATCATCCTTACCAAGGTTAGAAGAAGAGTGCGGTTGTAGTCTTCTCTATACATCACTCACATCGAATCATAGTGGTTGTAGCCTAAAGGTTAGTAGTAATAGATTTGGTTAGTCAGATGCACTCTTTCTCCTAAAGGTAAAAATATAAATACGATACCCAGGATAACATCTCGGGTGAAGTGCTCACTGATATCCGTGCGCTTGCGGATCCTATTTCCTAATTGCGTTACCAAATATCAACAAGCATTTCTGGCGCCGTTGCCGGGGAGAAAGACGGTTTGCTGAGATAACCTTGAGTCTTACTACTAGCTTGTATTCATACTTTTTTTTTTCTTATCTTTTTCATTCTTTCTTTTTCTTTTTACCACAAATGGAAAACCAAGGTTCTATATCTATCTTTGATGCCGCAACACCTTCAGCAACTGACCTTTTACCATGGGAGTCATCATAGCCTATCCAAACACCCCAGTATAAGTTAAGTTCAAGGTTGATTGCGATGATTCAAAATTTATCTTTTTCGGGAAAGGAAGACGAAAACCCTTACCTTCATATTAGAGATTTTGAGCAAACATGCGATTGTCTTCGCATTGAAGGCATTTCTGATAAGACTTTACGTTGGAAGCTTTTTCCTTTTTCTTTAAGAGGAGAAGCTAGACGATGGTATAGTCAGAAGGTAAGTCAACAGCAAGGTGAATGGGGAGTTTTAAGAGCCAACTTTTGTCTAGATTTTTATTCCCTTGACCGTACTGGTGACCTTAGACTCGAAGTCCTATCTTTTAAACAAAAAGATAATGAAACTTTGGGGAAATCCTGGAAACGTTTTTCTGATCTTTTAGAATCTGGTCCAAAACTTTTGCTTGAAGACACTGTTCTTTTATTTCACTTTTTTCGAGGTCTTCAGAAAGATAATAAACAAATGCTGCATACTATGGCTAGAGGTTCTTTCTTTCGTATCCCTACTGATGAAGCTAAGGAGATCTTGAATAGAATCCTAGAAGCTGAGATGGATAATGCCCTCCATGATAAAACCTACGAAGCCGAAGTAGACACTCTGCCAAATTTTTCATCTACTTTAGCTATCCCAGGTTCTAAGCCACAAAAGGAAGAAATTCTACCATCTGATTTCATGCTAGACATAGAATCCGATCTCTTTGCCGATTTTGGAAACATTTCAAACTACCATTCTATAGACCGACCCCAAAACGGCCAATTTAGCATTTGTTTACCAAGTGAACGTCAATTGAGAGAGCTTATCTCGGTTATGAGTAGCGAATGGTTAGAGGAGTCAGAGCTTTCCTCTGAAGTAATCCGAGTGGACACACCCTCTATAACTATACGCTGTGCTT
Organism: Saccharum spontaneum; assembly: GCA_022457205.1. Taxonomy (NCBI): domain Eukaryota; kingdom Viridiplantae; phylum Streptophyta; class Magnoliopsida; order Poales; family Poaceae; genus Saccharum; species Saccharum spontaneum. Next base: position 20,765,966 of record CM039593.1, on the reverse strand, counting down.
ATAATTCTGATCAATTTAACGCTCTCTATAATCCTGTTGTGGGGATCAATATTATGTCCGAAGCTTTTGCACTTAATTTATTTGGGAAACTTATTTTAACCCCCACAACAAAGGTCATAAAGGAATCTTCGGGACGATTAGTCCCCAGTCTTGGAATTATTAGTGTCCTACCCTTTATGGTAGAAGGCTCCATGGTTCATTTGAACTTTTATATCTTTGATATATGGGGTTTCGACGTACTGATTGGACAACCTTTTAGAAGACTCCTTTATGAAGGTCAAACTGGAAAGCTCTACATTTCTTTGGGAAAGGATTTTAAACTTCCAATTACAATAACTCACTCCTTGAATAATAAGACCGAGCCATATCTTTTGCCTGATCCTATGGAGGAGGTAAAGGCTGCATCTCTAGAACTTTTAGATGATCCAGACTTAGAAGAGGAAGCCCCCTTCTTCACTGAAGAAGAGGCCGAACCTTCTGAACCTGAACCCTTAGATGAGTTTGCAGAAACACCTAGACCCCCATAGAACTCAAAACTTTACCACCCGGTCTTACCTATGCTTTCCTAAACAATAATCCAGAGTTTCCTGTGATCGTTAGTAATAAACTCACTCAGGAGCAAACTCTGCGATTAATGACCATTCTTGAAAAACACCACTCTGTTTTCGGCTACTCACTTCAAGATCTCACAGGAATCAGTCCTATGATTTGTACCCATCGTATTCCGACAGATCCTTCTGTTACACCCTCTCGAGAGCCTCAACGTAGACTTAACAACGCGATGAGAGAGGTAGTTAAAAAAGAAGTTATAAAGTTGCTGCATGCAGGGATTATATATCCTGTGTCGCATAGTGAGTGGGTAAGCCCTGTTCAAGTTGTGCCTAAAAAGGGAGGCATGACTGTTGTTACTAATGATAAGAATGAGCTAATTCCGCAACGCACCATCACTGGGTGGCGGATGTGCATAGACTATAGAAAACTTAATAAAGCCATGAAAAAGGATCATTTTCCTTTGCCTTTTATAGATGAGATGCTTGAGCGGTTAGCAAAACACTCGTTTTTCTGTTTTCTAGATGGATATTCAGGGTATCACCAGATCCCTATCCATCCTGATGGTCAAAGCAAAACCACTTTTACATGCCCATATGGAACGTATGCTTATCGTAGAATGTCTTTTGGGTTATGTAATGCACCAGCTTCTTTTCAAAGATGTATGATGTCTATATTTTCTGATATGATTGAAGAGATTATGGAAGTTTTCATGGATGATTTCTCAGTTTATGGAAAAACTTTTGATAGTTGTCTTGAGAACTTAGATAAGGTTTTGCAAAGATGTGAAGAAAAGCACTTAATCCTTAATTGGGAAAAATGTCATTTTATGGTTAGAGAAGGAATAGTGCTAGGACACCTAGTGTCTGAAAGAGGTATTGAGGTAGATAAAGCTAAAATTGAAGTAATAGAACAACTACCTCCACCTGTGAATATAAAAGGATTTCGAAGTTTTCTTGGCCATGCTGGTTTTTATCACAGATTTATAAAAGACTTTTCATTTATTGCGAGACCACTTACTCTTTTGCTAGCCAAGGATGCTCCTTTCGAATTTGATGATGCATGTCTAAATTCTTTCAATTTATTAAAGCAAGCACTCATCTCTGCACCAATCATTCAACCCCCTGATTGGTCGTTGCCTTTTGAAATTATGTGTGATGCTAGTGATTATGCTGTGGGGGCAGTTTTGGGACAAACTAAAGATAAAAAGCATCATGCAATTGCTTATGCAAGTAAAACTTTGACAGGAGCTCAACTTAATTATGCAACCACTGAAAAAGAGCTTCTGGCTGTTGTTTTTGCCATTGATAAATTTAGATCTTATTTAGTTGGAGCTAAGATAATTGTTTACACTGATCATGCTGCACTAAAATATTTGCTCACTAAGAAAGATGCTAAACCTCGCTTAATCAGATGGATTTTATTACTCCAAGAATTTGACTTAGAAATAAAAGATAAAAAGGGAGTAGAAAATTCTGTTGCTGATCACTTGTCTAGAATGTACTTTAAGAATTCACAGGAACCCCCCATTAATGACTCACTCCGGGACGACATGCTTTACGGGATTAACAGATCTGACCCCTGGTATGCAGATATTGTTAATTTTATGGTTTCAGGTTATGTACCACCCAGAGCAAACAAGAAGAAGCTTATTCAGGAAAGTCGTTCACATATATGGGATGAGCCATATCTCTTCCGAGTATGCGCTGATGGCCTACTTAGAAGATGTGTGACCACTGAGGAAGGATTGAAGATCATCGACAGATGTCACTCATCACCATACGGAGGACACTATGGAGCATTCCGTACACATTCAAAGATCTGGCAATGTGGATTCTACTGGCCTACGATGTACGATGACACGAAGCAATATATCAGAAGATGTGGGCCATGTCAAAGGCACGGAAACATAAATACAAGGGATGCCATGCCACTCACCAACAACCTTCAGATTGAACTCTTTGATGTCTGGGGAATAGACTACATGGGTCCATTTCCCCCATCTAAGAAGTGTGAGTTCATCTTGGTGGCGGTTGATTACGTCTCCAAGTGGGTAGAGGCACTACCTTGCAAACATGCCGACAATATCAGTTCGAAGAGGATGTTTGAGGAAATCATATTTCCAAGATTTGGAGTCCCCAGGATAGTGATAAGTGATGGAGGATCACACTTCATTGACAAGCGCTTCGAGCACTATCTATCAAGACATGGAATCCGTCACAACGTCGCTACTCCCTATCATCCTCAGACAAGTGGCCAAGCAGAGACTTCTAACAAGCAAATCAAGAACATTCTTCAGAAGACGGTAAACGAGATGGGAACAGCATGGAAGGACAAGTTACCCGATGCACTCTGGGCTTACCGGATAGCATACAAGACCCCAATTGGAATGTCTCCATACCAATTGGTGTACGGAAAGACCTGTCACTTACCTGTTGAACTTGAGTTCAAGGCACACTGGGCCATAAAAAGATGGAATATGGACCTAGATATCGCCGGAAAACATAGAAGAATGCAATTATCGGAGTTAGAAGAATGGCGGGAGAAAGCATATCACAATTCAAAGATCTACAAAGAAAGAGTCAAGAGATGGCATGACAAGAGGATCAAGAAGAAGGAGTTCTCACCCGGAGATAAGGTATTACTTTTTAATTCCAGGGTAAAGCTTTTCGGGCATGGAAAGCTCCGGAGCAAATGGGAAGGACCATTCAAGGTAATTCATTCATCATCCCACGGAGCTATCACACTTCAAAATGACGAAGGTACATTATTCAAGGTAAATAGTCAACGTCTTAAATTATTTTTAGAGCCCAATAAAGAATTAGAAGAAATAGACGTGATCAATTTTTACCTTCCAATTAAAAATTAAAGCCCGACACCAACAAGAGGATCGATGAGTTAGAGCATAGTCTTAGGAGGCGTGAGCGTCGCTGAGCTATCTAGATTAGAGCTTGGGGCTATATATATGTCTTAGTTATTATTAGATTCGATTAGGTTCGCTTATAATCAGTTTAGATCTATTATATTCGGTTATTATTATTATTCGGTTGTAATAAATACCTCAAGATTAATAAAGATTATTATTAGTATGTCTTGTGTGTCTCTACTTTACTTTTGTGCAAGAAAGCAGAAAATAAGTATGGGGGAGATTCCCTGACATGTCACACACACTTCGATCGCACCACTCCATGAACCAGGTACACACTCTGCACACTTTTATTACACACTTACACACTCACCTTAGTTTGTGCAGAATTTTATCTCTCTAAACATGATAAATTAAAAGGATAAAAATGCTTATAATCATGATCAATCTCACTCTGTGATATTTCCTGGAAACCTGCAATTATTAAAATTATTTCAAAACCCTGTGTTGCTAAAAGTCATTGTGGAATAAGAGATGGTAAGGGTATGAGTACCTTATTCTTAGTATCTTTATTGCTTGGAGAATTTGTTTTAAAAATCTCAAAATTATAGCTACCATCCTCAAGTTTTATATGCCTGCTAAACATGAAAATATTAATTAAAGCTATCTGCTTTGTATTGAGTTTGTTCAAAACAAGTTAGACCCTTGTTGAGAGATTTATCATACTCCTAAGATCAAGACATTTTTATTCAGAAAGATTCACTCTTCCGAAGTATTATTGCGTTAGAGGCATGGGCTATGCAAAATTATGAATATATCGAGGAAATAAAAAGGAGCAAGTGCTCGATAACCTCGTGGAAAAAAATGGACAAGTGTCCGGCAGTAGAATTAGGGGTACCTCGGTATCCACCCAAAATGAAAAAAATGAGATATGATAAAAATATGATGGAAAGAAAATGATAGCCCATGGTCCCTCTAATAAGCAATATACCAGTAAGAGTGACAAGTTTTTAATTTTCAAAATCTTTGATCTAAGAGTATGGCATTCTTCTCCTCGGATCCGGTTTTGATCATACAATAAATGCAAGGTGTGTATGCTTAAAGAATTATTTTTGCGAAATCAAAACAGCCTCAGAGAGAAATATAAAAGGTAATGAGTGACTCTGAGAGCACCTATGAGGATAAAGGTATGCTAAGTTTTTCTTTTCAAAAATATGTAAAAACTCCAAGTGATAGGGATTAAGAAGAAGAAAGGCTCTTTACTCTGACCATATATTTCCCTGACTATAAGTGCACAGTGGATTTTTACAACACCCTGCAGGTATGAAAGAATGTTTCAACCCCAGATGTTTTATTAACCAACCTTTTCTCGAGGACGAGTAAAAGCCTAAGTATGGGGGTGTTTGTTGACAGTTCTTAAGTATCAATTATAACCATCAAATAAATAAAGAAAAGGACCTATATGCAAGCAACACCTAGAATTAGGGTTTGATCTGGCTATTTATATGTTGTAATCACGACTTTGAGTTTCAGGCAAGATTAATCAACCAAACTCTCTCTTCCTCCCTTGAACACTCTCAGCCCAGAAGCCGAGAGGGGCATAACCTCCGTTCTGGAAGACACGGCACGAGACTATGAGTTACGTAGTCGAGGGCCGGCTACCCTAGATCACCAGGCCTTGACAACCTGGTATCACGATCCTATCGATCCTCGGCATCCTCAGCCGCCGCGCCATCATCCCCGCCACCAGCAGCTACACCAAACCCATCGCCCACTGTTGACGGTTCTTAAGTATCAATTATAGCCATCAAATAAATAAAGAAAAGGACCTATATGCAAGCAACACCTAGAATTAGGGTTTGATCTAACAGAATTCCACGAGTTTTACTGTTTATCTATTTCTGCAGGGGGTTATCAGGAAATACGGAAGAAAGGCCCACATGTCGGATTAATGACGGGATATTAACCGAACACGTAATTATCTTACATCTAGAAGATTCCAGAAGCCACGGGAACGAACGAGAGCCGTAACGGGGCCAGACACAGGGCGCCCGCCCTGTGCCCTAGGGCGCCCGCCCTGCCCCCGGGACCAATCAGGTCGAGTCTCGCGGATTATGCTCCACCGCCTTTGAGGATCAAGGAAAACCATAGGATGAAGGTCGGTTTGATCCGATGGTCCAGATTCATCCAAAAGGGCTATATAAGCAAGGCCCCTGACCCCTGGTGGAGAAGACCCCAATTCATTATTCAGTTGCATATCTCTAGTTAGGGTTTAGAGAGAGAGGTTCCCTCTAGGGTTCCCACCTCTTAGGGCTTAGCATCCAATGTGAAAGTAGAATTAGTTCTACTAGATTGAGAGAGATAGAGTGGAGGTGTAGATCGGAGGAAGCCGGTCTGTCGGTGTCTACTCCGAGGTTGTACCTGCGGGAGCAAGTTCTTCTAACCCGAGGCTTGTTCTCAGGATTCTTCAGTATTTCGACTTCTAAATTCTAGTAAGTTCTTTGTTTTATTGTTCTTTGGTTTATGAGTTTACTTTGATCTCTTCGCGTAGAGTTTAGAGTAATCATCTCTAGCGTAAACGTGGTGTTTAAGTTAGGATACTCATAGATATCCCCTCGTCTAGCCGGACCGTGGTAGTAGCGAGGAACGTGACAATTCCGAGTTACCTTTGTATTCCATATCCCGTTAGTAGGATCGATAGGGTTTATAGGTGCGGGTTGAACATCCTTTGTGGTGTCTAGATTCTGTAAACCTCCCCAATAGAACAGTAGATCATCCTTACCAAGGTTAGAAGAAGAGTGCGGTTGTAGTCTTCTCTATACATCACTCACATCGAATCATAGTGGTTGTAGCCTAAAGGTTAGTAGTAATAGATTTGGTTAGTCAGATGCACTCTTTCTCCTAAAGGTAAAAATATAAATACGATACCCAGGATAACATCTCGGGTGAAGTGCTCACCGATATCCGTGCGCTTGCGGATCCTATTTCCTAATTGCGTTACCAAATATCAACAGTGAGCTGCAACTCCAATTTATTTCCTCATAATTTTTATTGGTACCACATATTATAGACGTCATACTTGCATCTGAGATTACCTATACATACATTATTCATCCTGTCTCATCAAGCTCCCATCATCTAATTTCATCTTAGGTACGTGGTTAATTCCATGTAAACTCATGTCATGTATCTTTCCGGTGCGGTTCACTACTCCTCTGTTCATATTTCCATCAATCTTATTTCTTGATAAATCTTCTAAAGTTAACATGTTCACGCCGTAGCTACGATTCAGCTTGTTCTTTCTGCACTAGATTTGTAGAGATGTAATCTACATGTTTATAATTAAATTGATTAATGTCAATGCAACTAGGTTTATAATTAAAATAAATATAGGTTTTCTACTGCTTTGTTTTATGTACAAATATTAATATGATTATTAATTGCTAATATAAATATGATTTTCAATTATTAATTTTCTTAGCTCAAACACGCATCATATATAGCTTGTGTCACACCCGGTTTTGCAAAGAACAAAACTAGGCTCGTCATATGTGTGCCCAGGAAGTCCACACATACAACAACAGAATAGAGATATCAAAACAATGTTTATATAAAGCGGGAAACATAATATATTAACACTTACAACTATCAGAGTATCGCAGAACGGTGGCTAAGCTTCTGCTCGGGCTCCATTCTTCTCAGGGACGGCTGACTGGTGGCTCCATATGCCAAGCACTTCTGAAAGACTTCTGAAAACTTCACTATACCTTTATTCTTCTTCTAAGCAGCACCTTACTACACACTGGAGTGTAGGGAAATAGCAAGAGTGAGTCCGTGTCGAACTCAATAAATATAACACGGGGTTCATGAGGCTCAAAAGGTTAGACACTGGTTTACTGCATTTAGCTTTTAATTGTCACAATTTTATTACATGAGTAGCATCAAGTTTGCATTAATCCCATAATAAACATATGATCAATGTAAAGATGAATAATGAATAGCAAAAACATATTTATAGTCATTAGTGATCATCTATTCCATAAGGGTCCAAGGCCACTCGTGACCGTGAGCACGGCTGTTATAACAGTTTTACACTCTGCAGAGGTTGTACACTTTCACTGTGAGTCGTGATTTACCCTTTCGCCCGAGGTGATCAGCCTCTTGACCCACTACCAAGGAAGGTCGGCAGGGTTCACTATGAAGTCTTTCAAAGGTTCGTCTAACAAGTTAGGGCCATTAGATTCACTCGGCAAACAGATGTAGAGCCCCCCTTCCAAATGGCACAATAACACGCAGCCTATACACATAAGGACAGAGGCCGCACTATACCCGATTCGTCAAGCCATTCTTACGCCATGAAGGTTACCACTAACAAGCTAGAAAAGGTCCTCATACTTGACTAAAGCCAGAGCCATATAGCCCTCACAGTTGTACTGTAAGTCCTGGATGTTCGCTTACAGATGAGTCCTTACGGAGAGAAACTAGAGCACCAAAAATAACCCCATGCTCTAGCCCTCTTTAAACAGTAATCAAAAAGTCATCTTTTAGTGTTGTTGCATAATCCATTAATCATATTACAAGATCATAGTTTATGTTTAGCGCTAGCAAAAACTACCCAATGCAAAATCCCATGGGTGACAAGGTATAGATCAAAAACTAGAAAAATCCTTAATGGCAATCAAGGTAGACACATGCAGTATGAATTTATGTGATTAAAGTGAATAGGACAACAAGGAAATCCCATGTTATACTTGCCTCAAACTTGCTTCAGACCCAAAACAACTTGCTTAGAGAAGCATCCACTTTATCTTTCATTTGCAACTTTCGGGCGCTCAGCTTCTCATTCTCCAGCACCCACAAACAGTCCTTGTTCTACTCGTAACAAGCACCACACATATGCAAATATACAAACAAGAAAAACAACTAAGAACAGTACACCACACAAGGGAAAACAATGTACTAAAATAATGCTAGGTGCTATGGTCACAAGGACACAAGAAACGCCGAGATCGAAGCTATAATGCAAAAGAAACTATTATCGAAAGATTTATTATATTATAAAAGAAACAACTAAAAACATGATTTTATATTAACTAGGAAAAACTATCTGAGTAGTATTAGTCCAGATTAATTTAATTTCAAAATTTGAGTTAATGCTAATCATATTATATTTATAAATATTTTGACATTATTTATACCGATAATAATCTTTGACTTGCAAATGCAAATTGACATCTAAGAGCATCTAACCAGATTTAATATGCGGGTTTAGACTAAGCAAGTTTATATTTAGAGGAATATTAATATTACCAATTAATCATTTTAATATTTGTATACATATCTCTGACGAGATATAAAGCTTATGTTGCTTTTGTTTATAAACATTAATATTATTTAAGCCACTTTAACATTTATTTTTTTTGAAAACATAAATCATGTAAAGCACCTGATTAAATCATTATATGTTTCATGCATGAATTAACCAAGTTATAACTAGTAAAGAAATATTCAAGTTGCTATTGATCAAGTTAACATTTGTTTACAAAAGACCAGATATAAAACCTTAAATTACTTTTAATTAGAAATTCAGTTGCGTATATATTAATCAAATCAATATTTAACTTATAAAATTTAGAGGTGTGAGACATGCTACATGTTGCCACTAAAACGTAGCAGGCATTAGCTTGACTGCGATGTGTCAAAACAGAGTTAATCCCTTGGTTGCTTTTAATTAAAAGGTCATTAAATAATCATTAACTTAATTAGTATTTAAGTAAATAATTTTAGAATTGGGTGACAGGATAAAGCTTACCACTATTGCATAGAGCGCGACGACGTGAATCTAATGCAACTGGAATGACTCGAAACAGAATTAAAACGTAGATGATATGGCCTCAACAAGATTATATATATATACGTATTTTTATTGTATTTCGGGATTTGTTTTTCTAAAAGAAAATGGCAATAAAGCGTAGCATGACGTAATGCTGATGTCACGGTCATTGACATAGTAAATAAGATGTTATAAGCAATCAAAGTACTAGGATAACAATAAACCTTAAGAAATTTATCAGTATGCTAGACAAAAAAAATCACAATGATCAGACAATTATACACTACCTTAGGGAGTCAAGTGCCTAGCAGAGATTACTTGATTAAACAATTGCTACTTTCTTGAATATTTGAATACTTTAGCGTCGGCCATTAATTACTTGATTAGGGATCATACGATTAGGACAGATTCGTAGGTACCTGGATGGCTGGTTGCTGCCGCCTGCCTGCTGGAAGCCTGGCGGATCATCATGCGTGCAGACTACAATCTAGCTTTTGGATCCATGAACGCAGGTGTCGTCAACCGTCAGATTGCTGCATGGTGCTGTACACGTAGCCGCTTTGATTAGGATCTTCGGGCTTTGAGAATTGACGTGTTGATGTAGCCATGGGCTGGATCCATGGGAGCGATGCTGGTACGGATCTGAAAGAGTTGTGCCCCTGTAGACCATGCGTGACTCCAGCTATCAGGTAGGTTTCCGCAGGCCGCGGGATCACGCCTTCCGTCGTTGGAGATAGCTTGATTCCGCGATATATCTGTTGCCGCCGGCAACAAAGCACCGAGTCCCGTCGGAGGTTGTTCATGGTCACCATCGTGAAGAGCCGATTCCCCACGACGATGATAGAAAATTTCCCATCTGCACGTACAGAACATGGCCATCGTCGCCACGGAGGAGCTGCGCACTGTGCACGCAAGAAAGGGCCTCGGCCTGGATGTCTCAGCCTGCCGGCCAGAGAATAGCGCCAGGCCGTGTGAGGCCTGCGGCGGAGGGGCCGGACTGCAGCCCGCGACTCCGGCTGTGCCAGCGTGCACAGGAGGCGGCGGCCACGAGCACCTGTGGTGCCTCGCACAACACACGAGCGGGGGCGCGAGACGAGGCCGCAGGGTCGGTCCCATCGGCTGACAGTGCAGGCAAATCTCGTCGAAGACAGTGCATAGAGCCGGGGTGGCCGAAGAAGATAAAGATGGCGTCCATGGTGGAGCTCGCTCGGAGTGGAAGCGGAATTCGCCGGAGATGTCCAAGGTGGTCGGAAAAGCTCGCCGAACCTTCGTCGGAAGTTCGCCGGAACGTAAGCTGTAGATGCAGAACTTCGGCGAGGGGTGGACGGAGCTACGAGCGGCGGCTCGCGATACGAGCATAGCGGCGGCGGACAACAACAGCGGCGGCGAACGGCAACAGCGGCGGCGAACGGCAACAGCGGCGGCGGGCGGCAACAGCGGCGGCGGCGGCAACAGCGGCGGCGGCGGAAACAGCGGCGGCGGCGACACGATAAGAAGGGAGAAAATTCTAATTTACTACCCGAGAGATTTCCCAAACTAGGGGCTCCTCCACGGTAGTTTTTGGTGTGCTTTGCCCATGGGGTAGGTGCGTATATATTGGGAGAAAAACTCTCCACCTCCATGTCAACTAGCGATATGGTGCTAATTGACGTTGCACCCTCCATCTTTACTAATAGGTCTAATTAATTATTAAAGCCCATTAGTAAATAAATGAATGGGCATTTAGGATTATTGCACACAGGCTTTGGTGGAAAATGAGGTATTTATTATTTTCGGAATTAATTAATTTCATGGATAAAATAATTCCAGAAAAGTCCAGAATTATTATTTAAGCCATGAAAAATACTCCGAAAGCTCCGAAAATTCATGGAAATTTTTCAGAGACATTATGGAACATGAGGAATCCAAATAAAATATTTGGAGCTCACTGAAAGGTAATTTTGGAGCATCTAAAAATTAGATTATGCTCACAGACAAGTGGAAACAAGCTACAGAAAAAGTCGGAAAAATTGTCGAGAAGTTTGTAGAGATTGATTGATGGACGAGAAACTAAAAGGAATAATTTACGTTATAAAGAAAAGATTTTAGAAAACTTCCAACGAGAACTTAAGATGAGAAACAAGGAATATTGATTGCGGAAAAAGATAAAGACGTGCTGGAGAAGAAAGATATTATTTTTTTATAACTAATTGATGCTATCATAAACTAAACTTAGAAAATTTTATCCGAATATTAAAACATTTATTTTAATTAGTGTTTTCTATGCACAACCCAAAATCAGAAATTTTGGGGTGTGACAATTCTACCCCACTTAACATGAATCTCGTCCCGAGATTCGAAGAGACTAGGAAGAAAGATAAAGCTGATTATCAAGGTTGTTCTAAGACCTTTGTTGAGATATAATATAGAGATTAAGGATTAACAAAGTTGGATAAAGAAATTGAAGATAGCTCTTTAAGATTGTTTCGAGATTACTGAGGTGTAAGAACGACCATCGAAGATCGACAAAAAGGTGATAAGAAAGATAAAGATTGATGGCGAGAGAGTGAGATTGGTTAAGGGGCAAGGACTAGCAAAAGATGATATTATGGTAGCGATTGGTCTTTGGATCTTCTTGTCTCGTGACTTGAGATTGATGATGGTGGCGGACGCTACCCCACTTAACAAAGATCTTGTTCCACCTGGCGATGTCATTGAAGGCAACACTTTCTTTAAGGCTTACTACTATTTATGAGTCCTTCATGTGTTGATCCTCCCTTGGGTTAAGATAAAGGAGAAAGCATAGAAACCAAGAGTAAGCAAGGATGATATATGGAATAGACAATAAGAATTAGGGTTGATCGAAGGTTAGGTAGGTCAAGAGAGGATACTACCCCACTTTAACATTGATTGAGCTAATTCTCAAGATGATTTCGGGCCTCCTTTGGAACACAAGAACAAAGACAACACACAGGCATCACATCAAACAAGACAAGCACACATCGGACAAAACAAAGCACCAATCACATCATCGGTATTACACGTGCTTCTTCAACAATGGTGGTCATCCTAATGGCACATTGGAGATGATGAAAGGCCATCGAACTTTTGAACAAAGTAAGATCAGAAAAATTTTGGTAAAAACAACACAAATCAAAAACCAAGGGAGTAAGAAATAATAGCTCAAAGGAAGCTATCAAGGAAGGGATACAACAGGACAAGGAAGAGGAAATAGTCAAAACCAAAGGGTCAAGGGATGACAAAATAGTTTTATCAAAAAAATAAGTTTTTGAATACGTCTAGTGCTACTTGGCATACGTCCTACAGTCAACACCGCTCTGATACCACTCTGTCACACCCGGTTTTGCAAAGAACAAAACTAGGCTCGTCATATGTGTGCCCAGGAAGTCCACACATACAACAACAGAATAGAGATATCAAAACAATGTTTATATAAAGCGGGAAACATAATATATTAACACTTACAACTATCAGAGTATCGCAGAACGGTGGCTAAGCTTCTGCTCGGGCTCCATTCTTCTCAGGGACGGCTGACTGGTGGCTCCATATGCCAAGCACTTCTGAAAGACTTCTGAAAACTTCACTATACCTTTATTCTTCTTCTAAGCAGCACCTTACTACACACTGGAGTGTAGGGAAATAGCAAGAGTGAGTCCGTGTCGAACTCAATAAATATAACACGGGGTTCATGAGGCTCAAAAGGTTAGACACTGGTTTACTGCATTTAGCTTTTAATTGTCACAATTTTATTACATGAGTAGCATCAAGTTTGCATTAATCCCATAATAAACATATGATCAATGTAAAGATGAATAATGAATAGCAAAAACATATTTATAGTCATTAGTGATCATCTATTCCATAAGGGTCCAAGGCCACTCGTGACCGTGAGCACGGCTGTTATAACAGTTTTACACTCTGCAGAGGTTGTACACTTTCACTGTGAGTCGTGATTTACCCTTTCGCCCGAGGTGATCAGCCTCTTGACCCACTACCAAGGAAGGTCGGCAGGGTTCACTATGAAGTCTTTCAAAGGTTCGTCTAACAAGTTAGGGCCATTAGATTCACTCGGCAAACAGATGTAGAGCCCCCCTTCCAAATGGCACAATAACACGCAGCCTATACACATAAGGACAGAGGCCGCACTATACCCGATTCGTCAAGCCATTCTTACGCCATGAAGGTTACCACTAACAAGCTAGAAAAGGTCCTCATACTTGACTAAAGCCAGAGCCATATAGCCCTCACAGTTGTACTGTAAGTCCCGGATGTTCGCTTACAGATGAGTCCTTACGGAGAGAAACTAGAGCACCAAAAATAACCCCATGCTCTAGCCCTCTTTAAACAGTAATCAAAAAGTCATCTTTTAGTGTTGTTGCATAATCCATTAATCATATTACAAGATCATAGTTTATGTTTAGCGCTAGCAAAAACTACCCAATGCAAAATCCCATGGGTGACAAGGTATAGATCAAAAACTAGAAAAATCCTTAATGGCAATCAAGGTAGACACATGCAGTATGAATTTATGTGATTAAAGTGAATAGGACAACAAGGAAATCCCATGTTATACTTGCCTCAAACTTGCTTCAGACCCAAAACAACTTGCTTAGAGAAGCATCCACTTTATCTTTCATTTGCAACTTTCGGGCGCTCAGCTTCTCATTCTCCAGCACCCACAAACAGTCCTTGTTCTACTCGTAACAAGCACCACACATATGCAAATATACAAACAAGAAAAACAACTAAGAACAGTACACCACACAAGGGAAAACAACGTACTAAAATAATGCTAGGTGCTATGGTCACAAGGACACAAGAAACGCCGAGATCGAAGCTATAATGCAAAAGAAACTATTATCGAAAGATTTATTATATTATAAAAGAAACAACTAAAAACATGATTTTATATTAACTAGGAAAAACTATCTGAGTAGTATTAGTCCAGATTAATTTAATTTCAAAATTTGAGTTAATGCTAATCATATTATATTTATAAATATTTTGACATTATTTATACCGATAATAATCTTTGACTTGCAAATGCAAATTGACATCTAAGAGCATCTAACCAGATTTAATATGCGGGTTTAGACTAAGCAAGTTTATATTTAGAGGAATATTAATATTACCAATTAATCATTTTAATATTTGTATACATATCTCTAACGAGATATAAAGCTTATGTTGCTTTTGTTTATAAACATTAATATTATTTAAGCCACTTTAACATTTATCTTTTTTGAAAACATAAATCATGTAAAGCACCTGATTAAATCATTATATGTTTCATGCATGAATTAACCAAGTTATAACTAGTAAAGAAATATTCAAGTTGCTATTGATCAAGTTAACATTTGTTTACAAAAGACCAGATATAAAACCTTAAATTACTTTTAATTAGAAATTCAGTTGCGTATATATTAATCAAATCAATATTTAACTTATAAAATTTAGAGGTGTGAGACATGCTACATGTTGCCACTAAAACGTAGCAGGCATTAGCTTGACTGCGATGTGTCAAAACAGAGTTAATCCCTTGGTTGCTTTTAATTAAAAGGTCATTAAATAATCATTAACTTAATTAGTATTTAAGTAAATAATTTTAGAATTGGGTGACAGGATAAAGCTTACCACTATTGCATAGAGCGCGACGACGTGAATCTAATGCAACTGGAATGACTCGAAACAGAATTAAAACGTAGATGATATGGCCTAAACAAGATTATATATATACGTATTTTTATTGTATTTCGGGATTTGTTTTTCTAAAAGAAAACGGCAATAAAGCGTAGCATGACGTAATGCTGATGTCACGGTCATTGACATAGTAAATAAGATGTTATAAGCAATCAAAGTACTAGGATAACAATAAACCTTAAGAAATTTATCAGTATGCTAGACAAAAAAAATCACAATGATCAGACAATTATACACTACCTTAGGGAGTCAAGTGCCTAGCAGAGATTACTTGATTAAACAATTGCTACTTTCTTGAATATTTGAATACTTTAGCGTCGACCATTAATTACTTGATTAGGGATCATACGATTAGGACAGATTCGTAGGTACCTGGATGGCTGGTTGCTGCCGCCTGCCTGCTGGAAGCCTGGCGGATCATCACGCGTGCAGACTACAATCTAGCTTTTGGATCCATGAACGCAGGTGTCGTCAACCGTCAGATTGCTGCATGGTGCTGTACACGTAGCCGCTTTGATTAGGATCTTCGGGCTTTGAGAATTGACGTGTTGATGTAGCCATGGGCTGGATCCATGGGAGCGATGCTGGTACGGATCTGAAAGAGTTGTGCCCCTGTAGACCATGCGTGACTCCAGCTATCAGGTAGGTTTCCGCAGGCCGCGGGATCACGCCTTCCGTCGTTGGAGATAGCTTGATTCCGCGATATATCTGTTGCCGCCGGCAACAAAGCACCGAGTCCCGTCGGAGGTTGTTCATGGTCACCATCGTGAAGAGCCGATTCCCCACGATGATGATACAAAATTTCCCATCTGCACGTACAGAACATGGCCATCGTCGCCACGGAGGAGCTGCGCACTGTGCACGCAAGAAAGGGGCCTCGGCCTGGATGTCTCAGCCTGCCGGCCAGAGAATAGCGCCAGGCCGTGTGAGGCCTGCGGCGGAGGGGCCGGACTGCAGCCCGCGACTCCGGCTGTGCCAGCGTGCACAGGAGGCGGCGGCCACGAGCACCTGTGGTGCCTCGCACAACACACGAGCGGGGGCGCGAGACGAGGCCGCAGGGTCGGTCCCGTCGGCTGACAGTGCAGGCAAATCTCGTCGAAGACAGTGCACAGAGCCGGGGTGGCCGAAGAAGATAAAGATGGCGTCCATGGTGGAGCTCGCTCGGAGTGGAAGCGGAATTCGCCGGAGATGTCCAAGGTGGTCGGAAAAGCTCGCCGAACCTTCGTCGGAAGTTCGCCGGAACGCAAGCTGTAGATGCAGAACTTCGGCGAGGGGTGGACGGAGCTACGAGCGGCGGCTCGCGATACGAGCTTAGCGGCGGCGGACAACAACAGCGGCGGCGAACGGCAACAGCGGCGGCGAACGGCAACAGCGGCGGCGGGCGGCAACAGCGGCGGCGGCGACAACAGCGGCGGCGGCGGAAACAGCGGCGGCGGCGACACGATAAGAAGGGAGAAAATTCTAATTTACTACCCGAGAGATTTCCCAAACTAGGGGCTCCTCCACGGTAGTTTTTGGTGTGCTTTGCCCATGGGGTAGGTGCGTATATATTGGGAGAAAAACTCTCCACCTCCATATCAACTAGCGATATGGTGCTAATTGACGTTGCACCCTCCATCTTTACTAATAGGCCTAATTAATTATTAAAGCCCATTAGTAAATAAATGAATGGGCATTTAGGATTATTGCACACAGGCTTTGGTGGAAAATGAGGTATTTATTATTTTCGGAATTAATTAATTTCATGGATAAAATAATTCCAGAAAAGTCCAGAATTATTATTTAAGCCATGAAAAATACTCCGAAAGCTCCGAAAATTCATGGAAATTTTCCAGAGACATTATGGAACATGAGGAATCCAAATAAAATATTTGGAGCTCACTGAAAGGTAATTTTGGAGCATCTAAAAATTAGATTATGCTCACAGACAAGTGGAAACAAGCTACAGAAAAAGTCGGAAAAATTGTCGAGAAGTTTGTAGAGATTGATTGATGGACGAGAAACTGAAAGGAATAATTTACGTTATAAAGAAAAGATTTTAGAAAACTTCCAACGAGAACTTAAGATGAGAAACAAGAAATATTGATTGCGGAAAAAGATAAAGACGTGCTGGAGAAGAAAGATATTATTTTTTTATAACTAATTGATGCTATCATAAACTAAACTTAGAAAATTTTATCCGAATATTAAAACATTTATTTTAATTAGTGTTTTCTATGCACAACCCAAAATCAGAAATTTTGGGGTGTGACAGCTTGTTCTCGCGTACTTATTTATTTTGCAAAGTTGAAGTTTAACTTGCTTAATAAATTGCGTGATAATATTTATATGATAAAATATGGTTAGCTTCAACTTGATTTTATGTATAAATGTGATGTTATTAAGTAAAATATTAAATTTGATTAATGCTTTATGCAATTGGCTTTCTAAATAAAAGCAACATAGGACACTATCGATCTTTTTATAATTACTACTTGTCAACTTAAATACGTATTTATTAATTGTAATTGCCTAGTTTAAACATGATTTATAAAGTTGGGTTAAGTGCAATTTGATTAGTATTTATTCAATGTCCCTTGTAATTAAAAGTAATTTAGGTTTATCTCCAATCTTTTATAAATAATAAAATGTTAGCTTGGTAAATAACAACTTAAATATTTCTTTGTTAATTATAATTTATTTAGTTACACATAAAATGAGTTGATTAATGTTTATCTAATGACTATTAATTTATTAAAAACAACTTAGGTTTATAACTCCGGTATCTTATAAATAGATGTTAATATGATTAATATCAACTTAAACGACTTTTCAATTATGACTTCTTAGCTTAAACATGAAACGTAAATGCTTACATTTAGCTTGTCACATGTTCTATGTTTTCTAAGATACAAATAGTTAATTAACTTAAATACAATGAAAAGTTTATATTTATAAGTAGAATTTAACTTCGACTTTATAATTTGATTAACTCAACTTTAGGATATTTCTCTGAAAATGTTAATCACCTTATCTTGATAACTAAAATGAATCAAGCATATAGTTTTCTCTTTTGTTATGTTGCAAGCCTCGATAGTCATGCACTTTTTAACGATAGCTCTATTCTCCGTCGTTCTTGCGTTCTCGTAACCATAGCAACAAGCCGTGACGTTTAGTGCGCTTTCTTTTTAAAGTGTTTTCTTTGTATGATGTTTGTTCTTAGGTGTGTTTGTTGTCTGTTTACTGTGCTTGGTTGCTGCGAGTAGAGGAAGTGTGATCCGTTAGCGCTGAAGACCAGGAGCTGAGGACAGACAGTCGAAGCAGAAGCTAGAGTTCAGAAGATAGCAGCTGAAGATTCTGAGCAGCTTAACTTTGAGAAAAAGGCAAGTATAACATGGGACCATTCTTGTTGTCCTATTTACTGAAATTATCATACATATGCATGTGTCCTCCTTGACAACCATAGAGATTATAACTTAGCTATTGATATCTTGTTTCCTTGTCACCTATGGGACTTTGCATTGGGTAGCTTTTGCTAGCGCTGAACATAAACTATGATCTTGTAATATGATTAATGGAATATGCAACAACACTAAAAGATGATATTTTGATTTCTGTTTAAAGAGGGCTAGAGCATGGGGCTATTTTTGGTGCTCTAGTTTCTCTCCATAAGGACTCATCTGTAAGCGAACATCCGGGACTTACAGTACAACTGTGAGGGCTATATGGCTCTGGCTTTAGTCAAGTATGAGGACCTTTTCTAGCTTGTTAGTGGTAACCTTCATGGCGTAAGAACGGCTTGACGAATCGGGTATAGTGCGGCCTCTGTCCTTATGTGTATAGGCTGCGCGTCATTGTGCCATTTGGAAGGGGGGCTCTACATCTGTTTGCCGAGTGAATCTAATGGCCCTAACTTGTTAGACGAACCTTTGAAAGACTTCATAGTGAACCCTGCCGACCTTCCTTGGAAATGGGTCAAGAGGCTGATCACCTCGGGCGAAAGGGTAAATCACGACTCACAGTGAAAGTGTACAACCTCTGCAGAGTGTAAAACTGGTATATCAGCCGTGCTCACGGTCACGAGTGGCCTTGGACCCTTACGGAATAGATGATCACTAATGACTATAAATGTGTTTTTGCTATTCATTATTCATCTTTACATTGATCATATGTTTATTGTGGGATAAATGAAAACCTGATTCTACTCATATGATAAAACTATGATAATTAAAAGCTAAATGCAGTAAACCAGTGTCTATCCTTTTTGAGCCTCATGAACCCCATGTTATATTTGTTGAGTTCGACATGGACTCACTCTTGCTATTTCCACCACACTCCAGTATGTAGTAAGGTGCTACTTAGAAGAAGGATGAAGGTGTAGTGGAGTTTTCAGAAGTTTTTCAGAAGTGCTTGGCATATGGAGCCACCAGTCAACCGTCCCTGAGAAGAATGGAGCCTGAAGTTTAGTCACCGTTCCGCGATACTCTGATGTAAGTGTTAATATAGCTATGTATACGTTATATAATAACATTGTTTCTGATACTTTTTCATTCTGGCATATGTGTGGACTTCCTGAGCACACATATGATTAGCCTGGTTTTGTTCTTTAGAAAACCGGGTGTGACAAGCACCCTGCATTGTCGTCGTGGACAACGCCCCATGAAGGGTAGATGGATTCGGTCACCGCCCTATTTGTATTTGGTTCTAATTGGTTGTTGGTTTGGTATCATTTTTTGTTCATATTAGGAATTTCTTCATTGAAACAAATGTCTTACTTTGGAAGAAGCCATTTCAATGCGAGCAACCTTGCGTTTTGGTGGCTAGGGGTGACACTAGGACCCCAGATGATGTTGCTTGCTACTTGGGGACAGAGCATTCACCCGGACCAACTGTTGATTGTTGAAGCCGCTGTTCATCACCTTCTCGGACCATAGAATCGTTCAAGACCCTATTTGTGGAGAGATTTTTGTGCTTTGTAGGACTGGACAGGAAGTAGACATACTTTATAGATACAATATGTTCGTGGACGGAGGTGCTGTCATCTTCTCTACGGTTCACTACCTCTGGCTTTCGGGGCCGCATCAACCAATTGAGTACCTTAGCAACTGCCTACCCATTCGATATTAAGTCTTAGAATTTGTGAAACTTTTATGTTAATGAAGTTTAGATGTACTGATAAAGCCTCTGGATTAGTATGTATGAGTACTGCATAATCATTGAACTATTACTTTGGTTGAACTGTTAATTGAATTAGCTGGTCTTGATTGTGGTCCATGTGTACTCCTCTATGTAAGCACAGAGGATCCAAAATAGGCCTTTTTCTACAGGCGGATATTACCCTGAATCGCCAGTGACCCAGCATTTCATCTTGACGGGAGTGCGAGGGTTTTATAGGACATTTTGGCACCTTGGCAGGAGGCAAAAGCGTAGACAATAAAAGACCCGGGCCGACCACTTCACTCAGAGTGTGCAACACTTTGAACCCTGACTACTCCATGGCTGCATCTAGCTCCAACTCCTCTCAGTGGTCGACACCATCCCAGGGCGCCATCGCGAGAAGAACATCGGCTTCTAGTGGAGGAGGCTATAATGGGAGGGGGCCGCCCATCCCGTACCGTGTCGAGAACCACCCCTACGCATACCACACACCACTTTTGTGTCGCTGCGGCTTGAAGATGCCTCGGTGGATTTCGTGGAGTGATTGAAACCTAGGATGTCGGTACCACAATTGTTGCACGGCAAACAATGTAACTCGATTTCTTTCTTGTTCATTTTGTTTTTGCAATGCAAATGCTAAAATCCCGCTATACTTATGGTAATTTGGTTTATTCATAGCCTGACTTATATTGCGGGTTCTTTATGTGGCATGATCCCCCACATGGAAAATTTCTGAGGACTTTGATTTTGGATTTACGTAACAAGATTTGGGAGTTGAAGGTGGAGGCCAATGTTACAACAAATGAAGAACATCTGCAGGAGGAGGAAGAGATTATGTCACAGATTGAAGAAATGGCTAGGGTTCCAACGAAGGTGATGGAAGATTTCGTACCTTTGAGAAAGAAATGTACTTCCTATTCTTCTTTCACCTATTTTGTACTTACCTTCGTTCTTGATATGTTTATTGGCAAGTTGCTTAGTTCACCACAGTAGATTCAAGTATCAATTTATGTATCAGACTAAAATCTATCACTTCTGTACAACTATTGTTAAACTAAATGCAAGGTGATTAATCAGATATTCAATTTATTGAACTGTAAATGATAGTAGATCCAAATATCAATTGATGTGTCAGACTAAAATATGTCACTTTTGTACAACTATTGTTGAACTAAATACAAGGTGATTAAATAGGTGCTCAATTTATTAAACTGTAAATGATAGTAGATCTAAGCATCAATTGATGTGTTGAAGGCATCCTACTTCCCTAGACACTGGGTCCTGGTACAGAGGCAACCAATTTATTGAACTATATATACACTCTCCTACGGTCCTATCACACCTTCCTCCCATCCATTCCCCACTATGCTCCCTTGCTTTCCTTCACCCTACTAGTGTCGGACAAAAGGCAGCCTCTCGCATCCTCACTGCTCCTTCACCTCCAACCTCGTCGACACACAAATCTTCAGCGCACCGTCACTGTTTATCTGCTCCATCCAGATCTAAGATAACTACACTAGATCTGCTCCTTCACCGGATTCTATATTCCTTTGTATTGCTCTGCCGTACTCTCTACTCCTTCACCTTCAACCTAGCTACATTAATTTTCTTGGATCTATAGATAAAAATGCATTTTCTCATTCTGGAGTTTGTGGCCTTTTACCTCCGTGGAGTGTAGCTTGTGAGCCTTATTGTCCTCAGTATTGGTTCACCGAATCAGTACTTTGTGAACAAAGTCGATGAGCTAAATGAAAGTGTACCAATGGATGTGGACAGGGTTGTCAAGGCTCGGGATGACATGGAGATTGACAATGATACCATGTAGGTCGACAATGATCTGCAGGATCTTATCGAGATTGACAACGATCCGATGGAGGTCGACTATGATCTACATGGAGAATGATGAATTATGCAACCAATGATGTATATATGAAGGCCTTTTAACTTTTGCATAGTGTCGGCCTAATTAGTATCTGCATTTTAGCTTTTGGCATTCTTGTTAGCTTGGTAGTGTCGACCTATTTATTCGGTATGAATGTATGGAACCCAAGTTGGATTCCTTTCAATCCGAGAGTACTGGCATTGTGCTTTCCTTATGTTTTATAAGTGTGCAGTTTGGCTTTCTTTCAATATAAATATGTGTGCCTTATTATTCACCATCGAACATAAGTTGGCTTCGTTTCAATCTGAGTACTAGAATTGTGCTTTTCTTAGTTTTCTAAGTGCGCAGTTTTGCTTTGTTTCAATACCAAATTTTAAAATTGTGTGCCTTAGTGTTCATCACCGTATCATACGGTGGTAATAGGACCCAGCCTCCGGTGATGGTACTGTGCATTCACCGCGCTTAGTTGCAAAATTTCCAATCCCGTGTTTGAACCCTCCCGCGTGAAACTGATGAAAGTTCAATTCCTGTGTGGCATAAAAGTTACGCAGAGAGCAAGCAACCCCTGCCCCAACATCGCCCCTAACCCTTCCCCCACCGCCGCCCCCTCCCTCCACCACACACACATAGATTTTCTTGTCCTCATTGCTGTTGTTCGTCAACGCCATTCCTGCTCATCACCACTACTCAACTCTTGCTCCACGCCAGTGCATATCACTGGCTTGCCCGCACAGATCCACCAGCGCATGAACTGCTACTATCACTGGTGTTGCCACTCATGCTCACCGCCGCCAGATCTAAAGGCAAGTGTAATAAGGCCTTACTTGCATCGCCGTCCCTTCTCCTCAAAACTCATCTTCTTACTAATGTTTATTGATGCAATTTGATGGCAGGGTGGCCTCATCTCTTCGGCTGCTGGTGTCCTTCCAAATGAAGGAGTCCCACAACATGAGGTATGCAGTGGACAGCCTCTCAAACGATGTGCTTACTGACATCTTCAGCTACCTCCCCACCCTGTCCTTGTGCTGCTGCAAGTGTCTATTGCTCTTGGAGGCGCGTTATCTCTAACTCCTATCAACATATGAAGCTTTTCACAGACTGTCGTTGGCTTCTTCTATGGCAGCTGGTGGAAGGGCAATCACCGGTTCACTAGCATCACCGGTGAACGGCCCTCCTTGTCCTTCTTGCCCTTCCCCCTTAAAAAGTCCTAGTCTCAAATTGTTGCAGCGGCCTTGTCCTTTGCTGGTGTGCTAGGCCTGATGGATTACATCACTATGTTGTCTACAATCCGGCGACCCACAAATGACATGTACTGCCGCGTAGCATTCGTTCTGTTGGTCAGACTCGCTTAGATTTTGACCCAACATCCTTGCACTTCCATGTGATTGAATTTATTGAGGTGGAGGGTGCGTGCGTAGGTGTGGAGATCTACTCATCTAAAACTGCAATATGAATTTTTAAGGAATCTAAATGGGGCGATGGTAATATTGTTCTACGTTCAAAATTGAGAAGTGTTTTTCTTAATGATTTTATGCACATGTTTAAGTACTCTGCGATAGTTGCTGTGGATATGGAGGAAAAGACATGGAGGACAATTCGTAAACTAGGTGATGCTAAAATGTCCATCTATCAAGCTCAGGGTCACCTGTGTGTGTGCTATTGGTATCGGAGTCGTGGTCACCGTTTTAATCAAGGCTTAACATCCTTCGGTGTGAAAAGATGGCTCAAATTGTGTTCAATCATGTTGGGGGCAAGCCACCATTCTTTGATGGAGTTTCTTCCTTTGACTATTGGAAAAGGAAGATGACTATGTAACTTGGCTCAATTCATGAGAAGGTGTGGGAAGTCACCGAGAAGGACTATGCAATCCTTGATCCCAACAACCTCACTCTCAATGATAGAGACAACCGCACTTGCAACCGGATGGCTCTCAATACCATCTACAATGGCATTGACTCAAAGGTGTTTGAGGGCATCAAGGATTTGGAATTTGCTAGTGAAGTGTGGACAAGATTGAGTGAAACATATGAGGGCACTAAGGTTGTGAAGAGTGCCAAGCTATATGGGCTCAAGAGTGAGTTTGAGAACTTCAAGATGAAAGAAGAAGAAACAATCTTAGAGATGTTTCATAGATTGCATGTCATTGTGAATGATCTCAAGAGCTTAGGGCACAAGACACAAGACCAAGATTTTTGCCACAAGTTCTTGTTGAGCTTACCAAAAAGATTCAAAATGTTGATCATGATGCTACAAAGAGATGGGCTTGATGCAATGAAGCCCAATGATTTGCTTGGAGATGTATTGACCTTTGACAAGTATGATCAAGATGTTGATGAGAAGGAAAAGGAGGAAGAAAAGAAGAAGAAGACCATGGCATTCAAGGCCACCTCCTCAAAGGGCAAAGCTTCAATTCAAGAAGAAGATGACAACGAAAAAGATGAAGAATTGGAAATTGATGATGAGGCACTTGCTCTAGTTGTCAAGAATATTGGTAAAATGTTTATCAAAAGAAGAGGCTTCAAGAAGAGGAATGATAACTTCAAGAGCAAGGAGTCACAAAGGAAGTGCTTCAATTGTGATAGCACCGAGCACCTTCAAGCGAAATGTCCTTATGATAAGAAGAAGAACAAGAAGGACAAGTTTGAGAAGAAGAAGAGAGAGGCCAAGATGACATTCAAGAAAGGCAAGAATGGTGCCTATGTGATCACTTGGGAAAGTGATGAAGAAGAAGAAGAAGAAGAATCCAACAAGGCTTTTGCTTCCATTGCTATCAACAAGAAGCCATCATTATTTGGTTCATCCTCTTCATGCTTCATGGCCAAGGAAACTAAGGTATTATATGATGAGAGTGATGATAAAAGTGAAATGGAATATGTTCATGATAGTGATAATGATAATGAAAATGATGATGATGAACCAACTAAAGAACAACTATATGACTTGATGCAACAAACTAGAGACATAGCTATTGCCAAGGACAAGGAGTGTAAAAAGCTTTCAATGAAAGTAGCAATACTTGAGAAAGTCCTTAGTGAGCTTAAGACCACTCATGAGAGTCTAGTGGAAGACCGTGAGGATCTTGGTAAGGCTCATTCCAAGCTTGAAAAGGCTCACTCATTGCTACTTGAGCAACAAGCAAAGAAGGAGGTTGTTGTATCATGTGATATATGCGTTACATGTGATATAATTGATGAATCCTTTTATGAACCTATCATCATGTCAAATGCTAACCCTTCTTGTAGCTCTTCATCCACCACCACCAACTCTACCTTCACTACTAGTGATGGTTTCACTTGTGATGCCTCACTAATGGTTGAGAATGAGATTCTCAAGAAAGAGGTGGATGAGCTCACTCGTGCCCTAGGCAAGGCCTATGGTGGTGAGGCTCGCTTGCTTAAGTGCTTGGGTAGCCAAAGGTTCTCTCTTAACAAAGAGGGATTGGGCTACACCCCCAAGAAAGGCAATTTGGCCTTTGCAACTCCAAAGCCTAGCTTTGTGAAGGGCAATGGTCGGTTTTGCAATAGATGCAAGCAAGTTGGGCACCTAGAGCATAATTGCAATAAAAAGAACCAAAGCAAGAACCTTGTTAATGCTATACCTTTTGATTCTTGCTATGTGCTTACCAAGAGTGTGAAGGGTGTGCAAGCTAAGTTTATTGGTACACCATTTGTGGGCCCAAAGAAGAAGGCTATTTGGGTACCAAAGAGCTTAGTTACTAACCTACAAGGACCCAAGCAAAAATGAGTACCTAAGCTTCATTGATTTGCTTGTAGGTCAATTACAAAGCCAGAGGAAGGCATTGGATTATTGATAGTGGGTGCACTCAACACATGACCGGTACATCAAGAATGTTTGACTCAATCAATGACAATGATAGTGGTGTTGATTCTATCACATTTGGCAATAACAAGAAAGGCAAGGTTATTGGCTTGGGCAAGATTGCAATATCAAATGACATGAGTATCTCCAATGTGTTGCTAGTTGAAAGCTTGGATTTCAATCTTCTATCCATGGCACAAATATGTGATCTAGGCTACAAATGCATCTTTGGGGTTGATGATGTGGAAGTTATTAGTGTGGATGGTTCAAATGTGGCATTCAAGGGTTTTAGATATGAGAATCTCTACCTAGTTGACTTCAATGCTAGAGAAACTTCCTTGACAACTTGCTTAATCTCCAAATCAAGCATGAGTTGGCTTTGTCATAGAAGGCTTGGTCATGTTGGCATGAAACAATTGAAGAAGCTTACAACTCACAATCTTGTCAATGGTTTGAAAGATGTTGAATTTGAGAAGAATAAGCTTTGTAGTGCATGTCAAGCCGGGAAGCAAGTTGGAAGCTCACATCCAAAGAAGAGTACAATGAGCACATGCAAAGAATTTGATTTGATGCACATGGATCTATTTGGACCAACAACATATACAAGCATAGGCGGCAACAAGTATGGCTTTGTCATAGTAGATGACTTCACAATATTCACATGGATATTCTTTCTTAGTGACAAAAGTGAAGTGTTTGACATCTTCAAGACATTTCTCACTAGAGTTCACAATGAGTTTGAGATTAGAATTAAGAAAGTGAGAAGTGACAATGGAAGTGAGTTCAAGAATACAAGAATTGAAGAACTTTGTGATCACTATGGCATTGGACATCAATTCTCGGCCAAGTACACTCCACAATCAAATGGCCTAGTTGAGAGAAAGAATAGAACATTGCTTGATATGGCTAGATCAATGCTTCATGAGTACAATGTGAGTCAATCATTTTGGGATGAAGCAATCAATACCACTTGCTACTACATCAATAGACTATATTGTCATCCATTGCTAGAGAAGACCCCATATGAGCTACTTCATGGAAGAAAGCCCAATATTTCTTACTTTAGGGTGTTTGGTTGCAAATGCTATATCTTGAAGAAGGGCACTAGATTGGGGAAGTTTGACAAGAGATGTGATGAGGGGTTCCTACTTGGTTATTCAACTACAAGCAAAGCTTATAGAGTTTGGAACAACTCAAGTGGCATTCTAGAAGAAGTCCATGATGTGCAATTTGATGAAACCAATGGGTCACAAGATGAAGAAGAGAATCTAGATGATGTTGGTGGAACTCAATTGGTGGAAGCAATGAAGAACATGGACATTGGGGACATTAGAGCAAAGCAAGTAATTGATATTCAAGATGATGATAAAGATCAAGTGCTCAATTCTCCATTCAAGCTAGCTAGTGACTCTCAAGTGCAAGATCATGGTGCTAGTTCATCTCATCGAGATACATCAAGTGATCAACCAAGCTCAAGCAATCAAGTGCAAGTACTCCAACCACAATATGTTGCAAGAGATCACCCCATTGATAGTGTTATTGGTGATATTAGAAGTGGTGTGCAAACATGATCAAGATTGGCTATGTTTTGTGAGCATGCATCATTTGTGTCAACCTTAGAACCAAAGAAGATAGAAGAAGCTTTGAGGGATGTCGATTGGATCATGGCTATGCAAGAAGAGCTTAACAATTTCACAAGAAATGATGTTTGGGAGTTGGTAGAAAGGCTAAATGACTATAATGTGATTGGAACCAAGTGGGTGTTTAAAAACAAGCAAGATCAAGATGGCATTGTAGTGAGAAACAAAGCAAGACTAGTTGCTCAAGGTTACACTCAAGTAGAAGGTCTTGACTATGATGAGACATATGCTCCCGTGGCAAGATTGGAGGCAATACAGATTCTATTGGCTTATGCTTGTGCACACAACATCAAACTATTTCAAATGGATGTCAAAAGTGCATTTCTCAATGGGATCATCAATGAGTTAGTCTTTGTTGAGCAACCTCCCAGATTTGAAGATGACAAGAAACCCAACCAAGTGTACAAGTTAAAGAAGGCTTTATATGGCTTAAAGCAAGCACCTAGAGCATGGTATGAGAGGCTAAGGAATTTCCTTCTCTCTAAGGGATTCAAGATGGGCAAGGTTGATACAACTCTATTTACCAATAAGATTGAGAATGATATATTTATAGTGCAAATATATGTTGATGACATTATGTTTGGATCAACCGATCAAGCTTATTGTGAAGAATTTGGTGCTATGATGGCCAAAGAGTTTGAAATGTCTATGATTGGTGAACTTAGCTACTTCCTTGGTCTCCAAGTAAAACAATTAAAGAATGGGACATTTGTGAGTCAAGGGAAATACATAAGGGACATGTTGAAGAAGTTTGGGATGCAAGATGCAAAGCCAATTTCAACTCCAATGGGTACAAATGGTAATTTGGATAGTGATCTTGATGGCAAAATGGTGAATCAAAAGGAATATCGGTCTTTGATTGGAAGTC
Source organism: Saccharum spontaneum (assembly GCA_022457205.1). Classification (NCBI taxonomy): domain Eukaryota; kingdom Viridiplantae; phylum Streptophyta; class Magnoliopsida; order Poales; family Poaceae; genus Saccharum; species Saccharum spontaneum. The sequence continues at coordinate 20,737,673 of CM039593.1, read as the reverse complement.
TACTCTATGTCACCGCATCAAGGCCGGATGTCATGTTTAGTGTTTGCATGTGTGCTAGATATCAAGCCTCACATAGAGAAAGTCATCTCACGGCCGTAAAGAGAATATTGAGGTACTTGAAGCAAACAAGAGATGTTGGACTATGGTATCCCAAGGGGTCAAAGTTTGAATTGATTGGATATTCGGACTCCGACTATGGGGGTTGCAAGATCAATAGAAAGAGCACAAGTAGCACATGTCAATTACTTGGAAGATCACTTGTGTCATGGTCCTCAAAGAAACAAAATAGTGTGGCAATCTCTACCGCCAAAGCCGAATATGTGAGTGCAAGGAGTTGTTGTGCACAATTACTATGGATGAAATCAACTTTGAAGGATTATGGCCTCAACTTCAAGAATGTGCCATTGCTATGTGATAATGAAAGTGCAATCAAGATGACACAAAACCCGGTTCAACATGGAAGAACAAAGCATATTGACATAAGGCATCATTTCATTAGAGATCATCAACAAAAGGGAGATATTGCCATTGAAAGTGTTGGCACCGATGATCAACTTGCCGATATTCTCACTAAGCCACTTGATGAAAAGAGGTTTTGCAAGCTAAGGAATGAGTTGAACATTCTTGATTTCTCAAACATGAGTTGAATGCACCCCACCCACTTATTGACATGCCTCTCATTCGACATTGCAAGGTAAAGTTGATTGACATGTCATTCATCCTATGCTAAGGACTTGCTAGAGCATGTAGACATAATAAGTGGTATGCATGAGCATTCATGATAAATCAAATGAATTTGATGGATATATGTTACCACTATTGCCTCTATGTTTGTTTTGATCTAGTGGTGGCATATGACATGTTTGTGAGCTTGCAAACCTAGTGTTGAATCTAGAAGATTTGCTATAAGTGTTTAATTCAACATAGGCAAGATAACCCTTATTATGAGGTGTGAAGAAGTTTGGTTCAAATCAAATTAACAATCTTTGGCAAGTGTTCTAGGTTGAACCAAATTTGATAAAATTTAACCTACTCCATCAAACATTTTTTCTCTCCACAATTTGATCCCATTTTTGGGTAAGTTGTTGACAAAGGGGGAGAGAAAAAGATGATTCAACATGATAAAGGGGTAAATAAATTTTTTGATGCACACAAGTAGGGGGAGCAAGCTCATAAACAAAGTTGTTGCATTTGTTTGTGCATTTTCATATGACTTGCTCATTGCCAATGTATTTAAAGTCAATATACATGCTTGTGTGGTGCAATGCTAGTATGGAACTTGAATGATGAAATGATCTACTAGCATGCATAGGAATAGTTTACACGTGGTATCTAGAAATGCCTAAAGCTTTACAAGTGGTCCAAGAACCTTTACATATAATGTTGATCTCACGGGGTTCTTGAGTTTTGATGGATGTCTAGTTACATCATGATGCTAAGATGGTGTAAAAGGCAACTCCGATTGGTATCACGCTTCAAAGGTCCATTTCTTACATCTTAGCATCATTTTGGTAGAATTACTCTATCAACACTTCTATCCATGCATATGTGCAAAGCTTTCAATCCAAACTCTATGCACATATGTAGGGAGAGCTAATGCTACCAAAACCGAGCTTGTGATAATCCACCTTCTCTTGCCAACGCCTCCAACAATCTCCAAGCTGGCTAGGAGCGGTACTCTCCAAGAGTAATAAGAAATCCACCGGTTAAACCACCCACAAGTGCCACTAGATGCCCTCAAGCTATGCAAATGCACTTTGGGATCACTCAATCTCACTTTTGATTTGCAATCAAGCAAGAGAGATGAGTGGGAGGAGAAGCTTTAGCTCAAAGGATGCACAAGAGTGTTAGAAATGCCAAGAGACCTTCCCAAGGGCCGGCCAACACGTATTTATAACTCCCATCCTCGAAACTAGCCGTTGCAACTTCACTGGGCGTTTTTCGGGACGACCGGACGCACAAAGATGATTTTGATGACAACCCTCACAAAGATGATTTTGATAATAAAAGTTTTGAACATGTCATACTTGTCCAATCATTTTGCTCATAAGTAAAGTTTGGACAATTATCAAAAAGGGGGAGATTGAAAGTCCCTAGTTTGGTTTTGGCTAATTGATGAAACCTAGGACTAACCTTTGCATCTAAGTGGATGATTTATATGAAGGTGGCCATTGAATATGAGACATGACATTGACTCATATGACCAAAATGGTGAAGACCAAGATGAGGCTTGGCTCGATGGACCGGTTGTGAAGGTGAAGGTCAAGTCGAGGCTTCGAAGTGAAGGACCATGTGATGGTGAAGCTTGAGCAAGACTTGGCGCCGACGGACCGATGCAACGGTGAAGAGCAAGTGAAGTCAAGGTCGATGGATCGAGACGGTCATGTGATGATATGAAGTGGATCATATCATTTGGAGAAACAAAATGGGCTCAAGGCAAAGGTATAACCATAGGGCCATTTTGTTTTACACTCAAGACACCACAGAGGGTGTGAGTGGTTTAGGGTCGATAGCCGAACTATTAAGAGGGGAAGTCTTATCGGTTACTCGACGCACGGGTGCCACTAGGTGAATTCATGAAGTGCATTGAATGTAGGGCCTAGTGAGCTAACCGAAAAACCTTCGAAATGTTTATGAAAATGCTAACACACGTGCACAAGGTGGTGATCACTTGTTGGTGTTGGCACATTTGCGAAGGCGGTGGAGTTTGAGCGGTAGAGAGGGGTTTGGGTTCCTCTCTCCCTCCTGCCGAGCTTGCGAGCGCGGGATTCAGGCATTTTCGGGGAAACGAAATGCCTATTTTCCACTACGCCATAAGTCAAAAAAGAAACGGAGGTGAACAGAGGTCACAGAGGTGACCAGACGCTGGACCGGACGTGGTCTATGTTTGACCCGACACGTCCAGTCAGTGTTCAGCGTCTGCGCGTGTCTCTGGTTTTTGATCGGACGCGGTGGCGCGTCCGGTCACGGACGACCGGACGCGTTCGGTCATTGGGGGAGCTTACTAGACTCCAACCGGACGCTGGCACTGTGGCGTCTGGTCAGTTCTCCAGCGCGTCCGGTCGGTGATTTGTTGGAGCGCTGCTCAGGCTTGACCAGCGCATCCGGTCCGTTACGGGACCAGCGCGTCCGGTCGGGCTTCGCCGCGTCTGGTCACGCAATGACTGTTGGGGCGCTGAGTCGACTGTTGAAATATGGCGGCAGTGGTTGAATCTGGATGGACACGTGGACGGCGTAGGGCGACCGGACGTGGTGCAGCGCATCCCGTTAGTTCGACCGGCGCGTCCGGTCGTCCCGAAAAACGCCCAGTGAAGTTGCAACGGCTAGTTTCGAGGATGGGAGTTATAAATACGTGTTGGCCGGCCCTTGGGGAGGTCTCTTGGCATTTCTAACACTCTTGTGCATCCTTTGAGCTAAAGCTTCTCCTCCCACTCATCTCTCTTGCTTGATTGCAAATTAAAAGTGAGATTGAGTGATCCCAAAGTGCATTTGCATAGCTTGAGGGCATCTAGTGGCACTTGTGGGTGGTTTAGCCGGTGGATTTCTTGTTACTCTTGGAGAGTACCGCTCCTAGCCAGCTTGGAGATTGTTGGAGGCATTGGTAAGAGAAGGTGATTATTCTTGGCCACCTTCGATTGATTGTGAGATGTTCTTGTGCTTTCCTCGGCGGGACGCCAAAAGCAACTCTAGTGGAATGTGCGTGTCATTGAGTTACCTCACTTGAGAGTGGTGTCTTGCGGTGCCTTGCGGGGCGTGCCTTGAGGGGCAAGTGACTTGAGGGTCACACCCGGAAACCATCTAAGTGTTGGTCGACACAACCGGTGACGTAGCTTGTCGGTGCACAAGTGAACACCAGGTGAACAAAAATATTGTGTCTCTTGTCTCTCGGTGATTGGTCTTCATATTGTGTTGTTGTCAATATTGATTGATTGTATATCATCTTGGTGATTGGCAACATATTCACTCCACCGTCGGTATAAGAATCACAATCATCTCTCTTGCATTTACATTTACTAGTTTATCTTGTGTAGCTCTAGTGGTAGCTTTGCTAGTAGTGTTGTTAGCTTGCTCTCTAGTGTAAAATTAGTGACATAGCACTTGTGTGAACTAGAGATCATAATCTACTAGACTTGTGGATAGGAGGCTTGCATCACAACCTTTGGCTAAGCAAAACTCGCTTTACGCCGTTTGTTATTCTAACAAGTTTGCTTAGTGGTATTTGTAGATTTTTTTTATAGGCTATTCACCCCCCTCTAGCCATCTAGGACCTTACAGCTATGCTGATTTTCACATTAGTGTGGATACTTGAAGATTGTGGTACTGATAACTAGAGTTTGAAGCATGTTGTGGACACGGAGAAACTATTTGGACGCATGAATATTAAAGTTGGTTCTGAGCTTTGTGATGAGGAGTACAGAGTGATTACAGTTCACCCAGAATGGAATTTCATTTTCCTTGTTGGGAAGGATAGAACATTGATTGCATATGTCATGGACCGTAGAATGGTTCATGTCATCCATGCCCATGTCATCCACTATTGTAGATCAAGAGAGCGTTTCCATATGAACATGACTTACTATCTTTCTTATGTTCCCTTGTTTATGGAGTTATTAGCAGAGCAATAAAGGTGCATTTCCTGTATTTCGTCATCACGACAATCTTTGTTCAGGTAGGCAGTTGTTTTCATTCTATGTATGTATAGGTCAATTTTGGCTTGTTAACTAATGGAATGGTATGTTCAATATTATTAATTCTGCCACTTTGTTCAGGTTGTGGATCAGAGATGAAGAAGAGGGGTTCCATGGTGCATTGGCTACCAATCCGAAGGATGCACTAATTATATTCATTTTGCCTTGCAAGCAGGAGTGCCACATAGAAGGAGCACAGCTACGTCGTTTCGTTATGTTAAGTCTGTATACATCAGTACTTTTAGTATGCTCTATGTACAGCTTATGTTAGGACATCAGTTGAGAAAGATGTTATGGTAGCATCCATTGTTATTATAAAATGTACTCTTGTTTGTGAACATGATTTATGGATGTAACGATTATATATTTGTATGCTTTGTATTCATGAAGCTATTAAGGGCCCAGCTGAATTAGTAACTATTATAAAACCGGATGAAATTCTGTCACCGTCGCTATACGTATGATGTGGTAGGGATCAAAACTATATCACCGCTGAAACCTTTAGTAACCCGACACCGACTAAATGATCAACAAAGGTAGATCGTGGTGCAAGGCGACGGTGACCATAACCTTTGTACTGGCGGATCATACGCTGAAGCAACGGTGGTGTTAACCTCTACACAAGCATCTCGGCCATCAAACCGACAGTGAACCCGCACCACTGACAGTCGGGTTGAAGTACAAGGTGACGGTGCTGGTGACCACTACACAGGCAGTTGATGTGCCCACATGACGGTTTTGATAGCCTCGACATAGTCGGATCATTTGCCAATGCGGCGGTGTTGTTGTACATCCACAGCCGGGTTTTGCTCCAATGCGACTGAAGTAAGGACCTAATCACGGACGGATCATAAGCCAATCGGCGGTGTTAGTGTACACCACAGTTGGTCCCAGATGGCGATGGTGAAGGCTATGACCATCACTGTCGACAACTTACTGCCAAAGCCGAAATTGGACTGTGATGTGGGTTATGACGTGGCTGTGAAAGGTGCGAGTGTAGTAGTGAAAGAAACACAAACTTAGAAGATCTTCACCATACAATTTAAGGTGGTTTGATCCAAGGGTGGAGGTTTGGAGCACCTAGATCCATGGGCCCACACCAAAAATGCTATAAATACCCCCTATGCCCTTCACTCTCAAGTCATGACCACAAAGGAGGAGCTACTCTCACTTAAGATAGGCGAAGCCCTACTCTAGTAGTAGTAGTATGCAAATAGAGAGAGTGAGGGGAGTGTCGAGAAGAGCCAAGCCTATCTGGTGTCTTCTCCAAGATGTACCTCGACAGATGTGGGCTTGTCCATAAGTAAGTATCTGTGGAAACCGGTACCTAGAATACTCTTGGTGAAAGCTACATTGACAACAGTACCCGTTTGCCACCTTTGGTGTCAACAATAAGCCACCCTACCAAACACTCTCATTGTGTCTCATCCCTGTTTTGTGTGTGTGCAGCTGGTCTAAGAAAACCTGTGCAATCTTCATTATCTGCATTTGAGATTAAACTACAGCTATGGCATTATGAATTTGTCAAACAGTCCAAACTTTAGCATTGGATCACTTGTCATTTCTAGCCTTCCAAATATGGTGGTTATAAGCATCTGCAAATGGTCATCAAATGGTAATTAGAGGTATGGTGATCTATAATGTCAGATAAAATTTCTTGCACACCATCATGTTCTTGAGGCAGCCTAGAGGTGCAATAGAAGAAGAGGTGAGCGTCTGTTTCAGCATAGTTGTTTTTGCCTATTCTTGTTGAGAAGCATCCTAGGCAAATGCTTTTATGCAAGGTGGCATAGATTTGTGTTTCTAGATTCCTTCGAGGATGTTCAATGTGTCATGTACGGACGTACGTACAGGCGCCGTGCCCGTGACATCAGGCGACATGCGGAGCGACATGCGGAGCGAGTCTAGCGCGCGGGTCACGACCAGGAGGAGAGCATCTAGCGCATGGATCATGACCAGCAGGAGCCACTCGCCACCAGTGGCTAGGAGCCACACGAGGGAGACGGGATGCTGCCAGTGGCCAGGAGCAAATGGCGATGCATGGACCACGACCAGCAGGAGCCGCTCGCCACCAGTGGCTAGGAGCCACACGAGGGAGACGGGATGCTGCCAGTGGCCAGGAGCAAATGGCGATGAAGACTTTCAGTTTTTATTTATCTATTTTTAGGAGCTTTTGTTTATTCATTCATTGAGCCAATGGCTATTTATATGTTGTAATCACGACTTTGAGTTTCAGGCAAGATTAATCAACCAAACTCTCTCTTCCTCCCTTGAACACTCTCAGCCCAGAAGCCGAGAGGGGCATAACCTCCGTTCTGGAAGACACGGCACGAGACTATGAGTTACGTAGTCGAGGGCCGGCTACCCTAGATCACCAGGCCATGACAACCTGGTATCACGATCCTATCGATCCTCGGCATCCTCAGCCGCCGCGCCATCATCCCCGCCACCAGCAGCTACACCAAACCCATCGCCCACTGTTGACGGTTCTTAAGTATCAATTATAGCCATCAAATAAATAAAGAAAAGGACCTATATGCAAGCAACACCTAGAATTAGGGTTTGATCTAACAGAATTCCACGAGTTTTACTGTTTATCTATTTCTGCAGGGGGTTATCAGGAAATACGGAAGAAAGGCCCACATGTCGGATTAATGACGGGATATTAACCGAACACATAATTATCTTACATCTAGAAGATTCCAGAAGCCACGGGAACGAACGAGAGCCGTAACGGGGCCAGACACAGGGCGCCCGCCCTGTGCCCTAGGGCGCCCGCCCTGCCCCCGGGACCAATCAGGTCGAGTCTCGCGGATTATGCTCCACCGCCTTTGAGGATCAAGGAAAACCATAGGATGAAGGTCGGTTTGATCCGATGGTCCAGATTCATCCAAAAGGGCTATATAAGCAAGGCCCCTGACCCCTGGTGGAGAAGACCCCAATTCATTATTCAGTTGCATATCTCTAGTTAGGGTTTAGAGAGAGAGGTTCCCTCTAGGGTTCCCACCTCATAGGGCTTAGCATCCAATGTGAAAGTAGAATTAGTTCTACTAGATTGAGAGAGATAGAGTGGAGGTGTAGATCGGAGGAAGCCGGCCTGTCGGTGTCTACTCCGAGGTTGTACCTGCGGGAGCAAGTTCTTCTAACCCGAGGCTTGTTCTCAGGATTCTTCAGTATTTTGACTTCTAAATTCTAGTAAGTTCTTTGTTTTATTGTTCTTTGGTTTATGAGTTTACTTTGATCTCTTTGCGTAGAGTTTAGAGTAATCATCTCTAGCGTAAACGTGGTGTTTAAGCTAGGATACTCATAGATATCCCCTCGTCTAGCCGGACCGTGGTAGTAGCAAGGAACGTGACAATTCCGAGTTACCTTTGTATTCCATATCCCGTTAGCAGGATCGATAGGGTTTATAGGTGCGGGTTGAACATCCTTTGTGGTGTCTAGATTCCGTAAACCTCCCCAATAGAACAGTAGATCATCCTTACCAAGGTTAGAAGAAGAGTGCGGTTGTAGTCTTCTCTATACATCACTCACATCGAATCATAGTGGTTGTAGCCTAAAGGTTAGTAGTAATAGATTTGGTTAGTCAGATGCACTCTTTCTCCTAAAGGTAAAAATATAAATATGATACCCAGGATAACATCTCGGGTGAAGTGCTCACCGATATCCGTGCGCTTGCGGATCCTATTTCCTAATTGCGTTACCAAATATCAACAAGCATTTCTGGCGCCGTTGCCGGGGAGAAAGACGGTTTGCTGAGATAACATTGAGTCTTACTACTAGCTTGTATTCATACTTTTTATTTTCTTATCTTTTTCATTCTTTCTTTTTCTTTTTACCAAAAATGGAAAACCAAGGTTCTATATCTATCTTTGATGCCGCAACACCTTCAGCAACTGACCTTTTACCATGGGAGTCATCACAGCCTATCCAAACATCCCAGTATAAGTTAAGTTCAAGGTTGATTGCGATGATTCAAAATTTATCTTTTTCGGGAAAGGAAGACGAAAACCCTTACCTTCATATTAGAGATTTTGAGCAGACATGCGATTGTCTTCGCATTGATGGCATCTCTAATGTCACACCCATTTATCGACCAAATGGAATGCTTACCCTTATGTGCGCCCAGAGATCAATCACACATAAGTTCACAAATTATAACAGAAGTATCATGGCAAATGTTATTACATCACGATATTTAACACATAGTCTTAACACAAAAGTAGCGGAAGTATAAATAAAAATCTCTCTCGTGGTAGCTCCAGTCACATGACTGGTTGACAGCAAGACTAGTAATCCTCAGGGAAATAGGCGTAGTAGTCGCTATTACCTCCATCTGTTACCCATCCGGGATTTTTATCCAAATAAGAGAAATAAACAAGCGTAAGTACATCTCGTACTCAACAAGTGTAACATGGGGTTCATGAGGCTCAAATAGGCATAATCATGGGTTTATTAGCATGTAGCTTTTAGTTAACATGATTTTAGCATATCAATAGCATCAATAGGTCTCAATGTAAACAATAAACATATGATCCATGTGAAATGATTAATGAATAGCAAAAACATAAACATAAACAATTAATCAACTATTCCATAAGGGTCCAAGGCCACTCGTGACCGTGAGCACGGCTGTTATAACAGTTCTACACTCTGCAGAGGTTGTACACTTTCACTGTGAGTCGTGTTACCCAAATGCCCGGGTTAATTACTCCCAAAACACTACCAAGGTGAGCAGGCAGGGTAAACACTATGAAGTCTTTCGAAGGTTCGTCTAACAAGTTAGGGCCATTAGATTCACTCGGCAAACAGATGTAGAGCCCCCCTTCCAAATGGCACAATAACCCGCAGCCTATACACATAAGGACAGAGGCCGCACTATACCCGATTCGTCAAGCCATTCTTACGCCATAAAGGTTACCTCTAACAAGCTAGAAAAGGTCCTTCTATATGACTAAAGCCAGAGCCATATAGCCCCCACAGTTGTACTGTAAGTCCCGGATTGTCGCTTACAGATGAGTCCTTATGGAGAGCAATTAGAGCATCAAAAACAACACACATGCTCTAATCCCCTTTATACAATAATCAAAATCATATTTTAATGTTTATTGCATATTCCTCTAATCAATTGACATGATCATAGTCCATGTTTAAGCACTAGCCATACTAATCAATGCATCATAATGGGTACCAAGGTATAGGATCAATCACTAAGTCATCCTTAACAAGGAATAAATGCATAATGACATTAATTGTATAAGGTGAATAGGACAACAAGGATAATCCCATGCTATACTTGCCTTGCTCAAACTGGTCCTGAAGATCGTGCTCGTAGTAAGGCTCTTGATCTCCAACGAATTGCTCACCGTCTATACTCGATCAACCATTATCAACATCACACATCCAGAGGCAATCATGCATAGACAAACAAGACTATAATTAGAACAATACACCAACAGTAAGAAAATAAAATAAAAAGTCTTTAAAATAAATCTACAACTCGCTAGGATCACACAGACGCGAAGATCACGAAAAACGGATCTAAAACGACAAAGTTATGAATTTCCGAAGATTTCCTATAAAGAAATAAATACTTTAATTAAAACTCGGAAATAAATTAATCTAAACCTACTGTACAGTTACACCATTAGATAGAGCTCGCAAATATGAATCTAACGCAATTTGAATGGATCAAATCGGAGTTAAAACGAAGATTCTACGGCTAAAACAATCTCAGTGGCAAAACTGTAAATATCAGAAAGCGTATTTTTCTTTTTCCGAAACGAATTACGTTTTCTTTTATTAAAAACGTATTTTCCCGGTTTACGCTTTGGACTGCGGGTTCTATACTTGAAAACAACAGGGTCTCTTTTGCAAAAGTTCACGCGAACCGGTATCGTCTAATAAGATCCGTCCGATCTAGATCCAACGGTCCAGATCGCTCGGGGAGAAAGGGACGGCGGCGGTCCGGCCGGAAACAACCCGACGGCGACCCGCGCGGCGGCGCCATCGCCGGAGAACCTCTTCTCGCGCTACGGTGCACAAAAACACGAACGGAGAACACCTGCGGGTAGAGAACTCGAACGCGAACTCACCTAGGGCAAAAATAGAGCCGGGGATGAAGAGAAAAACGTGCGCGGCTCGGTATGGCGGGCGGTGGAGGCGGAGCTCTTGCGGTGGCTCGTCGGGACGGCTAGAACAGCTCCGAAAGGATGGGATGCGTGCGGTATGACGCGGGGGTCGCGTTTTATAGCTCGGGGGTGTCGCTAACTATGGAAGGGAGGGAGATTTGAGGGGGATTTGATTCACCGCACCGGGTAGAGAGAGGAAGGCGGCGTCGGTGTTTTGGGAAGCTCGGGAGGAAGAAGATGGAAAGGGAAGGCAGTCGCTGACAAGAGGGACCCATCTGTCGGCGACTCAGAGCGGGAGATCGGCCGCGTGCGCGCAAGACGGGCCGCGGCGGCTGCTGGGCTCGGCCCGCGAAGAGGAAAACGGCGCGCGCGGGGAAGAGAAATTGGGCCGCCGAAGCAGGCCGGTGCGGGAGGGAGCGGCCCGGTAAGAAGGTAAAATCTTTTCCTTTTTCTTTTTCCAATTTTTCAAATCCATTTTTCAATTGATTTTCAAATCAAATTTGAATTTGATTTAAACCACTCAATGCAAAACTCCAGATGCAGCAGCATGAATGCTCAATCATGTTTCTACCCTTATATTTGATTTTAAATTTATAAAATTATTCTTATTCTAAATTTGCATGCTTCACAAAAATAAATATAAAAATCACATTTTCCCTATTTTTCTTTTCTTCAAATTTTAGGGTGTTACAATTCTACCCCCCTTAAAATGAATCTCGCCCCGAGATTCGACCGGTGCTTACTCAAACAGTTGCGGGTAGGTTTTTCTCAGATCCTCTTCTCGTTCCCAAGTAGCCTCTTCTGCGGTATACCGATTCCACTGTACTTTACACATTTTGATTGTTCTACTTCTTGTGACTCTGTCCGCAGTCTCCAAAATCTTAACCGGAAACTCCTCATATGTAAGATCCTCCTTAACAGTGAGTTCCTCTATCGGAATCTGTTCTTCTGGTACTCGTAAACATTTCTTTAGTTGTGACACATGGAACACATCATGTACACCTGCCAGACTCTCGGGCAATTCCAATTGATATGCCACTTCACCACGTCGCTCTATAATCTTGAAAGGTCCAATATATCTTGGTGCTAATTTACCCTTCATGTTAAATCTCTTCACACTTCTCATGGGTGACACTTTCAAGTAAACATAATCTCCTACCTCAAATGTCAACTCTCTTCTGCGAGTATCAGCATAACTTTTCTGTCTAGACTGGGCTATTTTTAGATTATCTCTAATCATTCTTACTTTCTTTTCAGCATCCTTCAATACATCAGGCCCAAACACTTGACTCTCCCCTGTCTGATTCCAGAACAACGGGGTCCTACACTTTCGTCCATACAGAGCCTCAAACGGTGCCATTTGAAGACTCTTCTGATAACTATTGTTATAAGAGAACTCTGCGTATGGCAAACTCTTATCCCAGCTAGTACCATATTGTAGAGCACAAGCTCTCAACATATCTTCCAATATCTGATTAATTCTTTCCGTTTGACCATCTGTCTGAGGATGATAAGCTGTACTGAAATTTAGTTTGGTCCCCAATGATTCATGTATCTTTTGCCAATAATGAGATGTAAATTGAGTACCTCGATCAGACACAATCTTCTTAGGAACTCCATGTAGACTCACTATTCTTTCCATATATAACTCTGCCAATTTCGCACTGCTATATGTAGTCTTCACAGGCAGAAAATGAGCAACCTTAGTCAAACGATCCACTATCACCCAAATTGAATCATATCCTCGTTGAGTCCGCGGTAACCCAACTATAAAATCCATACCGACCTCTTCCCATTTCCACTCGGGTATCTGCATAGGTTGTAACAATCCTGCAGGTCTTTGATGTTCCGCTTTCACCCTTTGACATGTGTCACACAAAGCAACATACTCAGCTACGTCTCTCTTTAAACCATACCACCAATATTTCTCTTTCAGATCTAAATACATCTTAGTACTACCCGGATGTATGGAATAAGCTGACTCATGAGCTTCACGCAGAATTGCCATTCGTATTTCCCTATCTTCGGGCACACACAACCTTTTCCCAAACCATAACGTACCATTTTCATCCTTATGGAATCCTGGAGATTTTCCTTTCGCTATGTTTTCAGCTATCTCTCTCAACTTTTCATCCTTCTGCTGACCTTTACGGATTTCTTGCTCCAAAGTAGGCTCCAATACTAGTTCCACTGCATTAGTAGTAAATCCTAAGTTCAGATGCTTACACTCAGCACACAATTCCTTAGGCATAGGCATTACTTGTATTTCATTTGCATAACTCTTCCTACTAAGAGCATCAGCAACCACGTTGGCCTTTCCGGGATGATAATGCACCTCTAGATCATAGTCTTTTATCAACTCCAACCATCTACGCTGCCTCAAGTTCAGATCTGTTTGAGTGAAGATATACTTGAGACTCTTGTGATCAGTGTATATATCACTTTTGTGTCCAATCAAATAATGCCTCCATATCTTTAATGCATGAACCACTGCAGCTAATTCCAAATCATGAGTAGGGTAATTTAACTCATGCTTCCTTAACTGCCTCGATGCATATGCCACAACTCTACCTTCTTGCATCAGAACACATCCCAATCCCAATCGAGATGCATCACAGTAGATAGAGAAAGGTTTATTCAGGTCTGGCAAAACTAAGACAGGTGCAGTAGTCAATCTTTTCTTTAATTCCTCAAAATTTGCCTGACACTTCTCGGACCACACAAACTTAGCATTCTTTTCCAACAATGCAGTCATTGGTTTTGCAAGCTTGGAAAATCCCTCTATAAACCTTCTATAATAACCAGCCAATCCCAAAAAGCTACGGATCTCACTTGCATTGGTAGGTGGTTTCCAGTTCAATACATCCTTCACCTTGCCAGGATCTACTGATATTCCTCCATTTGAAACGATATGACCCAGAAAAGAAACTTCCTTAAGCCAAAACTCACATTTACTCCTTTTTGCATATAGTTGGTGTTCTCTGAGCTTCTGCAAGACCAACCTCAAGTGTTCAGCATGTTCTTCCTCCGTCTTGGAAAACACTAGTATATCATCAATGAATACCACTACAAACTTGTCCAGATATTCCATGAACACCTTATTCATTAAGTACATGAAGTATGCGGGAGCATTAGTCAAACCAAAGGACATCACTGTATACTCATATAACCCATAACGTGTAGTAAATGCTGTCTTGGGTATATCCCTGGCACGAATCTTCAATTGATGATATCCAGAGCGAAGGTCAATCTTGGAAAATACACAAGCTCCTCTCAACTGATCAAACAGGTCATCAATTCTAGGCAATGGGTACTTGTTCTTAATGGTAACCTCATTAAGAGACCGATAATCTACACACATCCTCTGAGTTCCATCTTTCTTATCCACAAAAATTACTGGTGCACCCCATGGTGACGAACTAGGACGAATAAAACCCTTATCCTGTAACTCCTTAATTTGTTTCTTAAGTTCTTCTAGTTCATTTACTCCCATTCTATATGGTCGCTTAGCTATAGGTGCAGTTCCAGGTAATAATTCAATAATAAATTCAATGTCACGGTCTGGTGGCATACCTGGCAAATCCTCCGGAAACACATCTGGAAACTCCTCCACAACTGGATCCTCCTGATTGGCACCATCATTGAGCTGGTTCACTGTAGCAGTCGCTTGTTTTTGCACTTTGACTTCAACCCTGATCCTATCCCCCTTTGGTGTAGTCAGCACAACCGATTTATCCTTACACTGAATCTCTGCTTGTTGTTGCATCATCCAATCCATTCCCAGTATAAGATCAATCCCGGCTGTCCTCAATACTATAGGGCTAACTGAAAACTCTACCCCCCTTAAGTTGAGACTAATGAGAAGACAGCGATAAGATGCTGGCATGCTTCCACCAGGTGAGTTTACTAAGATAGGGTTCTTCATGGCACACAAATGGATTCTATGTATTCTAACAAATGATTGTGATATGAAAGAATGTGATGCTCCAGAATCAAAAAGAACAGTGGCGGAAGTAGAGTGGACATCGAACGTACCAAGCATAACTTCTGGCTCCTCCACTGCAGTTTCCTGGGACAAATGATTCACCCTTCCCGAGTTAAGTGCGGGCTTCTGGTGGTTGCTCTGTCTCTGGGGAGTCTGCTGGTTAGGCTTCTCCGGGCAGTTGTAAGACAGGTGACCTTCTTTTCCACAACGGAAACACCTGTTGGGAGTGTTGGGAGCACTGGTCTTTGTAGGAGTGTTGTTGGAAGGACCCTGGCGCTGCACTTGATTCCCATTCTGCTGTGGTGGACGTTGGTTGCTACTCTGTGGCTGAAATGGGGGACGTTGAGGGAACTGTCCACGAAATGGAGCCTGACCACGGTTCCACTGTCCAGTAGGAGGTCTCTGCTGAGTATTCTGTTGGAAGCCAGTGCGTGGACGGGTGTTGCTGTTGGAGGCTTGTCCCTGTAACCTCTTCCTCTTAGCATCCATTTCTTTTCGCTTGTTATCCACCACAATAGCGCGGTTCACAAGCGTCTGGAAGTTGGGATAGGTATTGGACATCAACTGCAACTGTAGTCCATCATATAATCCCTTCAAGAAGCGGCGCTGCTTATCATTGTCATTGGCCACCTCATGTGGAGCATATCGTGACAGTTGAGCAAACTTGTCACGGTACTCAGCTACAGACATTGACCCTTGGGTCAGGTTCCTGAATTCCTCCGCCTTCAATTCTATCATCCCTTCAGGTATATGGTAAGCCCTGAAATTCTCTCTAAACTCCTGCCAGGTGACTGCAGGAGCATTAGCAGGACGGCCATACTCATATGACTCCCACCAATCTTGAGCTTCTCCCTGAAGTTGCCCAGAAGCGAACAACACCTTCTGTCGGTCATCACATTGTGCAATGGTGAGTTGTTTCTCCACAGCACGAAGCCAATCATCGGCCTCCAAAGGATCAGCAGCATGTGTGAACACTGGGGGACGACCCTTCAAAAATTCACCACGCTTATCACGTGGTTGAACTCCAGCAACTGGCTGATTCTGCTGATTCTGCACCAGTTGTTGCATCAACTGCGTCTGTACTGCCAGCAATTGCTCAATAGTTGGTGGCGGTGGTGGTGGTGGATTTGGGGGAATGTTGCCACGACCTCTGCCTCTTCCTCTTCCGGCCATCTGCCACCCATAAACATGCAAACTTTAAGAAATCCAGGTTATCAACCACTTATAAGATTAAGAATGAGATCTGAAAGTTTTCTGGACGAGTCGCAATACTGACAGTTCAGTATTTCAATCATATCTCGGCCTACAGAAGTCCAAAAGAGGCGTGCTTTACATGGTTGGAAAGCTTATGAAATTATCCACAATTTCTATTCAGACCTCAAGACCAGATTCTGTCATTAAGTCTATGAAAAATAAGGCGCAACAGAAACTGTTCCAGATTCCAGACTGTGCAGAAACTTTAACTTGTGAAAATTATATCTCTCGAACCAGATTAGATAAAAAGGTGATTCCAGTGGCATTTGAAAGATGCTTGAGTCTAGTTTCTCTCATAAAAATTTCATAAATGTTGCACGAACCATTTTTAAACTATAACAGAAACATCAGAGACTGCTCCAGAAAACAGCAAGGACAGAAACGAGATACTATCAAACCCAACTATTATTCCTTGACTAATAAACTTATTATTCTTAATAATGGAACTTGTAGACATGCCTACAAGTCCAGACACTCAAACAAAGATCCAACTCACACATAAGCATAATAATAAAGCAACTAGCACACCAAAGTTCAAACCACACGACAGACTCGACTGACTCAACTGACGTTACTAAGAACGTTCTTATTACATAAAAGGACTCCTACTTCCTAAGGAAGTGGCTCATGCTCTAACTTCTCGTAGATCTTAGGCATGCCTTGGTTTGCTCGGAGCTCATCAATGGTTGCTTGGCATCTCTTGATAGTCTTCCCTTGTGTCCTCACCATCTCTTCTAGTTGCAGCTTCCTGTCCATCATGTCATAGACAAAGTTCACCATCACCCGAGGTAGTGGCTCTAACTGCACTGGATCTGTCATAGCCCAACCAAGCTCGGGGTGTGCACGAGGAAGGAAACGATGGATGTCATGCTTCATGAGGTTAAAGCGAAGATAGCGAAGACCCATACATGCTTCAAAAGCAGCATCTTCAATGCTATCCTCAATGGTAGCTCGATGTCCCACATGAGAGAACATCCTGTCCAGCTGATATGCCCCCTTGTCTTGCTTGTGTGCAAAGATGCTTGCCCTTGCCTTCCAGTACGTGCTCTCCAGTGGATGAGTGTACTCCCAGCAGACGTACTCCACAGCTGGATGCCAATCCGCGAAGTAAGTAGTGAGCATCCCCACTAGACGAATATGAGAGACAGCATCCCCTCCATTCCTGTGGTAGATCCTCACAGTCCACCCCATTGGAGGAGGTGGCATATCTTCAGGAGCTTCATGTGGTGGAGACGGGGGTTGTTGATCTCCATTATCTTCCTCCTCACCATCTTCAATCTCAACGATTTCAGGATCTTCTTCAGGCTCAATCTCTTCCTGGGGAGGTGCTGGTGCTTGGACTGGTGCTACAGGGGTCTTCTCTTGTTCCTGAGGTTCTGGCTCTTGTGGCTCTTCAGTTGTAAGCAGGGCACGAGGTGGGTAGTATCCTCCAAAGCTGATGCGGGCAGTCTTACGGTCACGAGTCATCTACAGAATTTTTAGATGAAGTTAGAATAGAGGCAAAATTTCGTAATAGAATGAGACATAAGAAGCATAAAAATTTATCAAGTAACAAGAGCAAGATAGTGAGCATAAAAATAGTGTAAAGATGACACTACTTCGACCATTGCTAACTAGGCTTGCGTCCTACAGTCAACAAGAGCTCTGATACCAATTTGTCACACCCATTTATCGACCAAATGGAATGCTTACCCTTATGTGCGCCCAGAGATCAATCACACATAAGTTCACAAATTATAACAGAAGTATCATGGCAAATGTTATTACATCACGATATTTAACACATAGTCTTAACACAAAAGTAGCGGAAGTATAAATAAAAATCTCTCTCGTGGTAGCTCCAGTCACAGGTACATTGACTGGTTGACAGCAAGACTAGTAATCCTCAGGGAAATAGGCGTAGTAGTCGCTATTACCTCCATCTGTTACCCATCCGGGATTTTTATCCAAATAAGAGAAATAAACAAGCGTAAGTACATCTCGTACTCAACAAGTGTAACATGGGGTTCATGAGGCTCAAATAGGCATAATCATGGGTTTATTAGCATGTAGCTTTTAGTTAACATGATTTTAGCATATCAATAGCATCAATAGGTCTCAATGTAAACAATAAACATATGATCCATGTGAAATGATTAATGAATAGCAAAAACATAAACATAAACAATTAATCAACTATTCCATAAGGGTCCAAGGCCACTCGTGACCGTGAGCACGGCTGTTATAACAGTTCTACACTCTGCAGAGGTTGTACACTTTCACTGTGAGTCGTGTTACCCAAATGCCCGGGTTAATTACTCCCAAAACACTACCAAGGTGAGCAGGCAGGGTAAACACTATGAAGTCTTTCGAAGGTTCGTCTAACAAGTTAGGGCCATTAGATTCACTCGGCAAACAGATGTAGAGCCCCCCTTCCAAATGGCACAATAACCCGCAGCCTATACACATAAGGACAGAGGCCGCACTATACCCGATTCGTCAAGCCATTCTTACGCCATAAAGGTTACCTCTAACAAGCTAGAAAAGGTCCTTCTATATGACTAAAGCCAGAGCCATATAGCCCCCACAGTTGTACTGTAAGTCCCGGATTGTCGCTTACAGATGAGTCCTTATGGAGAGCAATTAGAGCATCAAAAACAACACACATGCTCTAATCCCCTTTATACAATAATCAAAATCATATTTTAATGTTTATTGCATATTCCTCTAATCAATTGACATGATCATAGTCCATGTTTAAGCACTAGCCATACTAATCAATGCATCATAATGGGTACCAAGGTATAGGATCAATCACTAAGTCATCCTTAACAAGGAATAAATGCATAATGACATTAATTGTATAAGGTGAATAGGACAACAAGGATAATCCCATGCTATACTTGCCTTGCTCAAACTGGTCCTGAAGATCGTGCTCGTAGTAAGGCTCTTGATCTCCAACGAATTGCTCACCGTCTATACTCGATCAACCATTATCAACATCACACATCCAGAGGCAATCATGCATAGACAAACAAGACTATAATTAGAACAATACACCAACAGTAAGAAAATAAAATAAAAAGTCTTTAAAATAAATCTACAACTCGCTAGGATCACACAGACGCGAAGATCACGAAAAACGGATCTAAAACGACAAAGTTATGAATTTCCGAAGATTTCCTATAAAGAAATAAATACTTTAATTAAAACTCGGAAATAAATTAATCTAAACCTACTGTACAGTTACACCATTAGATAGAGCTCGCAAATATGAATCTAACGCAATTTGAATGGATCAAATCGGAGTTAAAACGAAGATTCTACGGCTAAAACAATCTCAGTGGCAAAACTGTAAATATCAGAAAGCGTATTTTTCTTTTTCCGAAACGAATTACGTTTTCTTTTATTAAAAACGTATTTTCCCGGTTTACGCTTTGGACTGCGGGTTCTATACTTGAAAACAACAGGGTCTCTTTTGCAAAAGTTCACGCGAACCGGTATCGTCTAATAAGATCCGTCCGATCTAGATCCAACGGTCCAGATCGCTCGGGGAGAAAGGGACGGCGGCGGTCCGGCCGGAAACAACCCGACGGCGACCCGCGCGGCGGCGCCATCGCCGGAGAACCTCTTCTCGCGCTACGGTGCACAAAAACACGAACGGAGAACACCTGCGGGTAGAGAACTCGAACGCGAACTCACCTAGGGCAAAAATAGAGCCGGGGATGAAGAGAAAAACGTGCGCGGCTCGGTATGGCGGGCGGTGGAGGCGGAGCTCTTGCGGTGGCTCGTCGGGACGGCTAGAACAGCTCCGAAAGGATGGGATGCGTGCGGTATGACGCGGGGGTCGCGTTTTATAGCTCGGGGGTGTCGCTAACTATGGAAGGGAGGGAGATTTGAGGGGGATTTGATTCACCGCACCGGGTAGAGAGAGGAAGGCGGCGTCGGTGTTTTGGGAAGCTCGGGAGGAAGAAGATGGAAAGGGAAGGCAGTCGCTGACAAGAGGGACCCATCTGTCGGCGACTCAGAGCGGGAGATCGGCCGCGTGCGCGCAAGACGGGCCGCGGCGGCTGCTGGGCTCGGCCCGCGAAGAGGAAAACGGCGCGCGCGGGGAAGAGAAATTGGGCCGCCGAAGCAGGCCGGTGCGGGAGGGAGCGGCCCGGTAAGAAGGTAAAATCTTTTCCTTTTTCTTTTTCCAATTTTTCAAATCCATTTTTCAATTGATTTTCAAATCAAATTTGAATTTGATTTAAACCACTCAATGCAAAACTCCAGATGCAGCAGCATGAATGCTCAATCATGTTTCTACCCTTATATTTGATTTTAAATTTATAAAATTATTCTTATTCTAAATTTGCATGCTTCACAAAAATAAATATAAAAATCACATTTTCCCTATTTTTCTTTTCTTCAAATTTTAGGGTGTTACATCTAATAAGACTTTACGTTGGAAGCTTTTTCCTTTTTCTTTAAGAGGAGAAGCTAGACGATGGTATAGTCAGAAGGTAAGTCAACAGCAAGGTGAATGGGGAGTTTTAAGAGCCAACTTTTGTCTAGATTTTTATTCCCTTGACCGTACTGGTGACCTTAGACTCGAAGTCCTATCTTTTAAACAAAAAGATAATGAAACTTTGGGGAAATCCTGGAAACGTTTTTCTGATCTTTTAGAATCTGGTCCAAAACTTTTGCTTGAAGACACTGTTCTTTTATTTCACTTTTTTCGAGGTCTTCAGAAAGATAATAAACAAATGCTGCATACTATGGCTAGAGGTTCTTTCTTTCGTATCCCTACTGATGAAGCTAAGGGGATCTTGAATAGAATCCTAGAAGCTGAGATGGATAATGCCCTCCATGATAAAACCTACGAAGCCGAAGTAGACACTCTGCCAAATTTTTCATCTACTTTAGCTATCCCAGGTTCTGAGCCACAAAAGGAAGAAATTCTACTATCTGATTTCATGCTAGACATAGAATTCGATCTCTTTGCCGATTTTGGAAACATTTCAAACTACCATTCTATAGACCGACCCCAAAATGGCCAATTTAGCATTTGTTTACCAAGTGAACGTCAATTGAGAGAGCTTATCTCGGTTATGAGTAGCGAATGGTTAGAGGAGTCAGAGCTTTCCTCTGATGTAATCCGAGTGGACACACCCTCTATAACTATACGCTGTGCTTATAATTCTGATCAATTTAACGCTCTCTATAATCCTGTTGTGGGGATCAATATTATGTCCGAAGCTTTTGCACTTAATTTATTTGGGAAACTTGTTTTAACCCCCACAACAAAGGTCATAAAGGAATCTTCGAGACGATTAGTCCCCAGTCTTGGAATTATTAATGTCCTACCCTTTATGGTAGAAGGCTCCATGGTTCATTTGAACTTTTATATCTTTGATATATGGGGTTTCGACCTATTGATTGGACAACCTTTTAGAAGACTCCTTTATGAAGGTCAAACTGGAAAGCTCTACATTTTCTTGGGAAAGGATTTTAAACTTCCAATTACAATAACTCACTCCTTGAATAATAAGACCGAGCCATATCTTTTGCCTGATTCTATGGAGGAGGTAAAGGCTGCATCTCTAGAACTTTTAGATGATCCAGACTTAGAAGAGGAAGCCCCCTTCTTCACTGAAGAAGAGGCCGAACCTTCTGAACCTGAATCCTTAGATGAGTTTGCAGAAACACCTAGACCCCCCATAGAACTCAAAACTTTACCACCCGGTCTTACCTATGCTTTCCTAAATAATAATCCAGAGTTTCCTGTGATCGTTAGTAATAAACTCACTCAGGAGCAAACTCTGTGATTAATGACCATTCTTGAAAAACACCACTCTGTTTTCGGCTACTCACTTCAAGATCTCACAGGAATCAGTCCTATGATTTGTACCCATCGTATTCCGACAGATCCTTCTGTTACACCCTCTCGAGAGCCTCAACGTAGACTTAACAACGCGATGAGAGAGGTAGTTAAAAAAGAAGTTATAAAGTTGCTGCATGCAGGGATTATATATCCTGTGCCGCATAGTGAGTGGGTAAGCCCTGTTCAAGTTGTGCCTAAAAAGGGAGGCATGACTGTTGTTACTAATGATAAGAATGATCTAATTCCGCAACGCACCGTCACTGGGTGGCGGATGTGCATAGACTATAGAAAACTTAATAAAGCCACGAAAAAGGATCATTTTCCTTTGCCTTTTATAGATGAGATGCTTGAGCGGTTAGCAAAACACTCGTTTTTCTGTTTTCTAGATGGATATTCAGGGTATCACCAGATCCCTATCCATCCTGATGATCAAAGCAAAACCACTTTTACATGCCCATATGGAACGTATGCTTATCGTAGAATGTCTTTTGGGTTATGTAATGCACCAGCTTCTTTTCAAAGATGTATGATGTCTATATTTTCTGATATGATTGAAGAGATTATGGAAGTTTTCATGGATGATTTCTCAGTTTATGGAAAAACTTTTGATAGTTGTCTTGAGAACTTAGATAAGGTTTTGCAAAGATGTGAAGAAAAGCACTTAATCCTTAATTGGGAAAAATGTCATTTTATGGTTAGAGAAGGAATAGTGCTAGGACACCTAGTGTCTGAAAGAGGTATTGAGGTAGATAGAGCTAAAATTGAAGTAATTGAACAACTACCTCCACCTGTGAATATAAAAGGAATTCGAAGTTTTCTTGGCCATGCTGGTTTTTATCGCAGATTTATAAAAGACTTTTCATTTATTGCGAGACCACTTACTCTTTTGCTAGCCAAGGATGCTCCTTTCGAATTTGATGATGCATGTCTAAATTCTTTCAATTTATTAAAGCAAGCACTCATCTCTGCACCAATCATTCAACCCCCTGATTGGTCGTTGCCTTTTGAAATTATGTGTGACGCTAGTGATTATGCTGTGGGGGCAGTTTTGGGACAAACTAAAGATAAAAAGCATCATGCAATTGCTTATGCAAGTAAAACTTTGACAGGAGCTCAACTTAATTATGCAACCACTGAAAAAGAGCTTCTGGCTGTTGTTTTTGCCATTGATAAATTTAGATCTTATTTAGTTGGAGCTAAGATAATTGTTTACACTGATCATGCTGCACTAAAATATTTGCTCACTAAGAAAGATGCTAAACCTCGCTTAATCAGATGGATTTTATTACTCCAAGAATTTGACTTAGAAATAAAAGATAAGAAGGAAGTAGAAAATTCTGTTGCTGATCACTTGTCTAGAATGTACTTTAAGAATTCACAGGAACCCCCCATTAATGACTCACTCCGGGACGACATGCTTTACGGGATTAACAGATCTGACCCCTGGTATGCAGATATTGTTAATTTTATGGTTTCAGGTTATGTACCACCCGGAGCAAACAAGAAGAAGCTTATTCAGGAAAGTCGTTCACATATATGGGATGAGCCATATCTCTTCCGAGTATGCGCTGATGGCCTACTTAGAAGATGTGTGACCACTGAGGAAGGATTGAAGATCATCGACAGATGTCACTCATCACCATACAGAGGTCACTATGGAGATTCCGTACACATTCAAAGATCTGGCAATGTGGATTCTATTGGCCTACAATGTATGAAGACACAAGGCAATATATCAGAAGATGTGGGCCATGTCAAAGGCACGGAAACATAAATACAAGGGATGCCATGCCACTCACCAACAACCTTCAGATTGAACTTTTTGATGTCTGGGGAATAGACTACATGGGTCCATTTCCCCCATCTAAGTAGTGTGAGTTCATCTTGGTGGCGGTTGATTACGTCTCCAAGTGGGTAGAGGCACTACCTTGCAAACATACCGACAATATCAGTTCGAAGAGGATGTTTGAGGAAATCATATTTCCAAGATTTGGAGTCCCCAGGATAGTGATAAGTGATGGAGGATCACACTTCATTGACAAGCGCTTCGAGCACTATCTATCAAGACATGGAATCCGTCACAATGTCGCTACTCCCTATCATCCTCAGACAAGTGGCCAAGCAGAGACTTCTAACAAGCAACTCAAGAACATTCTTCAGAAGACGGTGAACGAGATGGGAACGGCATGGAAGGACAAGTTACCCGATGCACTCTGGGCTTACCGGACAGCCTACAAGACCCCAATTGGAATGTCTCCATACCAATTGGTATACGGAAAGACCTGTCACCTACCTGTTGAACTTGAGTTCAAGGCACACTGGGCCATAAAAAGATGGAATATGGACCTAGATATCGCCGGAAAACATAGAAGAATGCAATTATCGGAGTTAGAAGAATGGCGGGAGAAAGCATATCACAATTCAAAGATCTACAAAGAAAGAGTCAAGAGATGGCATGACAAGAGGATCAAGAAGAAGGAGTTCTCACCCGGAGATAAGGTATTACTTTTTAATTCTAGGGTGAAGCTTTTCGGGCATGGAAAGCTCCGGAGCAAATGGGAAGGACCATTCAAGGTAATTCATTCATCATCCCACGGAGCTATCACACTTCAAAATGACGAAGGTACGTTATTCAAGGTAAATGGTCAACGTCTTAAATTAT
This sequence comes from Saccharum spontaneum, assembly GCA_022457205.1. Lineage (NCBI taxonomy): Eukaryota > Viridiplantae > Streptophyta > Magnoliopsida > Poales > Poaceae > Saccharum > Saccharum spontaneum. The sequence continues at coordinate 20,713,108 of CM039593.1, read as the reverse complement.
TTTTAGAGCCCAATAAAGAATTAGAAGAAATAGACGTGATCAATTTTTACCTTCCAATTAAAAATTAAAGCCCGACGCTTTTATCTTAGAAGGCGTGAGCGTCGCTGAGCTATCTAGATTAGATCTTGGGGCTATATATGTCTTAGTTATTATTAGATTCGATTAGGTTCGCTTATAATCAGTTTAGATCTATTATATTCGGTTATTATTATTATTCGGTTGTAATAAATGCCTCAAGATTAATAAAGATTATTATTAGTATGTCTTGTGTGTCTCTACTTTACTTTTGTGCAAGAAAGCAGAAAATAAGTATGGGGGAGATTCCCTGACATGTCACACACACTTCGATCGCACCACTCCATGAACCAGGTACACACTCTGCACACTTTTATTACACACTTACACACTCACCTTAGTTTGTGCAGAATTTTATCTCTCTAAACATGATAAATTAAAAGGATAAAAATGCTTATAATCATGATCAATCTCACTCTGTGATATTTCCTGGAAACCTGGAATTATTAAAATTATTTCAAAACCCTGTGTTGCTAAAAGTCATTGTGGAATAAGAGATGGTAAGGGTATGAGTACCTTATTCTTAGTATCTTTATTGCTTGGAGAATTTGTTTTAAAAATCTCAAAATTATAGCTACCATCCTCAAGTTTTATATGCCTGCTAAACATGAAAATATTAATTAAAGCTATCTGCTTTGTATTGAGTTTGTTCAAAACAAGTTAGACCCTTGTTGAGAGATTTATCATACTCCTAAGATCAAGACATTTTTATTCAGAAAGATTCACTCTTCCGAAGTATTATTGCGTTAGAGGCATGGGCTATGCAAAATTATGAATATATCGAGGAAATAAAAAGGAGCAAGTGCTCGATAACCTCGTGGAAAAAAATGGACAAGTGTCCGGCAGTAGAATTAGGGGTACCTCGGTATCCACCCAAAATGAAAAAAAATGAGATATGATAAAAATATGATGGAAAGAAAATGATAGCCCATGGTCCCTCTAATAAGCAATATACCAGTAAGAGTGACAAGTTTTTAATTTTCAAAATCTTTGATCTAAGAGTATGGCATTCTTCTCCTCGGATCCGGTTTTGATCATACAATAAATGCAAGGTGTGTATGCTTAAAGAATTATTTTTGCGAAATCAAAACAGCCTCAGAGAGAAATATAAAAGATAATGAGTGACTCTGAGAGCACCTATGAGGATAAAGGTATGCTAAGTTTTTCTTTTCAAAAATATGTAAAAACTCCAAGTGATAGGGATTAAGAAGAAGAAAGGCTCTTTACTCTGACCATATATTTCCCTGACGAGTAAAAGCCTAAGTATGGGGGTGTTTGTTGACAGTTCTTAAGTATCAATTATAACCATCAAATAAATAAAGAAAAGGACCTATATGCAAGCAACACCTAGAATTAGGGTTTGATCTAACAGAATTCCACGAGTTTTGCTGTTTATCTATTTCTGCAGGGGGTTATCAGGAAATACGGAAGAAAGGCCCACATGTCGGATTAATGACGGGATATTAACCGAACACGTAATTATCTTACATCTAGAAGATTCCAGAAGCCACGGGAACGAATGAGAGCCGTAACAGGGCCAGACACAGGGCGCCCGCCCTGTGCCCTAGGGCGCCCGCCCTGCCCCCGGGACCAATCAGGTCGAGTCTCGCGGAATATGCTCCACCGCCTTTGAGGATCAAGGAAAACCATAGGATGAAGGTCGGTTTGATCCGACGGTCCAGATTCATCCAAAAGGGCTATATAAGCAAGGCCCCTGACCCCTGGTGGAGAAGACCCCAATTCATTATTCAGTTGCATATCTCTAGTTAGGGTTTAGAGAGAGAGGTTCCCTCTAGGGTTCCCACCTCTTAGGGCTTAGCATCCAATGTGAAAGTAGAATTAGTTCTACTAGATTGAGAGAGATAGAGTGGAGGTGTAGATCGGAGGAAGCCGGCCTGTCGGTGTCTACTCCGAGGTTGTACCTGCGGGAGCAAGTTCTTCTAACCCGAGGCTTGTTCTCAGGATTCTTCAGTATTTTGACTTCTAAATTCTAGTAAGTTCTTTGTTTTATTGTTCTTTGGTTTATGAGTTTACTTTGATCTCTTCGCGTAGAGTTTAGAGTAATCATCTCTAGCGTAAACGTGGTGTTTAAGCTAGGATACTCATAGATATCCCCTCGTCTAGCCGGACCGTGGTAGTAGCAAGGAACGTGACAATTCCGAGTTACCTTTGTATTCCATATCCCGTTAGCAGGATCGATAGGGTTTATAGGTGCGGGTTGAACATCCTTTGTGGTGTCTAGATTCCGTAAACCTCCCCAATAGAACAGTAGATCATCCTTACCAAGGTTAGAAGAAGAGTGCGGTTGTAGTCTTCTCTATACATCACTCACATCGAATCATAGTGGTTGTAGCCTAAAGGTTAGTAGTAATAGATTTGGTTAGTCAGATGCACTCTTTCTCCTAAAGGTAAAAATATAAATACGATGCCCAGGATAACATCTCGGGTGAAGTGCTCACCGATATCCGTGCGCTTGCGGATCCTATTTCCTAATTGCGTTACCAAATATCAACACCCACCTGCTCCACAGCCTCCACCGCAAATCCCAGTCCACCGCCACCTTCCACTGCCCCCGCAACCACCCCAGTCACCATGGCTGAACCGACCCTCGCCGAGGTCATGGACATGCTCAAGTCCATGCGCACGGAGATGTCCACCCTCAAGTCCGACGTGGCGACCATGAAGGACAAGCCCTCAGCGTCTTCTGGCGGCGGTGACGATCGTCGTTGCGAAGGCTTGCAAGATCAAGACTTCCACCCCAAGCACAAGAAGTGGGATTTCCCCCGCTATGACGGTACGACCGATCCGATGCTATTCCTCAACAAATGTGAGGCCTACTTCCACCAACATCGAACCATGGCAGAGGAACGAGTGTGGATGACATCATACCACCTTGACGACATCACGTAGCTGTGGTTCACATAGCTCCAAGACGACGACGGCACGCCGACGTGGGGCGCTTCAAGGACCTCCTGGACCTGCAGTTCGGACCCCCCTCCGCTCCGCGCCGATGTTCGAGCTCGCCGAGTGCCGGCGCACCGGGACGGTGGAGGAGTACTCCAACCATTTCCAGGCTCTCCTGCCACGTGCGGGCCGCCTCGAGGAGGCCCAACGCGTCCAACTCTACACGGGGGGACTTCTTCCGCCGATTAGCAACGCCGTCCGCATCCACAACGCCGACACGTTGGCGGCGGCCATGAGCCTCGCACGCTAGGTGGAGATGATGGAGGTCCAGAGGTCGACTCCCCACCCCCTCGGGCACCCCCGCGCGGTCCCCCTCCGGTGCTAGCACCACGCCCTGCACTACCGGCGCCACCGCCGATCCTACAGCTGCCAGCACCGCTGGTGGCCTCTCAGCCGGGCCGTGGCGAGGGAACACAGCAGCACCTCTCTCCGGAAGAAATGGCGGAATGACGCTGCCAAAACCTGTGCTTCAACTGCAACGAGAGGTATAGCCGTGGTCATAACAGATTCTGCAAGCGCATTTTTTTCGTCGATGGCGTCGAGATCGACGACGAGCCCGAAGGCGAGGCGGCGGTCACTGCCATTTCAGGGGAGGTGGAGGCACCGACTTTCTCCCTCCATGCGGTCACGGGCGTGGGCATCGGCAAGACCATGCAGGTCTGCGTCTCGGTGGGCGTGACGTCCCTCATCGCCCTCCTGGACACGGGATCCACGCACAGCTTCATCGGCGAGGAGGCCGCGCACCGGACCGGCCTGCCGATCCAACCTCGTCCGCACTTGACGGCCACGGTCGCCAATGGCGAGCGCGTGTCGTGTCTAGGCGTCCTCCATGGGGCCCCGCTGCTCATCGACGACTTCCGCTCCACCGTCAACCTCTTCGTCATGCCTCTTGCAGGATACGACATCGTCCTGGGGACGGACTGGATGGTGACCCTGGGATAGCTGGTGTGGGACTTGGTCGCGGGCACCGTCTCGTTCCAGCACGAGGGACGCGCCGTGCACTGGTTCGCCATGCTGGCCCCTGGTGCCCTCGGCCCCTACACCACCACGGCCAGCGACTCGCTCCTGGAGGAGCTCCTGGCATAGTTCGACACCGTCTTCGCCGAGCCGACCGGCCTGCCTCCTCACTGGGGCCACGAACATGCCATCACACTCAAGACAGGCACGCAGCCGGTCGCAGTCCGCCCGTACCGATACCCAGCGGCCCACAAAGATGAGCTCGAACGCCAATGCGCCGCAATGATGGCGCAGGGCATCGTCCGCCACAGCGACTCGGCGTTCTCGTCGCCGGTCCTCCTCGTCAAGAAGGCGGACGACACATGGCGTTTCTGCGTCGACTACAGGGCGTTGAATGCGCTAACGGTCAAGGATGCGTTCCCCATCCCCATTGTGGACGAGCTGCTCGATGAGCTCCACGGCGCGCGTTTCTTCACCAAGCTGGACCTGCGCTCGGGGTATCACCAAGTCCGAATGCGCCCAGAGGACGTACACAAGATGGCGTTCCGCACACATGACGGACTCTACGAGTTCCTCGTCATGTCGTTCGGCCTCTGCAATGCGCCAGCGACATTCCAGTCCTTGATGAACGACGTCCTTTGACCATACTTACGTCGGTTCGTCCTTGTTTTCTTTGATGACATCCTAATATACAGTCACACTTGGGCGGACCACCTGCGACACATCCATGTCGTCCTCTCTGAGCTGGCGTGCCACCACCTCTTCGTCAAGCTCTCCAAGTGCTCCTTCGGCGCATCCTCGGTCGGGTACCTAGGGCACGTCATCTCGGCATCCGACGTCACCATGGACCCGGCCAAGGTCCAAGCTATCCGAGACTGGCCGGTTCCCCGGTCGGCACGGGCGGTGCGTGGCTTCCTTGGCTTGGCCAGCTACTACAGGAAGTTCGTCCACAACTACGGCACCGTGGCTGCCCCGCTCACGGCGCTCCTGAAAAAAGAGGGGTTCGCCTGGACCGAGGCAGCCGCCGCCGCGTTCTGCGCCCTCAAGGAAGCTGTGATGACCGCCCCGATACTCATGTTGCCGAACTTCACCAAGCCGTTCGTCATCGAGTGTGATGCCTCCTCCTATGGGTTTGGGGCCGTGCTCATCCAGGAGGGCCACCCCATCGCGTTCTTCAGCCGGCCGGTGGCGCCCCGACATCGCTCCCTCACGGCGTACGAGCGAGAGCTCATCGGGCTCGTCCTTGCGGTACACCATTGGTGGCCGTATCTATGGGGCCGCAGCTTCGTCGTCAAGACGGACCACTACAGTTTGAAGTACCTCCTCGACCAACGCCTCGCCACGATTCCGCAACACCACTGGGTGGGGAAAATCCTAGGCTTTGACTTCACCGTCGAATACAAATCTGGTGCGACAAACATGGTGGCTGATGCCCTCTCACGGAGGGACACCAAGGAGGACGAGCAGGGCGCGGTCTTGGCGGTTTTCGGACTCCGCTTCGATTTCATCAGTCGGCTCCGCCATGCTCAAGCCACGGACCCAGCGCTGGTGGCTGTCCATGATGAGATCACCGCCAGGACGCGCACCACGCCGTGGGCGATCACCGATGGCCTCGTCTCCTACGACGGTCGACTCTACAACCCACCATCTTCACCACTGCTGCAGGAGATTGTGTCCGCAGTGCACGACGACGGACATGAGGGCGTCCAGCGTACCTGGCATCGCCTCCACCGCGACTTCCACTTCCCCAACATGCGCACCATGGTGCAGAACTTTGTGCGGGAGTGCACCACATGCCAAAGGTACAAGTCGGAACATCTACACCCGGTAGGCTTGCTCATGCCCCTGCCCGTCCCCACCATCGTCTGGGCGGATATCGGCCTCGACTTCATTGAAGCACTGCCCCACGTCGATGGCAAATCGGTCATCCTCTCCGTCGTCGACCGCTTCAGCAAGTACTGCCACTTCATCGCCCTCGGCCACCCATACACCGCCGAGTCTATGGCCCAAGCGTTCTTCTCCGACATCGTATGTCTTCACGGGCTGCCTCAGTCCATCGTCTCCAACTGTGATCCGGTCTTCACCTCCACCTTTTGGCGCGAGCTCATGCGCCTCATGTTGACGAAGCTGCACATGACCACTGCGTTCCACCCACAGTCGGATGGCCAAACCGAGGCGGCCAACAAGGTGATCATGATGTATTTGAGGTGCTTTACAGGTGACCGTCCCCGCCAGTGGCTTCGGTGGCTTCCTTGGGCCGAGTACGTCTACAACACCGCGTACCAGTCCTCGCTCCGCGAGACTCCCGTTTCGGGTGGACTACGGCCGCGACCCGCCGTCCATTCGCTCTTATGAGCCCGGCGAGACGCGAGTTGCTGCCGTAGCCCGGGACATGGAGGAACGTGACGCCTTCCTCACCGACGTCCGTCATCGTCTGTAGCAAGCCCAAGCGGTGCAAAAGAAACATTACGACAAGCATCACCGGTAGGTGGCGTATGCCGTCGGTGACTGGGCACTTCTCCGCCTCTGACACCGTGCAGCAGCCTCCATACCGCGGGCATCCTCGGGCAAACTCAAGGCGTGATTCCTCGGGCCATACCGTGTCACCGAAGTCATCAACGCCGTCGCCGTTCGCTTGGAGCTCCCTCCCAAGGCACGCCTCCACGACGTGTTCCATGTGGGCACATTGAAGAAGTTCGTGGGCACGCCTCCTGCATCACCTCCACCGCTCCCCGACATCAAGCATGGTGCGGTTGTACCAGCTCCAGAGCGCATCACTCAAGCTCGCCTCGCCCGTGGCGTTCGCCAGGTGCTGGTCTTTTGGAGGGGTGAACCGCCCTCGTCTGCCACATGGGAGGACCTCGATGATTTCCGCGCCACATATCCAGACTTTCAGCTCGAGGACGAGCTGGCTCTCCAGGGAGGGGGAGATGTCATGTACGGACGTACGTACAGGCGCCGTGCCCGTGACATCAGGCGACATGCGGAGCGACATGCGGAGCGAGTCCAGTGCGCGGGTCATGACCAGGAGGAGCGCGTCCAGCGCATGGACCACGACCAGCAGGAGCCGCTTGCCACTAGTGGCTAGGAGCCACACGAGGGAGACGGGATGCTACCAGTGGCCAGGAGCAAATGGCGATGCATGGACCACGACCAGTAGGAGCCGCTCGCCACCCGTGGCTAGGAGCCACACGAGGGAGACGGGATGCTGCCAGTGGCCAGGAGCAAATGGCGATGAAGACTTTCAGTTTTTATTTATCTATTTTTAGGAGCTTTTGTTTATTCATTCAGTGAGCCGATGGCTATTTATATGTTGTAATCGCGACTTTGAGTTTCAGGCAAGATCAATCAACCAAACTCTCTCTTCCTCCCTTGAACATTCTCAAGCCCAGAAGCCGAGAGGGGCATAACCTCCGTTCTGGAAGACACGGCACGAGACTACGAGTTACGTAGTCGAGGGCTGGCTACCCTAGATCACCAGGCCCTTGACACAATGCATGTGTGGTCATGCTTCTAGGACCTTATGAAGGAAGAGTTACATGTACCTCTATATTTAGATGCTGATATTCTTCTTTGGGCTCATTAGGAACTATTGGTACCTGCAAGATAACTTGTGTCGCTTGTTGGCTAAAGATGTGAGTAATGAAATCATGATTCCAAGATTTGGAGTTGGGGTTCCAAAAATCTGCTACTATCTGGGGAACGGAGTTGACAGACATTGCACCAAGGAGAGCTAGAGTTCTATTGAAGGGAATCTTTGACTTGAAGAAATGGAAGACCAAAAAATGGATTTGGGGCTGCTAGTGGTTTTCCAGAAGGTGTGAGGGAAATATTTTGCCTGCAGTTTACTATCGGATTGTGGCTTCAACCGGCAAGGATCTTAATTTTCTTATTTTTTTATATACATTATTATTACATTTAAATAGAGGTTGTTGTCTAACATTTTACATTTCATATTACTAGTGCATTGTATATTTCACTGCCATCACACTTCTCATAATTAAGATTTGATACATGCATACGTCATAATTAGAAAACCATATAAACATACTTAATAGGTAGAGGTGAAGTTGTTACAAACCAATGTCTCATTACTGCAAACAAAGTGGAGCACACCCACTGCTATTGGTTACCCAATGCCATGGTATACTCCATGTAGCGGACATCCTAATGTGTATCTGAGAACAACATTTAAGTACATCAACACATGAATGAGTGCACTCTCTTTAGACTCACAAGAATGAGCACATAGTCTACCAAAAATTAAACATATTGGAGGCACTACAAATGGGCTAGGACATAAAGCAAAATGCAAATGCCCCTGCAATCCATGTGAGGTGGGCCTTAAACATGCATAGTACCAGCGGTACCTAAGTTGCTCTATGGCTTGAGTTAGAATGGCATGGAAGCTACATGCCGCATACATCGAATCATGATACAGAACCTGCAAGTGGTGGCAAAAATAGAATATGAGCACCATGAATGCAAAATTTATGTGTGTGTATTTATGTGTGTGCGCGCATGTGCATGTTTGTGTGATATAGAGAGAGATGTGTTTTCAAGTATTATGACATGTTTGGCATGGCACCAGCTCCAACTTGGGCAGCAGCTCCTGCAGCTTAGGATAGGAGAAGCCATTTTCTGGTGAATAGTATAGAGTCGGAGCTGTTTTTGGGTGAAAAGCCAAAGCCACAAAAAGTAGCTGCTCCTCATCAAGTGCTCTTACTCCTCCGAAAGAGTAATTGAGGAGTTGTGCTAAACGAGCCCTAAAGATAACGATATTTTACATCATTTTCAAGATCGTAACCGAAGAGTCATTTGGATAAAGCTAACTCCGTTACCTCCCACAACTGTAAGTGGTATGTTGTGTTCCGATCCAATTGATTTTTTTTCCACTAATTAATTGTACTAATATTACATCCTTGGTTCCTTTGAAATGCCCAACCTGCGAGTGGAGGTTCAAGTGGTTCACGTGGTAATGTCGATGAAGAAATGAGATTAAGAGGTGGGTACGGAACAAATAATCGTATATTTGTATCTTGTCATGTTTTTATCAAGTTTGTTGTACAGTTATTACACGTAGAATGAGATATTTCTAATTAAACTATATATGCATTTTAGGTATATAGATAGCCTCCAAACCGCATGCACCTGCGTCGATCGAAAAGCAGGCTACATTATTAGTTTGTTACTCTATCTAGCTAAGTGTAGCGTTTGTCATGACCGTTCAATGATATGTGGAGATCATCGTCAACTTGCTGCTTGGTAGTCCGATCCATGGGCATGGGCATGCAGTGGAAATAAAAAGAAACGCACGCTTGGTTCTTGGTCGCCAGCGTTTTGCCGTCTCTATCATGAACCATCGCGCGCGCTCGTCCACGGATGAACTAATTGCATCCATAATCCAGTAGATGACAGCCTCCAACCCTACAGCTAGAACAACCAGCGACTTGCTGGAAAATTCCAGATAGACCAGCTGAACAGGACATCCACCCTGTTCGTTGAAAAAGTGCACAGAGCCAAGCAGTACAAGATCAGATTGCGCGTGTGTACGTACGACAAGTAGGATGATTCCGCGCCTAATCAGAAAAAAAAATGATTCCGAGGTTGACACAAGTGCCCACATGTACTGATGTACACTGGTTAGTAGCCTGCCCATAAACCACGGTAACACAAGATTAAGAAAGAATTTTCAATTCGTGCCTTCTGGCGAAGGTTACGATCGCTGTGGACCGGGCAGAAGCAGCAAGGGCTTGACTCCCTCTTCGCGCTCGTCTCGTGGACAATCTGGAAGGAAAGGAACACCCAATGCTTCTGGGATGCCTCTACCATGGTGAGCCAGTTGCTGCCGGTGATCAAGGCCGAGGCGGATACTTGGATTCAGGCCGGGGCGCGTGACCTCGAATGCTTGGTGACGAGGTCATAGCTAGAGCTACTGTTGGTCGTTATGGTTTGTTGATTCAAAATGTAGCCAATTCGCGTCCATTACTGGCTTAGCGCCGGAACTCTTATGTAATCGCACTCTTTATCCTTAATGCAATGATACGCAATCCTCTTGCGTATTCGAGAAAAAAGAAAGAAAGAATTTTCAATATACACTTATGTTTTTTTTGTAGATTTTGAAATTATAAATATTTTAAAGTAATTGTCCATCAAAGATCTCTCATGTATTTTTAGCCGTGAAGGAGTACCACTCAAAATCCCTATGTCATACTATGAGATCCACCAATGGCTATTATTGAAGATGATTAATAAAGTCCATCAAATTAAAGGCATGATTTTTTCTATTATTGTGAGAATTTATCCTTTTTCTAGCGCTTTTGGTGAGAACCCTTCGTTTGAGCCTCAATTATTAATAGTAAGATTATTTGTCAAAAGAACTATAACTGATTTTATTGGCACATAATCAACATAGGTCGACGATGAGACATATGTTGATGTATAGCTGCACATACATCATATCGGCCATCTAATCCAATTAAATTTTTTTTACTGTAACAGGGGGATGAAAAGTCCCCGGTGGGTGGTGGAGGTCCGAGGGACCCAAAGACCAAAGTTTACGGCTGGAAGTCGGAGTTACACCATGAATCAGCAGGGGAGAGAGCAGATTACTCAAGTGAAATGAGCTCCAGAAATTACATAGGGAAGTAGAGCGTCTAGGTATTCGGCACTGCCAGAGCTGCACCGAAGCTTTGCAAGCTGCAATCTGGCGATCAACGTTGGGAGCCATGTTCCTGAAGACGACATCATGTCGGTGCTTCCACAATTCCCAGCAGAAGAGGAGGATGAGGCTTGGAGCTTGTTTTGGTAGTCCATAGCACGTCGTCCACTTCGGCAATCCCATTACTTTCCCATCCGATCTTGTCCCAGAAGGTCCGGGCGAAGGGGCATCCCGAGACAATGTGGTCTGCATCCTCGCTGCCACCATTGCATAGCTCACAGGTGTCGGTCTCAAGAATGTGCTTCTTCACAAGATTGGACTTGCATTGGATCTTGTTTGGCACTAGCAGTCATGCGAAGAACTTCACCCTGGGAGGGGCGAATGAAGTTGTTCCAAACGAATGCAAAGAAGGGGGACTTCTGGTTTGCACGGATGGAGGCCTTGTAGATGAGCCTCGTGGTGAGCTTGTGGTCACTGTGTTCCATTCCACATAGCCTTTCGCCAGGGAAGTTGGTGAGAGTTACTGACTGAAGGATCTGAGATACAGATTGGAGTTCATCTGCAGCCCGGCTTTTGAGTCAGGCCTGGAGGAGGGGGGTAAGGCCGGTGGCCAGCACTTCCTGAACCGAATCCTGTCTGCCGGCAAAATGACTGAACTAGGCTGGGAAGGTCGCAGACAGAGGGGAATCAACAACCCATTGGTCATGCCAAAACGAGGTAGCTGCTCCATCCATCTCCAACATCAACCCTTGAGATGCTTCGGTAATCCAATTAATTAAACCAAGTGCCACATATATGTAACTTGTAGATTCAGCCACACCAAAATTAAATCAAATCGCCACACTTGAGGTGCACTACACCAGAGGACATCCCCTTTTTATCAACTGATCGATCATCGTCACTAGTGATGACATGCTGCATGCGTGTCGAGTTAACAGTAGAAAGGCCGTAAATGACGACACTGTTTAACATTGACTTTCTTATTAAAATGCTGATGCGTGTGTTGTGTTCTCTCAATCCACATGTATATTTGCAAAAGGTTTAGTGGTCACGGAGAAGATAGACGTCGTTACGTTGTGCCATGTTCATAACCGCGCATAATATATGACCCTTTCTACTCCTAGTACTAGTGTACTACCGATAGTAACAATACTAATTAATAGGTGATGATGTTTCTTCTATTATTGCTGCGTGACGCGTACACTTGGGAGGGAGGGAGGAATTTGTCTTCGATTTGGGGGAGGTACGGTGTGGTGATTGGCTCAAGAGTTCACGCCACTGTGGTTCACTGTTGGGTGAAAAGCTCAAGTCAAATAACACAATTCACACAATTATTAAAACTTTTTCATCTGCAAGCCAGAGTTGTATTCATTTCATGATCGTACTATGCATGTTAGAGAGGGTATTTATAGGCCCTAGTCTTCATTTTTTTTACATAAAATGACTATTTTACCCCTGACTAAAACATTTACAACCCTTCTTTACTGTAACGGCGAAGTGGTCATTTCTTCATGACTCGGTCTTCTTTTTCACGTTCAATCTTCTCTTCTTTAGTGAACCTACTCTTTTAGATTTAGTTATTTCTTGCTCCTCATCTACTTTGCTGTCCAGCGAAGTTGATTTCTCGCCGACGAAGCCAATAAGCGAAGTTGATTTCTCGCCGACGAAGCCAAAATTTTATCTTTGCCTTTGCTCTCAATGTTCACTTTCGCCTTCATCCTTTTGGCGAAGTCGAATCCTGTGCGACGAAGTCAAAATACATTCTTCGCTATACTTTTATTTTCAATCACCTTCATTCTTTTTGACGAAGTTGGATCCTGCATGACGAAGTCAAAATACATCATTCGCTATACTTTTACCAGCAAGTAGATTTCATTAGGATACTTTTATATTTTTCGCACTCCAAAGTTCGGGCTCGAGTTTTTTTGGACAGAGTTAATATTCCCAACAGTAGCCCTTCGTGGATGAAGGCCTACTCCAAAGGTTTGAAATTTGTGAAATTTGAATTTTTAAAGCGAAGTCACAAAAAACGCCGTCCCGAACTTTGGAGTTGGCCATTTATGACCATTATGTTATGAACAGTTGAAACACCCGAAATTTTGCATCTTTTCAAAATAGATGAAAATGATTTATTTATGTATTTGTGTGAGCATTTAACTTAGGGAAATAATAATTTTTGCGAAATTAAAAGCAAATATAAGGGTAGACACATGTTTATGCACTCATGCTGCTGCATATTTTTTTATGAGATGAGTGGTTTTGACTGAATTTAAAAAGGAATTCAAAATCTTTTGAAAATGGATATTCAAAATGGTTTTATAAAATAAAAAAGGATTTCTCCTTGATCTCCCTCCCTTCTCTCGGCATTTGGCCTGCTCAGCCGCTGGCCCAGTCCAGCTGGCCTACCTCCTTTCCCCATTCCGCAGGCCCGCGCTTGCCACTTCTTGGGCCGGCCCTGCTGCGCAGCAAAGCAACAGCCCTGACGCGCCCTTCTCTTTTAGCCTTTGCTCGCTGACCGCCAGGCCCCACGCCCTCCATCATTGACAGGCGGGACCCGCTGCTACAGGCTCATCCCCAACCTCCTGCCGAAACGGGAGGAGTCGTCCACATCTCGGCGCTGCCGCAAACCCGCACCGTGCCCGAGCTTCTCGGCTTCGATGGAAATCCGCACGTGCGCGCGGCCACTGTCCCACGCGGAGCTAGCAACTGCCGCACCCAATCCTGACGTAAATGGAGGAATTCCATCCTCATCCCGCCGCCGCACAAGAACCCCGCGCCCGCTCCCGTTCTCTCCGCAATTCGGCCCGATTTCCATGCCTAACCACGCTATAAAGCTCCCCGTACCCTCCCCCACGCTCCTTTCCCACCTCCACGCCACCAAACAAGCTCACAACCGCCGTAGCCCTAGCTTCCGCCACTGGGCTCGGGCTCCGCCGTTCCGCTGCGACGCCGCCGCCTTCGGCCCGTCGCCGGTCGTCCTCGCGTGGTATCAGATCTCCCCGCACCATTTTCACTTTCTCAGGATCCCTATGATGCTCATAAGCCGACGCCGGACTTTGCAAGGAGGAAACCGTCCGCCGTCGAGAGCTGCACGCCTTCTCCGATCCGTCTCCGCCTCCGTTTTCACCGTGGTGAGAATCCCCTTGCCCTTCTCTTTCTTTCCGCTCAAGCCCCGTGCCTGACCGTGGCCTCTAGGGCCGTTTTCACTTGCGCCGGCGAGCTCTGTCGCCGCCGGTAATGGGGCACCGCCGCGTCCGTCATCTTCTCCGACGGCTGCTCACCCATCCCTCGCCTCGATCTAATCTGGGTCGTCCATCTTGGATCCGACGGCCCAGAGCTCCCCGTATCCCTTCGGTGGCGGTTTTCGCAAAGAGCCCCTCGGGTTCTTTGTAATCGAACCCGCGGGGTCCCCGGCTAGATTTTAAAACACGATTTTTATTTATTTTAATTCATAAATAGTTCGCGTTAATTACCATTTTGCCATCCAGTTCATATTTCCAACATAACTTTCTCGTTTTAACTCAAAATTGATCCGTTCAAGTTGCGTTAGGAACGTAACGACATAATCTACATAATTATCATACTGTTAGTCATGTTATTCACTATTAAATTTCATGGTTAGATTAAATCTTATAAAAAGGCTATAGAAAATCTTAATTAATTCGTAACTTGTTCGTTCTAGCTCCGATTTATGTGATCTTCGCGTCTGTGTGATTATAGTGAGTTGTAGATTCACTTTATAAACCTTTTATATTGATTTACCTCTATTGGTGTACTATTCTACTTTATAGTTCTTGTTTGTTTTGCATGGTTGAACTTGGAATGCGTGTTGTTGCCTGTTGTTCGAGTATAGACGGTGAGTACTACGCCGGTAACCAAGAGTACTATTGTGATAACCCGGAGCAGCAGGAGCAGTACGAGCAAGGTAAGTATAATATGGGAATTCTTTGTTGTCCTATTCACTTTTAATTAAAAATCATGTGCATGTGTCAATTTGATAACCGCAAGGACCTCCTAGCCCTTGTTATCTTGTGATCTTGTCATCGATGGGTTAATCGTGCATATGGGTAATTGCTAGTGCTCCAACTAATTATATACCTGACCTGAACAATGATTAATGATTATATGCAACGACTGTTAAAATTTGCTTATAGCAACTGTACTTAGGGCAAGAGAGTTTCTGCTTCTGCATGATGCTCTGGCCCTCCATAAGGACTTATTCATTGGCAAAAGCTGGGACATACAGTACAACTGTGAGGGCCACATGGCTCTGGCTTTAGTCAAGTATGAAGACTTTTTCTAGCATTGTTAGAGGTTACTTGAAAGGGCGCAAAAGGGGTCTGACGACTCGAGTATAGTTTGGCTCCTATCCCTATGTGTATAGGCTGTGTGTCATTGTGCCATTTGGGAAGGGGGGACCTACACCTGCTTGCCACCGAAACCTAGCGGCCCTAACATGTTAGACAAACTTTTGAAAGGCTTCATAGTGAACCCTGCCGACCTTCCTTGGTAGTGGGTCAAGAGGCCGATCACCTCGGGCGAAAGGGTAAATCGTGACTCACAGTGAAAGTATACACCTCTGCACAGAGTTTAATAAACTGTTATAACAGTCATGCCCACGGACACGGGCGGCCCGGAAAACTAATGAAATAGTTGATCACTTGATGATGATGTTACAAATGATGTTCAATAATGATATTGTACTCTTAGTGATGATTTTTTGCAATTACATGAATTTGTGGCTTAATTGGGGGCCTAAGCATAATCAAATATAACTAATGCTAAAATGTTGACTTACTAAAAGCAAACCGCAGTACAACCTGTGTCAGCCTTTGAGCTTCATGAACCCCATATTACCTTGGTAAGTACGACATGTACTTACGCTTGTTTAGTTTTATTCTTTGGACAAAAATCCCGGATGGGTACAGATGGCAATGGATATAAGGATTATTATGAGGAGAGCTAGGTTTGGGGTCAACCAGTCGACCGGATCCTGTGGCTTTGGAGACGCCCTGGAGTTGCTTTAGATTTATCTTTCGCTTGTCTAGACTTTGAGTATGTTTATTCATGTATTGAACTAAAGTTTGTTATTGTAATAAGGCACTAAGCTTGATATTCTTTCTCTATAATTTGTTCTATATGTTTCACACATATGGTTTACCTCCAACTTTGCTATTCAAAATTTGGGCGTGACAATAGTGTTTTTTAACGGTCAGATTCCGAAGCTGCCTATATATACTGCGTTGTATCCTCCCCTTTTGGGTACTTGATCAAAGATGGGGAGGTGCTGCTGAAATTTTTTTGTTGCCGCGAAGTCGATTTTCTTCAAAGCCCACTTTGTTCCTTCTTTGTTTCTCTTTGCTGCAAAACGTAATTTTTCCATTTTTTGTATTTCTAGGTTGATGTTTTTTAGTTTTGTTGTATCTGATACTTTTGTATTTATTTATACTTTTTTGTTGTTTTTGTATTTTTGTATTTAGAGGTCAGATATAGAGAAGAATGTTTCTGAGAATTCACAAGTTGAATCTGAGCAATCCATTTCTGATGAGGACTTATCTAATGTTTCTGCATCCGAGTCAAAACTTGTTGGTGATGATACGAAGTCTCTGAACTTTGGCAAGTCTTTATTTGATGAGTCTGAATTGCAATGGATGGTTAAAAATAGGATGCTGGAAAAGTCGGATGTTAGGTTGCCTCCGTAAAATGAGACAATTCTCAGGCCAGAACCCGATGAATGTGTTGTATTTTGTGATCACTTTACAACTGGTCTTCATATGCCATGCCAAGATTTTGTTGAAGAAATTCTGAAGCCTTACAATATTAAGATGTATCATTTGACTTCAAATGGTATAGCAAAAATTGCTCTTTTTATTTGGGCAGTGAAGTCTCAGAGAGGAAATCTGGATATTGGAGCTTTTTGTTCTATTCATGAGATGCATACTCAATTTCGGAGCAAGATGGTTGATGGTAAGAGTATTATCAAATATTTTGGATGCTATAGTTTTAAGCAAGCTCGCGGTGCTAAACAGATAGCTCCTACTTCAAAAAATAAGTGGGTTGAGAATTGGTACCGCTATTGGTTTTATCATAAAGTTCCTCTTGTTGAGGAAAAGAATCAGGCTAACAGAATTGTAAAAAGATATCCTTTGGCTGCAAAGATGCATAAGAACAGTTTTGACTACAAGCCTAAATTTCAAAGTTCGAGAAGTTCTGAATCTTGTGAAAAGTTTTATAAGCTTGCTGCAAGTATGCAAAGTGCCTGAGATTTTTGCGAAGAGTACATTGCTGCTCGGATTTGGCCTTTGAAAAAAGGTTGTGGTTTAGTTTGATTTCACGAGAAGTTAGTCAAAGGGAAAACTTATATCTTTCCAGATAATGAAGTTTTCCATCCAAAGAAAAATATACTGAAGACAAAGATTTTGTTGCTACTGTTGAAATTAAAGTTGTTGATATTCTTAGCAAGTTTTTGAAGAAAGAGAAAGATCTGATGGATAAAATCCTTGGCTCAGATTACAAGAAGTTGAATAGAATTTTTGATGTCGCTCAGATAAAATATGGTGAAAAGTCAGCCCCAGCCTATACTAGAGGTGCGAGCCTAGTATTGAAAATGTTACTAGAAAGAAGAATTGGGGCTCCGCTTACTAAAAAAGTTTTGAAGAAGAAGGCGAAGACTACTGGGCTTTCTGACTCTGATGTGTCAGAAAATTTTGTTGATGAAGCTTTTAAAAAAATGTCTTGTGATGATGAGGTGAGAATGTTTAGTTTAGTTTTTTATTCTAGTGGGTTGACTCCTCCTATGTTGACCCCACTTGGTGACTATTTTCATAATTTGATGGCTAACATTTCCCATGGTGGTGCCACTGAAGCTATTTTGTCTTCGTCGCAACAAAATGTTGGTGAAGATATTTTTCTGTTCTCGTTAATCCGGTTTCTTCTCCGGTGACTATGGCTGCCACTGTTATTGGGTCACAAGAAGAAGGTGAGGTGTTGGCTTTGCAGGAAACTACTGGGCCATCCTCTCAAAGATTTTCTGTTGAAACTCCTCGGAATGGTGCAGGGAATTTGGGTGGTGGGATGGGCGCTATGATTTTGCCCGGAGGAGATGTTAACTTGGGTGGTGAAGATACGAAAAATATAACCTAGGTTGCGACAGAGAATGTTGTGCGAGTAGAGCAAGATGCTAAAGCTGGGACTCAGAAGAGTGCTTCTAAAGATATTATGCCTGGTGCGAAGACACAAAAAATTAAGGGCACTACAACCTTTGCCCTTGATTTTGATGAATCTGATGATGAAGTTCATGACGAGGAGGTCAAACATGATCGTGCCTCTTGTCTGTCTGAGTCTACTATTAATGAGGGTGTCTTATCAGCTTGAAAAGGTGTTTCTACAGGTGATTTTACTTTACTATTTCACGTATTTTGTCTTGTTTTTATCTTCTTTTGATTTTAGTTTTTGTCTTCGCAGAGGAATTTTTTCCTAACTCTTCGTCTCATAGAGACGACAGTGGATGTTGGAAAGATGAAAGAAGTTGCCCAGAAACCTGCTACTTCGGCTGAAGTTTTGGAAATTGTTCCTGATGGAGTTGATCTTGAAGCTTATAAACGTTGTATGGAATATTGCCAGGCTCAAGGTGTGAACTTAGACACTTTCAAATTTATTGGGATTGGTTTGGACAAACTTCGCATTATGCCGAAGAAGCCAGAATTAAAGTTGTCAAAGTGCATTGATGATGCCTTCACAGTTCCTGATGCGGAGGGCGAACTTGTTGGTAAATCTTTGCTTGAGTTGGCAGATGCTAGTGTTTCCATGATTTACAAGGTTTGTGTGTTTTTGACTTTGTTGTGCAAATTTAGTTAAAGTTCTTATAGTGGTTCGCAATATGCTCCCCTTTTTATGTGTGAATGTTTTGATGTTTTTTTTGTAGAATGCTCTTTTGCAAAGGAGTCTGCATAAATCTGTTGAGGAGGATGCTAAAAATGCGGCACTTCATGAAAAAGGTTTGGTTGAAGAAATTAAATCTTTGAAATCTCAGCTTGCTGCCAAAGAAAAAGAAAGAATAGAGACAGTTGAGGCTCTTCATGATATGGAGTCTAAATATATTTCTATTGGAGCTAAGCTTGAAGCGAAGATTGGAGATTGTGATAATTTGAGAAAAGATCTTAAAAAAGTTGTGAGGGAAAAGAATTATCTTGAGAAGAAATCCTCTGAAAAAGATCAGAATTTTCATGATAAGTGTAATCGCTTGTGGAAACTGTGCAAGAATTGTTATGATAAATTTGGTGCGAAGCCAGAGGATCCTTGTTGGGAACTTAGAGAATTTGATCCATTTTTTGCTTGGCTCTGTCACCAATATGAAGATCTGCCCACAGTTTTACAGACCTCTGCTAATTTAAGTTGCATGTATTCTACTCGTGCACTTTTTCATTTGACGAAGGAAGCTAATGATCCTTTGTATGAGAAACTGTACAACCAAAGTTACAAGTTTTCGTTAGTGGAATCTCTTAACCAGGTCTCCTCTCGTACTCAAATGCTTTGCAAGAAGTATTTTCATGAATATTGGAATCAAGGTGGAAGGGAGCATGCCTTTATGAAAGCTAAGCAAAAGATGGAAAAAGTAGGTTATCTATATATGATTTTGGTTCATTATATTTTTCTCATATTATGTATTTTTCTTGTCTGTTGTATTCTTTAGGTTTGCTGTAGCAGCTTGAAAGGAGACTTGCTTCTGATGTGGAGGTTGAGAGGAGACAAGAAAGACTTGAACAAGAGAGGGCGAGGGATGATGATGCTCGTGATCATGTACTTTAGTTTGTTGTGGTTTAGAATTTAGATTTGAGGGGTGAGAATTTGAAAACTTTTAACATTTTGTAAATGTTGAACTTGGGCAGGATGAAGTTGAGGTTATGCCTTTGTTAATGTGTAAGGGTAACTTTGTTGCTGAGCCTACCTTGTGGTTGGAGTATGCTACTGAAGAGGCAAAACCTACTTTTGATGCATTTGTTAAACGTAAGCAAACGTAAATTTTGTTGTGTTGTTTTTACTTTGCTTCTTTTTTCTAATGGGATGTGCTTGTTTCTAGAATTTGAAACTGAATTCTCTATCGCTGAAAATAAGAGGTCATGTTTTCCCCGTATTGTTGATTGCAGCAAATTTTCTCAGGTATCTTTGCTTTCGTTGTGATATGGAGACATATATAAAGCAAATTTTAATGGTATGTTTTTGTGTGTTTCTAGTCTTCGTGTTCAAGTGCTTCGCCGAGCTATGTTTTCGAAGATTTCCTTAGTTCAGAGGTGGATCATGTTTTAGATAGGGTTGTTGAAGATTTGATTGGTGAAGTAGCAGCTATTGTTGTTTCAGAAAATGTTTGATATGTACATTTGTTGATAATAAAGTGTGATTTGTGTGTATTTGTGTAATCTTTGGTTTGGGAAACATGTTTTGTCTTTGTGTAATATGGTTTATTATGCAAATGCATAGACTTCGTTTTTGAAGTTATAATTCACTTCAGTGAATTTTGAAAACGCCGTCCCCTCACTTTTTTAGTGAAGGCGACGCGTAGACTTCATTTTTGAAGTTATAATTCACCTTAGTGAATTTTGAAAACACCGTCCCCTCACCTTTTTAGCGAAGGCAACGCGTAGACTTCATTTTTTTAAGTCATGATTCACCTTAGTGAATTTTGAAAACGTTGTCCCCTCACTTTTTTAGCGAAGGAGACGCGTAGACTTCGTTTTTTTGAAGTCATGATTCACCTTAGTGAATTTTGAAAACGTCGTCCCCTCACTTTTTTAGCGAAGGCAACGCGTAGACTTCATTTTTGAAGTCATGATTCACCTTAGTGAATTTTGAAAACGCCGTCCCCTCACTTTTTTAGCGAAGGCGACGCGTTGAATTCATGTTTTTAGATAGGTTAGCATTAGTTTTTGCTAGTTCGAAAAATGATGCTACCTGCTTTTGTTTATTTTGGCCGATATTTAGTATATTTTTTCAGTCCTTCTCTTTCTATACTATTTAGACTTAGATTTAGGGAAATAGTTTCTCATTTATATTTGATGAAAATTTACAATAGAGACTGCCTCATTAAAAAACCATTCACCCTGTGAAGGGCTTCCCCTAAATGGAAAAAGAGTGCAGCTCGTTTACATTTAAATTGAAACTTTTCAAATGTAAAACTAATCTATTTTATACAAAAAATAGAACTAAATTCTAAGGATAATATCTTCGTAGGTCTTGAATGTTGAATGTGTGATCAATTTCCTTCTCGCTCATATCTGCTAAGTGAAATGCTCCCGGTTTGTTGGTTCTTGTGATGAGATATGGTCCTTCCCATTTTTGCTGAAACTTTTCGACTGTGTCTTCATTTCTTTTTCTTTTTAAGATGAAGTCCCCTGGTGATAATCATCTTGGTTTAACTTTCTTATTGTACTAACTTTTTGTTTCCTTCTGGTATTTCTCAAGATTCTGAATCGCTTTCATTCTTTCTTCCTCTAGTAGGTCTTTGCTTATCATTTTTTTGTCTTCATCTATTATTTTGATATTTGTTCTTAGACCTTGAAATTGTATCTCTTCAGGCATCATTGCTTCTTCTCCATAAAGTAATTTGAATGGGGTGAAGTTTGTTGATCTTGAAACTATAGTGTTGTGTACCCAAACAACTTTAGGTAACTCATCCACCCATTTGCCTTTGGGCAGCCCCACTAGACATTTTGATATTCCTGTGCATATGATTCCATTTGCTTGTTCAACTGCACCGTTTGATTGTGGGTGTTTTACTGATGCGAAACATAATTGAATTCCCAAGCTTTCACAATATTCTCTGAAATTTTGGCTATCAAATTGAGTTCCATTATCTACTGTTATGTGCCTTGGAACTCCGAAGCGACAAATGATGTTTTGCCAAAGAAATTTCTTCATTGTGAATGATGACATGTTTGTCACTGGTTTAGCTTCGATCCACTTAGTGAAATATTCCACTGCTACTACTGCATATTGAAGGTTTTCTTGTGTTGCAGGCAATTTTCCTATGATGTCGATTCCCCATCTTGCCAATGGCCAAGTTGGTTCTATTGTTTGTAAATTTATTGCTGGAGCCTTTGTTTTGCTTGCAGACATTTGGCAATTGTGACAAGACTTGACAATTTCTTTGCTGTCATTTTGGGACGATGGCCAATAAAATCCCTGATGAAATGTTTTTCCTGCCATTATTCTTGCTCCAGGATGTGTGCTGCAAATTCCTTCGTGTATTTCTAATAGTAACTTTTTCCCTTTTTCTGCTGATATACATTTAAGTAATGGTGCACATATTCCTTGTTTGTATAGCTGATTGTTGATGATCTTGTAATTTCTTGTTCGTTGCTTCATTCTTATGTCATTGACTTCGTTTTCAGGCTCACAGTGCCCACGATGGTAAGCCATGATTGGGGCTCTCCAATCTTCACTTTGTATTATGTGGACTTCTCTAGGGGTAACATGTATTACTTTGATGGATGCCTGTTTCAAGATTTGATAGAAAACATCTTGAGGGAGGCTTTGTATTTTGTGCTGCAGCTTTTGCTAGTTCGTCAGCATCTAAATTGTCATTTCTTGAAATGTTTTTTACTGTGAAACCTTCAAAATGTTTTTCTTGGACTCTGAGAAATTGCAAGCATCTTGCTAATTCTGGGTCTCTTGCTTTGTAGTCTTTTTCGATGTGTCTTGCTACAATTTGCGAATCTATTTTGATTATTAATCTTTGTATTCCCATTGCTTTTGCTTTGCGAAGTCCTAATAGAACGGTTTCGTATTCTGCTATGTTATTTGTACATTGAAATTCTAATCTTGCAGCATATTTCATTGTTATGCCTGAAGGTGAAGTAATTATTGTAGCTACGCCAGCCCCAGCGAAGCCCCATGCGCCATCGCAATATATTGTCCATTCTAGTTGCTTCTTTTCTTTGCTTGGACTTTGGGAGGGTGTCTAATTTGCTATAAAATCTGCTAGAACTTGAGACTTTATTGATGTTCTCTTTTCAAACTCTATGAAATGTTGAGATAATTCTGCTGCCCATTTTCCCAGTCTTCCCATTCTGCAACTTTGTAATACTTCTTTCAGAGGGTAATTTGTGAGAACTCTGATTTTGTGAGCCTGAAAGTAGTGCTTTAACTTTCTTGATGCAGTTAAAACTGTGTATGCGATTTTTTCAATCTCGGAGTAGTATGATTTTGATCCAAATAATGCTTCTGAAATATAGTAAACTGGTACTTGCTGTTTTGAGTGATTTTTTTCTTGTTCTTAGACTAGTACTGCACTTGCTGCCGTTTCTGTGGCTGGGACATATAAGAGTAAATCTGCTCCTGGTGTTGGTGAAGCCAATGTGTTTGGTTGTAGTAGGTACTTTTTTATTTCTTCAAACACATGTTGTTGCAAAGGTCCCCAAATAACGTCTCTTTTCGATCCTTTGAGTGCCTGAAATATTGGTAGGCTTTGTTCTGCTGATTTTGAGATAAATCTGTTTAAAGCTGCAAGTCTTCCAGTTAATTTTTGAACATGTTTTATATTTTCAGGAATTCTCATGTTCAAAATCGCTTGAACTTTGCCTGGGTTTGGATCTATCCCTTTTGCTGATACGATGAAGCCTAAGATCTTTCCTTTCTGAACTCCAAAGGTACATTTTTCGGGGTTTAGTTTTAAATTTCCTTTTCTCAAATTTGTGAATGTTTCTTGGAGGTCCTGAATATGATCTTGTCTTTTCTTGCTCTTGACAACTATGTCATCAACATAAGATAGTAAATTTTTACCAATATGACTTTTTAGCACTGTTGAAGTCATACTGACAAATGTTGTGTCTGCGTTGCGAAGCCCTTCTGCCATTCTTACAAAGCAGTATGTTCCAAATGGTGTGATAAAACTTGTGAATTCTTCATCTTCTTTTCTCATCCAGATTTGATGATAACCTGAGAAACAATCTAGAAAGCTTAGCATTTCACTTCTAGCTGCTTGATCAACTAGCGTGTCGATTCTTGGTAGTGGGAAATTGTCTTTTGGGTATGCATTGTTGAGATCTGTAAAATCGATACACATTCACCATTTTCCGTTCTTTTTCTTGACCATGACGATATTTGCTAGCCAACTTGTGAATTGGACTTCTCTTATGACTTTAGCATCTAGCAATCTTTAGACTTCATCTTTTGCAGCTTGTATTCTGTATTTAGCTAACTTTCCCAGCTTCTGTTTTTAGGTCTAAATTTTGGATTGATGTCGAGTTTGTTCTCAATTATATCTCTGCTCACCCCTCCTAAATCATTGGAGGTCCATGCAAAGACATCTTTATTGCTTCGAAGAAATTCTATGAGTCTATTTTCTTCTTTTTGGGAAAGTCATGTCCCTATGATTACTTGTTTGTCTGGGACTAGTGAATCAAGAGGCACTTTTTTGTTTCTTCGACGGCTTGAGCTTTTGCTTGTGGCTTCGCATTTTCTGTTTCTTCTTTCTCTTCTTCTTTGATTGTGTGAACATTTTTTCGACCAGGAGTGTATTATTTTTCAATGTTTCTTGCTTCGATTTGATCTCCGTGAACTGTGATAACTCCATTTATCGCAGACATCTTCATGCATAAGTAATAGTAGCTTATTACTGCTTCAAATGCATTCAAAGTTCCCCTCCCAAAAAGTGTGTTATAGGGATAATGGATGTCCACCACATCAAATGCGATTTGTTTCATTCTTGCATTGCTTACTGTTCCGAATGATATAGGAAGAACTATTCTTCCTATTGAGTGATTGGCTTCCCACCGAAGCCATAGAGTGGATGCTCAGCTCTTCCTAAAAGTTTGCGATCAATTTTCATGGCATGGATTGTTGCTGTGAATATGATGTCTGCGGAACTTCCACCGTCAACTAGAATTTTTGAGACAGCCCATCCGTCGATATTTGCCTCGATTACCATTGCATCCCTGTGTGGACAGTCTCTTAATTGTAAATCCTCTTCAGAAAATGTGATTGGTAGATGGGACCATCTTATCTTTTTGTATGGGCCCTCCGTTGAAATAGAATTTACTCTTCGATAGTAATTTTTCTTTTGATTGTTATTTTCATGATCAATGTTATTTCCTCCAATGATTGTCATGATTCTTCCTTTGCTTGCCATTGAGGTTGCTGGAGAGTTCTCTTGTTTGTTGTTTCCTTGTCGATTGCTGTTTGCCACAGAGGATTTGGGTTGTGGTGCTTGAAAGTTTGCTTGCTGTTGTTGATTTTTCCTCCATTGGCTTGGATCATATATTGCTATTGGTCCATAGCTGTATGATGGTGATGGTCCTGGAATCATTGCTTGAGGATGTCCATATTGAATTGGGTAATAGGAGCTTTGTTGGCCTTGAATCATATGGTTAACAGCTTTTGATTGACTTGACACTTTGTTTTCTTATTGTGTTTCTTCGATGCTTTTCTTTATTTTTGGACACATTTTTTATGTGTGTCCAGCCCCCTTGCCGTGTATGATGCAGTACATGTCTTCGGGTCTTAGGGGTGTTCTTCCTCTTGTGTTAAAGCCACCTCTTTCGAATGTCCTTCATTATACTGGCTATTGTATTGATTTTGAGGTGGAAAGTTGCTTTCAGAGGTTGAATTGTTGTTTTCAACTTGATTAACTTGGTGTTGACTTTAATTAACTTCA
The DNA here is from genome assembly GCA_022457205.1 of Saccharum spontaneum. NCBI lineage: Eukaryota > Viridiplantae > Streptophyta > Magnoliopsida > Poales > Poaceae > Saccharum > Saccharum spontaneum. The sequence continues at coordinate 20,687,801 of CM039593.1, read as the reverse complement.
ATTTTTAACCATCAACTACTTCAGGAAAAGGTCTGAAATAATGTGGGAAGTAGGGTTATAGAGGTTTATTCTAATGTGTTCCACGAGTTGTGTTGTTCTCACTTGTTTTGCAGGATATGCAGTATTTCATTATATAAAAGTATCTCAAGTGAAGAATCAGAGCACACCATTGCGAAGAGCTTGTCAAGACGACCGAGACAGACATATCATTTGTCATATTTGGAGCACCGGAGAAGAAGTCCTCGATAAATATGACTTGGAAGACTCTAGAAGACCCTAGAACCATCATCATCACAAGACTAGGGACTAAACTAACAAGATTCCATAGCTTTGCGAAATAATCTTTTCCAGGGATTTATCCAGAAGCTGGGAAGCAAGGAATCCACTTAAGACATGACTCATTACGTGAACGGATCGAAAAGTGGCACTAGAAGGACGTAGAAGACACCAGAAGGCATGGGAACGAAGCGGAGGCTCGACGGCTGCCAGGTGGGGCAGGCCGGCCTCACATGTCAGGCCGGTCGGCCTGGCTCCCCTACCAAGTGGGTCCCTCTACGATGCATCTTAACCATTGTTTCATGTTAGTTTGATCCGAGGGGTGAGGTTCATCCCATTAGGCTATATAAGCAGAGGCAGACCCCCTCCTGAATCATTTGTCAAATTTGGAGCACCAGAGAAGAAGTCCTCGATAAATATGACTTAGAAGACTCTAGAAGACCCTAGAACCATCATCATCACAAGACCAAGGACTAAACTGACAAGATTCCATAGCTTTGTGAAATAATCTTTTCCAGGGATTTATCCAGAAGCTAGGAAGCAAGGAATCCACTCAAGACACGACTCATTACGCGAACGGATCGAAAAGTGGCACTAGAAGGACGTAGAAGACACCAGAAGGCACGAGAACGAAGCGGAGGCTCAGCGGCTGCCAGGTGGGGCCGGCTGGCCCCACATGTTAGGCCAGCCGGCCTGGCTCCCCTACCAAGTGGGTCCCTCTATGATGCATCTTAACTATTGTTTCATGTCAGTTTGATCCGAGGGCTGAGGTTCATCCCATCAGGCTATATAAGCAGAGGCAAACCCCCTCATGAATCAATCAATCATCCTATTATCTCATTATTGTTCAGTTCAGGGTAGTCCCTCGAAAGGATAACCTAGAGCTCCACCAGCTAGGGCATAGCTAGAACATAAGAATAGGAATTAGAGGAGGCAAGCAACGCTTGGATTACGGATCTAATCGTGAGGAGGCTAGGTATAGCCTTATATTTCTCTCTTGTATTCAGCATTATTAATCTATTTGTGCTATTTGTCTTTTAGTTCACTGTGTTCATCTTCTAGTTTGTCTACTTGTTCTTCTAGTTCATCTTGTTCATCTTATAGTTCATCATATTCTTGTCTAGTTCATCATTCTAGTTTGTCTAGTTCATCGTGTTCTTGTCTAGTTTGTGTTGATCCACTATTTCTTGTTCTAATTTGTGTATGAGTCAAATACTTGATAGCACTTGGTATAATTCTAGATTCATGATTTTAACGTTCATTACCTATGTTCATTATATGTTTAGTATAGTTGGAGTAGTTTTGTGTTCATACTCTTGTTCGAATAGCGCTCATTTTGATGATCAAGGGGTGGGTGGTAGAAGTTGTGTAAGCATGGTGCTTAGACAATATCTATCTGCGAGTGCTCCCAATGTTCTGGGCCATGTGGTAGATCATGAAGGTGACTATTATAGCTTCGTTGAGCCCTTTGTAGTCTACTCCCTGAATATAGGATTAGTAAGGCTGAGTTGCAGGGTGATATCTTGCTCTGTTCCTGATCCACCTTAGCAATTTCTCTTGAGTATGAATCTGAGGTTACCTTGACCATGATTGCTAAAAGTAATTGCATTAATCGATGTAGCTCAATGACCTATAGTTAGAATAACCCTAGGAGTTAGTCTCTACTTTATAGTTCTTTCTAGAGTCACGCCCAAGTAGAAAAATACTAGGTGGAACCCCTTTTAGGATTACCATGATCTGTTATTAATTATCCTTTATTATGATATGATTGATCCCTGTTTTGAGATTGATCTAGTGGAACTCTTATCACAAGTGTAAGTTATAGTTTTTATTCTTATACCTCCAAGTGCCTTCCCAGTGGTAGAATTATAAATAACAATACCTGGAACTTTCCTAGGTGAAATACTACAACGGGTGTATTTTATCTGTGCGCTTGCGGATAACCTTTATTTATATTTTATAAGTGCTATGATCATAAGTACAACCACATCTTTTGGTATTGTGTTGGGGATGACAACCTAGCTTAAGCAATGCTAAGAGATGTCCTGAACATTTCTAATGCCTTTGCTAAGGAAGGGTTTGACCTACCTTATTTGTAATTGTATTAGAAATATTAACAAGCATTTCTGGCGCCGTTGCCGGGGAAGGCAAAGGAGGTTTAGAATAATACATATTGAATATCTAGAAATAATCTTACACATGTGATAATTGAGACATACTATTAATCTTTTACTCAAACAGGCTTACCCTATCTTTTGTCTATTCATGAATATCTTATTACAGGGTAATGTATGCCTGGATCCTGAGGAAATAATCAGAAAAGCCAGAGCCAAGCTCAGAAAAAAGAAATCCCCAACCACTTTGTCAGAAGAAGACCAGCCAAGAAGAAGTTTAACACCAGTGTTCGAAGCCATGGCCAAGAAGACTCTCCGTGAATTCTCCGCTCCAACCACTGCCAACATTAGGACTGGACCAGCAGTCAATGTGGGAGAAGAAGGATTCGACCTCAAGCCAGCCTTGATCAACATGGTGCAAGCCAACCAGTTTTGTGGGAAAGCACATGAAGATGTAAGTGCCCATCTCCAACACTTCCTGGAGATCTGCAGCACATTTACCATCAAAGGAGTTGAAAGAGATGCCATACTACTCCGCCTTTTCCCATTTTTACTCTTGGGAAGGGCGAAGCAATGGTTCTACGCCAATAGAGAGAAAAACACTACATGGAATATCTGCTCCACTGCTTTCCTAGCAAAGTTCTTTCCCATAGGCAAAACCAATACCCTACGTGCAAAGATCTCAACTTTTTAGTAGCAGTACAATGAGTCTGTCCCTGAGGCATGGAAACGTTTTCAAGATTACATATCAGAATGCCCTCACCATGGGATGGAGGATTGGTTACTCATGCAGACATTCTATCATGGGCTCACCACAAGTGCCTGTGAGAATATTCATTCTATCATGGGCTCACCACAAGTGCCTGTGAGAATATTGATGCAGCTGCTGGAGGATCGTTCTTGTCACTCACTATTCGTGAAGCCACCACTCTTGTTGAGAAGATAGCTTCGACCCAGGGATAGAACGAAGAACGCACTCAACCACACATGAGAGGAGGAATGCATCAAGTCAAGGAGGTGGACATGTTGTCTGCCAAGATGGACCTACTCATGAAGAAGCTTGACGAACGTGATCAACAAAAGAAGGAAGTCATGCACATCCACGATTCTCGCATGACTTGTAAAGGGTGTGGAGGCACTGGCCACACAGGAATGAACTGTCCTGAAGTCCAAGAGGATGTCAATTATATCAACAACAACACCAACTATTGTCCTCAACAGAATCAAGGATGGAACCAACAGAATCAAGGGTGGAATCAGCAACAAAGACCTAACTACCCAGGTAACTACTCAGGTAATGTCGCACCCGGTTTTCCGAAGAATACCAAGCGCTAACTACATGTGTGCCCAGGATGTCCACACAACACATATAGTGACAAATATGGAGAATATCAAGAGCAATGCTTTATTATATATCGACCATAGTTACAACAGGACTTACAACTATTATAAAAGCATAGCAGAAACTATTCTTGATCTTCTCTTCGGGGCTTCATACTCCACAGGGACGGTTGACTGGGGGAAGCACTCGCCTAGTACTCATGGACTCTGCAAGAAACTCTTCACTTGATTCACCATCTGGTACCCATCCGGGATTTTTTTATTATTGGTGACAACGACAAGCGTCAGCTCACCATGCTCAGCAAGTATACCATGAGGTTATGCAAGGCTCAAGAAGGCTTGACTCGGTTGTACTGCAGTAAGCATTTTTAGTTGGTCATATTTTATTATTTATGCCTATGTTTCTAAGTTATGCTTAAGGCTCTCATTTGAATATAATTAGTTATCACCATCAAGATTAATCATATCCCAAACCATCCATAGAACCATCTATCTCGAAAAGGATCCAGGCCGCTCGTGACCGTGAGCACGGCTGATATATCAGTTTGATCAAACTCTGCAGAGTGTGTACACTTTCACCTTGAGTCGTGAATACCCCTGTGCCCGAGGTGGCCAACCTCTTGACTCACTTCTAAGGTAAGTCAGCAGGGTTCACTACAAAGCCTTTCACTAATTACCCTAACAAGTTAGTAGCCGCGAGGTTTCAGCGTCTAGGCGAATGGAGCCCCCCCTTCAAGAGTGGCACACCATGACCGCAGCCCAGTACTCACCTTGACAGGCAAGAAGCCATTCTGCAACCTAGTCCCCCCTCTTGCCCCCAAAACTTTCGGTAACTACTAACAAGCTAGAGAAAACTAGCTATACGACTAAGATCGTGCCCATTTTGATTCTCAAGGCTATACGAAAGTCCTGGGTTGCCGCTTTAAGATTCAGTCCTTACGGAGGGCAAACTAGAGCACCCTACAAAGCCCAATGCTCTAACTCCCTTTCTGTCCATGTTGCCGAAAAGCACCATTTTATCCAATGATTTCATAATTCATTAATCAGGATTAACATTATAATATTTGGTGACTGCAAGCTAAGCAAAACTACCCATATGCATGAACCCAAGGTAACAAGGAAGAGGGTACAAAAGTACTAGGTAAAGTCCTTAGCATCATATTAGACACATGCATATGAAGTGATTATAAGGTTATCAGGTAACAAGGGAACTCGTGTTACACTTGCCTCAAATAGTGCTCAAACTTGTCCAACTTTCCTTCTGGATCATCCTTGTATAGCTTCTTCTAACGATAGCAACTACCATCACAAGCATCATAGACAAACCTAGAAGCATTACATCAATCATTATATATAAAACAAGATATAAAGTTTATTAACACGTAGGGTTCTAAGACCGCGATAGTGCAAAAACTAACCAAAGTAGGAGCCACGATTAAAAGATACGATAGTTGAAAGGTATAGATGGGAAGGATTGAATTCATATGAGAAGGTGGAGTTTGGATGTGAAGATACATATTCGAAACAAAAAGGGTTGGACATGTGTATAGGTTACTTGGGAACATATCATGATAAACCAGTGCACTAAGGTGGATGATAGATCAAAGGGAAACACGATTATGGCGATTTGTGCATCGGTTGAGCGTACCCGGTGGCGGACAGCGGCGGGTAGCAGCGGCTGCGGCCATGAGAAGGTAGAGATGCATCGAACTTATTGGCATAGAACTTGGTAGGATCATGTGCAACTAGAAAACACACGGTCATGGTAGAGGGCTCAGCGAATCATGTAGTGGTTTAGCGGGGAACGTGGCGAATTGTTGAGCTATCCAAAACATACACGTCGGCGGACAGCGGTGGTTATGATGACCGATTGCATGGTTATAACAACGACAAATGGTGATTCATTGGATGGGGTTGCAAGGCACTGCATGGAACATATTGTGACAAAAGGACATGATGTTTTGACCGTCGGTTAGGCGGGGAACAAGATTGCAAGGTGGCACTACGTGGCTGTTGACATGGCAGGAGCAGCGACATGGTGATGCTTATATCCTTAGTGTTGTGGTTCATATGACCAAGAAAACTTACGGAGATGTGTGCAAGTATATGATGCACATTGTGGTCGAAGGGCTTGACCACCGGAGCGGCGAAACATCAGGAACACGCATGCCAACCGGCATCAGCACGGCTGCGGGGCAGCAGGGACAGCGAGCACAAGATAGGAACATATATCTTTCATCTTTGGTCATATCGCCATGAAACTTTGCAGAGGCATGTGCAACTATATAGATGATGGTATAGCCAAAGAATGCATCCTGGGGTTCACTGGATCAACGGGAACGTCGTTGCCAAACACAGGGTGTCTGCTGTTTGGACAGCAGGCGTAGTAGGCACTTCAATCTCCATATCTCGGCCATCGGGGATTGCATAGCCGAACCAACTTGTGGGATCATGTGCAGGGATGTCATGAACATTTAGGTTCAAGGGCTCGATGATTTGGATAGTGGATTAGCGGGGAACGCCAAAACCACTCAGAGCTGCAATCTGACCAAACAGCAGGAACAGCGGGCGCGGTGATGACGATATCTCTAGTTCATGAACTCCTATGGTAAAACCATCTTACAGAGGCATGTTCAAGGATGTTAGCTACAATTGGACCAAAGGGTTTTATGATTGGCGTCACAAAACAGCGAGGAACACCGATTCCGTCAGCAGCAGCAAAACTGGCCACGAGGACAGCAACACATACATCGGGTAAACTTCGCCGGGGATCAACCATACATCATCTAAGGTATTTGATATCCAGAGGTGAACATGAAAACATGATGGGAGAGATGATGGAGTGTTCTCACCAAGGGGAAGGGTGTGGTGGAGTGAGGAGATGCATCGACGACGGCCGGTGACGACGATATAGTAGAACGGGGCATCCTTCTCGCGTTGCGGTTGATCGGGGCAGCCATGGGGAAGGAGGAGGAGCTGTAGGGGCATCGCTCCTCTGTTCTTCACGTGGGAAATGAAGGGGGAGGCGTGAGGGGGAGATGGGGGAGGTATATATGAAGGGGAAGTGATTGGAGGTGAAGGGGTAGAAAGGCAAAGGGTCATGGCTTGATATTCTTTGCCTTGGTTGATATTTTTGCAAGATTGGAGAGGGCTTCTAGGGAGGTGACGTGGGAGAGGGGAGAGGAAGGGATAGAGGGCTGGTTGGGCTTGATGTTGGACCCCAAAGGAGAGGAGGATGGTTGGGCTTTGACCCATGGCGAGAGTTAAGGCAAAGTTTGGACCGGGTTTGGCCCGAAGCGATGATAGTATTACGAGGCTGGTTGCTTGTGGTCTTTTTAGGTTGTGGCCTTTGATCAAGAGGAGAAAATGTAGAGGAAAAAGATTCCATGATGATGTTGCCCAAGGTGAGGAAAGGAGAGAAAAGAATAAGCCCATTAGAAAGAGAGAACAATGTTAGGGCTGCCATTGGGTTGATACGAGGAAGAAATGAGATTAACTTGGGTATGTGACATGTGAGTGATTTTACTCGAACGTGATGGTAGAATTGTGTGAGAGTGATGACATACAATGATTGGCCATCAAGCATAGATTTAGTGCTTTGGAGAAAACTTGGTCGGAAATAATTAGAAGGTCTAAAATGAGGAGAAAAGAGAGAAAGAGAGACCGGGCTAGTTAGGGTTTTGACAAGATAAAACTTGAAGACCCGCCAAGGTTTTTGGAACAAGGATCAAGATGAATGGTTTCTAAGGATTTGATCACGGTTCTGAGGTTATGGAAACTTGATCAAAGATCTTGAGAGATTTGATTCGAATCAAACCCTAAGTGCGTTTAAAAACATTTAAACTCATTTTTCATACAAAGACACTATGCAAAGACATGAAATGCAACAAATCATTTATTTAAATTCCAAAAAAATTAGAAAGTCACATTTTCCAACATCTAAATTGTGGACAACTTAAGTAAAGTTGGATATTTTAGAAAATAGTAAAAATCTTCTGTTATGTTTTTAGTGTTTTCTAGTCACATCCCAAAACTGAAATTTTTGGGGTGTGACAGGTAACTACCAAGGTAACAATTCAACCAACCACCTTTGAGAGAGATGATTATTAATCAGAATAAAGTTATTGATAATATGTCCATAAAGATAGCTTCCAATGATAAAGTGCTTGAAACTATAAACAATAGAATGGATAGCTTTACTTCTGCCATAAAGAATCAACTCAGCTTTAATAAGATGATAGAATCACAAATCTCTTAGCTAGCCGCTTCAGTACCTGTGGCTAAAAAAAGGTAAGATTCTGGGGAATCCGGAAGAATTAGAAACTGTGAATCTTGTAGACATCTTCAATGCAGGAGAATACTTCGTCGCACCACCTAGACCACTGAGACTAGTATGGGGAGAAGAGGACATGCCAGAAAAGAAAGGAGATCTAGGAAGACCCGTCATCCCCATCCGCATTGGAGCTCACACTTTTGACGAAGCCGTCTGCGATTTGGGAGCAAGTGTCAACATTATGCCTAAGGTAATCTACGTGAAAATTCATGGTCAATATTTGTTGTACACAACCATGTGTTTGCAGCTTGTAGATCAGACATTGTGTTACCCCAAGGGGATCCTTGAAAACGTTCTCGTGGGAGTTGGACACTCAGCTCTACGAGTAGACTTCATGGTGATAGAAATAGGAGGAGATGATAGAGCACTCATCATTTTAGGACGACCATTCCTCAGCACAGTCAAAGCCATCATCTACGCTGACACTGCCAAGACCTGTTTCACCATTGGAGACACCAAGGAGAGATTCAGCTTCAAGAATCGTGCACTCACAACGCGAGTCCATCCTCAGCACCCGTACGATTACTTGGATTTTGACAAGATCCTAGAAAAGAAGAACAAGATTCTAGAAAGGAAGGTTCCAGAAAAGAAGGTTCCAGTCAAGAAGAACGTCTACACTTATGAAGGCATCTTGCCTACTCCAAACAAGAACAACAACAAGAAGGGGAAGAGCAAAGCAAAGCAACTTGTTCAAGAACCAATCTTGATGGTCAATACTATTGAACCACCTATTGACCTTGTTTTTCCTCCATCACACCTTGAAAAGAAGGAAGATCCTAAAGTACCTACCATCGATTGTATGATCGAAGGAAGTACCTTCTACAAGACGTTCTACGACATCGGCTCAAGCGTCAACATCATGTCTATGGTAACATATAAACATTTATATCAAGATAGACCCTTGTGCCCAACATATTTGTAGCTGCAGCTGGCAGACCAATCGTTCTGATTTCTGGAAGGAATAGCCAAGGACGTAACAGTCAAGATCAGGGATCAAGAAGTTCCCGCCGACTTCATGGTTCTAGACATGGGTGAAGAAGATGACGTCCACCTTATTCTAGGGAGACCGTTCCTTCATACCACCAGTGCGATCATCTATATGAAGCAAGGGGAGATCCATTTCCACTTCCCTGGGGAGAAGGTACGTTGTTACTTTAATAGCTATACTACTTATGAGAAGCCCAAGAAGAACAGGAATAGGAGACGCCGCTCTCACCGTCTAAGACAACAAGCCATTAAGGAAGAAGGGGCTTATTAGAAAAAGGAAGTTGTTGAAGGAGAAGTTGCCCTAGAGGCAAAAGAAGAAGAGAAGTTTCTAGACAAGGAACCATAGAAACTGAAGACCAAGAAAGTATGGAGAAAGAAAGAGATAACACCACTAAGCATTCCCGCACAAGAAGAAGAATCGCTCTCCTGACTCACTAGATACTCAGGTACAACCAGAAGAGGAGAAATCAAGGGAGGACTCTGTCCCCTCAGACACCCCCTCAAGTGTGTGATCGAGCTAGAAGGTCCGGTTCGACGAACCTAAATCTCCGAACCTTTGCCGAAAGGTTACATCGGTAGTTATCCTCATATTTACCTTCCTACATAGTTTTACTTTAGCATATTTATTTTTCCACATCTAGTCATAAGCATTTAGCATATTTATATTTCCTCCATTGCATTAAAAAGAAAATAAAAATTAATTTATTTTGCATCATATCATTGCATCTAAAAAAACTTAAGCCCCATGTGAATAAGTTTTGGTTGTTTACTGTGGAGGCATAAAAATAATTTTTGCATCTGCATATAAAAATAGAAAGTCCAAAAAAATTGAGATCTTGTTGAAAATTGCTTAATTGGAAGTCCATGAGGTTCCAAAAATGGATAAAGCATAAATGGTTTTACCACTAACGCTTAATCTATTCCACGAGCTTTGTTTTGAGTGAAGCAGGATTCAATGAAAAGATTAGCCAGAAGTTTTTATCCACTCTGGAAGGACCTCTTCATCGACCATCCACTTTGAAGATCCAGAGGGACAAGGAACATCTACGCTGTCAAGATTCAAGACGAACGACTATGTCAACATCCAGCTTGGGGGAGGAGCATCCCCATGTATCTAGCAAAGTATTTCTTTTCTTATGTGTGATTTATTTTAGAAAAAAAAATAAAAAGATAAATAATTTAGAAAACAAAACAAAAAGAGTCTACTATCTATATTAGTTATTAGATGTTTAGGTAGTAAAGAGAGAGTGTACAAGTCTGTTTAACCTGCCCTTAAAGGAATTGAGCTCTGGATAATCTGTTTGCATGGAAATGATGAATAGTTGCTTTGCCGTAATCCCTTTCAAGTGCCTACTATTCAACCTTAAATTCTCCTAAGTTTTAGGATACGATTGTTTTGACATGAAGATTTGCCCTAAACCTCAAACTTGTGAGTTGCAAAAGCTTGATCTAAGTCTAGGTATTTAATGAGTATGATAGGAGAAGATTTTGAGCTGCTATCTTGTTCCTAGTGACACTAGAGTTCTGAAGATTTATCTTTTGAAAACTTAAAATTGTTACATGATGAGTTCCTGTATGATGAGTGATTAAATTCCTACTATGGCTATATATTTGCTAGACTAGGGGCCGGTTCAGTTCCAATTTTTTTGGCAAAATGGCACTATAGCTCTTTTCGTTGTTATTTGGCAAATATTGTCCAATCATAGTCTAATTAGGCTTAAAAGATTCATCTCGTCCATTTTGTCTAAACTGTGTAATTAGTTTTATTTTTTATCTATATTTAATGCTTCATGCATGTGTCCAAAGATTCGATGTGACGGGGAATCTAAAAAATTTTGCAAAATTTTCTGAGAACTAAACAGGGCCTAGGAAAACCAGCTCATAGGCTACTTGCTTTGTATTGAGTTTGATCAACCTATGTAAGACCCTTGTCGAGAGGTTCATCATACTCCCAAGATCAAGATCATGTACACTCCACCCAAATATGCTACTTCTACCCTGGAAGTACGCAACAACATGCTTTCCACTTAGATCCACCAAAAATGTTCTATTCCTACCCTGTGAATGAACAACCAAAAATATTCCCTTTTTCCCATTTCATCCATCAAATCTTGTCATTGTCATTCAGTAAATTGCTCCAACAGTCCTTATTATTTATCTCTGATATGTACTAGCAAAAGAAGCTTGGGTTCTAGTTAAAAAAAGAGAAAAAAAGAAAAGAAAAAAGAAGAAGAAAAAGTATCGAGCCCAAGTATTCTTCAAAGTCTTCAAAGCTCAAAAGAGAGAAGTATCCCCTCAAGGAGCAAAGTAAGATAAGGTTTCATGTTTTCACCCTTGGCATGTCACACCCTTTATCATCATTGTTCCACCATATATCCACCACCACATACATACCTATTCCACATATATAGGTCCACACACATGCACATCATGATCTAAGGGTATGATTTCCCCTCCGAGGATCCCGATTTTGATTAGGCAATACATACTAGGTAAGTATGCTACATTCTTGAAATACCTTCAGCTCCATATAAGCTTGATAGTTATAGGGAGAGAAGAGGGAAGGTACAATGCTACTCTATCTTATGCCAAAAATACCACAAATCTTGAGAGGAGAGAAGGCAGAACACCATTGTTGCCTTAGAGAGGAATCCACAAATACCACATATGAGAGACTTGAAAGGATCATACGAAGGAATCTCTGAGTTTTATTTTGAAAACCTTGCAAAACTCTGGAATAAAGGTTGATCGAAGAGCTTGAGACATAGTGCTTGACTTGATCATTCTGCTTTTCAACTACTCAAGACCCAAGTGAAGGTTACAAGCCCCACAGCTGAAGGTAATATAGGTAAGTTGGAAGTTGAAATGGTTTATTCTAACTCAGAGGAGAGTTTTTGTTTGAACATCTGTGTACTCTTGAGGTGTGAAAGCATTGTAGCAACTCTTGATCCATCATATTAAACCAAACCACTGTTTGCTAAGGGACTAGCAAAGGGTAAGCTTGGGGGAGTTTGTTGACGTTAATTAACTCCAATTTTTAACCGTCAACTACTTCAGGAAAAGGTCTGAAATAATGTGTGAAGTAGGGTTATAGAGGTTTATTCTAATGAGTTCCACGAGTTGTGTTGTTCTCACTTGTTTTGCAGGATATGTAGTATTTCATTATATAAAAGTATCTCAAGTGAAGAATCTGAGCACACCATTGTGAAGAGCTTGTCGAGACGACCGAGACGGCCATATCATTTGCCATATTTGGAGCACCGGAGAAGAAGTCCTCGATAAATACGACTTGGAAGACTCTAGAAGACCCTAGAACCATCATCATCACAAGACCAGGGACTAAACCGACAAGATTCCATAGCTTTGCGAAATAATCTTTTCCAAGGATTTATCTAGAAGCTAGGAAGAAAGGAATCCACTCAAGACACGACTCATTACGCGAACGGATTAGAAAGTGGCACTAAAAGGACGTAGAAGACACCAGAAGGCACAGGAATGAAGCGGAGGCTCGGCGGCTGCCACGTGGGGCCGGCCAGCCCCACATGTAAGGCCGGCCGGCCTGGCTCCCCTACCAAGTGGGTCCCCCTTTGCGTGGCGGCCTCCATCCGATCTCTATGATGCATCTTGACCATTGTTTCATGTCAGTTTAATCCGAGGGCTGAGGTTCATCCCACCGGGCTATATAAGCAGAGGCAGGCCCCCCCTCCTGAATCAATCAATTATCCCATTATCTCATTATTGTTCAGTTCAGGGTAGTCCCTCGAAAGGATAATCTAGAGCTCCACTAGCTAGGTCATAGCTAGAACATAAGAATAAGAATTAGAGGAGGCAAGCAATGCTTGGATTCCGGATCTAGTCACGAGGAGGCTAGGTATAGCCTTTTACTTCTCTCTTGTATTCAACATTATTAATCTATTTGTGCTATTTATCTTTTAGTTCATTGTGTTCATCTTCTAGTTTTTCTACTTGTTCTTCTAGTTCATATTGTTTATCTTATAGTTCATCATATTCTTGTCTAGTTCATCGTTCTAGTTTGTCTAGTTCATCGTGTTCTTGTCTAGTTCGTGTTGATCCTATAGTTCTTGTTCTAGTTTGTGTATGAGTCGAATACTTAATAGGACTTGGTATAATTCTAGATTCATGATTATAATGTTCATCGCCTATATTGACTGTATGTTTAGTATAGTTGGAGTAGTTTTGTGTTTATACTCTTGTTCGTACAGCTCTCATTCCGATGATCAAGGGTGGGTGGTAGAAGTTGTGTAAGCATGGTGCTTAGACAATATATATCTGCGAGTGCTCCCAATGTTCCGGGCCATGTGGTAGATCGCGAAGGTGACTATTATAGCTTCGTTGAGTCTCTGTAGTCCACTCCCCGAATATAGGATTAGTAAGGCTGAGTTACGGGGTGATATCTTGCTCTGTTCCTGATCCACCTTAGCAATGTCTCTTGAGTATCAATATGAGGTTACCTTGACCATGATTGCTAAAAGTAATTGCACTAATCGATGTAGCTCAATGACCTATAGTTAGAATAACCCTAGGAGTTAGTCTCTACTTTATAGTTCTTTCTAGAGTCACGCCCAAGTAGAAAAATACTCGGTGGAACCCCTTTTAGAATTACCATGATCTGTTATTAATTATCCTTTATTATGATATGATTGATCCCTGTTTTGAGATTGATCTAGTGGAACTCTTATCACAAGTGTAAGTTATAGTTTTTATTCTTATACCTCCAAGTGTCTTCCCAGTGGTAGAATTATAAATAATGAAACCTGAAACTTTTCTGGGTGAAATGCTACAACGGGTGTATTTTATCTGTGTGCTTGCGGATAACCTTTATTTATATTTTATAAGTGCTATGATCGTAAGTACAACCACATCTTTTGGTATTGTGTTGGGGATGATAACCTGGCTTAAGCAATGCTAAGAGATGTCTCGAACATTTCTAATGTCTTTGCTAAGGAAGGGTTTGACCTACCTTATTTGTAATCGTATTAGAAATGTCAACACTTGGTCCAACTGTCTTTGCTCATAGTTGTTTTGCTTTGGGGGATGAAAATTGTTATTTTTGTTTTGATGTCTGAAGCTATTTTCTTCCTCGATTCTTTTTCTGTAATTTTCGTCGGATTTGCAGTATTTTTGGATTTCCTCGTAAAGCTGAGATAACGAAGTTGGCTTTTCTCGAGTAAGGTGTGCTGCACATTGTTCTGCCCGGAGTCCCTTGATTGCTGCAATTATGACTACTTCATTTGGGATATTTGTGATTTGAGATTTGATTTGAATGAATCTCTTGTAATATTGTCTTAGAGGTTCTTTGAGTTGTTGCTTGCAATTGAATAAGTTCATGTCTGTAAGACCAGTTGGTTGGAATTCTTGGAAGTCAACGAGCAGATTTGTCTTTAGTTGTTCCCATGAATGTATAGATTTTGCTTTTAAGGATGAGTACCAGTGTTGTGTTGGACCTTTAACTAACGATTGACTTTGCAAGTGTAGTTTCATCACCACCCCTGGCAATTACTGCAGCTTCAGAACTCATTAAGAATTGCCTTGGGTCTGATTCACCATCAAATGCTGGTATCATGTTGAATTTGTACCCTATAGGCCATTGAGCTAGTTGCAAGTTTATTGACAGTGGGGAGCTTGTGTCAATTGATATGAATGATTTTTTATTGTTCCTCTCTTTAGAAATTCTTGTTGCCGGATGCGGTTCTTCTTGATTTATAACTTCATAATTTGCATTTTGCAATTGCTCGTTTAAGTTGCGGAGGGTAGCTTCGGCTTCTTGTATTCTTTGTTTGAGTGTCTTTTCTCTGGCTCTTGTGCGACATTCTTCAAGTTCTTTTTATCTTCTTCAAACTTGTTATTTAAGTTTTCTGAGTCTTTGTTCTTCAACTTCGCCTGTTTTTGAAGAGTTTGCATCTTGGGAAACATCTTTTGTAGGACCTCGGTCTTCGCCAAGGGGTGGTTCGTCTTCGGTTGCCCCGTTGACGGCCTTCTTGTTTGGTCTTGCCATTTGATTTCTTGTGGTCGTGAGGATCTTTGAATGCACACACAAATGGTGGACGCCAGATGTTGAGTGAAAAGCTCAAGTCAAATGACACAATTCATACAATCATCAAAACTTTTTCGGATGCAAGCCAAAATTGTATTCATTTTATGATCGTACTATACATGTCAGAGGGGGTATTTATAGGGCCCTAGTCTTCATTTTTTTACATAAAATGACTATTTTACCCCTGACTAAAACATTTACAACCCTTCTTTACTACAAGGGCGAAGTGGTCATTTCTTCCTGACTCGGTCTTCTTTTTCACGTTCAATCTTCTGCTCTTCAGTGAACCTGGTCTTTTAGATTTAGTTATTTCTTGCTCCTCATCTACTTCGCTGTCCAGCAAAGTTGATTTCTTGCCGACGAAGCCAATAAGCGAAGTTGATGTTCTTGACGACGAAGCCAAAATTTTGTCTTCGCCTTTGCTCTCGATGTTCACTTTCGCCTTCATCCTTTTGGCGAAGTCGAATCCTGTGCGACGAAGTCAAAATACATCCTTCGCTATACTTTTACTTTCAATCACCTTCATTCTTTTTGGCGAAGTTGGATCCTGCGTGACGAAGTTAAAATACATCCTTCGCTATACTTTTACCTGCAAGTAGATTTCATTAGGATACTTTTATGTTTTTCACACTCCAAAATTCGGGCTCGAGTTTTTTTGGACAGAGTTAATATTCTCAACATTCACTGTGGTGTGATGGAACATATAGGGGCCGGGATATATAGTTTACTTATAAGAAGCTTATCATGCATGCATCGCCGGACGATGAAGACGGTGGACCGAACAAAACTAAAAGTCCACTGACTATGGGTTCAACTCCCCGTGGGAGCTTATATTTTAGGATTTAATGCTATTGTGCTTTTGGTGGTAGGCGACGCTCTCGTCGACAGCGAGACATCTACGGTGACTTCGTCAATCTCGATGATTTGCTAAGCCAATCTTAGAAGATGCTCATAAAGATAAGTTTACGTGCGTGTCTTCGTTCATAGAGGTGAGTGTATGCGTTATACTTTGTAAAAAAACTAGATGTCGGAACGAAAAACTCAAAATTTTTAGGCCTTTATTAATTTACACGAATTCACCTAGTTTGTCGTCGCATTCAGGAATTTAAGTCGTGACGTGCCTTGCATGCATCCAGTGGGTCTAGTGGTGAGAAACTGAAGGAAGACAGCTGCTAGCTCCATATCCTCCGTCCGTAGTGCTCGATCGGCGCCTCGTCAAGCCGCCGTGCCGCCGTCGTCGATCGATCGTGATCTTGTACAAGCATTTCATTGCTTGGACCCACAGCTTCTTGAAGACGTAGTATGTATATAATCTGCTTATTGGGTTGCTGGTGACTGTTGCTGAGAGCAGCTAGCCAGCTAAGGAAGAAGCTTGGTTCCTGTGCGCCTTCGCTGCGCTTTGCCATCTCGATCGATCGCAGTCCAGTACAGACCGACCCATTCAGACTTAATTTCTCGTCACATGGATAAGCTCGTGCCTCCGCTCCACCTTCCGATGCACCTGCAAAACCTCCAGGACAGCACGCAGCTTCAATGTTTCTGTGGAAATGGTGGACAGTGCTTGTACGAGACTACGAGAGCGTGTGCTGCGGCTAACAGATGGGTCCAAGTCGAAGGCGTGGTGGATGAATGATAGCGAGGTCAAAACAGCCGCTTACACACAAGTGTTTTCATTTAGCCGCTATTTTTTCACTAGGGAAGGTGGACAAGCCACGTGGTGTACAAATACTTTTAGGTCGCTAGGGATGGAAACAGTCGGAACCAGTGTTTCTCAATTTAGTTATTTATTTAATGGTGGTTGCAATACAATAATGCTGAAAGAAAGTAAAGATTAGATTAAGATAGAGGTTGATCTAGGTTATTTTACATTTTAATATTTGTATAAGCAATTTAGATATAGACTTAAATTCGGACAATTTTTCATGATACCATGTGTGAATAATAAAACTTGACCAAGTGAGGGCTTTGCCTTAAGAATTTTTACAAGGATTCAAATGCGCTGCCAAGAAGAGACCTTGAGCACATAATGGGTATAACTTAGAGCAACTTTAGCAATAGCCCTCAAAACAAGACTATTTTTTTTAGAGTTCTAAGTCCTTAAATTCATTTTAACAGAGAATGACATATTTTGACCCACTTGTCATCCTTTTTTCTATCTTCTTCCGTACCTTCACCCCATTGACTGACATGGCCATTCTCGCAACTGACGTGGAGGGACGCGGCTTGGGAGGGTCACTGTTCACATATCTTTGCTACGCGCGCACGAGAAACGTACCCGGAACATCAAAATAAGCCCTTCTCTTTGTAGAAAATTTCAAAAAAAAATCGTAAATAAACTAAAAGTGACCTAGAACGTACCTAAATATTTTTTACCTCTTCACTGTCATAAAAAAACCACAAAAACAAACTAGATTCCTCACGTTCGTATTTCGCCGATAAATTTAGAAAGTATATACCTTATCCATCCTACCTCCAACTCCGATAATTCTACCACAAAAAAAACCATAAATATTAAAATCCTTTTCGGTAATTTACGGTCATTTTCACAAACACAAAAAGTAGACCATTTTCCTTTGCAAATAAATTTCAAAAAAGTCATAAATAGACTAAAACAAATCTAGAACGTATCGAAATATTTTCCGCCTCTTATTTGTCATCAAAAAAAATTAATACTCCATAACACCTACTGCGTATTCTATTACGCGTATAAATAATCGCTAAAACCTACGGTAGCCAAATCTCCAAATTATAAAACAATGTTTCAAAAAAAAAGGGGGGTCCGTAGCAACATAAACGCATAACAAAATACCTCAAAGTACTAGACACCTTGCCCATTATAAGATTAATTAATAATTAATCTATGCTCCTACACAACTGGTTCCATCCATGAAGCCGCGCGGCAACGCTGCGCATTGTTTCTAGTAAGACCTAGAACCTCCTTTTGGAAACAGAAAATAAAATTTTGAGTAAAAGATAAGATAAACACTGGAATTTTAACTTAACAAGTTTGAAAATTTGCTACAACTAGATTAAAATTTTAAAGTAAAAATATAGATTCATGACACGTAACGAGGTGCAATAAGATCTTATATAACTTAAGCTTAGGCTGCAACTAAATAAATATCATGCTAAAAAGATGAATTCTAAAAATTATAAGTAATGGCCCCTAATGGAGTTTCCACGTTAGTGTACTAGTTACTTTGTAAATTTCTAAAAAAAATTACTTTGTAAATTTTAAAAAAAGTTGCGGAAATTTCTAAAAAAAGTTCGGCAAATCCAAAAGGTTGTAGAAATGTTGTACGCAAGACGTCTGTCCCGTCCAGACGCTCCTTCATAGACCTGTGTCCCAGCCTAATAAAACTTCCGCGTCCATCCCTTCTGTTGACCTGCTGCTTGGACCTGCTCCGCCGCCCACCCCGCTCCTCCTGCTCGTGTTCCGCGCGCTTCTCCTGTTTCCGCATGCCGCTCCTCCCGCTGATCCTGCTCCACCGCCCAACTTGCTGCTCTTGCTACTCATGTTCCTGTTTCGCGCGCTCGCCCTGCTGCTCCTAACGCTACTCTTGATCCGCCGCTGCCCCACCCGATGACAATGACAGGCGCCGCCAGTGCAAGAAGAAGCGTCGGGCCCTGGCGCGAAAGCCCTCTGGCCTTGCCTCATCCTACGGCTGCGACGCGCCGGTACCCCGACGAAGACGAGGAGGAGGCCGCATCGGGATATGACGCATGTTACAAATGTACAATTCAAAATGTTTCACAAGTTTAAAAGGTATGTTGCAAGCGTTATATATCGATGTTGCAAGAGTAGATTGGGATGTTGCACATGTTGTAATGACTATACACGTATGTTTCAAGTGTATATCCCAAATGTTTCATCTGTTTTAAATGAATGTTGTAAGCAATTTATCTGAATGTTGCAAAAGTGAATCATATACATGCATGTTGCAAGCATATGTTTCAATGGTTCGTAAATGTTTTTCAGGCGTTTTCGTAAGTGTTTCAGACGCTTGTTTTAAGTGTTTCATCTGTCTTTTTTTTTTGTATGTTGCAACTGCTGCATCTGTATGTTTCAAAAGTAGATCCGGTGTTGCACATAGAACGCCTGTGGGAAGTGGCTGGCGGCGCGAACGATGCTCGGGGCAGCATGAGCGACGTCCGAAGCGGCGGGGGACCACTGCTGGTGCGCTTACTCGTGAGCCCATCATGCTAGGCGCTCGCTCCTCCTGTGTGAGCAGCGTCCGGACCCTACCAAGTTCGCTGGTTTTCAACAAGTCCGCTAAATGCCCTGTACACTCCTCCGGACTCCGGTCCTCCCGTGCGGCCTTAGAAACTGCTAAGGTGAGCATGACGACATTCATGTGTCATGCATCATGCATGTCATAGCAACCAGGACCACACTACGCACCCGCAAAGCCAAATTAGTAACAATCGTGTCCAGTTATTTTGGAGCCACAGCCCGCAGCTATCAAGCATGAATCATCACCGCTGCCACACAAGCAGCAATGCAGGTGCGAGACAACAGTGACAGCGAGCAAGCTGGTGCCTGGTACGAAGCTCAACATGTATCGATCAGCTCGACAGCACGCAAGAACGAGGTGCGTGCTGTATACACTATACAGTAATGTTTTCCTTCTCCCTGAAGTTTATTAGGACTTCTGATTTAAAAACAGGTTTTCCATATTAAGAAATTTGTCTCAAACTAGTTAAAAGATGGAAGCATATATGGTGTGTTTTTATATGTTTAGTCTCTTATAAACTCAAATGGTTTGAAC
This sequence comes from Saccharum spontaneum, assembly GCA_022457205.1. Lineage (NCBI taxonomy): Eukaryota > Viridiplantae > Streptophyta > Magnoliopsida > Poales > Poaceae > Saccharum > Saccharum spontaneum. Next base: position 20,667,926 of record CM039593.1, on the reverse strand, counting down.
TATAGACTTTCAAAGGCTTTGTTCAAGTCAGCTCAAATCAAAGACCAATTTGAAATCTAGAGTCATTTTGGAACTATATAAGTTTTTTGTATTACACCAATATATAATTAATGCTTTCCAAGTACTACATTCTTTTCAACATATAAGGCATAGATCAGTAATTACTCAACTTATACTCATGTTTTTTTGTGGCAAACTTTTATGCATGTTTATTGTACAAAAGACATTTTCACCGGATTCCCGGTTCAAATATCTTTCAATGAAATTTGAATGCATGGCAGTTGATAATATATGGCATAAGAAAATCCTTTGCTCCTCGCCACTGTTGCCGATGTCACTGCCGTCTAGAGGCTCTCTCTCTTCCTTTCTCTCCGGCGAGTCTGTCGGTGGCAAGAAGGAGAGGGACCCATCTCTCTTTTATAGCAGTTTTTTAGATCTAGTTTGTTTAGGATTTAGTTCAAATAAATCTACCGACAAAATCAAATGATTTTTGGTCGGAATTTTCTTGCCTGCGATGACTTGCCACGACGATGAACAAAACCTTTTTGGTCCTTTAGAAACGTTTTTTGTCTCAATGTATGAAACCCAAATAGGGGACATCCCTCGGGTTTCAGTTGAGGAAAATAAAATTCTAGCGTAAACTTTTTTTGAGTTTGAGGTGAGGGGTCCTATATTCCAAATGAACCATAACTCGGTTCTGGTGTGATGAGGACATCGCCAAGATGGAGTCGAGGACGACTCCAATTCAAGAAGGGGAGGATGATGAGGACATCGCCACGCTGGACACACCGACGCTATGGTCTTCCTCAAGTTGTAATTCGTCCCCAACTCAGCTGCCACGTCACCCTCGGATTCAGCAGACACGTCGTCATTGTTTCGGTCATAACTCTCTCATACGACATCGAAACGGGGCGTTCTTGGATGCGTTGGAAAGGGGATGACGACGCCGTCGTTTTGGATCTGGTCCTAGCTCTAGAAGGTCCGTGGATCATTCTGTGTGACCACGGCAAGGTGCTGCGTCACCTATTTGGGCCAACTTGGCCATGTATCGTGTCAGGCCTTAAGCCCAAGTTGTGGGCGCCCAACCCCTGGCCGTCCTCAACCCTAGGTCGAGTCTTAGACTATAAACATAGCCGCCGCCGCTGCTAGACAATTGGGTTTTGTTTAGAGTTTAGTTTTCCATCGAGAAACTGAATCGTTCATTGTAACTGTGGTGACAAATCCTTTTACAGTGATCCAGGGCCCCTGTTCTTGATCTCCTCCACTGTGTCAATTAGTCCTTTGGAACCGAGTTCTTGAACCCTATTGATATTCGCATCATTCATATTTGCAATTTCAGATTGCGTGATTTTACCTTCTTGCTTGTGTTCTTCGATTCGCTTGCAGGAAAAGCCTTCTTGGCGAGGTCAATCAAGTTGTGCTTGGTTGATAACCAACGGAGCAGTGGTGTAACGGTTACAGGGTTCGAATCGTGTCTGATTTGAAGCCGGATCGCCAACGTCGAGATCTCCACAAGTCGAACTTACCGGTTACCTCTCGGAAGATCGGGTCTGTACCTCATCAATTGGTATCAGAGATTTTAGGTTTACCGCGAGGTATATTCTCGTTTGCCTTAGATTCATATTTGTTCATTACCTAGAGTCCACAAAAAGCCCAAAAAAATATTTCAATTTCCGCTGTCCTATCACCCTTTGTGTCTTTGCAATTTCGTTTCAGATTCGCGTTGTTGAGTTTGTGTCCGTGGTCGAGTCTTGTTGCTGGTTTAGGATTGTGTTCGTGGTCGTAGTTCAATCGCCCGTTGCTGTGATTTTTGTTTTCCGCCGCTATCCCATCCACTGTTCCCAAACAACAAGTCGAAGCCACCACATTACTCGACTTGCCCCCGCTAGCCGCCTTGTGTAACTTCTTGCTGTCGCGCAAACCCTAGATAGGTTGCCAGCCGCTCTTATTTTGCCTGCATCGCAGCCCTCCTTTCATCATCAGGCGAATACCTACTGTCGTTGTTGGAGTCACAGGGACACTCTTGTGATCGGTGTTGGAGTTTAGGGACGCTTTGCTGTCGTGTTGTGCCTCTAGTCAAAACATAATTTGAGATACCTTCGGTAAAACAGGCATAACTTTTCACTCGTTTATCAGAAAAATCTGAAATTTTTACAGCAGCTTCTTGACACCATTTGGAGCCGACCCAAACTTGGCTTTGCCCTATTTGGTTTCGTCAAAATTGCCAAAAAAAATCAGGAAAATAAAGAAACAAATTGTCAAAGTTTTTGCACGCTTTTCAGAGAACGTGCTGTTTTTCTGTAGACCACATCCCACCTCAGTTGTAGGTGCCAATTTTTGTGGTTGCATCTTTTGTGATCCTTGTTCAGAGAAAAATATAAAAAAATAGTAAAAAAATAAAAAAAAGTTTGATTCCTACTAGTGCCTTTTGGAAAAAATCAGGGAAAAATTCAGGAAAAAGGAAAATTCCGGGTTATTTGCTTGTTCTGTGCGTTCTTTCCATCGTCCTTGTTTTCACCTTGTTGCGCTACATCTCGATACATCTTAGCCAGCAGCTGTGATTTATACTTTGGATCTGGATTGAACAATCGCTAATCTGCTTTCGATAATTGCTAATCCTTGCTGTCATATTGTGTGCCTACCCATAGCTCCACATATTCTTCTGTCAGCACAGGTTCATCTTGCAACTGTTACCCACGCTTAACAACAGATTGCTTCGCAACGTTGGTTTTGCTCTTGTTTGGCGTTGGTAAGAATACAGGCAAGACGGTGGTAAGCCGCTTGTGATTTTGCATTCCACTTTCACCACCACCACCACTTGGTTCCTTTTAGTTGATAGGGATAATACTTTGGTGTTGTCTTTTTCTATCTTCTAACCATGGCAGGATCTCCGACGGACTTCAATGATTGCGTGTCCAAGGGCGAGCTTACAACGTTCATGACTGAACAACGCAATCTTATGACCGAGCTGACGTGCAATGTGAATAATCTGGTCACCTGCATTGAACAACTCGAGCAACGTCCTCCACCTCATCGTGTTGTTGATGACGATGCGGATGATTTTGATGATGACGATGCGGATGTGAATGCTGACGGTTATGCCCGTCGCCGCCTCAACTTCAACCGTCGCGGTATGGGAGGTAATAATCATGGTAATAATGATCCTTTTGCTAAAATTAAATTTAGCCTTCCTCCTTTTGCTGGTAATATTGATCCAGAGGCTTATTTAGATTGGGAGCTTGCTGTTCAACAAAAATTTGATTCTCATAATGTTCCTGCTGAGCATAGAGTTAGACTTGCTACTAGTGAGTTTACTAATTTTGCTTTGTTCTGGTGGAGTGATCTTTGCAATCCTAATAATGCTGCTGCTGTGCCTCAAACTTGGAATGCTTTAAAGCAACGTATGAAATCTCGTTTTGTTCCTCCTTATTACCAACGTGATTTACGTTTGAAACTGCAAACTTTAAAACAAGGTGATAAAGGAGTAGAAGCTTACTATCAAGAATTGCTTATTGGTTTAGCCCGTTGTGGTATAAATGATGATAATGATGCTAGTGCTAGATTTTTTGGTGGTCTAAACCATGATATCCAGAACATACTTGATTACAAAGAATAGCGCAATTTTTTCCAATTGTATCATCTTGCTATTAAGGCAGAACGTGAAGTACAGGGCCGCAAACAACACCAGCCTTTCAGGTCTAACAATGGAAGGAATTTTCAGCAACGTGCTGAGCCGGAGACGCCCAAGCTTTCTGTTGCACCACATGGGGTAAGTCAATTGTCTAATGTGCAGAAGAAAGGTGCCACTCCGGGTGCTTCTACTAGCTCCTCCTCGTCCAGCGCTAAAATCATTTGCCACCGATGCAAAGGCATGGGACATGTCATGAAGGATTGCCCCAGTCGTCGTGCTTTCATTGCTACCGAGGATGGATATGTAAGTACTAGTGATGTTGAAGATGATTTAGCCCTTGCTGCTAACATTGATGCAGATTCCACCGAGGGCGATCAAGAAAAGGAGGCTATCATCATTGACTCTATGGCTGCTGCCGCGGATTACCCTAGCCTTCTTGTGCAGTGTGTGTTTAGTACACGTGTGGGACAAGAAAAAGAGACGAAGATCCAATGAAACAATTTGTTCCACATATATTTCATTGTGTAGGGTTGTCGTGTTCCGGGTTGTCATTGATAGCAGAAGTTGCAATAACTTGGTGAGTTCAGATTTGGTTGAGAAACTTGGCTTGACCACACGACAACATTCGTATCCATATAAACTTCAATGGTTCAATAATAGTGGTAAGACTAAGGTAACTAAATCAGCACGCATTAGCTTTTTCACAGGTTCTTATCATGATACTGCTGATTTTGATGTTATCCCTATGCAAGCTTGTTCTATTTAGTTAGGTCGTCCATGGGAATTTGATAATGATGCTTTACACCATGGTAGAACTAATACATACACTATCGTACATAAGGACAAGAAAATTACATTGCTGCCTTTGTCTCCTACGAAAATTATTAAACATGCTAAAGAGATTAAAAATAAACCTCCAATTAACATTGCTAAAAATAATGGGATTAAGTTAAAAGGAGGTACTTTTCTTGCTACAACTTCTGCTACTGCTGAGTTATGTGATAATCCTGATGCACCATGTTATACTATGTTTTGTCAACCTATTATATCTGGTGCATTGCCTGCTGTCACTAACCTTTTGCAGGAGTTCGCTTATGATGGGATGAAGTCGAGGACCACTCCAATTCTAGAAGGAGGGGATGATGAGGACATCGCCAAGATGGAGTCGAGGACGACTCCAATTCAAGAAGGGGAGGATGATGAGGGGACATCGTCACGCTGGACACACCGACGCTATGGTCTTCTTCAAGTTGTAATTCGTCCCCAACTCAGCTGCCACGTCACCCTCGGATTCAGCAGACACGTCGTCATTGTTTCGGTCATAACTCTCTCATACGACAACAAAACGGGGCGTTCTTGGATGCGTTGGAAAGGGGACGACGACGCCGTCGTTTTGGATCTGGTCCCAGCTCCAGAAGGTCCGTGGATCATTCTGTGTGACCACAACAAGGTGTTGCGTCACCTATTTGGGCCAACTTGGCCATGTATCGTGTCGGGCCTTAAGCCCAAGTTGTGGGCGCTCAACCTCTGGCCGTCCTCAACCCTAGGTCGAGTCTTAGACTATAAACATAGCCGCCACCACTGCTAGACAATTGGGTTTTGTTTAGAGTTTAGTTTTCCATCGAGAAACTGAATCGTTCATTGTAACTGTGGTGACAAATCCTTTTATAGTGATCCAGGACCCCTGTTCTTGATCTCCTCCACTGTGTCGATTAGTCCTTTGGAACCGAGTTCTTGAACCCTATTGATATTCGCATCATTCATATTTGCAATTTCAGATTGCGTGATTTTACCTTCTTGCTTGTGTTCTTCGATTCGCTTGCAGGAAAAGCCTTCTTGGCGAGGTCAATCAAGTTGTGCTTGGTTGATAACCAACGGAGCAATGGTGTAACGGTTGCATGGTTCGAATCGTGTCTGATTTGAAGCCGGATCACCAACGTCGAGATCTCCACAAGTCGAACTTACCGGTTACCTCTCGGAAGATCGGGCCTGTACCTCATCATGGTGTAAATGGATTTCCAACTAAGTTTTATCAAGTCTTTTGGAATGCGATTAAAGGGGACTTAATGGCCCTATTTGAAGACTTCCATAAAGGTTGTCTCCCTCTACGTAGTTTGAATTCAAGAACCATCATTTTGTTGCTCAATATTAATTTGGCAAAGTAAATACAACAATATAGATCAAAATCCGTTTAGTACTTGAGTTTCAAAATCTTCAACAAAGTAGCTACTAACTAGATTGCTTTAGTTGCATAGAAGATAATTAGACCCTCGCAAACAGCTTTTATTCCCGGTACAAATTATGGAAAGTGGCATCATTTTACATGAAACGATACATGAGTTGCATAAGAAAAAAAACAAGGTGTTTAATTTAAGATTGATTTTGAGAAGACTTATGATAAAATTAAGTGACATTTCTTTAGCAATCTTGAAAAGTTTTTCTCAAACATGGTGTAGCTAGATACAAATATTTGTTCAGGGAGGTAATGTAGGTATAAAAGTAAATAACTAGGTTGACTCGTATTTGCAGACACGAAAAGGCCTAAGGCAAGGTGATCCTATGTCCTTGATTTTGTTTAATATTTGTGGTGGACATGTTGGTGGTTATCAATGCTAGGGCCAAAGAAAATGGCCAAGTCAAAGGTGTTGTTCCACATTTAGTGGAAGAAGGTCTCTCGATTCTGCAATATGTGGATGATACAGTGTTATTTTTAGACCATGATATTGAACAAGCAAATGTATATGAAACTACTACTTTGCACATTTGAGCAATTATCGGATCTACAAATAAACTTACACAAAAGCAAAGTTTTCTGATATCTTTAGCAAAGGGGAAAATGTGAATTGCAATACACACATTTATTTGGCTGCAAAGTACGCACATATCGCTTCTGGTACCTAGGGTTGCTAATGCATTATAGAAAACTTAATAATAAAGATTGGAAATGAGTTGAGGAAAGAAATGAAGAGATTGTCTAGATGGAAAGGAAAAATGTTATCTATAGGGGAAGACTAGTGTTGATTAATTATGTTTTGTCTAGTTTATCGATGTGTATCTTCTCTTTTTTTAGTACCTAGAGGGGTTAAGAAAATTGAGTACTAAAGATCAAGGTTTTTCTGGTAGTATGACCAACACCAAAAAAAATAGACTAGCAAAGTAGTCTATTCTTTGCCAATCAAAAGAACGGGGTGGTTTAGGAATCTAAAATCTAGAAATACAAAACAAGTGCTTATTAGTTAAGTAAATGGTTGTTCAAACTTTGCAATAAAGAGGGTTTTTGGCAATAGTTGCTAAAGAATAAATATATTAAAGTAAAACTCTAACACATGTTAAAAAAAGGCCAGAGGTTCTTACTTTTGTGATGGGTGTGAAGGTAGCCTAGGAAAGTTTAAATTGCGTGATGGTTCCCAAATCAGGTTCTGAAAAGATACTTAGTTGGACAGACGTACGATAAAATTGAATGTCCAAATCTTTTTAATGTTCTTCACTAGAAGCATGCTACAGTTGTATAAACTCTAAGTATCTTCTATAATAAGTCGTATGGTTCCTTTAGTTCTAAGGGATAAAGCTAGACTAAGCAGCTCCTTCGTTAAAAGATGAACTCAATAGCAGCGTGACCAGGACTAAACTAAGCTTGCCACGACGTTTTGTGGGCACGCATGAAATTTTTGTGGGACGATGTTGCACAGGTTCTGCAAATATGATTACTCCTGGTCCCCCAGCTAGTAGCAGGGTTATAAATCTCAGTCGAAATTTCATGATTTTCGATCTTACTACTTCGGGTGGGTGGGCCTCTCCCGTTTTATATGTGTGTGTTGTTTAGATTTTTCAAAATCAATTCAAAGTTTTACTAAGTTTCGAAATTTTCTGCTAAATTTTGGCGTTTTCTTCCTATTAGTTTTATCTAGTTTTTAGTCACAGCTGGTAAACCGAACCCCTGACTAGCCCCTAGCCAGTAGGGGTTGAACAGAAAACAGTTCTACGTGTCTAGATGCTGTCCGTTTTAGCAATGAGGGATCACTTAAAAGCACGGCACTGAAGCGCTTGGACGTCCACGGTTGCTGTCCGTTTTCGTGTCCACACATGGGCCCATGCCGCCCGGACATCGCTCGCCCAAGCCTGTGTCTCACACAGCCACGTGGGGGCCCATGCCGCCCGAACATCGCCCGCGAGGGGACAGCTTGCGCCACCTCCCGCTTCCCACGCGCATCCATATGCAACACGCGATCTACACTTGAAACATCCAAGAAAGACATATGGAACACTTGAAACATGCGGGTAAATGAAACATTTGCAAAAACACTTGATAACCATTGCAAACATACGCAACATCCAGATAAAACACTTGCAACATATGTGTGAAACATATGCAACATCCAAATAAACACACTTATAACATACGTCTCAACAACATATGAAACAGTGAAACAGACGCTAACAACATACGTGTACAACCATTGCAACATATGCAACATCTTGATCTACTTTTGAAACATCCATATTAAACACTTGCAACATACCTCTAAAACAATTGAAACATTTAAAATGTGAGCTTGCAACATGCATAGTATCCTGGTGCGGCCTCCTCCGCCGTCTGCATCAGGACGCCACACAGTCGTAGCATGAAGCAAGGCCACATGACTTCCGCGCTAGAGCCGACGCTTCTCCTTGCACTGGCGGCGCCTGTCAGTGTCGTCGGGTGAGGCGGGCTGCAGAGCAGGAGCAGCGGCAGGAGCAGCAGGCACGGGCTACGGAGCAGCGGTAAGAGCAGTGAGGCGGGCATGCGGAGCAAGAGCGGCGGCAGGAGCGGCAGGGCGAGCGCGCGGTGCAGGAGCAGAAGCAGCGGCAACAGTAGCTGGGCGGGCAGCAGAGTAGGGGTAGGAGCAGGCGGGGCAGACGGCAGGAGCAACGAAAGGGGACTGATGCGGGAGGTCTATTGTGCTGGTCCGCATGCCTAGGCACACAGCGTCCAGACAGGACGGACGCCCGCGTCCTATCATTATTGTTAAAACCATCCTAATTAAAAAGCAGGGGTGGAACATCTAGGAGGGAACTCTATTATTTAGAGGAACATAAGTTAGTAAGGACCTCTTTGAACGTGAGGTTGGGAAAAAGATGAAAACATAATGCTTAACTTTAAAAAAAATACATAAAACTGTAAGATCAAATGTTTTGGTGAAGCACACAAAAAAATACAACAATTCAATTAGATAGTCAATACAACAAATATGGGGTTCTATGACGATTTTCTTGTGACGACGAATCAATGCATCACTAAACCCATCTGTTTTATGATGTTTTATATAAGACGTGGTATGACTTAGTGATACAAAGAACACTTTTTATAAGATTAAATATCTGAATAGAATTCCTCTAAAATTCCTATGGAACAAGATACTTCATAAGAATCTTAATGGATTTGTAGAAATCCACTCTCTTGTTAGTTCCAACTTCCAAAGTTTTCTATAGGGTTGTAATCCCGCATTTCCCATTTCTATAGGGTGGTTATCTAAAGTTGCCCGTCTCCATTAATCGTTAACCGAGCTGCCACCAATTAACAGAGGCAGCCGCCTAGCATGACCGTCATGGTTAATAAAAGAGCACCACCTTGCAAAATCATTTGTGTAGTAATGGGGCGTGAAGGACCATTTTTTTGCCTAGGAAAGTTTAAATTGGGTAATGGTTTTCAAATTAGGTTCTGAGAAGATACTTGGTTGGGCAGACGGCGTCCAGAAAAAAATGGAATATCAAATCTATGCAGAAAAGACAAATATGGATAACTACCGATTTTACCTCCCGACGAGGGTTCAATGTTTTAAGTCCTCTGAACAAGACTTCTTACCATGTTCACTTCTTAGGTGCATCATCTGATCCCAAGGTGGAGACCTTGATAACTACACCTCTTGATATGGTGTCACCCAAGTTCTTCGTTCGTCTAGCAGTTTGAAGTGAAGCATTGATTGTGAAAGCTAGCAGCATCTTGCTTAGTGTGCATGTTCTTGTAGAACCAAGACCTTCACTTTGCAGAATTTGGGAGATGACAAACTCCTCATATCTTGTTCAAAGTGTGTCCTGCTTGTAAAGACAAGGCAAAGATCAAGTGCATGGGCTCTGTTAGTGGAAAAACACCAACAGAACCAAAAATCTATTCATTCTTCTCTAACCTTAGGCACAGTGAACAAGATATAGCTGATGTTATGGGTGATAAGATAAGAAAATGAGCATGAGTGTAATATCTCAAAACATTTGATAGATCAGATTGTTTTAACCTATGGAAGGATAATCATATCTCTGCATAATATGTTGATCTTTTCAAGATTGTGATCTATCATCTTCCAAAGGTTGGGTGCACAATATTTTAGCTCATCAGGTAAAGATAAGACAGTGAAGCTAAGAAAAGAACTGAACATGTTAAGTCGATCAGGTTGGATCAAGTGATGTTGCAACTTAAACCTATGTGGTTCTTCATTTATGTGCATACCAGGATCAAGAAAAGCTTTTCGTACCTCAAGATGTTACCTTTGTCATTGAAGAGTGATGGTACCAAACATCTTGTGGAAGCTTCTCTTGCCTAGCTAGTTGTGCTCATGAATGGCTTGTCTTCTCTATTGCACTCCTCACTCCTTTCTCTTTAATCTCACCATCTTTTTGTTCTTCTAATCTTGACATTCTTGACAGTCCTTGTGCTCCCTTCCTTGTCTTAAGAATTTCTCTATGATGGTCTTTGTCTTGAAGGGGCTTGATTGAGATTTGTTCACCCTCTTCCATGGAGTTAGTGTAGATCTTGTGTTGTGGCACTCGTCTTCCATCGATCTCTTCGTGATGCGTGAGCTATGTTTCCCTTATGCAAGGTTGTTGAAGTTCATGTACCTCTTTTCTCTCAGTGTGAGTTTATCTCAAGACTTCCCAATTTGACTTTTGAAAGTTTCTCCTGCATGGGTTAGTCTAACAAAATATACAATGTGCACACAAGCAGTTTTTAGTCCAATAACCAAACCAGACTCCATGTTTAATTAGATTAAGGAATGCTATTTAACCTAAGCACCATGCTTAGGTTAAAAGCCAATAGAAGTATGTGCAGTACTTCTAAACCAACACTTACTTATGATGGACAAAGGTGGCATGAAACCATTATAGGGATTTACTCAAGTGGTGATGGAAGAGAACATGATTGATGTATAGCAAATTGAGTATGTCTTAAAGGTAGAGACAACCAGAATAGCAACATGGCAGGGGATGTTCTTAGAAAGTTATCCCCAAGCTTGAATTTTGCAAAAATCAAGTTTGGATGGATCCAATTCAATGTTGCATGATGATTGGTTGGACATACCTTATGTTCATCATTCCTTCGTTCTTTTTGCTCCAGACCTGAAAAGGTTAGTGGCAAGAATACCCGAAGGAATATTTTCACAATTATATCCCTATGCTCATTTCACAAGGGTAGCGTAGCAGAGAGGTGAACACTCATGTTAGGACATGCTTATTTTAGGACACTAAGCTTGTCTTTGGGAAACCTTCAAGATGTTTTTGGTGAAGTGGTTTTCCCTCCAACACCAACTTAAGTGTTCCTATCTCAAGATTCAATCACAACGAGATCTGCAATATTTATGATAAACATATGCATCTACAACCACCCTTTTAAAGTTTTTTGTAACTAGAAAGAATAAGGGGGTTGGAAATCTCTAATGTGGTGAGATTGGAGAGACCAATTGAATTGGGAGATGTCTCATATGAGCATGGTTTTAATGAGATGGTTATGGAGTAATTTCCACGCTCATTGATGTCATCTTCGTCTCTAATCTGAGTGTTCAGAATTTCTTAGATTGGTGACTCTCGAGTTGGTCTCATCTAGGCCTCTTCGATAGATGGATAAGTCTCGTCTTCAAAGGGAGTTGAAATCTCACCATTTGAAGCTAAGTCAAGGTTGGATTCCATTAAGGCTTCTTCCTTGTCCATCCATTCTACACATTCTAGCCACTGTCGTAGTATCTCCTGGTCATCCTTATGGCTTCATGACTCCTATGGTTTGGTTGACTTAGTGGATTTCTAGGATCATCATGAGACTAGAAAGGACGAGCATAAGGGGGATCTTGGAAGACAAGGATGGGTTTAGAGATTGGTCCAAAATTTGTGTCGTCTATGAACATAATAGGACAACAGATAGGATTTTCCGTATGGCAAGGCTGTCCTTCTGTGGCATCATTCGGCATGCCATCCTCGAATTCTTCCCATTGGGAATAAGGAAATTTTATAAGAGATCCCTTCTGAAGAGGATTTGAATTATATTCGCTTGAAGGTCTCTTATGAAACTGGAAGTCAAAACCATCAGTATCAGAAAGATCAGAGCTTTCCAAAGGTGGAATTTCTTCTTCCCTTGGAGGATTTTGGGGTATTGATGGTTTAGGATCAATAGCTAAATCTTAGGATTGGAGTGGTTGTGATTTGGCTATCAAAACTTCCTTTTCTTGTCTAGGAGTGGCAACCAAATTATTGGAAGGATTTGAAAAAAATTAGATTCGGCTGCGTATTCCTCCTCTTTTGGCTCGGGGCTAGACTCGTTTTCTTTTTCTTCTTCGGGAAACTCATCATAGATGCCCGTGTAAGGGGTGTTTTCAAGGATTTTATGTAGAATGGCTTCCCCCTCACTAAAGAACATGTGTGTGAATGAACCTCCGGAAGATAGGTCAAGATGAAAAGCAGCTTCTTTGCTAAGACCATGATGGAAGTGATTTAAAAGTACGTGGTCATGCAAAGAGAGGTCTGGGCCGGTGTTTTTAAGGCTTGTGAATCTAGCCCAGGCTGCTCCTAGAGTCTCCTTCTCCTTCTATTGGAATGTAAGAATTTCTATTCGAAGGGCATTAACTTGGGATGTTGGGAAGAAAACAAGACCAAAATTTTTACAAAGTTCATCCCAATCTCCATTTACGTCTCATACGGAATGAGCATACCACTGTTTTGCTTTTCCCAAAAGTGAGAAAGGAAACAATTTCCATTTGATGGTCTCCTGTGTCATGCCAGCAATAGTGAGGCAAGAACACAAGTGCTCAAATTCCCTAAGGTGGGTGTATGGATTTTTGTTTTTTACCCAGAGAAGGGTTTGTCCCGAACCATGGCTATGAAAGTAGCACAAAGCTTATAGCCATCTGTAAGAATGGGGTGTGAAGATGGTGGGGGCTCCAACATGTCACCCTTTGGAGCATAATATTTATAGATAGGAGTGGAATACATGTGGTAAAGTGGTAAAAAGAAAAAAGTGGTAAAAAGAAAAATGAAACTCGAACGAACTTGGTTCGATTCTAGAACAGCTACCGTTCCCTGGCAATGGCGCCAGAAAGCTCGTTGGGTATTTTAAACACAAACAGAAAAAGATCCACAAGCGTACAGATACCAATGTAGCTTTCACCCGAAAGTATTCCAGAGTATCGATTTCCATGGGGAATGTGAAGTGTACTAGAAGAATTAGGAACATCCAAGGAAAGAGTAATTATAGGGTAGAAAGAGTTTTTAGGGTTTTCTAAGTGGTTCTATCTTGTCGAAGGCTTGCTCTATTTTACCTACTTCGGAGCAGCAGTACCTTTCCGACTCTCGAAAACGATTGGGAAGAAAGTAATCAGGGGAAGGCTGCCAAAAAGCTCTACGAAACACCAACCCGAACGTGGTGGATTACAAAGACCAGACAGAGCTGTCACCTCTATGGGCTACCACAGCTAACCGTGGGATTGGGCACAAACTCAGGTAAACCCTAGTCTAGACACCACGTCTACACTAGCGCTTACTACTCTAATTATCTAGAATAACTAGAGCACTCAATATGAGCGGAGATCTAGTAAATATAATAAAGCAAGAACTGAAACAAAATACTTAGAAATAAATAATGAAGAACTTGGAGATTGCTCAAGACGAACCAGATGCTGCAGAAGTACAATGTTGAGGAAGATTCGATAGATCTGGCTCCTCCTCCGCTCTCTCCTCTCCTCTCTCCCTGATCTCTAGTTTACAACTAGATGAACTAGAACTAGATCTAGAAGATGAACTAGAAGAACTAGAACTAGACGATCATCTAGAGGGATCTCTACTTCTACTTGGATGGAGGGGTGAAACCCTAGCTTTTGCTCTGGATGTAACTAATGAAGATGGAGATGCCTCAGGGTGGAGGTCTGCCTCTGCTTATATAGCCCGGTGGGATGAACCGCAGCCCTCGGATCAAACCGACTTGAAACAGTGGTCAAGATGCATCGTAGAGGTCGGTTGGAGACCGTCGCACGAAGCTGATCTCACTTAGAGGTGGGACCAGGCCAGCCGGCCTGACATGTGGGGCCGATCGGCACCACCTGTCAGCCTCCGGGCTTCCCCTTCGTTCCCGTGTCTTCTTATGTCCTCTAGAAACTTCCTATCAATTTCCACGGAATTTCGACTTGATTTGGTTCAGTTTCTTGACTCCTACTCCACGGCTTATTCTGTTTTTATCCCTAAAAATTCACAATTCACCAAAGCTGTGGAAATTGTTATGTTAGTCCCTAAAACTCTTGCTTGGTGATGATTCTAGGTTCTTCTAGAATCTTCCGAGTCATATCCATCGGGGACTTTTGCTCTGGAACTCCAAATAGAGCAAATGATATGTCTCTTTCGATTGTCTCGACGAGTTCTTCGCAATGATGTGTTCTAATTCATCACTTGAGATACTTTTATATAGTGAAATATTAAATATCCTGCAAAACAAGTGAGAACAACACAACTCGTGGAACTCGTTAGAATCAAACCCTACAACTATGCTTTGTGGTTCATTTCATGCTATTTCATGCAATAGTTGATGGTTAAAAATGAACATTAGTGACCATCAACAAGTTCCCCCCAAGCTTAACCTTTGCTAGTCCCTGAGCAAAGCTAATCTCAACAATGGATCAGGAGTTGCTACAATGCTTTCACGCCTCAAAAGTACACATGTGTTCAAACAAGAATTCTCCTCCGGATTAAAGCAAACTATTCTGACTTCAAACTTACCCGTTACCTTCACTATGGAGCTTTTGGCCTTCACTCAGGTCTTAAGTAGTTGAAGACAGAACAATCAAGTCAAGCACTGCGTCTTGAGTTCTTCGATCAACCTTTATTCTGGAATTTTTGTAGGTTTTCAAAATAAAACTCAGAGATTCTTTTTTGTATGACCCTTTCTGGTCTCTCATATGTGGTACTTGTGGATCCTTTCCAAGGCAATGATGGTGTTTTGCCTTCTCTCTTTCACTCAGAATGTGTGGTATTTTTGGAATAAGGCAGAGTAGCATCATGCCTCCTGTAACACCCTAAAATTTGTTTCTTTGAAAATAAAGTTAAAATGATTTAATTATGTCTTTTTGTGCTCATGAAAACATAGGAAAATAATATTTTTCATTAAATTAAAATCTATCAGAAGGTTTAGCAACATTGTTGTGCATACATGCTGATGCATTTGTATTTTTGCATTGCTTGGTTTTGACCAAAGATCAAAATGAATTCAAGTTGTTTTTTTAAAATGCGTTTAGGTCGATTTTTCTTCTCTGATATACATATATCATTTTTCTACAATCAAATTCCTTGTTTCTCATCCGTCAAACAACCTCTATAAACTTCTCAGGAATTTTTCTGGCTTTTTATGTAGCTTGTTTCCACTTATCTGTGAGCATAATCTAATTTTTACATGCTCTAAAATATCTTATCATGAGCTCCAAATACTTTATTTGGGTTCCTCATATTCAGAGCTTTCGGAGTATTTTTCGCAGCTTAAATAATAATTCTAGACTTTTTTAGAATTATTTTATCCATGAAATTAATTAATTATGAAAATAATAAATATTTCATTTTCTACCAAAGCCCGTGTGCAATAATCCTAAATGGCCATTCATTTATTTACTAATGGGCTTTAATAATTAACTAGGCATATTAGTAAAGATAGAGGGTGCAACGTCAATTAGCACCATATCGCTAGTTGACATGGAGGTGGAGAGTTTTTCTCCCTATATATACTTACCTACCCCTTGGGCAAAGCACACCAAAACTACCGTAGAGGAGCCCCTAGTTTGGGAAATCTCTCGTGTAGTAAATTATATTTTTCTCCTCCTTCTTTTGCCGCCGTCTACCGGTTCGTCGTCATCCATCGAAGCCGCCGCAGCCATCTGGATCCGTGCCGTCATTCGCAACCTGCTGTTGAGGTACCTGCCATCTTCTCTTCGAGCCGCGAGCCATTGTATCCCTGCAGTCCAGCAAGTATAGAAACTTGGGAGTTGGAGTCCATGGCTCGGACGCCGCCGCGCAGAATTCCGAGCGACGTGCGATCGACGGAGTCTCAGCCTGCTGAAGACTCTAGTCGACGAAGCTGCATATCCACCCGCCGCCTAGCGTGGCTACGAGCAAAGGAGAGTCCTGACTAATTATGATCGGGATCTATCAGATCAAGGAGTCAAGGATCTGCTAGGATGCTCCGCTGCTAACCTGACTGCCGATCACAGAGGTGAGCCTCTACTCTTTTCTTTTCTTCTTTCACATTGAGGGGATATTTCTTTAAGTTGATAAATAATAAAAATAATATAATCAAGACACTCATGTCTCTTAGAAAGTATCACCTAAAAAAAAGCCAGACGAGTAGTATCATAAGTCGCTTGCACTCTTTTATTTACGTCTAAACTTTGAACTGTCAGGCATTCGAATTTAAAACTTACTAGAAGAACGTTCCGCGCGTTGCTGCAGGAATTGCTTGTGAAATTATACTAATTTGATCAAGTGCTCCTGCTACCAGTTTTCTTCGTGTATGATTGCTCCATGCGTGTGTGGTGATTTATTGATCAAGTCTAGTCGGTGAGATTTACGTGGAGATTCAAGAAGCTATTAATTAAAGATTTGGATCAGAGAAAGGATCTTGATTTAAGGCAAGTATAGCATGGGATCATCCTTGTTTCCTATTCACCTTTAATATACTTAATTTATGTGCATGTGTCTACCTTGTTACCACTAAGGATATCCTAGTTTTTGTATCTTGTACCTTGACACCCATAGGACATTGCATTGGGTAGTATTTATGTTCGTGCTCAAGATAAATAACCATGATCTGTAACTTGACTAATGGTATATGCAATAAACGTTTAAAAGATGCTTTAAAGCAATATGTCTCAAGAGGGTTAGAGCATATTTGGTTGTTTTTATGGTGCTCTAGTTTCTCTCCATAAGGACTTATCTGTAAGCAAACATCCGGGACTTACAGTACAATTGTGAGGGCTATATGGCTCTGGCTTTAGCTCAGTATGAGGACCTTTTCTAGCTTGTTAGAGGTTACCCTTGTGGCGCAAATAGGGAAAAGCAGACTGTGGATCCCTGCGTGGTGTATCACACGGACTGACTTTTGAAACCTAGCGGCCCTAACTTGTTAGACGAACCTTTGAAAGCCTTCATAGTGAACCCTGCCTGCTCACCTTGGGAGTGTTTTGGGGATTGGCCGCCCCGGGCATATGGGTAATCACGACTCACAGTGAAAGTGTACAACCTCTGTAGAGTGTAAAACTATTTATAACAGTCGTGCTCACGGTCACGAGTGGCCTTGGACCCTTACAGAATAAATGATGAACACTGATGATGATAATATTGATGATATTGATGCTCACTAATGATTATTGTTTCTTGCTATACATTATTCTCGTTTACATGATCACGAGGTTATTTGGGTTTATAGTAACTTGTTGCTACTCCAATGTTAAAAAGATGACTCACTAAAAGCTATCGCAGTAAACCTGTGTCAAACCTTTTGAGCCTCATGAACCTCATGTTATATTTGCTGAGTTCGACATGGACTCACTCTTGCTATTTCCCACACTTCAGGATAGTGTCTGGATTTTTAGGCTTGTGATCAACCAGTCAGTTTGTTCCTAGAGTGAAGTCTACACCCGGTGTTCGGAGTTGTCTTTCCGCTGTGTTGCTCTCTAAGGTTATATCTTATACTATTGCATTATGTTTATTAAGCATTTGTCTCTTGATATTACACTTATCTGCGGCTATATGTGAGATTTGACTTCTTTATTTCACATATGGTGTATGTCTGGTTTTGTCCTTAAAACCGGGTGTGACACCTCCTCTCTCTTACCCTATAACTAATAGGCTTATATGGAGCTAAGGGTATTTCAAGGATGTAGTATACTTACCATGCATATGTTGCTCAGTCAAAACGGGATCCGAGGAGGGGAGACTATACCCTTAGATCAAGATGTGCATGTGAGTGGATATATTTGGTGACTAATCTAATTCTTTGCTCCTAGAGAGACTGCCTCCAACTAATGAATAAAGAACTTTGCTGTGGAGGTCTTGGGATATCTTCTTTCTCCTTTCTTTGATGACAATGATGAACTTCTAGGCATAGAGATCATGGACTTCTCTTTTTCTCTCTCTTTTTTTCTTTTTTTCTTTCTTCTTCTTTTTTTACAAAGGATATCCTGCCTCTTGCTTAGAATACAATAAACTTGGAGAAGAGATAAATCATAATCTTGGAGCATTTATTTGAAAACCTAACAATCTTTTTGGATCCTCTCCTAGTGTAGGAGATAGATTTTTGGGTGGAAAAGGCATGTTTTTGCGTACTCCCAGGGTAGGAGCAGCACGATATATGTGGGTGTAAGTGATCTTGATCTTGGGAGCATGACCATCCTCTCGACAAGGGTCTCACACAGGTTGACCAAACTCAACACAAAGCGAGCAGCTTATGAGCTGGTTTTCCTATTCTAGCAAGCATGTATATATGGCTATGGTAGGAATTAAAGCTCTCGTCATACAGGAACTCATCATGTGAAAATTTTAAGTTTTCAAAAGATAAATCTCCAGAACTCTAGTGTCACTCAGAACCAGATAAACAGTAGCTCAAACTTTGTCATATCATATCCGTCAATCACCTAGACTTAGATCAAGCATTCGCTACCCAAAAGTTTCAAGTTCAGAGCAAATCTTAGGTCAAACCAATCATTTCCAAAACTCGGGAGAGTTCAAGGTTGAAAACTAGGCACTTAAAAGGAATTACGGCAGAGCAACTATTCATCATTTCCATGCATAGAGATTAAACCAGGTTCTTTTTATTTAAACAGAAAAGCAAACTTTTATACACACTCTAACTAGCACACACTATTACGAAATAACACAATATAGAACAAAAACTCAACAGGATAAGTGTGAACCTTCATGTGCTCACTTTTTTTTGGATTAATTTATGTAATGGCCTAGACCCTAGCTTAGCTTAAGCGAACACCACAGGAAAACAAGGCTAGCCCTCATGAAGCAAGTATGTTTTCCTCGAGCTAAAATGGGGCGAGGGAGAAAATCGGCTAGGCACGTCCATGTTACATCCTCGGTACAGAAGGCACTCTAATGGTCAATCGGGTTGACTCGCAGGGTTCCGAGAACATGACATAGATGTTTTCTTTGCTAACTAGATGTGGTAGTCCGATCTTTGATTCGATCATCATGGTTAAATACGGGATCGAATTGACCAGGCTAAGGAGGAAAAGGAAACTGTTCTGGTCTCTGTCAATCCATACGCCATTGTTGTCGATGGGAACTGAAGAGAAGATGGAACAAGAGGAGCAAAGAGAGGAGCAGAGGTCTGCTTCTTCCAATCCACATGCCATGGTAAAAGACGGGGGCATCGAAAAGGAGCGACACACAAAAGAACACAAACACCCGAGTCCACTCGTAGGGTACCTCGACCCACGTGCACTAAATGGCACTAGACACCCCTAGGGTTTTAGCAGTGTGGTTGTCACCGCTAGAACCTAGAGAGCACTAAGGTCTAGAATAGGTACAAGCATATAGGGGGCTCGAGCACAAAAGAGCCAAAAGAGGGGGAAGAGACACGGGATTCGTTTCCTTTGATCCACTCGCCATGGTAGTCAATGGGAATCGAAGGAATAGAATTAAGAAGGCAACAAGGCACTAAGGGACGCAAACTAGTGAAGAGGGATTTTGGTTCCACGGTACTTCGATCCACATGTCATTGCAATTGACAGGAATCGGAGAAGTTGGAACAAGAGAACTCAATCCACACCTTACTGGATCGGCGAGAATTGAAGAAGGGGGAACAAGAGAAAATAGAAGAACGGTCTCCACATTCTCTCGACCAACATGCCATGGAAATGGGCAAGGGTTGAAAGGAAAAGAGACACAAATCCCACGGTCTCTTGATCCACACCGACTCATAGGGTACCACGACCTTTGTGCAACTAGATCGGCACTTTACTATCCCTTGGGTCCATAGCGGTGCGGTTGTCACTGCAAGAACCAAAGAAATGCTACGATCAATGTGGCACAAGCATATGAGATGGTTAGGAAAAACTAAAGACCAAAAGAGAACAAAAAAGCAAAAGAGGTAGAACCCGATGGCCATGGAGAGGCAAGCAACTCATGGCCATGAGCTCCACCTACATGAGTTGGCTTCTGTAAATCCCACGATGGTCGTCCCCTAGTTCATCTCTAATAGACTAGGTCATAATGGGCTCATCGTGTGCGGGTAGGAGTGCACCGATATTGAGCCCATGGTGACCATGCCCTAGAGCCGTAGGAGGGGCCAACGATACAAAGTCAACTAAAACAAGGGGTCAAGTTACGCTTGGCATCACAGCCATGGCGGGACGAACCCATGACAAAAACGTTCGAATGAGGTATGATCCCTTGACCGGCTCGAAGGCTCGGTCCACAGACAACAACACAAACACACAAGGAACCGACACAAAGAACACGACATGGAGCAGGGCATCACCATAGCATAAGTGATAGACACAATAGCACAAGAGATAGACCAGCATGAAGGCATGGCACAGGCATAGATAGATAGATCATGTATGAACAAGTATAGATGACAAGTATG
The DNA here is from genome assembly GCA_022457205.1 of Saccharum spontaneum. Lineage (NCBI taxonomy): Eukaryota > Viridiplantae > Streptophyta > Magnoliopsida > Poales > Poaceae > Saccharum > Saccharum spontaneum. Next base: position 20,647,431 of record CM039593.1, on the reverse strand, counting down.
AATGAAATGAAAAGCAGGAGCTATGTCGACGTCGAGGATGGCGTCGATGGGGTTGAAAGGTTCTACCTTGAAGATGGCGGGGAAGGCAAGGCTCAATATGGTGATTAGCAGAGCTCTGGGACGAGCTACGGCTAGCTATAGCTTGTTGCGGCCCGGTGCTGGCTAGCTGCGGCTGGCTGGTGGCTTGCTGGACGTGGCAGTGGACGACCGGGACATGACAGCTGCTACTGGACGTGGCTCCGGTGGTGAGGAAGGTGACCAGTAGGGTGGCATCGACGTCTAGCCTCCAAGCAATGGCACAGTAGGGCCATGGCCTCCCTGTGGCAGTGAAGAACAGTGGCACGAAGGCCGGTCTTAGGCACGAATGGCAACGAGGAAGGGAAAAAGAGGGAGCTTGGGCCATGGTGGCTCACTAGTGGGTCAAAGGTCTGACCGCTACGGGGTTTGGCTAAAGTAGAGGGTGGCAAGGCTGGTAGTGTGCCCGGCGGTGTGGCCCTGCTGGTCATCGATGCGGGATGCGGCGAGGTCACAGCCACTGTGGAGTGGAGGCAGACGTGCTCTTGGGCGTCGAAGCCTGGCAGCTACTGCTCCTAGTGGGCACCCAAGGTGTAGGGGCGCTGCAGGTTTAGCTCCCGACGGTAGCCACTGTCTCCGACGAGGTGGAGGTGGGCAGTGCTCAGTGTTGTGGTTGCCGAGGAGCAAGCCAGCACAGGGAGGAAGACGGTCAGGAGCAGTGATGGGAATAGGAAAGGCAAAAGCTTGGGCCTTGGGGCTCACCGGCGATGGAGGATAAGCTCGCTGGCAGCAAGGTGGTACTGTGAAATGGCGCAGGTGAAGGAGTCCAGCGTGGTGGAGATGGCTTGGCACGGTCACAACAAGGATGACTCAGAGTGCGGTGTCACGGAGAGGAAGCTGAGGCATTGGACATAGCTGCGGTCACCGGGGCGTTGCGATGGTGGAAGGAGTAGCTCGGGCGGACGACGTCATGGCTACACAGTGGTTGGCTCAGCAAGATAGGTCACAGCGAGGTGAGGTAGGGCACTGGCGAGGCAGGTCACAACAGAATTAGAAATCATAGGAGAAGGATTGAAGAGCCAGCGATCAAGAAGAAGACTAGTTCTCCCTCTAGTTTAGAAATAGAATCTAGTCTTGAATTAGAACTAGAAGAGAGAGAGAGGGAGAGAAGAGGAGGAGATTTAGAAGGAGCTCCTGCCTGTCAGATCTTCTTCAACATCTTGTACCTGTGGATTCAAGTTCTTCAAGATCTTGCATCTAGATCTCTCTTGTAATCAACGTCTATTTTCAAGTTGTTCTTATTGTTCATATTGTTCTTGAGGTTTGTGACTCATTTGAGTACTTTAATTCTAGTAGCGCTAGGATTAGAGGAGTTAGAGAGTGTAAGCGCGGTGCTTAGAGTTGATAGCTCATGAATGTACCCTATATTCCAGATTTCAGTGGTAGTTCGCAAGGGTGACTCTTATAGCCTTGTTGATTCTTCTATAGCCCTCTATCCCGTTTGTAGGAATAGCAGGATAATTTATTGGTAGGAGAATTCATACTCTGCTTATGACCTCCTATGATAATTTCCCCATCAAGAACACTATTAGTATTTCATACTAGAAGTAGAATTAGATAGCCTTAGTGATCCCCTCTACCTTCAAAATTCTTAGTCCTTGATAGCTACTCAAGGATTAAAGCTCAAACTTAAGAAGACCATACTCCGTTCCTTTGGGTTTGATATTAAAACTGGGTCATCCAGGTGAAGTGCTACATCGGTAGACATTATCTGTGTGCTTGCGGATAAAGTAGAGTGTGCATTAATTTATACCAACAAGCATTTCTGGCGCCGTTGCCGGGGAGCGGTGGTGAGTTCATCTTGAGTCAAGCTTAATCTTGTACTATACTTTTATCTTTTTACCCATGGATTTCTTAGAGCCATCCACTAGCTCCATAGATTCCATTCCACTCAACCAGTATATCTACCCCACCATAGTAGACTTAGAGCTCCCAAAATCAGCTAAGCCTATTCTTTCTAAGAGCTATGAGCTACGACCATGTTTGGTAGAAATGGTTAAGAGCCATTCCTTTTCAGGCAAGGAAGATGAAAATCCTCACATTCACCTAAACGAGTTCGAACAGACCTGTGCATGCCTACACATTGCAGGCATGTCCAATGAAACCCTAAGATGGAAGCTTTTTCCTTTCTCTTTAGAAGGGAAAGCTAAAACCTGGTACGATCGAACCGCACCAAGTAAGGATGGGGATTGGAAAGCTTTATGTTCTAGCTTTTGCTTAGAATTCTTTCTAGTTTCTAAAATCGTTTGCCTACACTTAGAGATATTGTCCTTCACACAAGAAAGTGATGAGTCTCTAATTGCTGCCTGGGAGAGATTTGATACTCTTGTCCGCTCTGGTCCATCTTTATCTATCCCAGACCCTGTTCTTCTTCAACATTTTTATATGGTCCTGAATAGAGAAACAACTACATTTCTTAACTTAGCTTCAAATGGATCCTTTCTGCATACCCGAGCTACTAAAGCAAGGGAATTACTGCTCAACCTTTTACAAATTACTCCTACCTATGAAGCTAAGCCACCACAAGAACTTGTAGAAAAACAAATAGCTGAGCCTGAATCCTTTCCTAATCCATATCAACCTTCAGCTATAATTCCTGATACAGGGGAGACCCTAGTTTCAGCGAATGTGTTTGAATTCGAGGATGAATATTTTTCTGAATTTGGAAATACCTTGAATTATCACCTTATAAGGAAGCCTCAGAAATCAAAACCTTATCCCGAAGAACTTTTGCAATTTACTGAACACGCTTTCCTTACAAAGACTACGAAAAATCTAGCTTCTGTACTAAGCCATGAAAGGTTGGAAGAATCAGAGCTTTATTCTGAAGTGATTCGCCTAGATTCACCTTCCACTTCCATTCAATGCCAAATTAATCTGGAACCTTTCTAAGCTCTTTATAATCCTGTTGTGGGTGTCAACGTCATGTCTGCATCTTTTGCTCAAGATTTATTGAGTTACATGCCATTGACCCCAACAACAAAATTGTTAAAAAGCCCCTCAGGATATATTCTTCCTAGTTTGGTAATTTTATATGTCTTACCTATCGTGGTAGGTGGAATTCTAGTGCGTATGAGCTTTTATATCTATGACATCATTGAATTCGACCTCCTGATAGGTCAACCAATCCAAAGACTTCTTCTTGAAGGTCAAAGAGGGAAATTAAATATTTGTCTTGGGAAAAATCTTCAAAGATCCATACCAATCATTCACTCCCTAAATACTGAGAGTGATCCATGTCCCGAGATAGATCCTATGGAAGAAATTAAGGAAGCATCCCTTGAAACTTTAGAACAACCTAAGTTTGAAGAAGATGCTGAATTCTTCATAGAGGAAGAAGATCATCCTTCTGTTCCTGATCCTTTAGACTTCCTCGAAGAACCACCTAAACCTCCCATAGAGTTAAAACCCCTACCTGCTAGCCTTATATATGCTTTCTTAAACAATGATCCGGAATCTCCCGTGATCATAAATGATAAACTTTCTCAAGAAGAGACATTTCGTCTGATCGCTGTCTTAGAAAAGCATAGATCAGCTTTTGGCTATTCACTCCAAGATCTTAAGGGAATCGGCCCTGCTCTTTGCACCCATCGCATTCCTACTCATCCTAATGCTACACCTTCTAGAGAACTTCAACGAAGACTTAACAATGCGATGAGAGAGGTAGTAAAGAAAGAGGTTTTGAAACTCTTGCACGTCGGGATTATTTATCCTATGCCACATGGTGAGTGGGTGAGCCCTGTTCAAGTTGTGCCTAAGAAGGGAGGCATGACTATAGTTAAAAATGAGAAGAATGAGTTAATTCCACAAAGAACCATCACTGGTTGGAGAATGTGTATAGATTACAGGAAACTTAATAAGGCAACAAAAAAAGATCACTTTCTGCTACCTTTCATTGATGAAATGTTAGAACGTTTAGCAAATCACTCTTTCTTTTGTTTTCTTGATGGGTACTCTGGATATCATCAAATTCCAATCCACCCAGATGATCAAAGCAAAACCACTTTTACATGTCCATACGGAACTTATGCTTACCGTAGAATGTCTTTTGGATTATGTAATGCACCTGCCTCTTTTCAAAAATGTATGATGTCTATATTTTCTGATATGATCGAAGAAATTATAGAAGTTTTCATGGATGATTTTTCTGTCTATGGAAAAACTTTTGATGATTGTCTTAAAAATTTAGACAGGGTTTTGCAAAGATGTGAAGAAAAGCACTTAGTCCTTAATTGGGAAAAATGTCATTTCATGGTTAGAGAGGGAATAGTGCTAGGACACTTAATTTCTAAACGTAGAATTGAGGTAGATAAAGCTAAAATTGAAGTAATTAAACAACTACCTCCTCCTGTTAATGTCAAGGGGATTAGAAGTTTTCTAGGCCATGCTGGATTTTATCATCGGTTTATTAAAAACTTTTCTTATATTGCAAGACCGCTTACAAATCTACTGGCTAAGGATGTACCCTTTGAATTTGATGATGCATGCTTGAAAGCTTTTGAAACTTTGAAACTCGCACTCACTTCTGCACCAATCATTCAACCACCGGATTGGTCATTGCCTTTTGAAATTATGTGTGATGCAAGTGATTATGCTATAGGAGCAGTGCTAGGACAATATAAAGATAAAAAGCATCATGCAATTGCTTATGCTAGCAAAACTTTGACAGGACCTCAACTTAATTATGCTACTACTGAAAAAGAACTCCTAGCTGTTGTTTTTGCTATTGATAAGTTTAGATCTTACTTGGTTGGAGCTAAGGTGATTGTTTACACTGATCATGCTGCACTTAAATATTTGCTCACTAAGAAAGATGCTAAACCACGTTTGATTAGATGGATTTTACTACTCCAAGAATTTGACTTAGAAATAAAAGATAAGAAGGGAGTAGAAAATTCTGTTGCTGATCACTTGTCTAGAATGCAATTTAAAGATCCACAGGAATTGCCCATAAATGATTCACTAAGGGATGACATGCTCTTTCAAGTTAACAGATCTGACCCCTGGTATGCAGACATTATCAATTTTATAGTTGTAGGTTATGTACCACCAGGAGGGAACAAAAAGAAGCTCATTTATGAAAGTCGCATTCACCTATGGGATGAGCCGTGCCTCTTCAGAGTATGCTCAGATGGGTTGCTCAGAAGGTGTGTACCAGTGGAAGGACTCAAGATCATTGAACGCTGTCACTCATCACCATATGGAGGACATTATGGAGCATTCCGAACACATGCAAAAATCTGGGAAAGTGGATTCTTCTGGCCAACCATGTATCAAGATACAAAAGGACTTTGTTCGGAGGTGTGGATCATGTCAGAGGCACGGTAATATCAACACCAGAGATGCCATGCCACTCACCAACAACCTTCAGATTGAGCTCTTTGATGTCTGGGGAATCGATTACATGGGGTCGTTTCCGAAGTCAAGAAATTGTGAGTATATCTTAGTTGCAGTCGACTACGTCTCCAAATGGGTAGAAGCCTTGCCATGTCATGCTGCGAACGCTAAGAACTCTAAGAAGATTTTTGAAGAAACCATATTTCCAAGATTTGGAGTACCCAAAATGGTAATTAGTGATGGAGGAACCCACTTCACTGATAAGAACTTTCGCAAGTATCTATCAAAACATGGGATCCGTCACAACGTTGCTACTCCTTATCACCCATAGACAAGTGGCCAGGCAGAAACATCAAATAAGCAAATTAAGAATATTCTACAGAAGACAGTCAATGAGATGGGAACGATGTGGAAAGATAAGCTTCCTGATGCACTGTGGGCCTACTGCACAGCCTACAAGACACCATTAGGAATGTCCCCCTATCAAATCATCGACGAAAAGACTTGTCACTTACCAGTAGAGCTTGAATTCAAGGCCCACTGGGCGATCAAGAGATGGAACATGGATTTAGAAGCCGCAGGAGTTAGAAGAAAAATGCAACTCTCAGAACTCGATGAATGGTGTGAACGAGCATACCACAATGCAAAGATTTACAAAGAAAGAACCAAAAGGTGGCATGACAAAAGAATCAAGAAGAGTTTCACTCCAGGAGACAAGGTACTACTTTTTAATTCTAGGGTAAAGCTATTCGGACATGGAAAGCTACGAAGCAAGTGGGAAGGACCTTTCACGGTGGTGGCAACTTCATCACATGGAGCAGTAACACTTCAAAATGACGAAGGTACGTTATTCAAGGTAAATGGACAACGCCTTAAAATTTTTATAGAATCTGACAAAACTCCTGAGGTGTTGGATGTCATCCAATTCCTCGTTTTTCCTTAAATATTACATATCTGCCACCTCCGATACGTTTCGTACACCGAGGTATAGTTTTTAGAGGTTAGTTAAGAATTATTAGGCGCCACGAGAAAGTTGGTCACGAGATCTCTTAAGGACAGGCCGACCGGCCCCACCCCCAGGCCAACTGGCCCCCTCTAGGCATGGTTCGCCCTACGTCACCTCTCGAGTCCCTTCTTATCTTATCTTATCCTCTTGACATTTATGCAGCCGTGATCTGCGAATTTTTCGTCCCTCATACCGAAGCCATCGAATCTAGATTGAACCCTTCTGCAAGTTGATCCAGACTATAAAACCAGGCCCCTACCTGCCCCTAGACTCATAACTTTCCATCTACGAAGCATCATAGCCATATAGCCCTCACAGTTGTACTGTAAGTCCCGGATGTTTGCTTACAGATAAGTCCTTATGGAGAGAAACTAGAGCACCATAAAAACAACCAAATATGCTCTAACCCTCTTGAGACATATTGCTTTAAAGCATCTTTTAAACGTTTATTGCATATACCATTAGTCAAGTTACAGATCATGGTTATTTATCTTGAGCACTAGCATAAATATTACCCAATGCAATGTCCCATGGGTGTCAAGGTACAAGATACAAAAACTAGGATATCCTTAGTGGTAACAAGGTAGACATATGCACATGAATTAAGTGCATTAAAGGTGAATAGGAAACAAGAATGATCCCATGCTATACTTGCCTTAAATCAAGATCCTTTCTCTGATCTAAATCTTCAATTAATAGTTTCTTGAATCTCCACGTAAATCTCACCGACTGGACTTGATCAATAACTCACCACACACGCATCAAGCAATCATACACGAAGCAAACAATGAATAATAATTAGAACAGTACACCAACATCAAGAAAACATGCTTAAAAGTCTATAAAAATATTCTACACGTCACTACGATCACACAAACGCAAAGATCACGAAAAACGGAGCTAAAACGACGAAGTTATGAATTTACAAAGATTTCTTATAGAAAAATAATTACTTTAACTCAAACTCAAAAATAAAATGTCACAAACCTACTGTACAGTACTACCAACATGTAGAGCTCGCAAATACGAACCTAACGCAATTTGAACGGGTCAAATCGGAGTTAAAACGGAGATTCTACGCACAATTTATCATAATGGCAATTCTGTAAATAAGTGAAAACGTATTTTCTGAAGTTACACGATCAAATTACGCTTTACGGAAAAGAAAACATAAACCCATAATACGCTTTCGACTGCGGGTTATATATTTAAAGATTACAGGGGTTCTTTAGCAAAAAGACCGGCTGAACCGGTATCGTCAAATAACAGCCGTCCGATTTAAAACGGACGGTCCCGATCGGATCAGGGGAGGAGGCCGGCGGCGCTCCAGCCGAAATCAGCCCGACGGCGACTTCCCGCGGCGGCACCATGGCCGGAGTGGCCCATCTTGCGCTACGGTGCAGGAAATCACGAACGGAGAGCACCTGCGGGTAGACAACTTGAACGCGATCTCACCTAGGGCAAAACCGAGGCCGAGGATGAAATGAGGAGAGCGTGAGGCTCGGAGAGGCAGGCGGCTAGGGCGGTGCTTCGGACGTAGCCACCACGGGACGAAGGAGCTATGATTTGTAGATGGATGTGAAGCGGGGAGGTGCGGCGACCCCGTTTTTATAGCCCTGGGGTGCTCCAAAGATGGAAAGAGGAAGATTTGAGAGATGGAATCGGATCGGTGGAAGTTTGGAAACTCCCGACGCCTGGCGGCTTGAGGAAGACGGCAACCCTGACATGTGGGCCCGCGGCGCCAGCGTCACACAGCGGGGGAAAACGCGCGCGCGTGTAAGCTGGGCCGGCGGCCACGGCTCGGCCAAGGAAAGAGCGGGCGCGGGAGGAGGAAGCGGGCCACGCGCACGGGAGCAGGCCGAGGCGCGCTGGCGGGCTGCTGCAGAGCTGGGCCGAAACCGCAAAGGGAAATAAAAATCCTTTTCTTTTTCCTTTTCCAATATTTCAAAGCATTTTCCAAATAGATTTTGAATTTCTCTTTTGTATTTTCAAAAAGTGCACACAATACAAAATATTATGCAGTAGCATGAATGCTCAATCATGTTTCTACGCTTATATTTGATTTTAGATTAATAAAATTTATTATTATTCTAAGTTTGTATGCTCACAAAAATACATAAAAATCATATTTTTCCTATTTTTAATTCTTTCAAAATTTTAGGGTGTTACAATTCTACCCCCCTTAAGATGAATCTCGTCCCGAGATTCGGAACATGGTGATCCAAGAGATAGGGATACTTCACCATAGAATCTTTTCCTCTTCCTTGAGTAGTTACCTCCTCTTTGTAGGGATTATGCTTTACTTTGCATGTTGTTACAACCTTGATTCGAATAGCTTGCTCAACTCTTAAACATTATTCCTTAGTCCTTTCTGCCGTTACTTCCAATTAACCTTCGCAATTATTCCTCTTGTTCAAAGGTGAGCTCCATTAATTACCGCCTTTGTAGTATTAGTGACATCACTCAAGTTCCACATGCCACTTCTCAAACCTAGGTGTAGCATAGCTCTCCTTTGCTAAGGGCATTGGCATCGACTTATACTTCTCCAAGCGATAGCATACTTCCAAGTCAAAATCAATTCTAATCCAACAATAATGTCACTAGCTCAACCCCAACTTTTTGATAATGTCTACTAGATTCTTACAATCCATGTTGATGTCACTCTTATGTCCAGATTATAATTGCCCCCAATGAACCTCTGATAGTATCCTACCATTTCCATGAATCTCTAAGTCTCACTTACATCCTTTGATTTGGTGGGTTCCATTTCAACACATCATTTACTTTCTGACTCCTTCGTACACCAACCATGAGGGATAACAGTATCCTACCATTTCCATGAATCTCTAAGTCTCACTTACATCCTTTGATTTGGTGGGTTCCATTTCAACACATCATTTACTTTCTGACTCCTTCGTACACCAACCATGAGGGATAACACATCCAAGTGAGGACATTCCTTCTATCAAAACTTGCTTACCATGCTTGGTGCAACATTGAGGTCTTCTAAGTCTTCATAGAACCAACTGCAGTTGTCTAATATCTCCTTCCTATGCCATCAGGGCCAACTTGTCTTAGGTATATTGAAGGTTACACTCCCAATTGATGATAGCTCAAAGCGAAGACCAATCCTGATGATTACTCAAGCTCCTTGTAGACGATCCAACAATTATCAATCTTGAGTTGAGGATATCTGCGCTTGATGTTGACTTCTCAACCATGGGGTTAACCCATTCTTCCAAGTGAAAAACTAGAATGTATGAAATCTCCATCTTGCATCTTCTTCAACTTGGCTACCCCCCTTAAGAAAAGATAAACTAGGGGAACAACAAAGTATAGCTTGCATCTTCTTTCGAGTGAATTAACCATCATAAAGATCTTCTGATATCCCAAGGATACTCATGTCTATAAGCAGGAACAAGTGATCTGAAATTCCTCGCGAGTAGATAAACAGCAGTGCAGAAAAAACTGTCATAACTCATGTTATTTTAACCCAATGAAATTGTATCTTATACCGTTGGAAAGCTTATCAAATCCTCTACAACTTTCTTACAGAACACTTTTCCAGATTCTGAAGTTAAGTTAGTCGAAAACAGTGCACAACAGGATCTGTTCCAGGTTTCAGACAGCACAGATGCATTGCCCGCCTTGTGATTTTTGTATCTCCCAAACCAAAACAGCTTTGAAGGTGGTTCTTGTGTTCAGAGAAATATGTAGAAGGCTACTTTTGTCCAGAATTTTCCCATAATTTTTTTATAGTCCAAAAATAGAGGTATAAGCCAAAGAAGACAGATTGCTCCGAAAAGACAGAATAGGGAAAAAACAGAAGATAACTAAAACCCAACTATATCTATCCATTAATCCTTATGCCTTAATCCTATATCTAAATGAAATTGTAGGAATACTCCATAAGATCACTGCAAACATTACAAAGATCCAAAACAAGCATAAGCATAATGACAAACCAACTAAACAACAAAGGTTCATACTTCACACATTGACTTAACTACGATACTATCGTTCTCATTATATTAAAGGCAAAGATCCTAATGCTTCTCTTTCAATATCGCAAGAAGGTGGTAAGATGAGGTTCTAAAAGCATATAAAAGCAAGGAATAGGATGATCACAAGACTTTGTAAAATAAGCAACAAGGTGGAGATGAATAACAAGGTAAGGATATAGTATAGAAGAAAATACCAAGGTTTTATAGAACAAGGATTTTAGTGGCAACTCTTAGACCTTATAACGACCAATTTCTACTAGGCTTGCGTCCTACAGTTAGCATTGCTCTGATACCACTCTGTCACACCGGGTTTTAAGGACAAAACCAGATATACACCATATGTGAAATAAAGAAGACAAATCTCACATATAGCCACAGATAAGTGTAATATCAAGAGACAAATGCTTAATATACATAATGCAATAGTATAAAATATACCTTAGAGAGTAACACAGCGGAAAGACAACTCCGAACACCGGGTGTAGACTTCACTCCAGGAACAAACTGACTGGTTGATCACAAGCCTAAAAACTCCAGACACTATCCTGAGGTGTGGGAAATAGCAAGAGTGAGTCCATATCGAACTCAGCAAATATATCATGGGGTTCATGAGGGTCAAAAGTTGACACTAGTTTACTGCGATTAGCTTTTAGTGAGTTATCTTTTAGCAATTGAGTAGCAACAAGTTTCATAAGCCCAAATAACCTCATGATCGTGTAAACGAGAATAATGTATAGCAAGAAACAATAATCATTAGTGAGCATCAATATCATCAGTATTAACATTATCACCAGTGTTCGTCATTTATTCTGTAAGGGTCCAAGGCCACTCGTGACCATGAGCACGGCTGATATACCAGTTTTACACTCTGCAGAGGTTGTGCACTTTCACTGTGAGTCGTGATTTACCCTTTCGCCCGAGGTAGCTAATCTCTTGACCCACTTCCAAGGAAGGTCGGCAGGGTTCACTATGAAGTCTTTCAAAGGTTCGTCTAACAAGTTAGGGCCATTAGATTCACTCGGCAAACAGATGTGGAGCCCCCTTCCAAATGGCATAATGACGCGCAGCCTATACACATAAGGACAGAGGCCGCACTATACCCAATTCGTTAAGCCATTCTTACACCAAAAGGTAACCACTAACAAGCTAGAAAAGGTCCTCATACTTGACTAAAGCTAGAGCCATATATCCCTCACAGTTGTACTGTAAGTCCCGGATGTTCGCTTACAGATGAGTCCTTATGGAGAGAAACTAGAGCACCATAAAAACAGCCCAATGCTCTAGCCCCCTTGAGCCATGTTGCTTTAAAACATCTTTTAAACGTTTATTACATATACCATTAGTCAAGTTACAGATCATGGTTATTTATCTTGAGCACTAGCATAAATATTACCCAATGCAATGTCCCATGGGTGTCAAGGTACAAGATACAAAAACTAGGATATCCTTAGTGGTAACAAGGTAGACATATGCACATGAATTAAGTGTATTAAAGGTGAATAGGAAACAAGAATGATCCCATGCTATACTTGCCTTAAATCAAGATCCTTTCTCTGATCCAAATCTTCAATTAATAGCTTCTTGAATCTCCACGTAAATCTCACCGACTGGACTTGATCAAATAACTCACCACACACGCATCGAGCAATCATACACGAAGCAAACAATGAATAATAATTAGAACAGTACACCAACTTCAAGAAAACATGTTTAAAAGTCTATAAAAATATTCTACACGTCACTATGATCACACAAACACAAAGATCACGAAAAACAGAGCTAAAACGACGAAGTTATGAATTTACGAAGATTTCTTATAGAAAAATAATTACTTTAATTCAAACTCAAAAATAAAATGTCACAAACCTACTGTACAGTACTACCAACATGTAGAGCTCGCAAATACGAACCTAACGCAATTTGAACGGGTCAAATCGGAGTTAAAACGGAGATTCTACGCACAATTTATCATAATGGCAATTCTGTAAATAAATGAAAACGTATTTTTTGAAGTTACGCGATCAAATTACGCTTTACGGAAAAGAAAACGTAAACCGATAATATGCTTTGGACTGCGGGTTATATATTTAAAGATTATAGGGGTTCTTTAGCAAAAAGATCGGCCGAACCGGTATCGTCAAATAACAGCCGTCCGATTTAAAACGGACGGTCCCGATCAGATCGGGGGAGGAGGCCGGCGGCGCTCCGGCCGGAATCAGCCCGACGGCGACTTCCCACGGCAGCGCCATGGCCGGAGTGGCCCATCTTGCGCTACAGTGCACGAAATCACGAACGGAGAGCACCTGCGGGTAGACAACTTGAACGCGATCTCACCTAGGGCAAAACCGAGGCCGAGGATGAAACGAGGAGAGCGTGCGGCTCGGAGAGGCGGGCGGCTAGGGCGGTGCTTCGGACGTAGCCACCACGGGACGAAGGAGCTATGATTTGTAGATGGATGTGAAGCGGGGAGGTGCGGCGACCCCGTTTTTATAGCCCTAGGGTGCTGCAAAGATGGAAAGAGGAAGATTTGAGAGATGGAATCGGATCAGTGGAAGTTTGGAAACTCCCGACGCCGGTGGCTTGAGGAAGACAGCAACCCTGACACGTGGGCCCGCGGCGCCAGCGTCACAAAGCAGGAGCAGGCTGAGGCGCGCTGGCGGGCTGCTGCAGAGCTGGGCCGAAACCGCGAAGGGAAATAAAAAACCTTTTATTTTTTCTTTTCCAATATTTCAAAGCATTTTCCAAATAGATTTTGAATTTCTCTTTTGTATTTTCAAAAAGTGCACACAATACAAAATATTATACAGCAGCATGAATGCTCAATCATGTTTCTACCCTTATATTTGATTTTAGATTGATAAAATTTATTATTATTCTAAGTTTGTATGCTCACAAAAATACATAAAAATCATATTTTTCCTATTTTTAATTCTTTCAAAATTTTAGGGTGTTACATCCACCAAAGCCTCTTGCCACCATGCCATCAAAGGAGATCATCCTTGCATCCTCAGGAACTCAGCGGGAGCACCCTCCGCAACAATCTTTCTACACCCGCGAAGTTTCTACGCTTAGGCTAGAGCCACCTCCTCTGCGCCACACTAGCGCAGACAGATCTCGCCAGTTCAACGTGTCTAAATAAATTGCTCTTCTTCCTCCTAAGCCCAATGAGACGCTGACGGGGTTGAAGACCAACAAGTTTGGAGATGTAACCTGCGCCAAATACAAATCTACCACTCCTCGTCCTGCTTTCGAAGGAGATAGAGCCAACCCAGATCAGATTCGTGTCACACCTCCTACGAAGAGATCTTCATCGTCTTCTTCCTCTTCTCACGAGCCTAAGCAGCCTAGAGTTACCATAGTGCAGCTGGAGAAGATGATAGAAGAGCAAGGGATGGAGATAGAAGATCAAAAAGAGAAGCTACAAGAACAGGAGAAGAGGATATATGATCAAGAGAAGATGATAAATTCCTTAGATAGAAGGCTAGGTGAGCAGTGGCAACTGCTCACCCGATTGAGAGAATCCAGCTCTATGACTAATCAAACTGTCGAGTAGACTCGAGGTCTAATGGCTACGCTAGCTGACACGATAGGAAAGTCTAATGCTAGGATCGATAAGCTAGTCATCAGGCAGAAAAAGCACTAAAACTCTTGCAAACACTCTATGCCGTAGACTTGATGAATTAGAGAAAGATGAAGAATAGAGAGAGTATGAGTTAGTAGATTGATAAGGCACAGAGTCGTTTGAGTGTGAGAGTTTTATTAAAAGTGAGATTTATTATTTAGAGTTATCAAGTTGTTATAGTGTGAGAGTTCTATTATTAGCTAGATATGTAATAAGTGCCTTAAATGATATCAATAAAGTTCTATTAGAGTCAAGTGTTTTCTCTCTTTATTATTATTTGGAATATTTTGTCTTGTCTCCACATGTTGCGCTTAAAAGAAAACAGGGAATAAGTGTGGGGAAGACCACAGGATTACCAGAGAAGATTCGGTCGCGAAAATAAAAGAACACAGAAGCAAACATCACCAAGACCTCGCACGATGAAGCGGGCCTCGACTAGGCCTCAGCCTAGGCCGATCGGCCCCAGGGACAGGCCGACCGGCCCCCTGTCGCCATGCCTTGCCTCCTCCTTCGTCCACGGTTCGGTACACATTCCATACATTCTATTTTCACTATTTAATCTTCTGTTTCGAATTAAATTAAGAATTCCCTGAATAAACACATGATCTATTAATCCTGATTAATGGAATAAATTACTTTGATATAATTTAAAGATAGACTCACAGAACACTTTTCCTAGAAGTCTTGTTACTGTTGGGAACCTTTTTAGGGATCCCGCATTGCTTAAGTTGTTGTGGGATATGAGATACTAGAATAAGAGAACCTAAATCTTTAAGTCTTGTCCTTGGAGAACTTTTATTTTTAAACTTGCAAAATTAATAGTTTCATTTCTCCTTTGTAGTTGAGTAATATCCTACCAAAGCCTTACATGATAAATTTTTAAGACCAGCTTATAAGCCTTTTATTTTTGTATTGAGTTTTGTCAAACCTTGTTGACCTGTGTCGAGAGATTTTTCATGCTCCCAAGATCAAGATCACTTACACTCCACATACATCTGCTATTCCTACACTGGGAGTACGCAAAAACATGTCTTACCATTCAAAAATATTTTATAGGTTGAATAAATGCTCCAAGTTCTTTGATCAATATCTCTCTATAAGTTTTCTATTAGAAAAAAGACTTGGGCTATGCAAAAATAAAAGAAAAATAAAAAGATAGGCAAGTAGTCAAGTACTAAAAAAAGAGAAAGAAGAAGAAAAACAACGATAGCCCATGATCTTAAAAGCCTCTATATAATTTTTCAATTCTTCAAAACAAAGAGATATACACTCAAAGGAGCAAAGTAGAAATAAGTTAGCCACTATATACTGCACACATGCACATCTTGATCTAAGAGTATGACAATTCCCTCTGTGGGTCCGAGTTTTGACCTAGCAATAAATGCAAGGTAAAAGTGCTACATCCTTGATCATACCTTTCACTCCAGATATAGCTTTTAGAGATAGGATGTTTTAAGGCACCAGTCATTTATGCCTTGGAGAGGATTCCATAAATACTACATATGAGTGACTTGAGTGAGCTACATAAGGAGAAGGTGAACTATGCTTTCATTTTAAACTTGTGCAAAAATCTCCAATTGACTTGATGTAACACCCTAAAATTTGAAGAAAAGAAAAATAGGGAAAATGTGTTTTTTTTATATTTATTTTTGTGAAGCATGCAATTATAGAATAATAATAATTTTTATAAATTTAAAATTAAATATAAGGGTAGAAACATGATTGAGCATTCATGCTACTGCATTTGAAATTTTTGTATTGAGTGGTCTAAATCAAATTCAAATTTGATTTCAAAATCTCTTGAAAAATGTCTTTGAAAAATTGGGAAAGAAAAAGAAAAGGAAATGTTCTTCTTTCTATTTTTGGCCCGCAGCCCGTCACCTCGGCCCGCCAGCGGCGGCCCGCTTCCTCTCCTCCTCCCCGATCGCCCGCGTGGGCCGAGCCGCGGCCGCCGGCCCAGTTACCGCACGCGCACGCCTTTCCCTCCTCTTCCTGTCACTGGCACTCCGGGCCCACTCGTCAGGTGCACCTCCTTCCTCAAGTCGTCGGTCACGACGCTTTCCAAAGCTCCACCGACCGAATCCGCCCCCCAAATCCACCCCCTTCCTTTCTTAGAACCGCCTTCGGGCTATAAAAACGGGGTGCCGCCTCCCTCCGCTCCACATTGCCCAGCAAATCGTAGGCTCCAACACCCCGTGGTGGCTACGCCCGAAGCTTCGCCTCCACCGCCCGCCTCTCCGAGCCGCGTGCTTTCCTTGCTTCATCCCCGGCCCCGATTCTACCCTAGGTGAGCTCGCCATGTCATTCTCTCTCTCCCTGAGTTTTCCGTTCGCGAGCTCGTGCTCCATAGCGTGAGATAGGTGTTTCCGGCCATGGCGCCGCCGCGGAGTCACCGCCGGGCCACTGTTCCGGCGGGAGTGCCGCCGCCGTCCTCCCCGATCCAATCTCAGCCGTCCGTTTTAAATCCAACGGCTGAGATTAGCCGATACCCCTTCGGCCGGCAATTTTTCTAAAGAGTCCCTGCCCTTTTCTAGTTTAGAACCCGCAGTCCAAAACGTAAAGTCCCAAATCCGTTTTAATCTTTTGAAAGCGTATTTCGTCTCGGTAATTCAAAAATACGTTTTCTCATATTTGCAGTTTTGCCACTCAGATTGTTTTAGCCGTAGAATCTTCGTTTTAACTCCGATTTGATCCATTCAAATTGCGTTAGGTTCATATTTGTGAGCTCTATCTAATGATGCAACTGTACAGTAGGTTTGAATTAATTTATTTTCGAGTTTATATTAAAGTAATTATTTATCTATAGGAAATCTTAGAAAACTCATAACTTTTATGTTTTAAATCCGAATTTCGTGATCTTTACGTCTATGTGATCGTAGCAACGTGTAGAAGAGTTTTACAAACTTTTTATACTGTTAGTGTTACTGTTGGTTAGGTTTTCTACCTTTAAGATTCGATGTTAGATTTAATCTATTATTTTACTAAAGAAAATCTTGTTTAATTCATAACTTATTTGTTTTAATTCCAAATTAGTCCGTTCAAATTGCAATGGATTTATAACAACCTGAACTATGCAATAGTATTAATGTTTTCTTTATAAAAATCTCTGGAATTTCATAGTTTAGATCTAATTTGATTAATAACTGTGCAACTAGATTTATAAATAAAATATTATTGATTTTTCCTTTAGTTTTCTAAATTTAAATGTAATTTAGCCTAAGTCACTTTTGAATATCTATAAAAAGTATTTTATCCTATATATATGATTTTATAGTTAAAACAAATGAGACCTATAATTTTCCGTTTTATACAACAAAATCTTTCGGTGTATGTATTTCTTTCATCGTAGCTCCGATTAGCGTGTTTTTCGTGTCTGTGTGTTCGTAGCAATGCGTAGAACATCTTTAAAACCTTTTCACATATTGTTTCATATGTTTGGTGTACTGTTCTAATTATTATTCATTGTTTGCTTCGTGTATGATTGCTCGATGTGTGTGTGGTGATTTATTGATCAAGTCCAGTCGGTGAGATTTACGTGGAGATTCAAGAAGCTATTAATTGAAGATTTGGATCAGAAGAAGGATTTTGAGTTAAGGCAAGTATAGCATGGGATCATCCTTGTTTCCTATTCACCTTTAATATACTTAATTCATGTGCATGTGTCTACCTTGTTACCCCTAAGGATATCCTAGCTTTTGTATCTTGTACCTTGACACCCATGGGACATTGCATTGGGTAGTGATGCTAGTGCTCTTTTTAAATAACCATGATCTGTAACTTGACTAATGGTATATGCAATAAACGTTTAAAAGATGTTTTATGGCAGCATGGCTCAAGGGGGCTAGAGCATTGGGTTGTTTTTATGGTGCTCTAGTTTCTCTCCATAAGGACTTATCTGTAAGCGAACATCCAGGACTTACAGTACAACTGTGAGGGCTATATGGCTCTGGCTTTAGCTCAGTATGAGGACCTTTTCTAGCTTGTTAGAGGTTACCCTTGTGGCGCAAATGGGGTAAAGCAGACTGTGGATCCCTGCGTGGTGTATCACACGGACTGACTTCTGAAACCTAGCGGCCCTAACTTGTTAGACGAACCTTTGAAAGGCTTCATAGTGTTTCCCTGCCTGCTCACCTTGGAAGTGTTTTGGGAGTCGCGATCCCGGGCATATGGGTAATCATGACTCACAGTGAAAGTGTACAACCTCTGCAGAGTGTAAAACTGTTATAACAGCCGTGCTCACGGTCACGAGTGGCCTTGGACCCTTACAGAATAAACGATGAATTCTGATGATATTGATGCTCACTAATGATTATTGTTTCTTGCGATACATTATTCTCGTTTACATGATCATGAGGTTATTTGGGCTTATGAAAAACTTGTTGCTACTCAAATGCTAAAAAGATGATTCACTAAAAGCTATTGCAGTAAACCCGTGTCAAACCTTTTGAGCTTCAGGAACCCCATGATATATTTGTTGAGTTCGACATGGACTCACTCTTGCTATCTCCCACACTTCAGGATAGTCTCTGGAGTTTTTAGGCTTGTGATCAACCAGTTAGTTTGTTCCTGGAGTGAAGTCTACACCCGGTGTTTGGAGTTGTCTTTCCGCTGTGTTGCTCTTTAAGGTATATTTTATACTATTGTGTTATGTATATTAAGCATTTGTCTCTTGATATTACACTTATCTGTGGCTATATGTGAGATTTGACTACTTTATTTCACATATGGTGTATGTCTGGTTTTGTCCTTAAAACCGGGTGTGACAGAGTGGTATCAGAGCAATGCTAACTGTAGGATGCAAGCCTAGTTAGAACTGGACGTTTAGCATGTTTCCATTTTGCCTATTTCTTGCTTTCTCTTTAACTTTGTTATTTTCTCAAAGTTATGCTGAATTCTATCCCCGTTCTGTTATAAAAACCTTGTCTCTACTTTGAACCTTTTGTCCTTATCTATTAGACGGCTCGTGACGAGAAGACTTTGGACTTCAGAGGTTGAGGACTGAATTGTGTCGCTCTTGTTCACTTTTGACAAGAAGCCACTAGCAATGCAAAATCAAATATTAGAAGAAATGGCTCAACATGGAAATTCTCAACAATGCTCATCTCAAGGTCAGACCAACATATCCAAGGGGCTAGAGAAGATACAAGTAGCAGAAGTTTGGAAGAATATGAAATCCAATAAAGATGTTGATAGTAAGGCACTTGGAGAGCAGGAACAATGTCAATGCTGTAAGCATTATGGTTTTCCCTGTCTTCAAAATGAGTCTAATAAGGGGAAAGTCAAAGTGGATCCAAATTTTGCGATCAATATGGACAAGAAGAGAAAGGCAATCTCATTAGAACCACTTGTGGAAAGCAATCAACAATCGAGTTATACTACATTGTCACATGCAGCCCTGATCCCCTGTCAAACAAATCCAAACTCTGAAGAGTTAGAAGCCCCTCCCGCTAAAACTACTCCCCATGAAGTAGTCATAGATGGGTGGACAATTACCTATAAGGAGTATCAACCCCGAAAGGCCAAACAAGCTAAGAAACAAGCCAAAGGTACGAAGGTGAACTTTTATGGCCAGCAAGATAGCAGCATACCAAACAATAGTTCCGTGGAGTATGACATCACAAAAGATCCAGCTAAGAGAAAGTGTTATCATTGCCAGCAGGAAGGACATTATGTCAAATCTTGCCCGCAAAAGAATCAACGACAGCAAGACCCAGGGCAGGACGTCCAAAAGGATCATGTGCAGGGAAATAAATTAAAGAGAAATTACATCCATGGAAGGTTGAAACATGTGGATATCTCCACCATTCCTGGAGCTAAGGAGGTCGTGTTTGGATCAATACCAGTAAGTTCCGGAAACGCCAAGGTTTTGTTTGACCCCAGTGCCTCACATTCGTTCATATCTAGACAATATGTAAACGATCATAACATACTTATGCTTCCAAGGGGGAAAACAGTGATGGTTGAAACTCCAAGAGGTGAAATAAAGGCAGACCGCGTATGCCCAAAAGTTAGTCTTGACATAAAGGGGGTAAATTTTAAGGTAAACCTCATTGTTTTGGAATTAATGGGCCTTGATGTTATCCTGGGAATAGACTGGTTATCTACTTGTAAAGGAGTGATTGAGTATGCCCAATGTTCAGTGTTTCTAACTACACTTTCAGGAGAAAGGATTGAGTATGAGGGTACTAAATCTACACCTGAGGGATACCAGGTTAACCCATCTTAAGGTATGAGTTATAAGAATGGTAAAGAGGGATGCAGAGATTCAGATGTCAATATAGAGGACTCAGGAATGTAAGAGACTCTGTCTACTCCGGATACTGCTGCAATCACACCATGATTAAGAAATAGGAGTTATGTCCCGTGTAATAAAACCGTTAGTAGCCAAGTTGAGTCGTCTTAATGTGTGGCTTATGAACTTTTAAGTGTTTAGTTGCTTTGTGCTTATGTTTATGCTTGAGTTGGAATTTTGTAATGAGTGGAATGATCTCGTGGGTTTTGTCCATGATTTCATTTAGTTTATATGTATAAGGTATAAGGATTAATGAAATAAATAGCTGGGTTTTGGTTATCTCCTGTTTTCTATATCTTGTCTTTCGGAGCAGCCTATCTTTATCAACTTATATCTCTATTCTTGAAAGACCAAAAATCATGAGAAAATTCTGGATAAGAGTGGACTTCAATACCTTTCTCTAAATGCAAGAACCATCTCCAAAGATGCTTTGGTTTGGGAGATACAAAAAGCATAAGGCAATGTATCTGTGTTGTCATAAACCTGGAGCAGTTTCTGATATGTACTGTTTTCGACCAAGTCAACTACAGAATCTGGAAGTATGTTCTATAAGAAAGTTGTAGAGAATTTTATAAGCTTTCCATCAGTGTAAACTACAGCTTCATTGGATTTACGGAATAAGAGTTATAGCTGTTTTTCTGCACTGCTGTCTTTCTACTCGCGAGAAATTTCAGATTTCTTGTTCTTACCCATACACAAGAGAATCATTGGGATGTCAGAATATTTTTTTTTAGCTCATCTAGAAAAGGGTTCAAGCTACCTATTCAGTGTCCCTTATTTTAAGGGGGGTAGCCAATGTAAAGAAGGTTTATTAAGATTGAACTCTTTATTTGGAAGTATTGGTTAATCTCCATGATTGAGTTGCCACTCATGATAAAAAAAATGTCCTGGGAACAAGGTTGATAACTTTGGATCCATGGAGATGAGAGTTGTCCCTTTAGATAGCTCATGATCATCTATACTTGTTCGTGTTGCTGATGTTGGTCACTTGATAACAGGAAGTGTAGTGTCTCATGACTCAGAAGCCCTATATGATGTTTCGCACTAATATGTGGGAAAAGACTGATATTTCTGCCATTGAAGAATGTTATGGGTATGATGAAGTTGTGCACTATCAAAACAACAATGTTGAAGAACAAGTTGGGAGTGAACTAAGTCAGAATCCACAACAACGAAAGCGAAAAAGGAAAGCCCATAAGAAGCCTGTTCAAGGAAGCAAAGCGCAGCAAAACTATGTCAATGGAAGACTGAGCAATGTGGATATGGATAAAATTCATGGAGTTACCAAAGTAGTGGGAGGTTATATTCAAGTAAGTTCAGTACAAGTTTTTGCTCTATTTGACCCTAGTGCTTCGCATTCTTTCATTTTCGCCGACATGGTAGAGACGTGCAAGATGGTGAAGTGTCCAATGAGGAGGCCTTTGCTAGTTCAAACCCCAGTGGGAGAAATGCAGGCAGATCAGATATGCCCGAATGTCAGTCTTGTCATAAACAAGGAAAACTTCACCGCAACTCTCATTGTGTTGAAGTCACTTAAAATTCACATGGTTCTTGGTAATGGATGGCTCTGTGCACACAAAGGAGTGATTCATGGTACTCGGTGCACAATGCTCTTAACAACACCGACAGGGAAAAGAATTGAGTATCAAGGTGGTCAACTTTTACCTGAGGGAGACGAAAATGATCCATTAGAAGATAGGTACACCAAGGATAGCAAAGTGGACCATGAGTTTACAGAAGTCATAGCAGAGGAACAAATAATTTTGGAGGAGCTCAATAGGTGAGATGATCATGTTTAGGTAGATTAGTCAATCGGGATATGAGAAACTGTCTCATGACTCTGAACGAAAGATGTAATTTGGAAAATGAGGATCAAATAAAGACAAAGTGTCATTATCTCCTTTATCATCATCTTCCGAATCTCGGGACGAGATTCATCTTAAGGGGGGTAGAATTGTAACACCCTAAAATTTGAAGAAAAGAAAAATAGGGAAAATGTGTTTTTTTTTATATTTATTTTTGTGAAGCATGCAATTATAGAATAATAATAATTTTTATAAATTTAAAATTAAATATAAGGGTAGAAACATGATTGAGCATTCATGCTACTGCATTTGAAATTTTTGTATTGAGTGGTCTAAATCAAATTCAAATTTGATTTCAAAATCTCTTGAAAAATGTCTTTGAAAAATTGGGAAAGAAAAAGAAAAGGAAATGTTCTTCTTTCTATTTTTGGCCCGCAGCCCGTCACCTCGGCCCGCCAGCGGCGGCCCGCTTCCTCTCCTCCTCCCCGATCGCCCGCGTGGGCCGAGCCGCGGCCGCCGGCCCAGTTACCGCACGCGCACGCCTTTCCCTCCTCTTCCTGTCACTGGCACTCCGGGCCCACTCGTCAGGTGCGCCTCCTTCCTCAAGTCGTCGGTCACGACGCTTTCCAAAGCTCCACCGACCGAATCCGCCCCCCAAATCCACCCCCTTCCTTTCTTAGAACCGCCTTCGGGCTATAAAAACGGGGTGCCGCCTCCCTCCGCTCCACATTGCCCAGCAAATCGTAGGCTCCAACACCCCGTGGTGGCTACGCCCGAAGCTTCGCCTCCACCGCCCGCCTCTCCGAGCCGCGTGCTTTCCTTGCTTCATCCCCGGCCCCGATTCTACCCTAGGTGAGCTCGCCATGTCATTCTCTCTCTCCCTGAGTTTTCCGTTCGCGAGCTCGTGCTCCATAGCGTGAGATAGGTGTTTCCGGCCATGGCGCCGCCGCGGAGTCACCGCCGGGCCACTGTTCCGGCGGGAGTGCCGCCGCTGTCCTCCCCGATCCAATCTCAGCCGTCCGTTTTAAATCCAACGGCTGAGATTAGCCGATACCCCTTCGGCCGGCAATTTTTCTAAAGAGTCCCTGCCCTTTTCTAGTTTAGAACCCGCAGTCCAAAACGTAAAGTCCCAAATCCGTTTTAATCTTTTGAAAGCGTATTTCGTCTCGGTAATTCAAAAATACGTTTTCTCATATTTACAGTTTTGCCACTCAGATTGTTTTAGCCGTAGAATCTTCGTTTTAACTCCGATTTGATCCATTCAAATTGCGTTAGGTTCATATTTGTGAGCTCTATCTAATGATGCAACTGTACAGTAGGTTTGAATTAATTTATTTTCGAGTTTATATTAAAGTAATTATTTATCTATAGGAAATCTTAGAAAACTCATAACTTTTATGTTTTAAATCCGAATTTCGTGATCTTTACGTCTATGTGATCGTAGCAACGTGTAGAAGAGTTTTACAAACTTTTTATACTGTTAGTGTTACTGTTGGTTAGGTTTTCTACCTTTAAGATTCGATGTTAGATTTAATCTATTATTTTACTAAAGAAAATCTTGTTTAATTCATAACTTATTTGTTTTAATTCCAAATTAGTCCGTTCAAATTGCAATGGATTTATAACAACCTGAACTATGCAATAGTATTAATGTTTTCTTTATAAAAATCTCTGGAATTTCATAGTTTAGATCTAATTTGATTAATAACTGTGCAACTAGATTTATAAATAAAATATTATTGATTTTTCCTTTAGTTTTCTAAATTTAAATGTAATTTAGCCTAAGTCACTTTTGAATATCTATAAAAAGTATTTTATCCTATATATATGATTTTATAGTTAAAACAAATGAGACCTATAATTTTCCGTTTTATACAACAAAATCTTTCGGTGTATGTATTTCTTTCATCGTAGCTCCGATTAGCGTGTTTTTCGTGTCTGTGTGTTCGTAGCAATGCGTAGAACATCTTTAAAACCTTTTCACATATTGTTTCATATGTTTGGTGTACTGTTCTAATTATTATTCATTGTTTGCTTCGTGTATGATTGCTCGATGTGTGTGTGGTGATTTATTGATCAAGTCCAGTCGGTGAGATTTACGTGGAGATTCAAGAAGCTATTAATTGAAGATTTGGATCAGAAGAAGGATTTTGAGTTAAGGCAAGTATAGCATGGGATCATCCTTGTTTCCTATTCACCTTTAATATACTTAATTCATGTGCATGTGTCTACCTTGTTACCCCTAAGGATATCCTAGCTTTTGTATCTTGTACCTTGACACCCATGGGACATTGCATTGGGTAGTGATGCTAGTGCTCTTTTTAAATAACCATGATCTGTAACTTGACTAATGGTATATGCAATAAACGTTTAAAAGATGTTTTATGGCAGCATGGCTCAAGGGGGCTAGAGCATTGGGTTGTTTTTATGGTGCTCTAGTTTCTCTCCATAAGGACTTATCTGTAAGCGAACATCCGGGACTTACAGTACAACTGTGAGGGCTATATGGCTCTGGCTTTAGCTCAGTATGAGGACCTTTTCTAGCTTGTTAGAGGTTACCCTTGTGGCGCAAATGGGGTAAAGCAGACTGTGGATCCCTGCGTGGTGTATCACACGGACTGACTTCTGAAACCTAGCGGCCCTAACTTGTTAGACGAACCTTTGAAAGGCTTCATAGTGTTTCCCTGCCTGCTCACCTTGGAAGTGTTTTGGGAGTCGCGATCCCGGGCATATGGGTAATCATGACTCACAGTGAAAGTGTACAACCTCTGCAGAGTGTAAAACTGTTATAACAGCCGTGCTCACGGTCACGAGTGGCCTTGGACCCTTACAGAATAAACGATGAATTCTGATGATATTGATGCTCACTAATGATTATTGTTTCTTGCGATACATTATTCTCGTTTACATGATCATGAGGTTATTTGGGCTTATGAAAAACTTGTTGCTACTCAAATGCTAAAAAGATGATTCACTAAAAGCTATTGCAGTAAACCCGTGTCAAACCTTTTGAGCTTCAGGAACCCCATGATATATTTGTTGAGTTCGACATGGACTCACTCTTGCTATCTCCCACACTTCAGGATAGTCTCTGGAGTTTTTAGGCTTGTGATCAACAGTTAGTTTGTTCCTGGAGTGAAGTCTACACCCGGTGTTTGGAGTTGTCTTTCCGCTGTGTTGCTCTTTAAGGTATATTTTATACTATTGTGTTATGTATATTAAGCATTTGTCTCTTGATATTACACTTATCTGTGGCTATATGTGAGATTTGACTACTTTATTTCACATATGGTGTATGTCTGGTTTTGTCCTTAAAACCGGGTGTGACACTTGACTGATAGGAAGAAGGTGATCAAATTCAAGCTGTTCTGTTCTTCAACTACCCAAAGTGTTGTGGTAGACACATTGAATCCCACAGTATAGGTATGACTGGGAGTGGTCTAGTGTTGATGTCTTATCTTAAAGTTATGTCTTGAGGTAATTCAACCTTTACTCGAGGACGAGCAAAGACTAAGTGTGGGGGAGTTGTTGACAGTAATTAACTATCATTATAAACCGTCAACAAAACATATAAAAAGGATAAAATATGATTCCCACCTTAGAATAGGGGTTCTACTAACAATTTCCACGAGTTTTGGTGAATTGTGATTTTTCAGGGATTAAACAGGAAAATGCAGGAAAAGGATATCTTCCATGAGAAGAAACCCATGCCTATTGGACTTATCTCCACGTCACGGCCATGTAAGGACATTATAGAAGACACTAGAGGACTCCACAAGGCGGCCCACCTCGACCTACTGCTAGGTGGGGCTGACCGGCCCTAACCCTAGGCCGGTCGGCCTCCCCCCACGCCGCCATGGCTCCTTCCTTTGCAAGCTGCCTCTACCGCCTCCTATGATGCATCTCAACCCTACGTGAAGGTCAGTTTCATCCAAGGGCCACGGTTGATCCCCCAGGGCTATATAAAGTGGCCTCCAGACCCCCAGGCCTCATTCAATTCCTCCATATTAGAACCTCCAACAGAATTAGAAATCATAGGAGAAGGATTGAAGAGCCAGCGATCAAGAACAAGACTAGTTCTCCCTCTAGTTTAGGAATAGAATCTAGTCTTGAATTAGAACTAGAAGAGAGAGAGAGAGAGAGGAGGACATTTAGAAGGAGCTCCGGCCTGTCGGATCTTCTTCAACATCTTGTACCTGTGGATTCAAGTTCTTCAAGATCTTGCATCTAGATCTCTCTGGTAATCAACGTCTATTTTCAAGTTGTCCTTATTGTTCATATTGTTCTTGAGGTTTGTGACTCATTTGAGTACTTTAATACTAGTAGCGCTAGGATTAGAAGAGTTAGAGGGTGTAAGCGCGGTGCTTAGACTTGATAGCTCATGAATGTACCCTATATTCTGGATTTCAGTGGTAGTTCACAAGGGTGACTCTTATAGCCTTGTTGATTCTTCTATAGCCCACTATCCCGTTTGTAGGACTAGCAGGATAATTTATTGGTAGGAGAATTCATACTCTGCTTATGACCTCCTATGACAATTTCCCCATCAAGAACACTATTAGCATTTCATACTTGAAGTAGAATTAGACAGCCTTAGTAATCCCCTCTACCTTCAAAATTCTCAGTCCTTGATAGCTACTCAAGGATTAAAGCTTAAGACTTAAGAAGACCATACTCCATTCCTTTGGGTTCGATATTAAAACTGGGTCATCCTGGTGAAGTGCTACATCGGTAGACGTTATCTATGCGCTTGCGGATAAAGTAGAGTGTGCATTAATTTATACCAACAGTCACATGTTACATCAATTTCACAAGTAGTTCAACATATATGAGAGTTCAACATAGTTATTACAACTAAAGTTCAAAAGTAGCGGAAACAAGGTAATTTGAAACCAACATCACCCTTATTTCAAATACATGCTAGTACCAAGGTCAAGTCCAACAAGAGCATTATAGACAAGATAACTAAGAAGGATCATGCCCATGATTTTACTCCACCACTATGGCAGGAGTCATCCAAATCTTGCAGAAGCTATGATACATCACAACCTGCAACAAGTGGGAATAAACCCTGAGTACGAGAATGTACTCAGCTAGACTTACCCATCATAAACCAGAAATAAATGACACCAAGGAGCATGTAAGGCTGATATAAGTGGAGCTTGCTTGACACATTTTGCATAAAAGCTTAAGTAACTAAAGTAATCATTTATTGCTTAAGCATCAAGTTAATAATCATTAACCTATCATCTAGATTAGCACCTGTTCTATAGCAACCACTTGATTAAGGAGCAAACATTAGTAACCATATCAGGTATAATAAGGCCATCATCAATATCTTCATTTCTGAACCATCAAGTCATTTGTGACTACAATGGAGATACTCCCATCAAGTTTCTCACTAACTGGGAGAGACGATGATTCGAATTGATTACTACCCAGCTGGGGAAATATTCCTAACACAAACCCATGACTTCCTCCGTCGAGGAGCATTAGGTCACCTTTGGTACAACTCAGGAACCAACTTTGTGGGTTTAGTCAGCGCCGCGCTCCCAGGGCTGCCACTCTGCCAGGACATTTAGGAATTATAACACCTGCCCTTGGACTCACGCCAATGCCCCCCGCACATCCTTACTTCCTCAAGAGTGCGCACTTTATACTTGTCGACACCCGGCCAGAGTTGAGCTACTCAGCTTCGCGGTCGGTTCATCGGATCCGGCCAACTAAGTGCTAGGCATGCGTTCAAAATGACAAGAAAGGCTCCATGCCTCAGTCCTTAACCAACACAGACGGAATCACTATAAGCATAACAGCCCACCTATATGACTCCACCCGGCCTTCATTCATTTTATACATGGTTCTTTTCCACGATAGCAAATATAGCCAACCGTGACCAGATAGATCCCTATATCTCACAGGTGACAGGATATCACCCGACTTCTACCAATCTAAGCAGGGCTAAGCATTCACTCGATCCTGGGATTCAAGGTATACTTTCTAGACAAGGAAAGGATAATATGAAACAAGGGTTCCAACCAACTCCTACAACTTAATGCAATAATACATATATAATATATATATATACTGTAACAGAACCGACCAAATTATAAGAGCACAAGTACAAAAACAAGCGCCGAAACACTCAAATTTTCGAACTTGAGCCCATATAATCCCGGTAGTCAATCGAAACCACGAAGGATTTTCAAACCAACTTGCTTACAACCAAGATCGCATCATTCAACATAACACATCACACGTTACATTTCACAAGTAGTTCTGAAATCCACTTACAACACACAGAGTCACAAATTATTACAAACCAAGTTCATAAAGTAGCAGAAGCATAACACACGCCATTGTTCAAATACTACTGCCAGTCTTACTGATCAACATCCCGCAAAAGCATTAAGGAAAGTACATAACAGATGATCACGCCCGAGTGATCTAGTCTTCGTCACCCGCAGGGTGGAGACAGTTCTTGCAGAAGCCTTGGTAAAGCATGTCATCTGCAACAGGAGGGAATAAACCCTGAGTACGGGAATGTACTCAGCTAGACTTACCCGTCAAAAACCAGAAATAAGGTGACACCAAGGATTATGCAAGGCTTTCATAAATGGGGCTAGCTGACATCACATTTGCAGAAAAGCATAAGTAATTGAAACTCTTTTAACCTGCACTAGCAGTTATTTTTAGCATTTACCTGACATCTATCTTAGCACCTGTACTAAACATTCACTTGATTATAATCAAACAAGTAATATCATTATATCCATAGTAGGTATAAAATTGTGGCAACAACGTATCATTCACTTAACCATCTGTTCAATTTAATGAGATCTACGTTGCCGCTGCTCAAGTCAAGTGCTCACTAACCGGGAGCGACAGCGATTCGAATCGAATTCCTATCCAGCTGGAGGGGTATTTCTAACACTCACCAAGTCACGCCTAGCGAGGGCTGCTGTTGACACTAGCTAACACCACTTGAATACTAGGTTGTCATCCCTAGCATGGTGCTAGAGCGTACTAAGGTATTTATAAACATAAAGGCTCTCTAGAAAATAATCTATTCTATCTGCAAGCGCACAGATAAAATACCTCATTGTAGCATTTCACCAGGATAAGTATTCCAGGTATCATTATTTATAATTTTGCTTAAGAGAACGGCGAAAGCGAAAACAGGGGTAAAATCTATCAAGGCTTAGACTAGAGATAAACTAGCAAGAACATGATTACTACTGAGAAACTCATCACACAGTCACTTGCTTTGGCAGGGGGTAAGCCATAATAATAAAGATAATGAAATATAAGCTCATGGGTAAATAACACAGCGATTAGAAATAGACTACTCCACATAAATGTAAGGTGACGTCGGACTAGCAAGAGAATGGATTCTAAGTATCTACTAGTTACTAAGTCATAATCTACTCTAAGCATCTACAAGATCATATATAGCACAAAAGACTCTTCATTCATGTATAAGGAACATTGCTAAAGTAAATCAGAACATAGCAAGACTTACTCCGCAATACAAATTCTGCCTGTCCTATCAACGGAGGGTGGACTATATAAGAATCAACGAAGCTGTCACCATCGCGAACTACCACATGACCCGGCCAATAGAATACATTTGCAGGTAAATAACATCTAAGCACCACGCCTACATGTGATCTACCACTTAACTCCCACGTGAAAAGAGCTAAGCGCTTTGCAAACTCATGCATGAACTCATCATCAATCATAACTATATCACTTATAGAACTAGAGCAAACTAGGAACATAATAAATAAAGACATAATGCAATTAGAATAAAGTCGTAGAGAAAGATATGAAATAATACCAATCTTTATTGACGAAGATCCGAAATCTAGAGCGCTAGGTCCTACTTCTCTAATTCTATCTAATCAATCCTATAAAACTTGAAAGAATTGGGAGTAGCTAAATCTAATTCTCTGCGGGAGAGAGTTTCTAAACCCTAAACTTGATGGCTTCCTCTGATAATGATTTCTCCTCCTCCCCTGGGGTGGAGAGGCCCTGCTTATATAGCCCCCTCAAATGATCGTGGGCCGTCGGATCAAACCGACATTAATCGCACGGTTTTCCTTGATCCTTTAGGTCGGTGGAGCATAATCCGTGAAGTTGACGCTGATTGGCCACGGGAGTAGGGCGGCCGCCCCAAACCCTAGGGCGGGCGCCCTGGGCTGGGCCCCGTTCGGCCTCCCGTTCGTTCACGTGTCTTCTGGAGTCTTCTAGATGATAGAAAATTAGCGCGCATGTTAATATCTCTATGTAAACCCGACGTGTGGGCCTTCTCTCCGTATTTTCTGATAACCCCCTGCAAAAATAGACAAACACCAAAACTCGTGGAATTCTATCAGATAAAACCCTCATTCTAGATGTCTAGTGCATATTGATCTTTTTCCATGTTTAATTGACAATTAAATTTGATACTTAAGGATCGTTAACAGCTGCTCAGGTCACCTTTGGTACAGTTTAGGAGCCGCGGGTCCGACTAATGTCGCATCCCTAAGGGCGACACTCTGCCAGGTGTTAGGGACTCTAACCTCCCTTGGTCTCACGCCAATGTCCCCAAGCACATCCTTACTCTCCTCTAAGATGCAACCTACCATTCGATTCCTGGCCTGAACTGTATTACTCGGCTTCGCGGTCGGAACGACTTATCCGGCCAACTAAGTGTTAGACTGCGTTCAACATGACTCAAGGACATACAGTGAATCGGTCCTTAAACGACTCAGACGGGCATAGCTCCGCACCCAAGACGTGAAGTGTCTTGCGGCTGCACTATCGAACTCCCGCCCGGTCTCAATTTCATTTTAAGGCAAGGTTCCATCCACGATAGCCAACATAGCCACTCGTGACCCATTCCTACATCTCGCAGGTGACCGGAAATCACCCGACTTCTACCAGACTAAGCAGGGCTAAGCATTGACACGTGCCTAAACCTAGTTTAGGATTTAAGTACGATATCTGGACAAGGACAGGTATAATGCAACAAGTGTTTTCACACAACTCCTACAACTTAATGCAGTAAACAAGTAAAAGTACTCAAGATTGATTTATAAAACAATAGGGTCAGCATGCTCTGGGGCTTGCCTTTCATAAAAGAGGACGGACGATTATCTAGACACTCCGGTAATTCCTCAGTGGCGCCTCCTTCGCTGACTGCTTCTTCGGGCTCCCCCGGCTGCTCCTGGATCTCCTCCGGGATCGCTCCCTCGAACTCGAGAAGAGTCACCCCCTCTGGAACACCTATTGCATGAGTGCATAATAAATTTCATGGATGCATAATGAAGGATGCAGCATGCTCGGGATAAAATGCACTACAACCATTCCTAATGCTCTATTCAAATCACTTCAATAATAAGTGCAAATCTCTTCTCCTGTAGAGAAGTACTTACCTAATGTACCCAATCTAATGTATAATTGTTCCTCCTCTGTTAAGGCCCTAACACCTAACAATCACAAGAACAACTTGTTGACATCGTTTTTAGCACGTGTCAAGATGATCAGGAAGGGCTAATCAACAGAGGAAAGATTACCGTGTAAATTGATAGCCAAGGAGAATAAGTTTGTTTTTGAGTGGTGGCAGTGTATGAATTTAATTTGAAATGTTACCGATGAGGTTAAGGGTATTATTGCCGATGCCGATGAAAGAGGGTTTGGAGACTGCTGCCGATGAGATAGGGAATGTACCGATGAAGGAAGGGATGAAGACTGCAGCCGATGAAACAGGGAATGTACCGATGGAAGGAGCTCGAAGGCTGCTGCCGATGGAACAGGGGCTGTGCCGTTGAAAAAGAGGTCGATGAGAATACCATCGTGATTAAGGCGGACTATGGAATAAAATAGGAGTTAATTTCCTTGTTTACGATTAGCAGAGTCTGAGTTGTATCAAAGTCATGTTTTTTCCTTAGATTTGGATTTAGTGTCCTAGTCGTATTTGGTTATGTTTCTATAGATCAGGGTATAAATATAGAGTGAAGGGCAATGTAATAAAAAATCAATCAATACATCAAAAAACAGCTTTTATTCTTATTCACATCTACTTTTCGGCGACTTCGTCAATTTGCATATTTTTCCTTTTTACGAGTTCTCATCGATTCGGCGAGTTGCATTGCTCTAAGTGCAATCTTCGTTGATCCTCGAGTTCTGCGTGAGTACCTCTTGGCCGTGACTTCCGGGCGTATCGCTGTTGTCAGGACCAAAGTGCTCGTATCTTCATCCTTGTCGATTAACAGGTCAAATCGACTGGCACGCTTTGGATATCGATTTCGGGTATTAGCCCTTTGTGTTTGTAGATTCACTTTTGCATCAACACATCTTTTGGCACGCCCAGTGGGACAAATCTAGTCAAGATGCCTAATCATGAGATTGATGCTGGGAACATCATCGCGGTAACAGAAGAAGATCTTAAGGACGATCAGAGGCAGGCTATGGAGAGAGCTATTGAAGAATACAGACAGCTTTGCTTGAAGTCATTCAGCTTGAACAAAAGTGGACAAGTCATCCAGAAGTAGGACTTGCCGTTGCCTCGGCAGGTCACCTTTGATTCTAATCCGGGTAAACTTCAAGAGATGGTTAATTCTGCGGTGAATCATGCTTTAATTAATCACTCCAATGTGCTGTCCAATACTGTTCATAACGCTGTGATTCGAACTTTCAAAGAAGGGCAAGCGTCACCTCGTTACGTCGGGCCTGCTTATCATCAACCAGAAGCAGCATCTGCTGTTGCTCCATCGGCTCCTCCAGCCGTTGTGGGTATAGAGATTTCTTCTCCTCCAGTATCAGCAGGATTATCTAATGTACAGTCTACTCCGGTGCGTCCAGATTTAGCATTATCAGGACGAGTTCAGCTTGGTACAGATCTATCAGCATCAGCTTTATCAGGTCCTATACCACAGAGTAATCAAACTCCTGCTAATTGGTGGGGATATGGTATGCCTCCGGAGCCATCTACTTTCAATCACGGATTATCTCAAGTGTTTGACGCAGCGGGAAAAACTCCTATGCCATCGGCTGGTTTGCCGATAGCCCAAGCGCCTCAATATATTACAACTACTGTACAACCGAGTCTAGGAGGTTTTCAAGCGTCTCTGGGTCAAACATCTAGTTCAAGTCCATCGGCAAATTTGTTACCGATGCAGCAGAAGGCTCCTATCGCCAGTCAACCTGGAGTCCAGGTTATGCCTCAAGTTGGATGTAATTATCTAGCAATGCCAACAAGCTACCAGCCATCGGCAAACTTTGTGCCGATGAATACTAATAATTGGTCAGGGCAGTTTCCTACTCAACATACAGTTCAGCCAAATCAGCAAGCCACAGGAGTTCATCAAGGTCACATGCATGCTGGTTTTTAGAATCAAGATCGGCAGCTCAGCCGATGAACCCTTATCAGCAGGTTAATGGACCACAGTTAGTAGCAAATATGCCAATTGCTGGAGATCGTGGGCAACAAAGGTATGCAGAAGGGTATCAACAGATACCTCCAGCAGAGATTCAAACATATCGTCAGCAAGATGTCGATGTTTTTTGGGCCGATAAGATAGCAGAGATTATGAGGGATCAATTTGGGATCAAGCCCAAGGTTAATACCTATTCTTATCGGACTCCGTATCCTCCGGCATATGATTTAATTCCTCTCCCAAATCGTTACAAAGTGCCAGATTTCACTAAATTCTCTGGGCAAGACGATACATCAACCATGGAGCATGTTAATCGTTTTGTTATTCAATGTGGAGAGGCAGCTTGTAGAGATGAATTGAGAGTTCGTCTGTTCTCGTCATCTCTATCCGGATCAGCATTTATGTGGTTTATTTCACTACCGCCAAATTCTATTATCACCTGGGCTGATCTGGAAAAGCAATTTCATAAGTATTTCTTTGCTGGAATTCATGAAAAGAAGCTCACCGATTTGGTAAAGATGAAACAGCGCAATGATGAATCGGTAGAAGGCTTTGTGCAAAGGCTACGAGATGTAAAGAACAAATGTTATAGTCTGGTATTGGATGATCGGCAGCTTGCCGATTTAGCCTTTCAGGGATTATTACCACACCTTAAGGACAGATATGCTTCTCAAGAGTTCGAAAGCCTAAGTCATTTAGTGCAAAGGATTTCTGATCAAGACACTAGGGTTTTTGAACCTAAGAGAAATTGGAACAAGAAAGTTTCATTTGTTGAAGAGGCGGAAGATTCTGATTCAGATAATGAACCAGTTATCGGTTTGGCAGAGTGGGTTAAGAATAAGAAGCCGATATCTTGTCCCTTTGGTCACAAAGAGCCAGAGAAGTTTACTTTTGATGTCACCAAAGCCGATAAAATATTCGATCTTTTGCTTCAGGAGGGCCAGATTAAATTGTCACCCAATCATGTGATCCCATCGGCAGAAGAGTTGAAGCATATGCTGTATTGCAAGTGGCACAATGCAACTTTACACAGTACCAATGAGTGCAAGGTGTTTAGACAACAATTGCAGTTAGCTATTGAGTCTGGCAGGATAAAATTTGGCAATTACAAGATTCAAAAGCCAATGAAAATTGATCAACATCCTTTTCCAGCAAATATGTTGGATGCTGAAGGGAAAATTAAGGTGTTGACATCGGTAGCTGCTGAAAAGA
Source organism: Saccharum spontaneum (assembly GCA_022457205.1). Lineage (NCBI taxonomy): Eukaryota > Viridiplantae > Streptophyta > Magnoliopsida > Poales > Poaceae > Saccharum > Saccharum spontaneum. The sequence continues at coordinate 20,612,658 of CM039593.1, read as the reverse complement.
ATGCATCAGTAGATCCCCAACATCGGATAACTACCGATGATGCAAAAGGCAAGGGGCTATTGACGGAAAGTGGCGGTTCTGGGAGGCCTCCTCGATCTGGCATCGTGATTACTCATCGAAGACAACAAGAAGGTTGGCGTCAGCGAAGGGACCGGTATCAACGACAACAAGAGGAAAGGCATCAAGAAGAGTGGAATCGGCATAAGGATCATTGGAATTGTCCATTTTTTATTCATTGTTGGGAAGAAGGTATTAAGTTACCTACTGTTGAAAATTGTCCAGAGTGCAATGGTTATTATGGAGTTAATCATCCTGCAAGAAGGTTTCAATCTGGTAATCAAGGTTTGCTCATTAATGAGCCGATCAGAGGGAGAGCATCAGTACATGATCGGCTGGGGGGCAGGCTCAGTGTGCATGAAAGGCTTGGTAAACGCATTGCATATTTTCCAAGAAACCAAGAGGAACTTGAAGAGATGGCAAATGCAAGAGTTCCTGATGAAGAAATATTTTACAGGGATCCTAATATACGTCGTGTGGAGACAACTAGGACTTATCAGCCAGTTTGGAAAACTAAGCTTCCTCAATGGTGTCCAGAGGGTTTGACAAAGATACAGAAGAGAAAAATGCAGCGAGAGCGTCAAAAAGATTTATATCAAGAAGAAAGTCCCTCCAATGAGAGATCTGGTAACCAGCAGTGGCAGATAAGGCACAAGAATAAAGATCCATCGACAGATGTCAATATGGTGTTTATGTTGCCGATGGAATTTTTGGCTCTGTCTGATAGCGAAGAAGAGGTTGTTTCCTCTGATCAAATAGCTCAATTAATGTTAGATCCAATGATGGCTGTTTTTTAGAAGCCTGCCGATGATGAGAGACAACACCTCAAGGCTTTGTTTGTAAAAGGCAGAGTTGATGGGCAGCCTGTATCTAAGATACTTATTGATGGAGGAGCTACGATTAATATCATGCCTTATGTGATGTATCGGAAGCTTGGTAAGGGAGATCAAGACTTAACTAAGATAGATATGATGCTAAAGGATTTTGAAGGCAATGTATCACCAGCTAAAGGGGCAGTATGTGTTGAGTTGACCATCGGCAGTAAAACTTTACCGACAACTTTCTTTGTTATTAATGGCAAGGGTGCATACAATCTGCTTTTGGGAAGGGATTGGATTCATGCTAATTGTTGTGTTCCTTCTACAATGCATCAATGTCTGGTACAATGGATTGGAGATAAGATTGAAGTTGTTCCTGGTGACTCTTCTTATATCATTGCATCGGCAGAATCAGATACTTATGAGCGAACCAAGTGCATATCGGGAGAAGCCTGGGAAAAGGAGTACCTCAAGATTGCCGATTATGAAATTCTACCGATCCAAGCAGTCGGTTCTGAAGAAGAGTTTTAATGGATAGATTTGCCGATGATGGAAAATTAGGTCAAGGATTTACATCGGCAGATGATTTAATAGAAGTAGATATTGGTGAAGGCGATAGGCCAAGACCCACTTTTATTAGCTCTAAGTTAAATTCCAAGTGTAAACAACAACTAGTTGATTTGTTAAAGGAATATAAAGATTGTTTTGCTTGGGATTATATTGAAATGCTTGGATTAGACCGATCTATAGTTGAACATCGGTTGCCTATTAAATCTGGATTTCGGCCACATCAGCAGCTGGCTCGCCGATGCAATCCTAATATACTCCCTGATATTAAGACCGAAATAACCAAGTTAATTGAGGCAAAGTTTATTCGGCAGTGTCGATATGCAGAGTGGATTTCTAATGTGGTTCCTGTATATAAGAAAAATGGAAAACTCCGTGTTTGTATTGATTTCAGGAATCTTAATAAGGCCACACCGATGGATGGTTACCCAATGCCGATTGCTGATTTGTTGATTGATGCTGCAGCAGGGCATCAGATTATTAGTTTCATGGATGGAAATGCGGGTTATAACCAAATATTCATGGCTGAAGAAGATATTTCCAAGACTGCTTTTAGGTGTCCAGGTCATGTGGGATTATTTGAGTGGATAGTTATGACATTTGGTTTGAAAAATGCCGGTGCTACTTATCAAAGAGCTATGAACTTTATTTTCCATGAATATATCGGCACGTTGGTAGAAATCTACATTGATGACATAGTGATTAAGTCTGGAGACATCACAAAGCATCTAACCGATCTACGGAAGATACTGGAGTGCACAAGAAAACATGGATTAAAGATGAATCCCAATAAATGTGCATTTGGTGTATCGGCAGGCCAATTCTTGGGTTTTATGGTGCATCAGCGGGGCATTGAAATTAGTAGAAAATCTATCGAGGCAATCAACAAGGTTGTTGCTCCTGCCGATAAAACTGAATTACAATCCTTGATCGGTAAGATTAATTTCATCAGAAGGTTTATATCTAATCTGTCAGGCAAGATCAAGGCTTTCAGTCCATTATTGAAATTGAAAGCTGATCAGGAGTTTAAATGGGGGGATGAACAGCAATTGGCCTTAGATCAGATTAAGAGTTATTTAACAAATCCTCCAGTGTTAGTTCCACCCCAGCATGGAAAACCTTTCAGATTGTATTTATCAACTAAAGATATTGTTATCGGTTCAGCTCTTATTCAAGAATTTGAAGGGAAGGAGCGTGTTATCTATTATTTGAGCAGACGGTTAATAGATGCTGAAACCAGGTATTCGGCCATTGAGAAATTATGCTTATGTTTATATTTCTCCTGTAGTAAGTTGAGGCATTATTTACTATCGGCTGAATGTACTGTCATATGCAAAGATGATGTGGTCAAATATATGCTATCTATGCCGATATTAAATGGTAGGATTGGTAAATGGATTTTAGCGTTATCAGAGTTTGATTTACGTTATGAATTGGCTAAGGCAGTTAAAGGGCAGGTTATGGCCGATTTTGTTACTCAACATTGTAACACGGTGGATTCTCTGGAAGTTGCTCCATGGACACTTTTCTTTGATGGGTCTACTTGTGGTGAAGGGGCAGGCATCGGCATCGTGTTGATTTCCCCTCAGGGGAAGAAGTATGAATTCTCATTGCCAATCGTTGCCACATCGACAAACAGTCAAGCTGAGTACCAAGCCCTGATAAAAGGGTTAGAATTGCTTAAAGAAGTACAGGCTGATGCTGTTGAGGTCTTTGGTGATTCTATGCTAGTTATAAATCAGTTGATTGGGGTTTATGAATGCCGAAGTGAAATTCTAATTTCATATCATGAAAAGTGTTTGGAATTGTTAAAAGGGTTTAGGAGTTTTCATCTGGAGCATATTTCCCGGATGCATAATGAAGAGGCTAACCGATTGGCTCAGCATGCTTCAGGATATCAACCTGTTCAAGAAGCATTGACATCGGTGGCTGATACCGATGACTGGAGAAAGGAAATCATTGATTATTTAAAGAATCCATCTAAAAAGGTTGAAAGACGCATAAGGTTCCAAGCGACAAAGTATGTACTCCTCAATGATGAATTGTATTACCGTACCATAGATGGAGTTTTACTCAGGTGTGTTAGCATAGAGGAATCAAAAAGCCTGATGAGTGAAATTCATGAAGGAGTATGTGGGGCTCATCAGTCAGCATTCAAGATGAAATGGATGATCAGAAGAAATGGATATTATTGGCTGGCTATTCTTGAGGATTGTTTTAAATATTTTAAAGGATGTCAGGAATGTCAAAAATTCGGTAATATTCAAAGAGCACCCGCATCGGCTATGAACCCCATAATTAAACCTTGGCCGTTTAGGGGTTGGGCTATTGATCTCATCGGTCAGATTTATCCACCATCGAGTAAAGGGCATAAGTTTATTCTGGTTGCTACCGATTATTTCACAAAGTGGGTTGAAGCAATTCCTTTGAAAAAGGTGACATCGGCTAACATGGTTGATTTTGTGAAGGAGCATATTGTTTACCGATTTGGCATCCCTCAAACCATCACTACCGATCAGGGCACTATGTTTACATCAGGTGAATTTGATGAGTTTGCTATAAGTATGGGAATTAAAGTTTTGAATTCTTCACCGTATTATGCCCAAGCTAATGGCCAGGCTGAAGCATCTAATAAGGGAATTATCAAACTTATTAAGTGCAAGATCAAAGAGTATCCTAAAAAGTGGCACACAATGTTAAATGAAGCTTTGTGGTCATATCGGATGGCATGTCATGGTGCAACCAAGGTATCACCTTATCAATTGGTGTATGGACACGATGCGGTATTACCTTGGGAGATTAAGATTGGCTCTAGGCGAATGCGCTTTCAGGATCAACTGACAGCCGATGATTATGATATTCTTATGAAAGATGAATTGGAAGATGTAGCAGGTCATCGGTTAAAAGCTTTGGTTAGCATCTAGGAGAATAAGAAAAGGGTAGCTAGATGGTATGACAAGAAAGTGAAGGTAAAGGAATTTGTCGATGGTGAATTGGTCTGGAAATTGATTTTACCGATTGAGACTAAAAGTTCTAAGTTTGGCAAATGGTCTCCTAATTGGGAAGGTCCATATCGGATAAATCAGTCTGTTCCTGGTAATGCGTATATTCTTGAAACTCTCGAAGGAGTTGTATTTCCCAGAGCGTTAAATGGAAAATATTTAAAGAAATATTATCCTAGTATCTGGATAGATGCATAAAAGTATAGTTGCCGATAACAATCCTATCGGCTGGAGTTAAAACAAAGTATCAATTGTGCCGATGTGCTAATTTAACAAAGCCTGATTGGCTGATATCGCACGCAGGCGAATTTCATCGGCTTCTTTTAATTCTTTGGCGTCTTCATCGGCACTTCCTTCCACAGGCTTGATTTTCTTTTTCAAGACCAAGGCCTTGCGAGCTTGAGTATCTCGTTCCTGTTGAAGGGCCTTGATGGCGTCGGGAAGCTGGTCTTCTTCTTGTTTAGCTTGAGTCAGAGCTGTCTCAACCTTTTCCAGTTCAGCTAGCAGGGCTGCTTTCTTTGCCGATAGATCTAAGATTTTCTGTCTAATATCGGCACTGGAGGCTTGCAAATTGTTGATATTCTTGTGCTTCTCGTCGGCAGTCTGCTTCAGCTGTAGCATTTCTTCTTTAAGTTGAGACTGAGCTACTCTGTCAGCAATATGATGAACGGCCCTTTGATATTGAAGTTGTCTGCTCTCCAGATGGACTGCTGGAAAGATGATTTCTTCAACATTAGCAGGGACTTGGCCGCGGATCGTTTTGAAGATAGACCTCACAGGATCCGAGTCGATCACCAATTGGGCAGTGTCTTGCTGCAGCAGATTTAGGAGGGTTTCTAGCTTGCCATAGGTGTCTGACGATATTGTTCCTAACGCCAGGGAGGAACTCGCTTCTTCTCCGTCGTCATCAGAAATATCGATAGCAAAAGAGAATAAGCTATCGGGAGAATCTTGTTCCTATGAAATAAAGAGAATTAGAAATCCTGTTTATGATATTTGGGGATATAATAAACCAAGTAATTAATTGGTTTACCTGCTTCAGGGCGATTTCTTGAGCTTGGCTTGAGAGAGTAGCTTGTAGAGGATCATACGAAGGATCGGCAGAGGATGCCGATGGAATGTCTTCTATGTTCACATCAGTAGATGGCCCTTGGGGTATAATTGCCGATGATGTATCTTGGGCAGAAGGAGCAGCTTGTTCAGTTACATCGGTAAGCTGACTGACGGGTGTTGGAGCAGACACAGGGGCTGGTGTAGATTTCTGTCGTTTCTGTTGAGCTTCAGCATCGGTCAAAGCTTTACACTTTGTTTGGGCTTCAACAACGATTGGCTGGGGGCATCGACATCTGTTGGTTGGGGAGCCTGCATGCTTGGCGTGCTTGCCGATATGCCCATTTATTGCTGCAAAAACGGGTATAAGGTTGGATATTTAACAGAGAAAAATGTAGAAATAAGAGAGTACCTCTGAAGGAGGAGTAGAGATCATGGTGCTTGGTAAGGTTGCCGATGACGATCCAGCTGCAGCTTGCACACCCTGATAGTTGTGTGTTAATATGGAGTGTATCGGCAGAAAACAGAGTAAGCAAGATTATTACCTTGAAAGCCTTGATTAGGCTTGAAGCAGCAGCCTTTGGAGAAGCCCTGGATGTTCCCAGTCTTGGTCTGGAAGTGATGGTTTTGGTGCGAGCCCTTTGGAAGGTCAAGGCTTCTAAGGTGGGGGCGTTGTAGCCGATTGCTGAGACTGGAGAGGCTGGATGGAGGTTGAAGGGTTTTCCACTTTTGCTTGTTGGTGGAACTGGATCATCAGCCTGTTTCAAGGAAGGTTAGCTACCGATATGCATAATAAAAGGAAGGAAAAGGACAAAAGTTAAAAGGAACTTACTGCATTGTCAGGAATAGCATAATCGGGGTCGATCAGGTGCCGATATGTGTGAACAGACGTTGAAAACAGCTGTTCTTTCCACTCCTGCCACCATTGCTTATATGACTCTGTTATGAAATATGCTGGTGACCAGGCGGAGAGATCGACATTTGAAATATCAGCATCGGGAGCAAGTCTTACTATCCTGCTCCATTCAGTTCCAGCAGTAATGATTTCTCTGGGCTTGATCACATTGGCATAGCATAGTTTGATGGGCAATTGCCCAAAGGCCAGCTGGCGAGATACTACCGATGGATTGTAGAATTCATAAGTAATATGGGAGGCTTTCCCGCTACCAAACGTGTTGACTGGGATTGCTCTGGGGGTGATAATGGCCATCATGAGATCATTGTCTTGGTTCAGATCACTATCGGTGAAATTGAAGAGGAGAGGGAACTTGTTATCCATATCAATATAAGGTACCCAAGCCCTGAGGTCACGAGGGAGGCCATGGTAGAAAGTTTGAAAAAATCTGCCGATTTGGTCCTCATTGGCTTCTGTTCCGGGAAGGACGATTATTGCTTCACCGAAGTTGAGAGGGGGGCGTGTTGCCGATTCATCATCTCCAAGGACGTACTCTTCGGGAATCTCTCGTGGGAATTCCTGAGCGAAGAGATCCCACTGTAAACGCTTGTGCATGTGGGCGTTTAACCACATATTAACAAACCACCATGGGCCTCCCAGATTGCCGATGGGTTCGCCAAGTATAAGCTTCTGAGATACTTGGTGGAGAAGGTGGTAGGTTGAGCTCAGGAGATATCGGCCAAGTGGGAATCTGACACCGTTGGCTAAGAGTTCTGCTGCTGGGAGAAAAGCGTTAGTTGGTCCTACCGATCGGCCGCAGAAAATAAACTTTTCCAGCCACATGTTCAGGAATGTGGCATGTTCCCTTTGATTGACGGTGCCAGTCTTTTGGTACTCCTGGATATATCCCGTCCAGCCGCCGATGTTGCATGTAGTTACTCTGTATTCAGCTTTTCTGCCGAAAATATGGCCTTCATCGACAGTTGAGATGTCCAAGCCCGTGAGCATGTATACATCGGCAAGAGTAGGGGCGCATGGGCCATGACCGAACATGAAGGTGTTGGTGGTGTCAGACCAAAACTGAGCAGCAGCTATCATCATGGATTCATTCTTTTGTATATCGGCAATGGATAGCCTGATACACTGATCTATCTTCCGTTCTGCCCAGAACACTTGCATTGATCTGTTGACCCTCAAGAACCAGTTTTTCCACCCTTTGGTGGGTTTGGGCCAAGAACGGAACGTGTCTTTCCACAGATTCAAGGAGAAATTTTGAGATTTGAAGGGAATACGATTTGCCTCTGCATTAATCAGGTCAGTTGGATCTGGGTCGCCCATCAGACCTAGGCAATGGAGGGGAGGTTGATGGGTTGGAATCACCAGTGTGTTGCGAAGTTCCTGAGTTTGGAGGACCAAGAAAATGAAAGAGAAAGAAAGATGTCGACTGTAAGAACTCGCAGGGAACAGAAAGGATTAAAGTAAAAGTAATAAGAGGAAGAATGAACCGCAGGGACGTCGAAGTTAACAGCCATTGCTTCAAGCGGATGAGGGCACGAGCTGGGAACTTGAAGATGACGATGGCTTTGGTGAGTTGAGGACGCGCGGTCGTTGGTTAGGGTTGCCGCCGGAGTGAGAATGCCAAAGGATGGAGTTTGAAGGTAGAAGATGAACAGCCCGGAGAAATCTATTTATAGGTTATTTGGAGTAGGGGTATTCTTGACTTATCTCTATGCCGTATGCGGATGGATCGAGGTGGTTCAGTTGGATATGGTAACTGTTTGCACGACAATCAAGGGATGGTGCAGAAGATTTGACGGCAAGTAATCATGACTTGAAGGATATCTCGATACAGGATTTTTCAGTTCTAAAAAATGATGCGTTGTGGTAAGATCTTGTTGATGGATTGTTATTTTGGTATTTCAACCGTAATTAAGGCAAAGAAGGTTGGAAAATGTGCGATATTTATTGAGATACATGGACTGGATCTAGATTTGATTGAATCTGGTAACAAATCATGTTATGCTTGGAGAATGGGTTAAAGAAATAGGTGATGGCAAGCATCAGTTGGAGTAAATTTCGGAGCATCAGTATCTTATACTCTGAAATTGGGGGGCATGTGTTGACATCGTTTTTAGCACGTGTCAAGATGATCAGGAAGGGCTAATCAACAGAGGAAAGATTACCGTGTAAATTGATAGCCAAGGAGAATAAGTTTGTTTTTGAGTGGTGGCAGTGTATGAATTTAATTTGAAATGTTGCCGATGAGGTTAAGGGTATTATTGCCGATGCCGATGAAAGAGGGTTTGGAGACTGCTGCCGATGAGATAGGGAATGTACCGATGAAGGAAGGGATGAAGACTGCAGCCGATGAAACAGGGAATGTACCGATGGAAGGAGCTCGAAGGCTGCTGCCGATGGAACAGGGGCTGTGCCGTTGAAAAAGAGGTCGATGAGAATACCATCGTGATTAAGGCGGACTATGGAATAAAATAGGAGTTAATTTCCTTGTTTACGATTAGCAGAGTCTGAGTTGTATCAAAGTCATGTTTTTTCCTTAGATTTGGATTTAGTGTCCTAGTCGTATTTGGTTATGTTTCTATAGATCAGGGTATAAATATAGAGTGAAGGGCAATGTAATAAAAAATCAATCAATACATCAAAAAACAGCTTTTATTCTTATTCACATATACTTTTCGGTGACTTCGTCAATTTGCATATTTTTCCTTTTTACGAGTTCTCATCGATTCGGCGAGTTGCATTGCTCTAAGTGCAATCTTCGTTGATCCTCGAGTTCCGCGTGAGTACCTCTTGGCCGTGACTTCCGGGCGTATCGCTGTTGTCAGGACCAAAGTGCTCGTATCTTCATCCTTGTCGATTAACAGGTCAAATCGACTGGCACGCTTTGGATATCGATTTCGCGTATTAGCCCTTTGTGTTTGCAGATTCACTTTTGCATCAACACAACTTTACTTAGGTTACCACATCCAGCACAAAATATCACAACAACACATTATGGACAGCAGCCAAGTGTTTCAATCATAACAGGAGATTCCCAAATCCAAAATACATGATACTAGATAATCTGGAAATCTTATAAAATGCTCTACAAATCATTTTCAGACTTCAACACTTAATTCCTAAGTTTACTTAGTCGAAATTCCAAAGTTCCAGAAATCTGTCCTCTCCAAACAGAGAGCAGCCATTTCTGGACAGTCACTTTAAACAGCTATAATTCCTAGACTACTAGGCCAAATACCACCAAATTTTGACACAAGCTAGTTTATCAAGTTTAATACCACTTTGGTATTCACAAGTTTTCCAGCAAACACTTTTATTAAGGGTCAAATCCAAAAATGCTACTAGCTGTCCAGAGAACCTAGAAATGTGAAGATTAAATATTTATTTCTGTGTCAAACTTCCTTTATGACCAAACCAAAGATACTACTAGTTCACCCATGTTATGAAAACACCAGAAAGTAAGGTGTGCCAACCAAGAACATTTATTTTCACCCCTTTCTTAATTTACTTAATTAATTAAGTGGGAAATTAAACTTATATGCAAACTGCTTATCAAATTATACAAAAATTACAGGAGACTCTGTGACCTATAAAGAGGCTACTGTAAAAATTTGAACTAAAGTTATCCACAGAAACTCCCTACACAAAATTCACAAGCCAAAAAGGCTGATTTTTGTATAATTAACAAATCACACTGAAAAGTATCAAACAACAGAACTCATATTTTTCTTAACCACTTTAGCGTACCAGGACACTCTCCACAAATTTATATGAACATTGCACATATACAAAAATTACTAAAATTCATTCAAGTATTTCCTAAAATAACATGATATCATCGTAACTTGAAAAATACTCAAGCACTAGTACCCAAATTTTTAACAGAGCTAATACATGCATAAAATAACCTACCCACCAATTTTCACAATTTTTGGGACAATAAAACTCCAGTTATTCATTTAACAAGTTTATATCCAATTTAAAACACATTTCAAACCCTAATTCATGCTTCCAGAACATAAACATCACAGACATATTTTATATTTTTCCTAAATACTACACTTCATGCAGAGCCCAACAAAATTTAAATCACAATTTTTGGACAAGTCAAACCCTAGATATGAAATTCCTAAACATCATTTAAATCTGTGAAAATCAACACATGAATCAAACCCTAGCGCTACAGTCCTGGGCCGGCCTGTCACGCCGACGCGGCCCAGGCCATGCGCGGCCTACTACGGCTATCCCGCCCGCGTGCGCGTGTCTGCCAGGCGGGGCCCATTGTCAGCAAGAGAGGGGTAGGGGAGCGGCGAGCCGCGAGCTCTGGCGAGCGGATTCACGCCGCCGGCGGCTCCTCCGACCAAGCCGAGCACACCGTCGTGCTCCCCACCCAAAACCGCACCTAGGCATGTACTTTCCCCCAATGCTACCGCACCGGAGCACCCTTGCCGACGGTGAGGGTGGACAGTGGCGAGCGCGTGGCGGTACGCCAGCAAGCTCCGACTGCTAGACGGCCGGCAGAGGGGTGCGCCTGCTTCCTTGAACCCTGGCGGACCTACCGAGGCTACGAAAACAGATTGGGATGGAGTGGAGTGGCTTGGCCGCGTGAGCACCCGACCGGCGGCCATGGCGCGGCAGTGTGCGGCCACGTTCCGGTCTGGTTTGGCCAGCATTGGCGGTAACGTCATCCCTAGAGCATCTACGGGCGGTGGGGAAGAGGGGACATGAGCGAGGGAGGGCGGAGGGGTGCGGTGCGGTGCTGGCCACGGTGATCCTAATCAAGGCGGAGCTCCGGTGACAATTGGGACGGCCGGAGGCGGCAATGTGGCTCACCTCGGGCTCGATTGAAGTCAGCAGTTGGTCGAGGAGGTGCGGGGCAGTGTGGCGGAGCGAGGGACGTGATTTGGCCGGTGGGAATGCGGTGGCGAGCTCTCACGGCCGCGGCAAGGCACGCGGCTGTGATGCGGCTCGGTGCGTCCGCCCGAGCGTGGGAAGAGCGAGAGAGAGAGCAGAGGCGCGAGTGAGGTTGAGGCTGCGCCGTGGCGATGTAGAGGCTCGTCTGGACCTGACCGGTGGGGCCACGGCTGGCGTACGGCCGCCACCGTGCGTCCACGCGTCGGCGCAGGCCTGTGGTCGGTCGGCCACGACTGAGTTCAGAACGGGATTTAACTGAATTGATGGCTGCATTAGGTGACTGACAGAGCAAGTTTAACGGTGATTATCTCCTAAACCAGCTCGAGTTAGCAGAAGATGATTACATCAAAATTATAGAGCTACATGAGGGCTACAATTTTGTTAATTGGCTCAAGAACTGGTTCGGCTTGGTTTGGGAGTTACAAGGCGTTGAAGTGGGCTACTTTGAAACTGTACTTCGCCTTTCAAACTTAGAAATTTTCTAAGTGTTGGGGCAGCCCCTTAATTGACTTGTGGGCCATTTTTGAGTATGTTCTAGTCATTTTCATGAGATGGCCATATTGGAACTTTTGTTCCTTAGGAAATTCTCTACAACTTTGCTTAAGGTTGCTCCTCCATGCAAGATTTCTAAGCTGGATTTTTTAAATGGTCAAACCCAAGCATTCCAGGGTCAAGTGGTGGTCAACAGCACATTGGAGGGCATTTTGGTAATTTTGGTCAACATGACATTGCTCCACTAGTTACCCTAAGTGTAATTAAGGTGTTGTAAGATCTAATTAGCCACTCTACCCCTTAGTTACAAAAAAATACTAGTGTCATATAATTGGAAACAAGCAAAACCCTAAATCCACCCAAAATGTTGCAATATCATGTTGCACATGTTGTAAGACTTTGTTGCACCCATTGAGCCTATCAAAATATGCTAACCACATTGTCATATTTCAAAATATGTGACCCAAGGTTTTATCTACAATTTGCACCACTCACATTTCATAAGCAAGTACTTTGTGAAACAAACACATAAGGCATATTGCATACTCATGTTGCAAGAAAAATAAAGATATGGATGATATTAATGATGCTCATGCTTATGAAATGCAATGCAATTATGGAAGCTAAACACCTGAGGTGTTACAGCCCTCCCCCCTTATAAAAATCTCGTCCCGAGATTTGGAAAGCGTACCATTTTTTATAGAATTCCTTATAACCATCACGTAAATAGTCCTCTCGTTCCCACGTAGCATCACTCTCACTACCCTGATTACTCCACATTACTTTATACCACTTAACCACTCGACTTCTAGTTACTCGTTCTTGAGTGTCGATCACACGAACTGGCTTTTCTTCGGAAGTTAGATCAGATTCTAGCCTGATATCTCCTAAAGGAACTCTTTCCTCAGGAACCCGAAGACACTTCTTTAACTGAGACACATGGAAAACATTGAAAATGGCGCTCATTTCAGGAGGTAACTGGACCTTATACGCAATAGCTCCACTCTTGCCTATGATCTGGAAAGGACCCATGTATCTCGGTGCAAGCTTCCGCTTGACACCAAAACGTTGTACACTCTTCATAGGAGAAACTTTCAGATCAACGAAGTCTCCAACTTCAAACTCGATCGGTTTTCTACGACGATCAGCATAACTTTTCTGTCTAGCTTGAGCTGCAGCCATATGTATTTTGATGGTACGGACTTGTTCCTCAGCTTCCTGGACAAAATCAATACCATAATACCTTCTTTCACCAGCTTCTACCCAATTTAGTGGGGTTCTACACTTACGACCGTACAAGGCTTCAAATGGGGCCATCTTAATACTCTCTTGGTAACTATTATTATATGAAAACTCAGCTAGAGGCAACCATTTTTCCCATGAACCCTTGGATGAAATAACACATGCTCGCAACATATCCTCCAAGATTTGGTTAACTCGTTCAGTCTGACCTAACGTCTAGGGGTGATAGGCAGAGCTTCTTACTAACTTGGTTCCCAGAAGACGATGCAAGTGCTCCCAAAAGCAAGCAGTGAACTGGGGACCATGGTCAGAAACGATAGTACGAGGTACCCCATGGAGCCAGACTATCTGATTGAAGCACAACTCAGCATAGTCAGTGGGACGATAGTCTACTCGAACAGGAATGAAGTGAGCTGACTTGGTTAAGCGATCTACAATTACCCAGATAGAGTTATGATTCTTGACAGTAGGAGAAAGTCCAACAATGAAATCTATACTTATCTCCTCCCATTTCCAACCTAGGATAGAAAGTGGTTGTAGCAATCCAGCTTTCATGTGCACAGCCTTAACTCTACAGCAGGTGTCACACCTAGCAACATATGTAGCTATCTCTTTCCGCATTTTGGTCCACCAATAATACGGCTTCAAATCATAATACATCTTATTGCTACCAGGATGGATGGATAACTTAGAGGAATGTGCTTCAGACAGGATCTGATTTCTAAGCTCTCGGTCCTTAGGCACCACTAACCTCTTCATCTACCCTGAAATGTTTAGTTTCTTGCTCTTTCATCTTACGCTTGATGTGGAATATACCAGTGTTAGTCTTTTGGAGCTCAATAATTCTGCTCTTGAGAGTGCAACTGACAGTGATGTTGTACAAAATTGCTGGATGTAGAAGGCGAGACCGGTGAAAATTAGTTTCAACTAAGGAGTGGCAATGAGACTTACGGCTTAAAGCATCGACAACCACATTTGCCTTGCTAGGATGATAGTGCACTTGAAGATTATAATCCTTAATCAACTCAAGCCATCTTCTTTGGCGCATATTTAACTCGGGTTGGGTGAAGATATATTTGAGGCTTTTATGGTCAGTGTAGATATTGCAGACATTGCCCAACAGATAATATCACCAAACTTTCAAAGCATGAACAACTGCAGCCAGTTCTAAGTCATGTGTTGGATAATTCACCTCATGCTTCCGAAGTTGTCGAGAGGTATATGCAATCACTCGGCCTTCCTGCATCAAAACACCTCCCAAACCTATGCCTGAGGCATCACAATAAACATCAACTGGTTTCTCGATATCCGGTTGCGCCAAAACCGGAGCCGAGGTTAGGAGGGTTCGCAATTTGTGAAAAGTCGCATCACACTCAAGAGTCCAGACAAACCTACTGTCTTTTTGCAGCAACCGAGTCATTGGCTTGGCTATTTTAGAGAAATCCGGGATGAAGCGACGATAATAACCAGCCAATCCAAGAAAACTCCAGACCTCGTGAACTGAAGTAGGAGCCTTCTAGTTCAATACTTCTTGTACCTTGGTGGGATCCACCATAATTCCTCCATCGGACAACACATGCCCAAGGAAAGGTACTTCACGAAGCCAGAATTCGCACGTACTAAACTTTGCATACAGTTGATGTTCGCGCAGTCTTGTGAGGACGATACGCAGATGTTCAGCGTGTTCTTCCTCATTTTCAGAATATATCAAGATGTCATCAATAAACACCACCACAAACTTGTCCAATTCGGGCATAAACATCGAATTCATCAAGCACATGAAGTGTGCAGGGGCATTAGTTAAGCCGAAGGACATAACAAGACACTCATAAAGATCGTATCTTGTAGAGAAAGCTGTTTTTGGAATATCTTCAGGACGGATTTTAATTTGATGGTAACCAGACCTCAGATCAATCTTGGAAAAGACTTTAGCTTTAGACAACTGATCAAACAAGATGTCGATGCGTGGTAGAGGGTACTTATTTTTGACCGTGACTGCATTCAGAGGCCTATAATCTACACACATCCGCAATGACTGGTCCTTCTTCTTCACAAAGATAGCAAGACATCCCCACAGAGATGAACTAGGACAAATCAGCCCCTTCTTCAAAAGTTCATTCAACTGCACTTTAAGTTCAGCTAGCTCATTTGGAGGCATCCTATAGGGTCTCCTAGAGATGGGTGCCGTGCCAGGCAACAACTCGATTTTAAACTCCACATCCCGATCCAGAGGTAGTCCCAGCAAATCATCGGGAAAAACGTCAGGAAACTCACTCACTATCGGGATATCAGCTAAAGCCTTTGCTTGCACCGCATGAACTTCACTAGAAAGATCAATTTTTCTAGGAAGTTGCACTAGAAAACCTTTTTGATCAGTAGGATCTCTGAGCATAACTACCCGGGTGGATGTATCAATGAGTACCCCAGTCCGACTCATCCAATTCATGCCCAAAATAACGTCTATGCCCAATCCAGGCAAAACCACTAAGGTAAGCGAGTACTTTCGCCCTTCTATTTCAAATTCTAGATCCCTCACTACTTGATTTGTGGAAATATTCCCATTTGCTGCACTAATGCAATAACCCCCACCTTCAACAGTATGTAATTTGTGTGCAAACTTTGATGCAAACTTAGGACTGATAAAGGAATGCGAAGCACCTGAATCAAATAGTACCACTACAGAATGTTGGTCAACTAGGAACTTACCAGCAGTGACAACCTCACCAGATGGAATTTCTTCAATACTATTATAATGAACATGCCCCTGATGGCCACCTTGATTGACATTCTTCTTAGGATATGGACAGTTCCTAGACCAATGACCTGGCTTGTTACAGTTCTAGCAAGGCATGTTGCTGGGAGGGACACTGGAGCTGCCCTGACCAGAACTACCCTTTGGCAGAGCTACTGTATATGCTTTACGAAACCCAGTCTTAGCGGTAGACTTCTTCTGCGGGGGACAGAACTTAGCATTCGGGGCAGGTGGATGAGGGGAAACCCTTGGTGCAGCTGGAGTTCGGGACTGCGAAGCATTCGCCTCAAGGGCCCTCTTACGGCTCTTAGAAGCAGAATAGATAGCATTATTGTTCTCTTGAGTCAGAGCATCACTGATAAAATCATTGAAGGTAGCACACTTGCTAGTGCCCATGGTCTTCATCTGCTTTGGACCGAGGCCACGTTTAAAGCTAGCAATTTTCTTAGCATCAGTATCCACAAACTCTGTTGCATACCTTGCCAGGTTGTTAAAGGATTGCAGATATTCTATCAAACTCTTATTGCCCGGGGACAGCCTCATGAACTTAGTGTGCTTTATAGCCATAAGACCTGGAGGAATATAATTCCCACGGAACGCCGCTTTAAACTGGTCCCAAGCAACCAGGACATTAGGAGGCAACGTGGAGCGATAATGGCTCCACCAAATACCAGCCGGACCGTGCAGTTGATGGGAAGCATATTCAGTCTTCAGCTCATCAGTCAAGCGAAGCAGGCAGAACTTCTGCTCAATGGTATTCAACCACTCGTCAGCTTGCAGAGGTTCCTCCACCTCCTTAAAGAGCGGGGGCACAATAATTCATTAAAATGAATTCGCAAACAATCAAGGCACAATAATTCATCACAACCGCACAATCCATTCAAGAGCATCAATTGATGCAATCATGCGAGGGACATCCAACAAGATGTATTCCGATAAAAGGTGGAATTTATTAAAGGCTCACATACAGGGAGCACAACTATGACGGAACCATTTACATTAAGATCAATGGAATTTCAACCTTACGTAACAGGTGCTCGGATTCGATCTAAACTTCTACCCGAATAAGAAAGGCTACTAAGAAATGACCACAAAGAGACTTCCCATCGGTAGAATTCCATGGTGGATCATGACTAGCCACCTCGATACCAGCGCGTGCCAAGCAGCACAGCCTTATGTCGCGCGCCACAGGAGGCCCTCGGTTTCGTCGCGGCACCAAAGGGTGCTAATCGTGACACCATCATCGAACGCAACACAATGAGGCATCCATTTGTGATCGAAATTTAACAGGTTCAAACTAACATCCAGGATAACATAGGGTTCGACGTTACATCCCAAAAGCTAGGTTATTACAAAGCCCCACTCCCACACATGGAGGGCACAAAAGATGAGTCTAACATCATAGCTACGCGATGACTACACTAAGCATCGTCCTCGGAGTCAGTGTCGAAGATCTCCCCGCCATCCTCGTCGCTAGCAGGCTCTAACTCCTCGTCCTCTTCTTCTTCTTCTTCTGGTGGGGCATGTTGTGGCCCATTGACCTCCACGTCGTCATCACCTTCAGCCATAAAGACTCCAGAGCCCATTTCCTCATCCTCATCATTGTCATGAGGCAGCAGAGGATTGAGCTGATTGTTCAGGCGGTGCACTTCCTCATGAAGATTGTCATTGTATTCTTCTGCATCTTCCAACTGTTGCTCAAGCTCCACCTGATGAGCTCTCAGGATGTTCTCTTCGTGCCAGGCTTCATCCCTCTGGTTCATCACATAGACCAGCATGCGTTGACAGTTGCGATTAGCCACAGTCAACCTCTGGACCACAAGTGTCTCCTGATCTTTGTCATTGTTGACGATCCTTAAGTATCAAATTTAATTGTCAACTAAACATGGAAAAGGATCAATATGCACTAGACATCTAGAATTAGGGTTTTATCTGATAGAATTCCACGAGTTTTGGTGTTTGTCTATTTCTGCAGGGGGTTATCAGAAAATACGGAGAGAAGGCCCACACGTCGGGTTTACATAGAGATATTAACATGTGCGCTAATTTTCTATCATCTAGAAGACTCCAGAAGACACGTGAACGAACGGGAGGCCGAACGGGGCCCAGCCCAGGGCGCCCGCCCTAGGGTTTGGGGCGGTCGCCCTACTCCCGTGGCCAATCAGCGTCAACTTCGCGGATTATGCTCCACCGACCTAAATGATCAAGGAAAATCGTGCGATTAATGTCGGTTTGATCCGACGGCCCACGATCATTTGAGGGGGCTATATAAGCAGGGCCTCTCCACCCCAGGGGAGGAGGAGAAATCATTATCAGAGGAAGCCATCAAGTTTAGGGTTTAGAAACTCTCTCTCCCGCAGAGAATTAGATTTAGCTACTCCCAATTCTTTCAAGTTTTATAGGATTGATTAGATAGAATTAGAGAAGTAGGGCCTAGCGCTCTGGATTTCGGATCTTCGTCAATAAAGATTGGTATTATTTCATATCTTTCTCTACGACTTTATTCTAATTGCATTATGTCTTTATTTATTATGTTCCTAGTTTGCTCTAGTTCTATAAGTGATATAGTTATGATTGATGATGAGTTCATGCATGAGTTTGCAAAGCGCTTAGCTCTTTTCACGTGGGAGTTAAGTGGTAGATCACATGTAGGCGTGGTGCTTAGATGTTATTTACCTGCAAATGTATCCTATTGGCCGGGTCGTGTGGTAGTTCGCGATGGTGACAGCTTCGTTGATTCTTATATAGTCCACCCTCCGTTGATAGGACAGGCAGAATTTGTATTGCGGAGTAAGTCTTGCTATGTTCTGATTTACTTTAGCAATGTTCCTTATACATGAATGAAGAGTCTTTTGTGCTATATATGATCTTGTAGATGCTTAGAGTAGATTATGACTTAGTAAATAGTAGATACTTAGAATCCATTCTCTTGCTAGTCTGACGTCACCTTACATTTATGTGGAGTAGTCTATTTCTAATCGCTGTGTTATTTACCCATGAGCTTATATTTCATTATCTTTATTATTATGGCTTACCCCCTGCCAAAGCAAGTGACTGTGTGACGAGTTTCTCAGTAGTAATCATGTTCTTGCAAGTTTATCTCTAGTCTAAGCCTTGATAGATTTTTACCCCTGTTTTCGCTTTCGCCGTTCTCTTAAGCAAAATTATAAATAACGATACCTGGAATACTTATCCTGGTGAAATGCTACAATGAGGTATTTTATCTGTGCGCTTGCGGATAGAATAGATTATTTTCTAGAGAGCCCTTATGTTTATAAATACCTTAGTACGCTCTAGCACCATGCTAGGGATGACAACCTAGTATTCAAGTGGTGTTAGCTAGTGTCAACAAGCATTTCTGGCGCCGTTGCCGGGGAACGGTAAGGAAAGTCAGGAAGTCGGTCAAGGTTATTCAAATAAAATTTTAGACTAGACTATTGAGAAATAATTGCATAACAGCTACTATATAATGAGAAATCATAGCAAGGCACCTCTGCTTTGGCAGGTTCACCCTGTTGTTTTCCTATGTTTATATTTTTTACAGGGTATATCAGGATTGACTTTGGTGAATTAAATTCTTCATCATCAGAACCAAAGCAATTAAGGAAGAAGAAGCTAGCTACCAATTGTTGAAGTGATGGCACAGAAGACCTTACAGGAATTTTCTGCCCCAAGTCTTGAGAACATTCTTACTGGTCCAAGATTTGAAGTAGAAGAAGGAGTACCTGAGTTCGAGCTCAAGTCAAACCTCATCAACTTGGTGCAAGCTACACAATTGAGTGGGAAGGCACACGAAGATGCTAGTGCACATTTGCAGAACTTCTTGGAGATTGGAAGCACAATTAGCATCAACGGAGTTGACAAAGACGTCATACTACTTCGCCTCTTTCCATTTTCACTAGAAGGGAAGGCGAGGAAGTGGTTCTACACCAATCAAGCAAACATCAAAAATTGGACGAACCTGTCAGATGTCTTTCTATCAAAGTTTTTCCCTATAGGCAAAACAGCTGCCCTAAGAGGAAATATTGTCAGTTTCCAACAGCAGAAGACAGAAACCATTCCAGAAGCATGGGAGCGTTTTCAAGGATACATATCAGATTGTCCTCACCATGGAATGGCCAAATGGTTACTTATGCAGACCTTTTATCATGGATTAACCCAAAAGCCTCGTGAGTGCCTAGATGCATCTGCTGAAGGATCATTCTTGGAGTTTACAATTGGAAAAGCAGAGACACTTTTGGATAAGATAGCAGAAAACCAAAGCTGGTTCCAAGACAAGACTCAACATTGTCATCAAACTGAAGAAATACCAGAAGAAGTAAAAGCACTATCAACTAAGATGGAAGATTTGCTCCATTGGATTGACCAGAGGGCCAAGTTCAAAGAAGATCAAAGGGCTATAGAGACAGTATACAAATATCAAACCATCTCAAGTCAACCCAATAGCAAAGGTATGAATTCAGGTAATATTCTCAAACAACCTTCATTAAAGGAGATAATTGCTCAACAAACTAAAACTAATGATGAAGTCAAACAAAGGCTAGATACAAATGAATCATTTTTAAAAGATATACACAATAAAATAGATTTTCTATTAACTGCCTTTGATGAGCAAAACACTCTTAATAAGAGGGTAGAGCTTAAGCTAGCTGCTGTCTTGCCTGTTGCCACTAACCTTGAGCAGGTAAAGAACATAACTACTAGAGGAGGGAGATCTACCAGAGATCCCCCACACCCAAGAGAGAAGCAAAAAACACCAGCTCCAGTGCAACCAGCAATGATAGAAGAAGAGAGACCAGTTGAAGCAGAAGATCTGCTACAACCATCAAGAACTGGAAAAATGAGGAAAGATTTTCACGACACCAACTATTTGCCATTTCCCAGAAGAAACAGAGGACTACAGTCGGATGAGCAGTTTGGTAAGTTTGTAGAGGTCATTCAAAAGTTATATGTCAACATACCTCTACTTGATGCCATACAGGTACCCACATATGTGAAGTACATTAGAGATATTCTTAACAAAAAGAGGCCACTGCCCACCACTAAGGTAATCAAGCTGACAGAAGAATGTAGTGCGGCCATCCTCAACCAACCACTAAGGAAGAAGAAAGATCCAGGATGTCCTACCATTGATTGCTCAATCGGAGACCAGCACTTTAACAATGCACTTTGTGATCTCGGAGCAAGTGCCAGTGTGATGCCAGCATCAGTCTACAAGAAGCTTGAACACACAACCCTAGAACCAACATCAATGTGCCTACAACTAGCAGATCAATCAGTTCGACACCCGATGGGCATCACAGAAAATATCCCAGTCAGAATAAGAGATTTCCTTGTGCCAGTAGGCTTCGTGGTACTGGACATGAACCCCGACTCAAAAGTGTCCATCATCCTTAGAAGGCCATTTCTGAGCACCGCCAATGCCCACATTGATGTCAGTAAGGGAGAAATCAAGTTCAGCATGAACGGACAAGAAGAACACTTCACATTCAAGCCCAGACCAGAAGAGACTCTACAGTGGAGGAGGTTCACGAAGAGAAACCACTGGAGACACCATCTCCAGAGGAAGCCAATTCAGAAGTTTAAAAAGATTTGGAGGTCCAGCTTGGGGGACCTAAAATTCCCAAACCCTCGTCGGGAGGTAATTCGGTATTTATCCACATCATTTAATTTTTTGCATAATTAATTCTTGCATTAGTCATACTCATCCATAGCATTATTATAAAAATCAAAAGTCCCATATAAATAATATTTGTGGTGTGTAAAAACCCATAATTATTGTGGAGGCACAAAAATATTTTTCCATGATCATTTTTTAGTTTCAATTCTCATAATTTTTCCTGCATTATATTTATTTATAGCAATCTTCTAGAAGCATGACCCACATCCTTTGGTCCCATATGTCATACACTACACCTCACATACATCATAACACATAATTTCACCCACCAACTCATCTCCACTCAACCAGACAACTTCCACCGACCAACCACCACCTATGCAGCATTATTTGGCATAGGAGTGAAGCATGTGAGGGAGTGGGAAAGTTTCAGCCACAGAGGGCACTCAAGTGGGGCTTGTAAGGTCCAAATAGGCTAGAGGGGGGTGAATAGCCTAATTAAAATTTCTACAAGAATTACTTAACCACAAGTTAGTACAAAAGGTGGCGGAGCAAAAAGCACTAGCTCTAACTAATTAAGCAAGCCACCTACACAAGTCTACTACAAGGCTATCCACTAAACATAACAACAACAACAAGCTAGATACAAGAAGAAATACGAGAGAAGAGCTTTGAGTAATTATACCGCCGTGTAGAGATGAGAAGTACCAATCAATCAATCACACAAGAGAAATCCTCGGGAAGAGAATGACACAAGAATTTATCCCGAGGTTCACTTGCTTCCTGGCAAGCTACTCCCCGTTGTGGCGATACACCCACTTGTCGGTTCGCGAGCTAATCGACTATCAAGAGTCGAGCCCTCGGTGGGCACCGCACAACCGCACACAAGATGGGGATCCCCCAAGCCACGAGCTTCACTAGAGTATCCAATTCGCGAACTCCCGCGGGGAAGGATCAAGAACCCCTTACAACACTTGGTGATGGCTCCAACAATCTCCAATTGCGAGCTCAATCACCTCCGCTGCTCCAAGCCGTCTACCGTGTCGGGAAACACGGAAGAGTAACAAGAAATCCGCAGCAGCTCGAAGATCAAGTGCCTCTAGAATGCAACTCTCAAGCAATACACTTGAATCTCACTCAATCTCACTCAAGATGTGCAATCAATCAAAGAGATGAGTGGAGGGGTTGTTCTCTAGCTCAAAGGATGTCTCTAGGTCTCAAAATGTGCAAGAGAAGCCCTCAAACCCCGGCCACCATCTATTTATAACGAAGGGGTACGCAGCTAGCCGTTACGGACGACGCAGCAAAAATCGTGCTGACCGGACGCTCCGGTCAGGGTGACCGGACGCGTCCGGTCACTACACGACAAACGTGAATAGTGCGCGTCAGAACTAGTCGTTGCCCTGACCGGACGCGCTCCTTCGATCGACCGGACGCGACAGTGCCAGCGTCCGGTCGCGTTCCAGTAAGCACCCGACGCGACCGGACGCGTCCGGTCGTACGTGACCGGACGCGCCAGCCGCGTCCGATCGTGCTTCGCTGCGCTCGGCCTCTCTGGACGCCTGACCGGACGCTCCGGTCCCGTGAGGCACCGGACGCGCCGGTCGCGCGCTTAACTTTTACGCCCAGTTGAACTGATCGGACGCGCTGGTCAGGCCAGACCCGCGTCCGGTCACAAACCCTAGCGGGCAGCACTGTGATGAACTGACCGGACGCGTCCGGTCGAACCGAGACCGCGTCCGGTGCAGCGTCCGGTCATCACAGTGACCGCCGTTCGCCTCCGTTTCTTTTCCGACTTCCGGCGCAATAGAAAATAGGCATTTCACTTCTCTAAAAAACGCCGAATCCCGCCTCGCAAGCTCGGCGGGAGGGAGAGAGGAACCCAAACCCCTCTCTACCGCTTAAACACCTCCGCCTTCGCAAATGTGCTAACACCACCAAGTGTACGCCAACATGTGCATGTGTGTTAGCATTTCACAAATATTTTCCAAGGCATTATGTTAGCTCTTTACTAGATCCTAATGCATATGCTCAAGACAATGATCTAGTGGCACTTGATTCCCGAGCTAACTGTGATTGCCCCTCTTGATAGTCGGCTATGTATCATAAACCCGGTCAATCACTTCTCTACTCATCTTAGACCGGTAAAAGGAAAACCCTATGGTTATACCTTTGCCTTGCGCTCTTAGATCCTTCTTCCTTCACTTGATCATCAAGTCCATCATTTCATGTGCATCTCCACCATGATCATCATTTCATGTCCATGCACCATCTCTTTGTGATCTTGTGGCCACCACTCCTTGCCACGTACACTTTCATCACATGTGTTGCTTATGCCTAACTCAAAACACTTAACACATGGCATTAGCAACTTGGTGTCATTGATTACCAAAACCAAACTTGGGCTTTCAATCTCCCCCTTTTTGGTAATTGATGACAACCATCACAAAGATATGAAATGAAATCAATTTTCAATTTCGATAGTATTAGCTCCCCCTACATATGTGCTTCCATGAGTTTGGTTCAATTTTGCACATATGTATGGATTTGAAATTTGAGAGAGTTACTACTATCAAATTGATGCTAAGGTATATAGAATGGACCTTTGAAGCGTGATACCAATCGGAGTTGCCTTTATATACCATCCTTAGCATCGATGTAGCTAGACACCACTTGTAATTCATCACTTGTAAAGATCACAAACACTAAAGTACCCCGTGAGATCAACATTATAAGCAAAGGTGTCTAGATACCACTAGTAAAGCTACTCGCAACAAATCATCATTCAAGTTCTATTTCTAGCAATCACCATACAAACATAAATATGAATTTAAGCTTTGCAATGCAACAATTCATCATGTTAATGCACATACAAATGCAACAAATAATTCATGAGCTTGCTCCCCCTACTTGTGTGCTCAATTTTAATTGATCCCTTTTCAATGTCATATCTTTTGCTTTTCCCTCCCCCTAAGTAACTTAACTTTTTATCTTTGTGACTTTTCTATCTTTGTGACTTTTCTCTCCCCCTTTGTCAACAATCACCAAAAAGGTCTCAATTTTAGTGAAAGTCAAGTCAATCAATATGAGGGAGTCCAAATTATGGTTCAATCTAGATCACTTGCCTAGAATATGTAATTCGGTTTGATCCAAGGACAAGCTTCTTCACTCCTCATAAAGTATAAGTGTTATCTTGACCATGTTGAATTACACATCATGAGCTCATTTTCTAGATTCAACACTAGGTTTGCAAGCCCACAAACATGTTATATGCTACCACTAGATTAATCAAACATAGAAGCAATAGTGGTACCATATATTCATCGAAAGCATTTGATTTTCATGAATGAGCCTATTTGTTATGCAGATATGTCTATATGTTCTAAACATGTCCTTAGCAAAGTATGGATGATATGCCAAACAACTTTACCTTGCTATGTCGGAGGAGAGGCATGTCATATAAGAATGTGGGGTTGCACTTATTTCAAGTTAGAGAAGTCAAGTATGTTCAATTCATTCTTCAACTTGTAAAATCTCTTCTCGTCAAGTGGCTTTGTGAATATGTCGGCTAATTGATCTTCGGTGCCAATGCTTTCAATGCTAATATCACCCTTTTGTTGATGGTCTCTTATGAAGTGATGCCTTATGTCAATGTGCTTGGTTCTTGAATGTTGAACCGGATTTTGTGTCATCTTGATAGCACTCTCATTGTCACAAAACAATGGCATATTCTTGAACTTGATTCCAAAGTCATTCAAAGTGGCCTTCATCCAAAGCAATTGTGCACAACAACTACCGGCACTAATGTATTCGGCCTCGGCGGTAGATAGTGCAACACTATTTTGTTTCTTTGATGACCATGAAACAAGAGACCTTCCAAGCAATTGACAAGTGCCACTTGTGCTCATTCTATCAATCTTGCATCCACCATAGTCGGAGTCCGAATATCCAATCAACTCAAAATTAGACCCCTTTGGAAACCATAATCCAACATCATGAGTGCCCTTAAGATATCTCAATATCCTCTTGGTTGCTTTCAAGTGACTTTCTCTAGGTGAAGCTTGATATCTTGCACATTTGCACACACTAAACATCACATCCGGCCTAGAAGCGGTGACATAGAGCAAACTTCCAATCATAGACCGGTATTGCTTTTGATCTACCATGTTGCCACTAGCATCAATACCCAATTGATCATTTGTGCCCATTGGTGTACCCATTGGCTTAGCATCTTGCAATCCAAACTTCTTGATCATGTCCTTGATGTACTTGCCTTGACTTACAAAAGTGCCATTCTTCATTTGCTTGATTTGAAGTCCAAGGAAGTAACTAAGCTCTCCAATCATAGACATCTCAAACTCTTTTGCCATCATATTTCCAAACTCTTCACAAAAGTCTTGATTAGTTGATCCAAAAATAATGTCATCCACATAGATTTGCAACACAAACAAGTCATTTTCAATTTTCTTGGTGAAGAGAGTGGTGTCAACCTTTCCCATCTTGAACCCTTTAGAGAGAAGAAAGTCCCTCAATCTCTCATACCATGCTCTAGGTGCTTGCTTCAAACCATACAATGCCTTCTTGAGCTTGTAAACATGGTTGGGCTTCTTGTCATCTTCAAAACCGGGAGGTTGCTCAACATAAACTTCTTCATTGATGTAACCATTGAGAAATGCACTCTTGACATCCATTTGATAGAGCTTGATGTTGTGTGCACAAGCATATGCTAATAAGATTCTAATAGCCTCCAATCTTGCAACTGGTGCATATGTCTCTCCAAAGTCAAGACCCTCAACTTGAGTGTATCCTTGTGCTACCAATCTTGCTTTGTTTCTCACAACTACACCATCTTGATCTTGCTTATTTCTAAAGACCCACTTAGTACCAATCACATTGTAGTTCTTCGGCCTTTCAACAAGTTCCCAAACTTGATTTCTAGTGAAGTTGTTTAGCTCTTCATGCATGGCATTTACCCAATCGGAATCATTCAAAGCATCTTCTATTTTCTTAGGTTCTTCAAGTGACACAAATGAGTAGTGCTCACAAAAGGATGCTAGTCTTGATCTAGTTTGAACACCACTTTGAATTCCACCAATGATTTGATCCAATGGATGATCTCTTGCAATACTAGTAGGTTGGAGTATTGGGAGTTGATTGCTTCCATTTGCTTGACCTTGATTTTGCACTTCATCATGAGAACCACTAGAGCTTGCTTGATTTGTATCAATTTGCACACTTTGGTTGATCATATGAATATCATCATCATCAACTTGCCTTGGCCTAACATCACCAATGTCCATGTTCTTCATTGCATTTAACAATTGATCTCCTCTCACATCATCAAGGTTTTGAGCTTCATTTTGAGATCCTTGGGTTTCATCAAACTCAACATCATGAACTTCTTCCAAGGTGCCATTTGTGAGATTCCAAACTCTATATGCTTTGCTTGTGGTAGAATAACCAAGTAAGAACCCTTCATCACATTTCTTTTCAAACTTGCTCAATCTAGTGCCTTTCTTGAGAATATAGCATTTGCAGCCAACCACTCTAAAGTATGCAATGTTGGGCTTTCTTCCATTCAATAGCTCATATGGTGTCTTCCCAAGCTTCCCATGGCAATAGAGACGGTTGCTACAATAGCAAGCCGTGTTGATAGCTTCACTCCAAAATGAATGACTCACATTGTATTCACTAAGCATTGATCTAGCCATGTCAATCAAAGTTCTATTCTTTCTTTCAACTACACCATTGGATTGAGGAGTGTATGTTGGTGAAAATTGATGTCCAATACCAAGGTCATCACACAAATCTTCAATTCTTGTATTCTTGAACTCACTACCATTATCACTTCTTATATTCTTGATGGTAGTCTCAAACTCATTTTGTACTCTCTTGACAAAAGACTTGAATAGATCATAAACATCACTCTTGTCATAGAGAAAGAACACCCAAGTGTATCTAGTGTAGTCATCAACAATCACGAAGCCATACTTGTTGCCACCAATGCTAGTGTATGTAGTTGGCCCAAACAAGTCCATGTGCAATAGTTCAAATGCCTTTGATGTACTCATTTCACTCTTACTAGGATGTGTATTTCCAACTTGTTTGCCGGCTTGACAAGCACTACAAGGTTTATCCTTCTCAAAGGTGACATCCTTCAAGCCTCTAACTAAGTCATGCCTCAAAAGTTTGTTCAATTGTTTCATTCCAACATGACCAAGCCTTCTATGCCATAACCAACCCATACTAGATTTGCTAAGCAAGCATGATGTCAATTGTGTCTCACTATCATTGAAGTCAACCAAGTACAAGCTACCATGTCTAAATCCTTTGAATATCAAATTTGATCCATCAACACTTATGACTTCAACATCATCACTACCAAATATGCACTTAAAGCCAAGATCACAAAGTTGTGCTACCGACAAAAGATTGAAATCCAAGCTTTCAACTAGCAACACATTTGATATGCTCATGTCATTTGAGATAGCAATTTTACCAAGCCCCTTGACCTTGCCTTTCTTGTTGTTGCCAAACGTGATAGCATCAAAACCACCATTTTGACTTGTATCAATTGATTTGAACATACAAGAATCCCTGGTCATATGTTGAGTGCACCCACTATCAAGCACCCAATGCCTTCCTCCGGCTTTGTAATTGACCTACAAGATAAGATCAATTCTTTTTAGGTACCCAAACTTGTTTGGGTCCTCCAAGGTTAGTGACCAAGCTCTTTGGTACCCAAATGGATTTCTTCTTTGAGCCCATCCATGGTGCACCAATGAACTTAGCATGAACACCATTTGTACCCTTGGTAAGTATATAGAAAGAATCAAACTTAATTGAGGATACATTAGCATTGGATTTCTTGTTCATGCAATGTTGCTCTATGTGACCAACTTGCTTGCAACTTTTGCAATAGCTACCATTGTTCTTCACAAAACGAGTCTTGTGAGGAGCAAAAGCAGCCTTGCCTTTCTTGGGGTTATAGCCCAATCCCTCTTTATAGAGAGAAGCTCTTTGGCTACCCAAGCACATAAGTAAACGGTCCTCACCACCATAAGCCTTAGCTAAGGTGTGATTGAGCTCTTTTACCTCCTTCTTGAGATTTTCATTCACAACTATTAGTGTGGAGTCACAAGTGAAACCGTCACTACTAGATGAGGATGATGTAGATGCGCTACATGAAGGGTTAGTAGGAGCAACAACAATAGGCTTATGACAAGATTCATCAATTATATCACAAGATATGCCTATGTTGCAAGTTTTAGCTTTCTCAACATTAGTTGGCATGTTTTCACATTTTTCAACTAGAAAGGAATGAGCTTCTTCAAGCTTAGTGTGAGACTTTTGAAGCTTCTTATGGTCTACCTTTAGACTCTCATAAGATGCCCTAAGCTCATCAAGTTCTTGCATAAGGTTTTTCTTTTCCTTAAGCAAGCTCTTGCACTCCTTTCTAGATTCTTTAAAATATTGAGTGCAATCTTCTAGCATAGTGATTAGTTCATCTTTAGTGAATTCTTCTTCATCACTATCACTATCACTAGCATTATCATGATCACTCTCATCATCGGATGATACCTTAGCGGCCTTAGCCATGAAGCACGATGGAGTGTCGAAGAGGGAGACCTTCTCTTGGATAGCAATGCTAGCATGTCCCTTCTTCTTGCTCTTGTAGTCATCCTCATCATCACTTGAGGAATCATCACTATCCCATGTAGCAACATGAGAATCATTCTTCTTTTTATGAGAGCTCTCCTTCTTTTCTTGCTTCTTCTTTTGCTTCTTCCTCTCCTTCTTGATAGCATCTTCATCATCACTATCATAAGGACACTTTGCAATGAGATGATCTTTGCTATGACATCTAAAGCATCTCATGGTATGCTCATTCTTCTTAGATGAGTTCTTCCTCCTTCTTGCACGATAACCCTTCTTCTTCATGAATTTGCCAAATTGCTTGACAAAGAGAGCCATCTTCTCATCAATGTCATCACTATCACAAGAGCTTGAGTCTTCATCACTTGATGATTCAATTTTGGATTTGCCCTTAGATGTGGTGGCTTTGAATGCCACACTCTTCTTCTTCTCATCATCCTTCCTCTCATTTTCCTTCTTCTTTTTCTTGACCAACTCATCCTTCTCATCATCTTCTCTATATGAATCATCGGTCATCACTTCTTGAAATATTTGTTGAGGAGTTGAATCCTTCAATGTAGTCCTCACTAGTACGGTGATCAATGTATCAAACCTCTTGGGCAAGCTTCTCAAGAACTTCATAGAGAATTGGTTGTCCTTGACTTCCTCACCAAGTGCCTTGAGCTCATTGACAATGACTTGCAATCTATGAAACATTTCCGGTACACTCTCATCTTCTTGCATCTTGAAGCTAGAAAACTTTTCTTGCAAGATATATGCTTTAGCGGTCTTTGTGCCTTCGGTGCCCTCAAATGTTTCTTCTAACTTAGCCCAAGCATCATGTGCAACTTCTATGTTCTTCACTTGCTCAAATGTCTTGTCATCTAAAGCCTCATGAAGAGCACTAATGGCAATGTCATTGCATTGAAGTTTCTTCTCTTCCACCGGTGTAGGTGCTTCCGGATTAGCAACCTCAAATTTTGTTTCGGTGACCTTCCACACTTCTCTATTGATTGACTTGAGGTGTGCGGTCATCTTAACCTTCCAATATGCATAATTTGTGCCATCAAAGTGAGGTGCCTTCTTGGTGTTGTTGATGTGCAAGCTTAATTGAGCCATTTCTTTTTCATCGTAGGTTGTTAAGCCTCAAATAAACGGTGCCTCGGCTCCGATACCACTTGTAAGGTCCAAATAGGCTAGAGGGGGGGTGAATAGCCTAATTAAAACTTCTACAAGAATTACTTAACCACAAGTTAGTACAAAAGGTGGCGGAGCAAAAAGCACTAGCTCTAACTAATTAAGCAAGCCACCTACACAAGTCTACTACAAGGCTATCCACTAAACATAACAATAACAACAAGCTAGATCCAAGAAGAAATACGAGAGAAGAGCTTTGAGTAATTATACCGCCATGTAGAGATGAGAAGTACCAATCAATCAATCACACAAGAGAAATCCTCGGGAAGAGAATGACACAAGAATTTATCCCGAGGTTCACTTGCTTCCCGGCAAGCTACTCCCCGTTGTGGCGATACACCCACTTGTCGGTTCGCGAGCTAATCGACTATCAAGAGTCGAGCCCTCGGCGGGCACCGCACAACCACACACAAGATGGGGATCCTCCAAGCCACGAGCTTCACTAGAGTATCCAATTCGCGAACTCCCGCGGGGAAGGATCAAGAACCCCTTACAACACTTGGTGATGGCTCCAACAATCTCCAATTGCGAGCTCAATCACCTCCGCTGCTCCAAGCCGTCTACCGTGTCGGGAAACATGGAAGAGTAACAAGAAATCTGCAGCAGCTCGAAGATCAAGTGCCTCTAGAATGCAACTCTCAAGCAATACACTTGAATCTCACTCAATCTCACTCAAGATGTGCAATCAATCAAAGAGATGAGTGGAGGGGTTGTTCTCTAGCTCAAAGGATGTCTCTAGGTCTCAAAATCTGCAAGAGAAGCCCTCAAACCCCGGCCACCATCTATTTATAATGAAGGGGTACGCAGCTAGCCGTTACGGACGACGCAGCAAAAATCGTGCTGACCGGACGCTCCGGTCAGGGTGACCGGACGCGTCCGGTCACTACACGACAAATGTGAATAGTGCGCGTCAGAACTAGCCGTTGCCCTGACCGGACGCGCTCCTTCGATCGACCGGACGTGACAGTGCCAGCGTCCGGTCGCGTTCCAGTAAGCACCCGACGCGACCGGACGCGTCCGGTCGTACGTGACCGGACGCGCCAGCCGCGTCCGATCGTGCTTCGCTGCGCTCGGCCTCTCTGGACGCCTGACCGGACGCTCCGGTCCCGTGAGGCACCGGACGCGCCGGTCGCGCGCTTAACTTTTACGCCCAGTTGAACTGACCGGACGCGCTGGTCAGGCCAGACCCGCGTCCGGGCACAAACCCTAGCGGGCAGCACTGTGATGAACTGACCGGACGCGTCCGGTCGAACCGAGACCGCGTCCGGTGCAGCGTCCGGTCATCACAGTGACCGCCGTTCGCCTCCGTTTCTTTTCCGACTTCCGGCGCAATAGAAAATAGGCATTTCACTTCTCTAAAAAACGCTAAATCCCGCCTCGCAAGCTCGGCGGGAGGGAGAGAGGAACCCAAACCCCTCTCTACCGCTTAAACACCTCCGCCTTCGTAAATGTGCTAACACCACCAAGTGTACGCCACCATGTGCATGTGTGTTAGCATTTCACAAATATTTTCCAAGGCATTATGTTAGCTCTTTACTAGATCCTAATGCATATGCTCAAGACAATGATCTAGTGGCACTTGATTCCCGAGCTAACCGTGATTGCCCCTCTTGATAGTCGGCTATGTATCCTAAACCCGGTCAATCACTTCTCTACTCATCTTAGACCGGTAAAAGGAAAACCCTATGGTTATACCTTTGCCTTGCGCTCTTAGATCCTTCTTCCTTCACTTGATCATCAAGTCCACCATTTCATGTGCATCTCCACCATGATCATCATTTCATGTCCATGCAACATCTCTTTGTGATCTTGTGGCCACCACTCCTTGCCACGTACACTTTCATCACATGTGTTGCTTATGCCTAACTCAAAACACTTAACACATGGCATTAGCAACTTGGTGTCATTGATTACCAAAACCAAACTTGGGCTTTCAGGGGCGCCCGCCCTGTCGGCCAGGGCGCCCGCCCTGCCCCCAGCTCCAACTATAAAAGGCCACCTCTCTACCTCATTCTCATCCCACACACATTCCAGAAAACATATGCAAGCTTGAGCTCTCGACTTTCAGAAGAAGTGATCTAGTGGGAGAGTGAGAAGGAGAGTGGAAAGGGAAAGAAAGAGTGGAAGAGAGTTTGGAAAATTTTTGAGATAGAGAGTGAGATCACCTAGTAATTAGTGTTCCCGCTGTCCCAAGCGGAATTAAAAGTTGTTTAGGGGGAAGTGCTGCTAAAATTTATAATTCTCTCGGACGACTAACCCCTGGACGACTGACTTCTCGGACAGCTAACCACTAACATATTTTTCTCACGTATTTCCATGAGTTTCTGTTTGTCCCTATTATTCTGCAGGATGTTTAAGAAAGTAAAGAGCGCGGCCAAGTCTCTCAGGAGTGGTACGAGGAGTTCGTCTCGACTCTCCTCACGCCAGTCAGAGATGAGTGTCGATCCGGCACCTCCGCAAGCTCCATCGTCTTCGTCGGGTGCACCAAACAAGGTCCTACTCAAGATAGGAGACCTTGGGCTCAGGAATCGCAGGGAGAAGGAGATTCTCTAGCAGTTGAAAAACAAGACATTCATTCACACTCCCACCATCGATTTCGCCTTACTCCAAGAGACAGGTATGGTTGCTAAATTTGACTTAATTTTTCAAATGATAGGATGGACAGACTTTTGGAATATCACTGAGCATGGTTCCCGTCTCCTTACTATTGAATTTCTTTGCACGTTACAATATTGTAAGGGGGGAATTTCTTTTCGGATGTTCAAGCAGGACATTATGCTGTCCTGGAGAGAGCTGAGTAATCACCTCGGTTTTCCTCCACGGAGCATTCTGGACCTTGACTCCGGCTTGCCCAATTTTGAGAAACATCAGTTTTGGAGAGAAATCTCTAGGGACGAACTCTTTTACTAACCCCGAACCAGCGACATGGAGCATCCTACACTCTGGATGTTCCACAAATGGCTCGGGTACAATCTTTTCTTTCATGATGACTTGAGAAAGGTGCATGTGGGAGATCTACAACTCATTTATGCCGCCATAAACAAAATCCAAGTTTCACCTGTTACTCTTTTAGTTGCCCATTGGCTTGGCACACCTACTCTTCAGGGACCTGTCGGGTGTACTTCACTCATAACTCGTTTAGCCGTTAGCCTTAAGTTGTTAGAAAATTCATCGTTAGAATTCATTGAGGAACCTAGATTTTATCACGGCTACGACACTTTTAGATACGCACGGATGTTAAAAAGGGAAGCGGGGATAATGTACATGCTGTTTGACAACAACACCAAGGTTCGGTTACCTAACCCGGACCTTGGCATATATTCTGTTCGAAATTATTTGATT
Organism: Saccharum spontaneum; assembly: GCA_022457205.1. Classification (NCBI taxonomy): domain Eukaryota; kingdom Viridiplantae; phylum Streptophyta; class Magnoliopsida; order Poales; family Poaceae; genus Saccharum; species Saccharum spontaneum. The sequence continues at coordinate 20,579,057 of CM039593.1, read as the reverse complement.
GAGACTGCAGCACCGGTGAACCGGAGAGCTCCACAGCGCGCGGCATCTGCAAGGATGGCCACCCATCAGGAACATACATGGCAAGGAGCTGATCCCGGGCCAGAAGAGGCAGCACATCTGCACTATAATGATTACAACCCCAGAGTTCTTCGGGACCCATGGGCGCGACACGTCCAGCCAGAAGAACCACCACAAGAGACATGGCCGGAGGGACAATATCACCAGTGGGAGAACCCGCCTTTTACAAGAAGGTACTCCACTGACCCATATGGAGCTTTAGGGTCTAGGCCCCAGCCCCAGTTTGATACAGGAAGATACTCCGATGCCTCCTACGCCTTCTCGAGGGACTACTACCAAGAGACTGCCGCCTTCTACACCCGCACTGACAACACTCTCCTCGACATCCGCACTACGCAAGCAGAGCACGGAAGACTCCTGGAGGAGCAACAAAAATGGAACCAGGAGCAAGCCACTAGAGTGCAAGCAATAAGGGAAGACACCACAACCTTGAACAACAACGTCACGACCATGCTGCGCTACTTCAACATTGAGTGAAGAGAGCCACGACAACAACCAGCTTGGGGGAGTTCCTCCCCAGTTACCGAGTGAGTTTTAATTGTTTTTCCTATTTACTTTTCAGTTTTTCTTTTTCTGTTGTAGATATTTATATCTTAAAAAAAACTTAGAAAACCCAATAAATATTTTCTTTCTTAATTTACTGCATTCCTAAAAAATGAAAACCAAATAAAAAGAGTGTGTAGATAAGTGTGCTTTATTTTCCTGTTTAGTTCAATCTCTAGACATAAATGAAGAAAATCCAAAAATATGTATGATGGAAATGATGAACAGTTGCTCTGTTTACTTACCTTCAAGTGCCTAGCTTTTATATTAGAGTTCTCGCAAAACTTGCTAAAATCTGAAATTTACTATCTGTGGGAACATGAGCCTAAAACTAAAGTCCAGGTAAAAGATAAGACATGATATAAAGTTTGAGCTGCTGTTTATCTTGTTCTTACAACACTAAGTTCTGGAAATTTATTTTGAAAAAAAAACCTACAAATCACATGATGAGTTCCTAGCATAACATTCTTACCACAGCCATACTTGCTATAATAGCTGTATCTTTCGAGTTTCATTGAGCTGTGTAGATCCTTAGGAGCTTTTCATGTGGTTAAATCAAGATACTCACTTGCACACATCTATTACACCAATCATTAAAAATCTGTTAAAAATATTGTTATCACTCACTGTCCCAAAGTATTGTTATTCTCTCTCTCCTAAAAGATCAAATGCAGAAAGAGACATGGGCTATGCAAAAATATACGAGGAAATAAAAAGGGGCAAGTGCCCGGAACCTCGAAAAAGAAAAGAAAAAGAGTGAGACGAGAGGTAAAAATGGACAAGTGTCCGACAGTAGAATTAGGGGTACAAAGATACCCACCTGAGCGGAAAAAATGGACAAGTGTCCGACAGTAGAATTAGGGGTATTTACTTGTCACACCCGGTTTTAAGGACAAAACCAGATATACACTATATGTGAAATAAAGAAGACATATCTCACATATAGCCACAGATAAGTGTAATATCCAGAGACAAATGCTTAATATACATAACACAATAGTATAAAATATACCTTAAAGAGCAACACAGCGGAAAGACAACTCCGAACACCGGGTGTAGACTTCACTCCAGGAACAAACTAACTGGTTGATCACAAGCCTATTAACTCCAGAGACTATTCCTGAGGTGTGGGAAATAGCAAGAGTGAGTCCATATCGAACTCAGCAAATATATCATGGGGTTCATGAGGCTCAAAAGGTTTGACACGGGTTTACTGCAATAGCTTTTAGTGAGTCATCTTTTTAGCATTCGAGTAGCAACAAGTTTATCATAAGCCCAAATAACCTCATGATCATGTAAACAAGAATAATGTATAGAAAGAAACAATAATTATTAGTGAGCATCATCATCATCAGTATTATCATTATCATCAGTGTTCATCATTTATTCTGTAAGGGTCCAAGGCCACTCGTGACCGTGAGCACGGCTGTTATAACAGTTTTACACTCTGCAGAGGTTGTACACTTTCACTGTGAGTCGTGATTTACCCTTTTGCCCGAGGTAGCTAATCTCTTGACCCACTTCCAAGGAAGGTCGGCAGGGGTCACTATGAAGTCTTTCAAAGATTCGTCTAACAAGTTAGGGCCATTAGATTCACTCGGCAAACAGATGTAGAGCCCCCCTTCCAAATGGCACAATGACGCGCAGCCTATACACATAAGGACAGAGGCCGCACTATACCCGATTCGTCAAGCCGTTCTTACGCCATGAAGGTTACCACTAACAAGCTAGAAAAGGTCCTCATACTTGACTAAAGCCAGAGCCATATAGCCCTCACAGTTGTACTGTAAGTCCCGGATGTTCGCTTACAGATGAGTCCTTATGGAGAGAAACTAGAGCACCATAAAAACAACCAAACATGCTCTAGCCCTTTTGAGCCATGTTTCTATAAAGAAATCTTTTAAATGTTTATTGCATATATCATTAGTCAAGTTACAGATCATGGTTATTTATCTTGAGCACTAGCATAAATACTACCCAATGCAATGTCCCATAAGTGTCAAGGTACAAGATACAAAAAACTAGGATATCCTTAGTGGTAACAAGATAGACACATGCACATGAATTCAGTGTATTAAAGGTGAATAGGAAACAAGGATGATCCCATGCTATACTTGCCTTAAATCAAGATCCTTCTCTGATTCAAATCTTCAATTAATAGCTTCTTGAATCTCCACGTAAATCTCACCGACTGGACTTGATCAATAAATCACCACACACACATCGAGCAATCATACACGAAGCAAACAATGAATAATAATTAGAACAATACACCAAACAATTAAAGAGATTTAAAAAAAATAACCTACGCGTTACTCCGAACACATAGACGCGAAAAACACGCTAATCGGAGCTACAGTGAAAAGAGATACATACATTTACTAAAGGAGCTATAAAAGACTACCGGCTTGATTTTTTTTAAATAAAATAAAACTATGTGAATATATTCGTAAATAAATATCGACGTACTATCTAAGGTAGTTTAAACTATAAATTTCCAAAGGATAAATTTATTTGTGTGAGCATCTATTTAAAATATATGATGGGTGTTCAACCTGGAAATTTGCAATTTTAAAACATATTTATATTTTTAATTAATCATATTAATATTTATGCACAAACATCGAAGTATAACCCTATGTTGCTTTTAATTTGAAAAGCTTGTTGTATATGTATTAATTAAATTGGTATTTAATATAAAATTCAAAAACAGCTAGCATGTTCAGCGTAGTTGCTAATATACATCTCACCTTAGAAAAATACGTAACAGAAAGAATGGATCAAGTCTAACACAATTTGAAGGAGCTTGTTAATCATGGACGTATACGTATACGTATACGCTCTGCTCTCCAAGCCTGGCAAGACTGCACTTGCATTCTGAACTCGCTCTAGATGCTTGCATGTGGGTGCAGTGACAGATGTTTCATAATCATCGTATGTATGTGTGTGTATATATAGATATATGTATTTCTATTGTATTTCAAGTTTTATTTTTCTAAAGAAAAACAGCCACAAACTTATCCATGACACCGTATGATGTCATCAAGCTAGCTAGCAACAGCACGCACGGCGCATGGCCAGTGCTTCGACGTGTCAACACTTCTTGTGCATGCGTGCGGTGGGAGCGCCGGAAGCTGCGCGCTTGTCTCGGCTATAGGCTGGGCAGGCGCGGCTGGAGCAGCCGGCACCGGTGAAGAAGGCCGGCGCGGCGGTGATCCCTAGGTGACGGCGAGAGCTCGCCGGCGTCGTAGCACGAACGGGGCCTAGAGAGACCTCGGTTTCCTGCAGTAAGTGCATGGGGATGGAGATGGCATCACAGCGAACTCACCCAGGGGATTTTCGATGACAGGAGACGAACGACGACGGCGACGTACAGCTCAACAGGGCTGCAGCAGCATATATTCCTAGATGCGGGGCTCGGCAACGGTGAAGGGCTGTAGGCACGACGGTGAAGCAGCAGATGACGTCTGCGGCGGCTTCGGCGGACAGGTTGAGCTCCTCGACGAGATCAGTCGTGTGCGGCAGCAGCAGCGGCGGCGGCTAGGGCTAGCAGATGGAAACGATGAGGGCGGAGGGATGCGGCGGCTCTTATAAGCCGTCCTTGAGTGGAAATCTGCATACAAGCGAGGGGAGGGCTCCAGCGCTCCTGCTGGGCCGCAGCACTCGGCGTGGGCCGTTTGGCAAAGCTGCAGAGCTGCTGCGTGCTTTGGCTGCTAAGCCGCTGCTAGCTTGGGCTGCTGCGCTAGGAGAGCGAAGTTGCAGCCATGCACAGGCCAAAAGCAATAACCGGGAGGGGGAAAAAGGCTTTTATTTTCTTTTTTTATTTTCCCAAAAACACATCTTCAAATTTCCATTGGAAATTTTCTTCTCAGCTCTTCAGAACAGCAAACAACACATAAAAAAAATGCAACGACATGGATGCATCATCATGTGGCTAACCTTATGGTTGATTTTAATTTCACAAAATTTATAACTTCCTAGGTTCGAATGCACACACAATTTGCATAATAAATCATTTTAAACTATTTTTAAAGAATGTAAATTTTGGGTTTTACAAATTCTACCCCCCTTAAAATGAATCTCGTCCTCGAGATTCGGAAGATGGTGATCAAAGAGCGATGGATACTTTGCCTTTAGATCTTCTCTTGCTTGAGTAGCTCCTTTTTCATACCTTCATAACCTTATTCCGAGTATCTACTTCAAACACTTCCATGGGAACTTTGTATAGGTAGGATTCTTCTTTACTCTTGAATTGTCCAAAGATGTCTGCTCCTTAAGTAAACACAATCGCTGCTCCAACTATAGCATTTGGAACACATTAGGTATGCCAACAAAGTCTAAGGTAACACCAACCGTTAAGCCACTTATCCTTCCAAACCATAATGTTCCTTGTTTGCCCATTTAAAAACCTGGTACCTTTTCATCCATGATAGTCATAACTATCTCCTTTTTATTCTCTTCCAAAGACCTTTGTGAATCTCTTATTCCAATGTAGGCACTACCACTGATTTCATAACATTAATGACTATATGCTTAGGTTGGGTTGCTCAACTCCTAAACACAATTCTTAGTCCATGGTGTCATCTGAATCTTCTTAGCATAACTCTCCTTTGCTAAAGACATCGGCAACGACTTTTGCTCCTCCCAGTGATAGCACTTTTCGAAGTCATATATAATCAATTCCGTTCCATTGACAATGTCACTAGCTCAACCCCAACCTAGTAATGATGTCCTTTATATTCTTACAATCCAAGTAGGTGTCACTCTTATAAACCGTGTAAATACCACACTTGTGTCCAATAGGATAATATCTCCAAAACCTTCAGAGCATAAACTGATATCTCCACTTCCTTGTGTCAGGTAGTTCGACTCATGTTTCCCATGCATCCCTAATGTTCAAGCCATCACATTTTCCTTCTTGCATAAGGACACATCCCTCACCTTGACATGGTGCATCACGATAGATGGGACACTCTTGTCTTGATCTGGCAGATCTAACTCATAAGTTTTACTTCTTCAATGCCTTTATAATTTTTTTGAGGTTCACGAGTCCAAAGATACTTAATATCTTCTCTAGTAGCAATATCTTGAGAGTCTTGGATAAACCTTCCTTCAACTTCTAACTAAATGTCATCATTTTTAAAAGAAACTCTGAGTCACTCTTAAATCCCTAGGTGAATTCCCCATCACCAACTTTCTTGAGCTCTTCTTCACCACTAGAGATAACTATCCAAATAGAGGACTTCCTTCCCTCACAGCTCACTTGCTAAACTAGTCATAATGTCGACATCCTCTGAACCTTCGTGGAATCAATTGTAGATGTCCAATATCGATGCCAACTTATCTTGTGTAAGATTGGACTTCCAACTGATGATAGATCAGAGCGAAGACCAAGACCCGTCTTGACGATTACCCGAGCTCCATGTAAACGATCCAACCAGTCATCAACCCTGAGAAAAGATGTCCATACTCGATAGTGACTTCTCCATCGTGAGCATAACCGATTCTTCCAAGTGAAGCACTGGAATGTTGGAATCCTTCAACTTGCAACTTCTTTAACTCGGCTACCCCCCTTAAGAAAAGATACAGTAGGGAGAACCAAAAGTAGCTTGCCTTTTTCTTTTGAGTGAGTTTGTACTATCATAAAGACCTTCTAATATCCCAAGGATACTCATGTATATAAGCAGGAACAAGTGATCTGAAATTACTCGCGAGTAGATAAACAGCAGTGCAGAAAAACTGTCATAACTCATGTTATTTTAATCCAATTAAATTGTATCTTATACCGTTGGAAAGCTTATCAAATCCTCTTCAACTTTGTTATTGATCACCTCCCCAGATTCTGATTTAAAATATGGTTTCAGAGTGAGACAGGAAATCTGTCTAGAAAGTCTGGCAGCACAGATGCGGCATCTTGCAACAGTTATATCTCGAGTTCCAAAATTCATATGATGACACGCCTTACATGGTTGAAAAGCTTATGAAATCCTCAGCAACTTTTGTATAGAACACTTTCCCATATTCTGTAGTTAAGGTAGTCGAACATAGTGCCCAACAGAAACTGTTTTAGGGTTCAGGCAGCGCAGTTGCATCATCTTGTAATTTTCGTAACTCCCAAACCATAATAGCTATGAGGGTGATTCTTACGGTCACAGAAGGATGTTGAAGTATACTGTTGTATAGAATTTTCCCATGATTTTTGGTCATCCAAAAACAAAGGTATGAACCAAAGAAGACATACTGCTTCAAAAAGACAGAATAGAGAGAAAATAGAAGGTAACCAAAACCCAACTATGTCTATCCATTAATCCTTATGCCTTAATCCTATATCTAAATGAAATTGTAGGAATACTCCACAAGATCATTGCAATCATTACAAAGCTCTAAATCAAGCAAAAGCATAATGATAATTCAACAAGCAATAAAGGTGCACAAAACAATCATTGACTCAACTTATGATACTATCGTTCTCTTCATACCAAGGGTAAAGATCCTAAAGCTCCTCTTTCAATTTCGCAAGAAGGTGGTAAGAGAAGATTCTGAAAGCATATCAAGGCAATGAGTATAGACGAGAGCAAAGGCTTAAAATAAGCATCAAGGAGGAGACAAATATCAAGGGTAGATATATAGTAGAGAAGAAAATGTCAAGGATTGTAGACCATGGATTTTATAGCAAGTTCAAAACCTTAAGACGGCCAGTTTCTCACTAGGCTTGCGTCCTACAGTCAGCATTGCTCTGATACCACTCTGTCACACCCGGTTTTAAGGACAAAACCAGATATACACTATATGTGAAATAAAGAAGACATATCTCACATATAGCCACAGATAAGTGTAATATCCAGAGACAAATGCTTAATATACATAACACAATAGTATAAAATATACCTTAAAGAGCAACACAGCGGAAAGACAACTCCGAACACCGGGTGTAGACTTCACTCCAGGAACAAACTAACTGGTTGATCACAAGCCTATTAACTCCAGAGACTATTCCTGAGGTGTGGGAAATAGCAAGAGTGAGTCCATATCGAACTCAGCAAATATATCATGGGGTTCATGAGGCTCAAAAGGTTTGACACGGGTTTACTGCAATAGCTTTTAGTGAGTCATCTTTTTAGCATTCGAGTAGCAACAAGTTTATCATAAGCCCAAATAACCTCATGATCATGTAAACAAGAATAATGTATAGCAAGAAACAATAATTATTAGTGAGCATCATCATCATCAGTATTATCATTATCATCAGTGTTCATCATTTATTCTGTAAGGGTCCAAGGCCACTCGTGACCGTGAGCACGGCTGTTATAACAGTTTTACACTCTGCAGAGGTTGTACACTTTCACTGTGAGTCGTGATTTACCCTTTTGCCCGAGGTAGCTAATCTCTTGACCCACTTCCAAGGAAGGTCGGCAGGGTTCACTATGAAGTCTTTCAAAGGTTCGTCTAACAAGTTAGGTCCATTAGATTCACTCGACAAACAGATGTAGAGCCCCCCTTCCAAATGGCACAATGACGCGCAGCCTATACACATAAGGACAGAGGCCGCACTATACCCGATTCGTCAAGCCGTTCTTACGCCATGAAGGTTACCACTAACAAGCTAGAAAAGGTCCTCATACTTGACTAAAGCCAGAGCCATATAGCCCTCACAGTTGTACTGTAAATCCCGGATGTTCGCTTACAGATGAGTCCTTATGGAGAGAAACTAGAGCACCATAAAAACAACCAAACATGCTCTAGCCCTCTTGAGCCATGTTTCTATAAAGAAATCTTTTAAATGTTTATTGCATATATCATTAGTCAAGTTACAGATCATGGTTATTTATCTTGAGCACTAGCATAAATACTACCCAATGCAATGTCCCATAAGTGTCAAGGTACAAGATACAAAAAAACTAGGATATCCTTAGTGGTAACAAGATCGACACATGCACATGAATTAAGTGTATTAAAGGTGAATAGGAAACAAGGATGATCCCATGCTATACTTGCCTTAAATCAAGATCCTTCTCTGATTCAAATCTTCAATTAATAGCTTCTTGAATCTCCACGTAAATCTCACCGACTGGACTTGATCAATAAATCACCACACACACATCGAGCAATCATACACGAAGCAAACAATGAATAATAATTAGAACAATACACCAAACAATTAAAGAGATTTAAAAAAAATAACCTACGCGTTACTCCGAACACATAGACGCGAAAAACACGCTAATCGGAGCTACAGTGAAAAGAGATACATACATTTACTAAAGGAGCTATAAAAGACTACCGGCTTGATTTTTTTTAAATAAAATAAAACTATGTGAATATATTCGTAAATAAATATCGACGTACTATCTAAGGTAGTTTAAACTATAAATTTCCAAAGGATAAATTTATTTGTGTGAGCATCTATTTAAAATATATGATGGGTGTTCAACCTGGAAATTTGCAATTTTAAAACATATTTATATTTTTAATTAATCATATTAATATTTATGCACAAACATCGAAGTATAACCCTATGTTGCTTTTAATTTGAAAAGCTTGTTGTATATGTATTAATTAAATTGGTATTTAATATAAAATTCAAAAACAGCTAGCATGTTCAGCGTAGTTGCTAATATACATCTCACCTTAGAAAAATACGTAACAGAAAGAATGGATCAAGTCTAACACAATTTGAAGGAGCTTGTTAATCATGGACGTATACGTATACGTATACGCTCTGCTCTCCAAGCCTGGCAAGACTGCACTTGCATTCTGAACTCGCTCTAGATGCTTGCATGTGGGTGCAGTGACAGATGTTTCATAATCATTGTATGTATGTGTGTGTATATATAGATATATGTATTTCTATTGTATTTCAAGTTTTATTTTTCTAAAAAAAAAACGGCCACAAACTTATCCATGACACCGTATGATGTCATCAAGCTAGCTAGCAACAGCACGCACGGCGCATGGCCAGTGCTTCGACGTGTCAACACTTCTTGTGCATGCGTGCGGTGGGAGCGCCGGAAGCTGCGCACTTGTCTCGGCTATAGGCTGGGCAGGCGCGGCTGGAGCAGCCGGCACCGGTGAAGAAGGCCGGCGCGGCGGTGATCCCTAGGTGACGGCGAGAGCTCGCCGGCGTCGTAGCACGAATGGGGCCTAGAGAGACCTCGGTTTCCTGCGGTAAGTGCATGGGGATGGAGATGGCATCACAGCGAACTCACCCAGGGGATTTTCGATGACAGGAGACGAACGACGACGGCGACGTACAGCTCAACAGGGCTGCAGCAGCATATATTCCTAGATGCGGGGCTCGGCAACGGTGAAGGGCTGTAGGCACGACGGTGAAGCAGCAGATGACGTCTGCGGCGGCTTCGGCGGACAGGTTGAGCTCCTCGACGAGATCGGTCGTGCGCGGCAGCGGCAGCGGCGGCGGCTAGGGCTAGCAGATGGAAACGATGAGGGCGGAGGGATGCGGCGGCTCTTATAAGCCGTCCTTGAGTGGAAATCTGCACACAAGCGAGGGGAGGGCTCCAGCGCTCCTGCTGGGCCGCAGCACTCGGCGTGGGCCGTTTGGCAAAGCTGCAGAGCTGCTGCGTGCTTTGGCTGCTAAGCCGCTGCTAGCTTGGGCTGCTGCGCTAGGAGAGCGAAGTTGCAGCCATGCACAGGCCAAAAGCAATAACCGGGAGGGGAAAAAGGCTTTTATTTTCTTTTTTTATTTTCCCAAAAACACATCTTCAAATTTCCATTGGAAACTTTCTTCTCAGCTCTTCAGAACAGCAAACAACACATAAAAAAATGCAACGACATGAATGCATCATCATGTGGCTAACCTTATGGTTGATTTTAATTTCACAAAATTTATAACTTCCTAGGTTCGAATGCACACACAATTTGCATAATAAATCATTTTAAACTATTTTTAAAGAATGTAAATTTTGGGTGTTACATTACTACCCACCTGAAAAAAAAGAGAAGAAAAAAGAGATAGCCCATGTTCTCTCCCAATAAAAGATCAAGAGAGGAGAAGAGATAGCAATATGAGGAACAGTGAGCGATAAGTTTTATCATCACCATCACTATTATTTACTCCACCACACATGCACATCTTGATTTAATTGAATGTTGAGTTCCTTTGGATCCGCAGTTCGATTAAACATATGTATGGGCTGTTGAAGTGAATCATGTCTAGGAACTCTGAGCTTTATTTTGAAAACTTATGCAAAACTCCAGAACAAAGGTGAGGTATAGACAGGAGGAATAGTGCTTGGCTTAATTATTTTGTCTTTCAATTACCTATGGCTTAAGTACAGGTGCTAATCCCCAAGACACTTCACTCTAATCTGGGAGAATTTTATATGAAAGCATGTGTGCCTGTCAGGAAAGAAAACATCAAAGCAACTCCTGATCCATCTGAGTTTTAGTTGTTTGCTCAGGGACGAGCAAAGGGTAAGCTTGGGGAGTTTGTTGACGATCCTTAAGTATCAAATTTAATTGTCAACTAAACATGGAAAAGGATCAATATGCACTAGACATCTAGAATTAGGGTTTTATCTGATAGAATTCCACGAGTTTTGGTGTTTGTCTATTTCTGCAGGGGGTTATCAGAAAATACGGAGAGAAGGCCCACACGTCGGGTTTACATAGAGATATTAACATGTGCGCTAATTTTCTATCATCTAGAAGACTCTAGAAGACACGTGAACGAACAGGAGGCCGAACGGGGCCCAGCCCAGGGCGCCCGCCCTAGGGTTTGGGGCGGCCGCCCTACTCCCGTGGCCAGTCAGCGTCAACTTCGCGGATTATGCTCCACCGACCTAAAAGATCAAGGAAAACCGTGCGATTAATGTCGGTTTGATCCGACGGCCCACGATCATTTGAGGGGGCTATATAAGCAGGGCCTCTCCACCCCAGGGGAGGAGGAGAAATCATTATCAGAGGAAGCCATCAAGTTTAGGGTTTAAAAACTCTCTCTCCCGCAGAGAATTAGATTTAGCTACTCCCAATTCTTTCAAGTTTTATAGGATTGATTAGATAGAATTAGAGAAGTAGGGCCTAGCGCTCTAGATTTCGGATCTTCGTCAATAAAGATTGGTATTATTTCATATCTTTCTCTACGACTTTATTCTAATTGCATTATGTCTTTATTTATTATGTTCCTAGTTTGCTCTAGTTCTATAAGTGATATAGTTATGATTGATGATGAGTTCATGCATGAGTTTGCAAAGCGCTTAGCTCTTTTCACGTGGGAGTTAAGTGGTAGATCACATGTAGGCGTGGTGCTTGGATGTTATTTACCTGCAAATGTATCCTATTGGCCGGGTCGTGTGGTAGTTCGTGATGGTGATAACTTCGTTGATTCTTATATAGTCCACCCTCCGTTGATAGGACAGGCAGAATTTGTATTGCGGAGTAAGTCTTGCTATGTTCTGATTTACTTTAGCAATGTTCCTTATACATGAATGAAGAGTCTTTTGTGCTATATATGATCTTGTAGATGCTTAGAGTAGATTATGACTTAGTAAATAGTAGATACTTAGAATCCATTCTCTTGCTAGTCCGACGTCACCTTACATTTATGTGGAGTAGTATATTTCTAATCGCTGTGTTATTTACCCATGAGCTTATATTTCATTATCTTTATTATTATGGCTTACCCCCCTGCCAAAGCAAGTGACTGTGTGACGAGTTTCTCAGTAGTAATCATGTTCTTGCAAGTTTATCTCTAGTCTAAGCCTTGATAGATTTTTACCCCTGTTTTCGCTTTCGCCGTTCTCTTAAGCAAAATTATAAATAACGATACCTGGAATACTTATCCTGGTGAAATGCTACAATGAGGTATTTTATCTGTGCGCTTGCGGATAGAATAGATTATTTTCTAGAGAGCCCTTATGTTTATAAATACCTTAGTACGCTCTAGCACCATGCTAGGGATGACAACCTAGTATTCAAGTGGTGTTAGCTAGTGTCAACAGTCATGGATCACTTGCTCCAGCTGCTGTTGTGCCGCATTTCTAGCAGCAGTCACCTCAGCCAACTCGGCCCTCAACCTTTCCACCTTAGTGGGCTCAGGGTGGGGCTCACGTGGAGCGAGCTGGTGGCGAGGGGCCCTGCCTCCAGTTGACTTGCGAGCGATTCTCTTAGTGCGTGCCATCTATAGTCACAAGATATGACTTAAGTGAGGATAATTTAGGGGATACAAAATTTAATTTAGTCGGGACTATTGAAATTTTAAGGAGGGAGTAAAATAACATGTATGACATAAATTAAACATGATGCATGCACGTTCCGTACGCCCTCTCACCCTAGTAGAAACATAAACTTCTAACGCTAGACGGTGGCATACATACGTTCTCTCATATAGGCGAAACTATCGGTCTACTCGTTTACATTGTTAGTGTACCTGTAGAAAATCTCATTTTAGCCCAACAGTTTCCCAATATAACACACAAGAAAGCAGTAAACTAAATACTTTCCATATACACATCCCCGATGTGTATACTTTAGTATCATAGCTACCCGAAAGATATACCCACAATTAAGCACTTCCATAATTACATGGTTTGAACATGTAAGTATGCAAGTAACCACAGCTACTCTCCCCTAGATCGCCGGTTGGACGATCATGCTCTCACAACTCACATTTACTAGAGCATCGCGGTATTTGATCCATGCATTACCACCCAAGTGGATGGCATCCATACAATATCACGCCGTATGGACGATGAAACAGAAACAAACAAGACCCCCAAGTTAGTCTTTTAATAAGCCACCTAAGAGTCCTTATTTGGGCTAAGGGATGTGATCACTGGCATACCTATAGAAATAATTTTCAGAGTTTTAACACTTTTCGCAAACAAATACTTTTGTTTTCAAATACTCGTACGATGTGTTTAATGTTGAATTATGCTCCGGTACCAACTGTAATAGAACCGACCAAATTATAAGAGCACAAGTACAAAAACAAGCGCCGAAACACTCAAATTTTTGAACTTGAGCCCATATAATCCCGGTAGTCAATCGAAACCACGAAGGATTTCAAACCAACTTGCTTACAACCAAGATTGCATCATTCAACATAACACATCACACGTTACATCTCACAAGTAGTTCCAAAATCCACTTACAACACACGGAGTTGCAAATTATTACAAACCAAGTTCATAAAGTAGCGGAAGCATAACACACGCCATTGTTCAAATACTACTGCCAGTCTTACTGATCAACATCCCGCAAAAGCATTAAGGAAAGTACATAACAGATGATCACACCCGAGTGATCTAGTCTTCGTCACCCGCAAGGTGGAGACAGTTCTTGCAGAAGCCTTGGTAAAGCATGTCATCTGCAACAGGAGGGAATAAACCCTGAGTACGGGAATGTACTCAGCTAGACTTACCCGTCAAAAACCAGAAATAAGGTGACACCAAGGACTATGCAAGGCTTTCATAAATGGGGCTAGCTGACATCACATTTGCAAAAAAGCATAAGTAATTGAAACTCTTTTAACCTGCACTAGCAGTTATTTTTAGCATTTACCTGACATCTATCTTAGCACCTGTACTAAACATTCACTTGATTATAATCAAACAAGTAATATCATTATATCCATAGCAGGTATAAAATTTCGGCAACAACGTATCATTCACTTAACCATCTATTCAATTTAATGAGATCTACGTTGCCGCTGCTCAAGTCAAGTGCTCACTAACCGGGAGCGACGGCGATTCGAATCGAATTCCTATCCAGCTGGAGGGGTATTTCTAACACTCACCGAGTCACGCCTGGCGAGGGCTGCTTAGGTCACCTTTGGTACAGTTCAGGAGCCGCGGGTCCGACTAATGTCGCATCCCCAAGGGCGACACTCTGCCAGGTGTTAGGGACTCTAACCCCCTTGGTCTCACGCCAATGTCCCCAAGCACATCCTTACTCTCCTCCAAGATGCAACCTACCATTCGATTTCTGGCCTGAACTGTATTACTCGGCTTCACGTTCGGAACGACTTATCCGGCCAACTAAGTGTTAGACTGCGTTCAACATGACTCAAGGACGTACAGCGAATCGGTCCTTAAACGACTCAGACGGGCATAGCTCCGCACCTAAGACCTGAAGTGTCTTGCGGCTGCACTATCGAACTCCCGCCCGGTCTCAATTTCATTTTAAGGCATGGTTCCATCCACGATAGTGAACATAGCCACTCGTGACCCATTCCTACATCTCGCGGGTGACTGGAAATCACCCGACTTCTACCAGACTAAGCAGGGCTAAGCATTGACACGTGCCTAAACCAAGTTTAGGATTTAAGTATGATATCTGGACAAGGACAGGTATAATGCAACAAGTGTTTTCACACAACTCCTACAACTTAAAGCATGCACCGGGGCTTGCCTTTCAGAAAAGAGGACGGACGATGATCTGGACACTCCGGTAATTCCTCAGTGGCGCCTCCTTCGCTCTGCTTCTTCGGGCTCCCCCGGCTGCTCCTGGATCTCCTCCGGGATCGCTCCCTCAAACTCGAGAAGAGTCACCCCCTCCGGAACACCTATTGCATGAGTGCATAATAAATTTCATGGATGCATAATGAAGGATGCAGCATGCTCGGGATGAAATGCACTACAACCATTCCTAATGCTCTATTCAAATCACTTCAATAATAAGTGCAAATCTCTTCTCCGGTAGAGAAGTACTTACCTAATCTACCCAATCTAATGTATAATTGTTCCTCCTCTGTTAAGGCCCTAACACCTAACAATCACAAGAACAACTTTACTTAGGTTACCATATCCAAGCACAAAATATCTAAGCAACACATTCTGGACAGCAGCCAAGTTTTTCAATCATAACTGGAGATTCCCAAATCCAAAATACATGATACTAGATAATCTGGAAAGCTTATAAAATGCTCTACAAATCATTTTAGACTTTAACACTTAATTCCTAAGTTTACTTTGTCGAAATTCCAAAGTTCCAGAAATCTGTCCTCTCCAAACAGAGAGCAGCCATTTCTGGACAGTCACTTTAAACAGCTATAATTCCTAGACTACTAGGCCAAATGCCACCAAATTTTGACACAAGCTAGTTTATCAAGTTTAATACCACTTTGGTATTCACAAGTTTTCCAGCAAACACTTTTATTAAGGGTCAAATCCAAAAATGCTACTAGCTGTCCAAAGAACCTAGAAATGTGAAGATTAAATATTTATTTTTGTGTCAAACTTCCTTTATGACCAAACCAAAGATACTACTAGTTCACCCATGTTATGAAAACACGAGAAAGTAAGGTGTGCCAACCAAGAACATTTATTTTCACCCCTTTCTTAATTTGCTTAATTAATTAAGTGGGAAATTAAACTTATATGCAAACTGCTTATCAAATTCTTCAAAAATTACAGGACACTCTCTGCCCTATAAAGAGGCTACTGTAAAAATTTGAACCAAAGTTATCCAAAGAAACTCCCTACACAAAATTCACAAGCCAAAAAGGCTGATTTTTGTATAATTAACAAATCACACTGAAAAGTATCAAACAATAGAACTCATATTTTTCTTAACCACTTTAGCGTACCAGGACACTCTCCACAAATTTATATGAACATTGCACATATACAAAAATTACTAAAATTCATTCAAGTATTTCCTAAAATGACATGATATCATCATAACTTGAAAAATACTCAAGCACTAGTACCCAAATTTTTACCAGAGCTAGTACATGCATAATATAACCTACCCACAAATTTTCACAATTTTTGGGACAATAAAACTCCAGTTATTCATTTAACAAGTTTATATCCAATTTAAAACACATTTCAAAACCCTAATTAATGCTTCCAGAACATAAACATCACAGACATATTTGATATTTTTCCTAAATACTACACTTCATGCAGAGCCCAACAAAATTTAAATCACAATTTTTGGACAAGTCAAACCCTAGATATGAAATTTCTAAACATCATTTAAATCTGTGAAAATCAACACATGAATCAAACCCTAGCGCTACAGTCCTGGGCCGGCCTGTCATGCCGACGCGGCCCAGACCGCGCGCGGCCTACTATGGCTATCCCGCCCGCGCGCGCATGTCTGCCAGGCAGGGCCCGTTGTCAGCGAGAGAGGGGCAGGGGAGCGGCGAGCCGCAAGCTCCGGCTGCGGATTCACGCCGCCGCCGGCTCCTCCGACCAAGCCGAGCACGCCGTCGTGCTCCCCACCCAAAACCGGACCTAGGCATGTACTTTCCCCCAATGCTACCGCACCGGAGCACCCTTGCCGACGGTGAGGGCAGACGGTGGCGAGCGCGTGGTGGTACGCCGGGGAGCTCCGACTGCTAGACAGCCGGCAGAGGGGTGCGTCCGCTTCCTGGAACCCTGGCGGACCTACCGAGGCTACGAAAACAGATCGGGATGGAGTGGAGTGGATTGGCCGCGTGAGCACCCGACCGACGGCCATGGCGCGGCACTGCGCGGCCACGTTCCGGTCCGGTTTGGCTGGCATTGGCGGTAACGTCATCCCTAGAGCATCTACGGGCGGTGGGGAAGAGGGGACATGAGCGAGGGAGGGCGGAGGGGTGTGGTGCGGTGCTGGCCACGGTGATCCTATTCACGGCGGAGCTCCGGTGACAATTGGGACGGGCGGAGGCGGCAATGCGGCTCACCTCGGGCTCGATTGAAGTCAGCAGTTCATCGAGGAGGTGCGGGGCAGTGTGGCGGAGCGAGGGACGTGATTTGGCCGGTGGGAATGTGGTGGCGAGCTCTCACGGCCGCGGCAAGGCACGCGGTGGTGATGCAGCTCGGTGCATCCGCCTGAGCGTGGGAAGAGCGAGAGAGAGAGAGAGAGAGAGCAGAGGCGCGAGTGATGTTGAGGCGGTGTCGTGGCGATGTAGAGGCTCGTCTGGACCTCACCGATGGGGCCATGGCCGGTGTACGGCCGCCACCACGCGTCGGCGCAGGCCTGTGGTCGGTCGGCCACGACTAAGTTCAGAACGGGATTTAACTGAATCGATGGCTGCATTAGGTGACTGATAGATCAAGTTTAACGGTGATTATCTCCTAAACCAGCTCGAGTTAGCAGAAGATGATTACATCAAAATTATAGAGCTACATGAGGGCTACAATGTTGTTAATTGGCTCAAGAACTGGTTCAGCTTGGTTTGGGAGTTACAAGGCGTTGAAGTGGGCTACTTTGAAACTGTACTTCGCATTTCAAACTTAGAAATTTTCTAAGTGTTGGGGCAGCCCCTTAACCGACTTGTGGGCCATTTTTGAGTATGTTCTAGTCATTTTCATGAGATGGCCATATTGGAACTTTTGTTCCTTAGGAAATTCTCTACAACTTTGCTTAAGGTTGCTCCTCCATGCAAGATTTCTAAGCTAGACTTTTTAAATGGTCAAACCCAAGCATTCCAGGGTCAAGTGTTGGTCAACAGCACATTGGAGGGTATTTTGGTAATTTTGGTCAACATGAACATTGCTCCACTAGTTACCCTAAGTGTAATTAAGGTGTTGTAAGATCTAATTAGCCACTCTACCCCTTAGTTACAGAAAAATACTAGTGTCATATAATTGGAAACAAGCAAAACCCTAAATCCACCCAAAATGTTGCAATATCATGTTGCACATGTTGCAAGACTTTGTTGCACCCATTGAGCCTATCAAAATATGCTAACCACATTGTCATATTTCAAAATATGTGACCCAAGGTTTTATCTACAATTTGCACCACTCACATTTCATAAGCAAGTACTTTGTGAAACAAACACATAAGGCATGTTGCATACTCATGTTGCAAGCAAAATAAAGATATGGATGATATTAATGATGCTCATGCTTATGAAATGCAATGCAATTATGGAAGCTAAACACCTGAGGTGTTACATATACTCATTTGCTTTCATAAAGTAGGAGGCTTAGAATGCTCTGAGGCTTGCCTGGGATCCGACATAAGTCAGTTCAGTTAGCTTGCACCGTCTTAGTGACATCTTCACTCCAGGCATGCACTCCAGGGTCCTTCCATCTACGGAATGGATCCCTTAAACACCATCTTCGGGTTTAGCTCCAACATCTCGTCCTTCAAGTGGTTCATCTAGCGTACCTAGATGAGATGAAAGATGTAAGTGCATAAATATGAAGAATAGTAATATGACATGCATCACATAAGAGCATTCAAGACAAACACAAGATTAAGCAAGACAAGTACAAACTTACACTAAACATACTTAAGCACTTCACGTTGCTCAATTTAAACATCACACAATCTATCATGCTAAGATAGCAAAGAAGGCAACATCAAGAATGACACAAGTTTCACAAGATCTCAAGTATATTAACTTAACACCACCAAAGATATGAGTCACACTTAGCAACACACAAAGTAAACAACTTAACTAGAATCAGTCATTCAGGCAATTTCAGCAAATCTGGAAACATAGACAGCAGCTGAGTAAATAAATCATAACTAGGGTTCTACAGATCCAAATAATATGCAGTAAGACATTCTGGAAAGCTTATGAAATTATCTACATTTCATCTTTAAACATCTCAGCATGATTCACAAGTTAACCAGGTCAAATATACATATTTATAGAAACTGGTCCAGAATTGATAGAGAGCAGCCATTTCTGAAACCCAACTTTGAACAGGCATAACTCACAAACCATAGGGCCAAATGCTACCAAATTTTAACACAAGCTAGATGAGTGAGTTATCTACAACTTTGTTCTAAACAAGTTTCTCAGCAAACATCATGACCAAGGTGTAATTCCTATAGTTCCAAAAACTGTCCAGAATGGACCAAAGCAAGAAAATAGAAGTTAACTTATGTTTCAAACATACATCTGAACAAAACCAATATCACCATCATATTGCACATGTCAAATGAACACCAGAAAACATAGTGTTCATTACTAAATAAATATTTTTAATGCATTTCTTAATTATTTAGATAACAAGGTGAATTAATGAACATATACCAAAAGTGCATAGTAAATTCTACAAAAATTACAGTAGC
Source organism: Saccharum spontaneum (assembly GCA_022457205.1). Lineage (NCBI taxonomy): Eukaryota > Viridiplantae > Streptophyta > Magnoliopsida > Poales > Poaceae > Saccharum > Saccharum spontaneum. The sequence goes on along the minus strand of CM039593.1, from coordinate 20,559,455 downwards.
TCACATATCCTCTCAATAGTATACTGTACAAATTTCATACCATTTGAATAAGCATAGCAGCCTCTATGAAAAAGATAAATTGCTATTGCAAGAAATCATGTGAGAGCAAGATAAATCTATAACTCACTCATACTGCATCCAATACTCATGAAATTTTAGCCTACCATAAAAATTTCATAGCAATTTGAGCACGACAACTCTAGATATGAAAATAACAAGTAACACAAGCTAGAATTTCCTATTTAACAAGATTAAACCAAAACACTATAAAAACAGTATACAACTAGTATGTTTAACATTTTTCTTAGCTAGAGCATGTCATCACAAGACTAACAAAACTGGAAGTACAATTTTTGGACTTTTATAACGCAAGATATTTATCTATCCAAATTAAAAGCACCTTTAAAAGCACTTTACAAGAATAAACAAAAAACAGCAAAAACTTTCTACTAAAACCTATCATATTATGAATCCACTGGGTAGATCTACTCTCAAGGATTCCAAAAAGTCCAGATTTGCTATTTTACAAATTTTCTACGATTTACTATGAATTTCCAAACTTTTAGCCGATTTAAAACAAATAGGTCCTTATGGCACTATTCATCTAAGTCTAGGGGTTTGCAGTTAGGTCCCTCCCTTTAGTCAAATTGCCGCGTGAGGTCCCTGATGTGGATTGCACAGAGACGATGGTCGAGCTCGCGATTTCCGGCGGCTATGGTCGTCGTCGGCATCTAGGATGAGGTAGAGGAGGACCAGGGAACCAGCGCGCTCGCGTGGGGTGGCTTAGCTCGGCCCGAGGCGACTTGTGGTGACCCGGCCATGAGTGCGGTGACCACAGCGGGCGGCTACATGGCAGCGTCGGTGTTCCCGATGGCGTGCGAGGCCGGTGATGGGTGGTACGGGTTCGGGAGAACAACGTGGAGGTGGTGGTGGTACTGGCTAGGAGCGAGGGCGCTCGGAGGCGGAAGAACGATGGCGTCCGCGCTTGAGCTCACGACAGCCATGGCAGCAGCGTGCCCGCGGCGCGAGGGAGAGAGTGAGGAGGGCGAGAGCGAGCGCGGAGGTGAGTAAGGAGTGTCTGAGGGCCACTCGGGCACTCCAAAATGAGCTCAGCGAGGGTAGGGGCGCGTGGCAATGGATGTGGGTCACCCTGCCCTGCATGGACGCCACGAAGACAAACCCAAACACATGGTGCACGTCACGGTGCCTAACTTGGAGGCCATTTTTGGGCCAGCTCTGCTCCGAACTGGGCTATGGGCCTTGAAGCAAAGTTTTACCTCTCCTGATATTCTACAAGTTCTATTAAGGTTGCATGGCCATTAGAGCCATAGATCAGTAGGTAATTAGCGCTAAAGTTGATTGTGTCCGTTAGTTAACAAGGATTAAGCTTTTCTTGGGTTGAGCTCTAATTACTTAGTCCAAACGTGGTCAAATTGACTCCAATTTTTGGTATGCTCTTCTCCAAAGTATTTTATCTAACTTTTATTTTGGGACCAATTCAAGTTGCTTAATAAATATTTGAGAACGCAGAATGCCAACATGTCGATGTCAATTAGGTAACAAAGTAAATTTTTGCTATTTTGGAAACTATTTTTGAAGATCCAACTGAACTCCAAATTTGATGACACTTGATTCATTATTTCCACCATGAAAAGTACTTCAACCCATTTTAAGGAATCCAATTGAGCTACCACAAGAATTTGAAAGATAAAAGGTCACAAAGAAGTCAACTTGCTACTGTCACTTTTAGGGATTTAGAATATTTTCTGCACTTCGAAAACAGCAGCTGATTCAATCTTGTGAGCTATATTTGACTAGGTTATGGGCCAAACTAGCTCTTGAGCTTTAAACAAAGTTTATTCTACAGAATCTAAACTACAACTTTCATTTAAGGTCAAACTCCAGAACTGGTACAGAAGTCAAAGTTTCACTATAGTCAATGAAGCAACAAGATAAAACATAAACTAGGGTTTTAGGCCAATTGGGGTATTTTCTTGGCATTTGCTCAACATGAACCTTTCATGAATTTTGTTGTAGAGTTCATTTAGAGTCATTTGGGCAAGGTTGCAAGGTTTAGTTGATGAAACATGTTTCCATTCACTCAATAAGGCCATTCCAACAAGAGTATAACTTATCATTTCATGTGACTTCTTGATTTCAAACTTCATGAAACTTTTCCAAGGATCAATAAAGATAGAGAGTGATGTGAGACACATGAAAGAAGTTCCATTAACATTACATGAACATACATTTGGAAAGGGTCTACATGTAAGCAAAGGTGCATTATCCAAGTTTAGGTTGGGGCTCATTTCCATAGGTTTGACCTTGACATCTTCAGCCCCACTTAATCTATCATGTTTGAGCTCAAACTCATTGCTTAACTAGTGACAAACACCTAGGGTGTTACATGGCTCGACGTCGTAGATGGCAATGAAGAGTGTCTGTGTTGGGGCGTGGGTGGCCTCGAGTCGCCGGGGTGGAGCAGGCCGTATACACGCTTGACGTCGTCAGCAACCAGTCAGAGCTCCAGGTGGCATGGCAATGTGGGCGTGTCCACATGGTGGGGGAGACTGATGGTGCACGGTCGATGTCATGGCATGGCAAGATGGTGAAAGGGAGCTGCTTAGTGGTGGAAGCTGCCGGCGACCATGGCTTCGGCGAGAAAGAAGAGCTCATCAGGCGGTGGAGTGACACGGTTGGTAGAGCGAGGTCACGTGTTGGACGACAGATGCAGAGGCGAGGTCCAGTGGTGGTGCTTGGTGCAGGGCACGACGGAGCGGCTCTTGGTGCTATGGTCACGGCGAGTATGGTGAAAGCTGGCCATCATGGTGGCGAGCGGCTCCGACATTGCGAGCAGGGAGGAGTGGGGAGGAAGAAAGGAGATGGCAGTGGTGGAGGGGGAAATGGACCAGTGAAGTGGCAGCTCTAGTTTTTATAGCAGCATCGGGCTGGGGTTGAGGGAGCTGTAGGCCATCCTCGGTGTCTGTGTCTACAGCGGGACACATGGCACGAATCGTGCAGCATGGAAGCCAGGGCGCGAGCGGAATCACGGGTCTAAGGGCGTGGCTTTGCTAGGCAAGCGGTGGCGGCGCCTGGAGCATTTGGGCCCATTCTAGGGTTTGGGTAGGGGTGCGCGACTGGCGGGCGAGCTGGGCCATGGGCGGGCGAGCGGGCCTACGAAGGGAAGGAGAGCGCGAGTGAGCTGGAGGGAGGCGGCTAGGCCTGGCGGGTAGAGGCGACTTGGGCCACGGGTGAAGGGAGGAAGGGGGGCGATTGGGCTGAAATAGAGGAAAGGTGGGCTACGGGAAAAGAAAAAGGAAAAAGGAATTTTTCCTTTTTATGACATAAGGGATTTGAGAAAGATTCGAAAGGAATTTGAGAGAGATTCAAAAGGGATTTAACAAGGATTCAAAAGGTATTGAAGGGAACTCAAGGAGAGGATTTTGCTATGGCTTGTGCACTCCTAACTCCAAAACTCAAGACATGAAAGCAACTCAAGAACAAAAGCACTCTTTACAAACAAATCTATATGGATTCACTAACTCATTAGTAAACTCCCCTACGTTTGACTTAGTTTTGACCTAAGGACTACATGCTTCACACATTGTAGGAAAAAATTTAAAAAGCTCATATTTTTGGTTGCACAAAAACCCAGGATGTTACAGTCCGTCAAAGCATGTGTAGATGCAAACTTGTGCAAGTGTGAAGCCATGCACTAACGGACCGTCTGGTAGGGCATCGGGCTGTCTATGAAAAAACTATAGCACCCAAAAAGTTTAGAACTAATATGCAAGATTTTTGAAGTTTGAATTTTTAGATGCAGATTATGCTTGTTATGTTTGTGAAAAAAATTGGCACAATCGAGCTGTGACAAACTCTACCCCCTTAAAAGAGAATCTCAACCCGAGATTTGCAAAAGGACAAGGAGGGATCAAGAACATCAAGGAATTAGGAGTAGGATACATTGGTTAAGAAGCTAAAATTGGTTGCCAAGGTGGCTTTGGGTGAGGAAAGTGATTGAACAAGGATAAGGCTATCAAATGGGGAATGCCTTTGAGAAAAATTGGAAATCTTTGTTGCATAGGAGGTGATAACAACCCTTACTAATCCACGGAAGGAAGGCACATGGACTAGATATCAAGGCAGTTTTAGATCAAAGTTTAGCAAGGTAAGGTTCACCAAGAGTTGTTCAACGCAGCGAAGAAAATATGTATGGAAATAGGCATCATTCTCAATAAGAAGGTTCATCGATTGGGTGTTACAATAGTCATGACTGTTACCTTGATACTCAGGGGGCATCCATAAGCTACTCACGTGGTTGCAACACACATGGAGCCTTAGTTTCCTTGCATCCTCAAAGGAGAGATGGTCATACCATTGCAAAGCACGCCATTTCTAAATGCCTTATTGAGAAGAACAATGCAAGTGTGTCTAAAAGAAGGAAAGGATGTGACCATGACATACAAGGACGAGGATATGTTGGTCGTCAAGGAATTTTAGGAAGAGTTGCACAAGGTGGGATAGCACATTAGCGTGGGTCCATGATGGATCATGATCACATATTTCTTGACACCTGCATGCACCTAGCAGCACCACCATGTGGATGTGGCATTCATCAAGTGTGGGGAGCTTGCCCTCATCCATGGTGGCGGTGGACATGGATGGGAGGTGAAGCGCTCATGGGGGATGGTGTTTGAGAGGAGGTGGAGAGGGAGATTGCTTGGGGCATGCTCATCATGTCGTGCAGGGTCTCCAACTATAGCAATATGGGCCAATCCTCCCCCTAGAAGACGCCCAATAGGGGTAAGTGTAGTAGCTTGTGAAATCCTACCCAACTGAGGGGCCGCTTGTAAATTGTTGTTACCTATATAGTTCCAAGAGCATGGGGGCAAGGAGCCTCTCTCCCTCCTACTCATTTGAAAATCCTAGCCGTCAGCTCTCTCCTCTCTACTCGCCCCCTAACCTGTTCAAAACCCAAGTTCCAACAATTGTTAATCTAGTCATCTACTAATTTTTTATTCCAAGTTTCTAGTTTCAACCTTTGTAGAGTTTTGATTCCAATTATGAATCTAAAATTAGGATCCAAATCGTCACTAGGTATTTATTTCTTAATGTTTCATATTATTTCCTTAGCTAGTGTATGGTACTAATAATATAGTTGTAGAACTTCATGATTTGTAAACTTTTTATGAGAATAGATATTTTTATGTTACACACCCATATATGACTATGTGTTTACCTTTTGCCTTCTTGCAACTTAAAATAATTTGACCCTAGTCTTCACTAAAACCTGGGTCTGCCACTAGTCGTTGTAGACAGATCCATCAAAATTGAGCTTAAACCAGTCATGAGGCGGTGGCGGCCACTGCACCAGGATGACGTAGCCTGATTGGTACAGCCTCGCCCATGGAGAAAGCTATGGGGTGGCACGGTGGCAAAAGCTTGGCATAGGCGACATACTTGCTAGAGAGCATGCCATCTTGCGGTGGTCGATCAGCTACTTGGATTGGATCATGTAGCATGTCGATCTATGGATTTTGTCGATGAACCACAGGCGGGAGTGGATTGTATCGAACTGGATGGATGAGCTAGGTGGCACCACGTAGCACACAAATTGGCAACTGAATTGATCTGATGAATGAACTGGGAACCTGGATTTGACGAGAACAAGGCAACGTGCCACTAGCCTAGCTCAGCCCCTGGTGGATGGTGCCTACTAAGAGCGATGGCGTCTGGCACTTGCTGCAGCTGAGCGCACAAACCCATGAACCGTGGCACCGACAGCTGCTGGATGGGGTGGCACCGGTGGCTGCCCACCTAACCCTGCTCCATTGCTAGCAGCCGACGAGCGACGAGTGGATCTAGTGGGGTGGCACTAGCCCCTGCTCCTCTGCGTGGGTGAGCAGGCACGGATCTGGTCGGGTCTGGTGCTGGCGGCCGAGCGAACGCGGATCAGGTGGGTGTTGGCGGTCCTTAACTCACACTTTTAACCACCAACATTCGCATAAAATCCACTAAAATAAACACCAAACATAGTGATAGGGTTTATAACGAATGATTTCCATGAGTTTTGGTGTTTGTTCATTTGTAGGAGGGCATTTGTAGAAATACACATAAAAGGCTAAGAATGTGCAAAGTAATAGAGCAAAAACGTCATTCTATACAAGCCCGAGGGAGAGAGGCCAAATCACCCGAAGAATTAGGGCCCAGACAAAGAAGAGAAGAGGTCAAAACCGAAGCAAAACATTTCAACTTTGCACAAAACCTACGTGGGCCAAGTCACAAGGATCAAGGGAGGTGACCCACCGAAGATGGGCAAGTTTAGGCCTAGCCAGGGTGTGGCTGCACCACCAGTCAGCCCAAACAGCCCCATCTTGCGTGGGCTGCCTCTTACTAACATGCCAAAGGTGGTTCACCAGGTTACAACCAGGTTCAATGCACCTAAACAATAGTTTGAGGTTGGTTTGCACTTTCCATGAGGAGAGGAAGCACTTTACAAGAACCCTCCTCCTCTCCACTTATAAAAGGAGGCTCCCTCCTCCTCATTTACAACACACAAGAGCACAAGAGCATTAGAAAGCAAGAGCAAGAGCATCTCCACTCCATGGGCTTAGGCCCTAGCTAGCTCTAGCAACTTATTAGGGAGAGATGTCAGGGAGAGTTCAGGGAAGAAGTGTCAGGCTTGTCAATAACCTTCTCCCGCTTGTACCTTGGTGAACACCAGCTTTGCACCTCAATGGGTATCTTAGTAAGTGTTCATGGTTCTATTGGTTATTAAGTATTTGAGTAGTTAAATTATACTTTTACTTGCTTGTGGGTTCATCATCCGTCTCCGAGACAGATGCTCTAGTAGAAGGGCCCTAATAAAGATGGATAACCCCTGTCGACACACTAGAGTAGTAATCGATAACGTAGACGTGGTGTCTAGGCTAGATGCTACCTTTGTTTGCCTCATATCCCACGATTGAGGGGTAGGCGGCAGGTGGTGACAGCCCTGTCCGTCCCTTATAATCCCCCACGTTCGGATACAGCGTAGAGCTACAGGCTGGCATCGACTGGCAGACCAGTTGCAATCCGGTGCCCGAAGTAAGCAAGTAGAAGTAGAGTTTATCTATCCTTAGACCCTAAGCCATAGGAATCCTTCTCTACCCTTATTAGCTATCCTTGTGTTGTCCTTGGACGAATTAGCTAGAAGAAATACCTCCATTTCCTATGGAAAATACGATGCATTGAATACTTCCGGGTGAAAGCTACAACGGTAATTCCGTATGCTTGTGGATTCTTTCTGTAAATGTTAAGAAATACCAACAAGCTTTCTGGCGCCATTGCCGAGAACGGTTGCTATTTTCTTTGAACCTAGTTCATCCTCATATCTGTATCCTTCTTTTTTATAAAACCAAGAATATTTTCTTTCCTTTTTATCACCATGACATCAACTCCTATCCTATACCCTTCCGCTTCAAAGGGGGAGTTCCTTATTCCACCATCAAAACCAACCCGTTCATCTGGTTATAAACTCCACCCTGGCTTAAAAGCCATGGTTCTGGCACTGCCGTTCTCAGGGCACGATGATGAAAACCCTTGCCAACACCTGCTAGAGTTCGAGGAAATGTGTTCATGCCTAAGCATCTCAGGCATGACACAAGAAACACTAAGGTGGAAATTGTTTCCCTTTTCTCTCATGGGAAAGGCGAAGCAATGGTACACGTTTGCCATAGAAAGTATGAATGGGGACTGGGATGAACTTAAAGACAAGTTTTGTCTTGCATTTTCCCCATATCCTGTATCGTCTCTCTGCCAAGGGCGATCCTCGACTTTGAGCAGGGTGAGAAGGAGTCTATAGGTGCAGCCTAGGCCTGGTTTTCAAAGTAAATTTATGCTAGCCCAGACTTGTCCTTACCTAATGGCTTATTGATATGTCTCTTTTGTTCGGGTATTGACATAAATGCCAACCTATGCCTAGACGTGACTGTCAGAGGACGATTTACACACAAAACTATGACGGAACAAGTAGATTTTCTTGAGCACTTCATAGCCAAACACACTTCTTCTGTCATAAGAACCAAAACCCTCTAGGCAAAAGTCATGGCAAGTGTGGATGAGTCCTCATTAGTTGAATCTAGACTCATACCATCCCTAGCTTTGACTCATGAGCCCCCACCTGAACCACGAACACCGAAGGAACGAGTAATTCATCCTTTGGAGTTCCCTATTGAATTCAAGGATTATGGCAATACCTCAAAATTCTTAAGGCACGAAAAGCTTACACATCCTCCCAAGGAAGTTTCCCCCAAAATACCGCCGATGGAATGGTTAATAGAAGTGAAACGTTCTTCCGAAGCAATTCGGATTCTTTCACCTTCCACGACCATGCCCTGTTCGTTAAGGGGAACAGTTGTAGAAGCCCTACACAACCCCACGATCGAGACTAACATCATGTTGGAATCCCTTGCAGAAGCCCTTTTGGGTAAAATACCGCTAGTCTCGACCAACAAGCTCTTCAAAAGTCCATCAAGACTCTTTTTTGAATGTTGCAGGATTGCTAGGGTCGTGCCTATCAAAATTAATAAAACCAAGGTTATCATAGATTTCCACATCTTTGCCATCCTTGAGTTCAATCTTCTCATAGGCTACCCGTTGGACAAACTTTTTCAAGTAAATCCTTCCCAGGGAGCCTTAGTGAAAAGTTTGGAAAAACTACTTCCGCCACTCACTTAGATTCCCCAATAGCGGAGCATCATCCCAAACATGACCCGTTCGAGGAGGTGAAGTTCATTTTCCCATTCGTTTCACCTAGGCTTTCTAGTGAAAATAAATGTCCTTTACCACCCTCACTCGAGCTGGAACCATATCCCTCTGGCTCTCTGAACATTGTTTTTTAAAACAAAAACCTCTGGGCCATGGACATTCCTGCAGCATCGACTCTAGAGACCAAGGAAATGAATTCCATATACAAGCATGAAAGCTTCTCATTTGAGACCCCTTATGTTTCATGCTCACTTTTGGAATCTCTAGAGTTTGTTTTGCAGAAAACCACAAGCTCCTATGAGGATCCCAACTCCTTCTACTCCTCGTTTCCAAGCTTTTTAGAAGGATGGTTGTGGATGCATTCATTTATCATAAATATTGCAAATCCCGTAGTGGCATTGTGGTGCTAACCTTGCAACTTGAACGAAAATGCTTTATGCTTGGTGGTAAAGCTGGTTACTATACCACCATTGATAGCTGCAAGAGGAAGTTCCCAGGGTCGAGCCTAAGACCATAAATCAAGCACTGCGGGGTGATACCCCGGATTATCATATATATATATATATATATATATATATATATATATATATATATATATATATATATATATATATATATATATATATATATATATATATATATATATATATATATATATATATATATCAGCTGTACACCTTGATATTCTTTGGTGATGGAACACACTCAAAAGGAGACCCCAACATGTCACACTTGACTTTTCACATAAAAGTCTAAGTGTGGGGGAGGATGGTGAGAGTCCCAAGTTCCATACACACCAAACACTATCCTGCTTAGAAAAAAGGAGAGATATTGATGTTGGCTCTACCTTGCTATAAAAAATAAAAAAAATTGATGACAAAAAAGGAGAAAAGAAAAAATATTTGAAAAAAAGAGAGAGCTAAAAAAAGAGAGAAAAAGAAAATGATATAAAAAAGATGGAGCCGTAAGATGGGTACTCCTTCTCTAGACCTTTGCTGCTACCACCAAGGCCCATGGTCCATGCACACTATCTCTGTGTGTGGCCTAGCCTTGTTGCTTGCCTAAGATAGACCACATCCAATAAAGCCGCCGTGCAAAACTTCTATCCACATATGCGGTCGGTAAGTACTCTCAGATATGCAAAGGTAAAATAAATGTTCACCAACCCTCTTACTCTTTTTTGTCTCCGTAGGAATATTAAACTTGCTCATACAAATTCTTGCTTCCAGTATTTATGTCATATGCTCTGGTTTGGATGTATTCATATGGTACATCCATAGGTCCTTTTAAATTAAGCATGGTGCTTAGGTTAAAATGGCCTTCTTTAATAAAAAATTAGACATGGTGTTTAATCTTGATTAATGAACTTTGAGTATATTTTCATAAGTAATGGAAGCAATTTATGATGGAGATGAATCAAGGCTAGGATAATTTTGTAAACTTTACATTAGCCTTGCTCCACATAAACCTTTTTAGAAGTAGGAGAAAACAAAAGAAGGCAAAACATTGCTATGCCTTGGTAAGGAATTATACACCACTGAGTGATCTGAGAGTGCCATTTGAGGAGTATAAAGTGAACTATGCTTTTCTTAAGAAAAACTTTCAAAACTCCAAGTGCTAAGATGTGAAATTAGGAAGATGACTTTATTTCGAGAACTGTTCCACTTTTCAACAACCCAAGGAAACATGTTAGCTAACACAACATATCCCACTTATGTAAACAATGTGTTGGAATAACTTTCATATATAGCTATATATCTTGGGGATGTTATGCTCATGATTACTTTTATCACTAACTTTGCTCGAGGACAAGCAAAGGGCTAAGTGTGGGGGAGTTTGTTGGCGGTCCTTAACTCACACTTTTAACTGCCAACATTCGCATAAAATCCACTAAAATAAACACCAAACTTAGTGATAGGATTTATAACTAACGATTTCCATGAGTTTTGGTGTTTGTTCATTTGTAGGAGGGCATTTGTGGAAATACACATAAAAGGCTAAGAATGTGCAAAGGAATAGAGCAAAAACATCATTCTATACAAGCCCGAGGGAGAGGGGCCCAATCACTTGAAGAATCAGGGCCTAGACAAAGAAGAGAATAGGCCAAAACCGAAGCAAAACATTTCAACTTTACACAAAACCTACGTGGCTAAGTCACAAGGATCAAGAGAGGCGACCCACCAAAGACGGGCACGTTTGGGCCGAGCCAGGGTCTAGTGCGGCCGCACCACCAGTCAGCCCAAATGGCCCCATCTTGCACAGGCTGCCTCTTACCAACATGTCAAAGGTGGTTCACTAGGTTACGGCCAGGTTCAATGCACCGAAACGTCGGTTTGAGGTTGGTTTGCACTTTCCATGAGGGGAGGAAGCACTTTACAAGAACCCCCTCCTCTCCACTTATAAAAGGAGGCTCCCTCCTTCTCATTTACAACAACACATAAGAGCACAAGAGCATTACAAAGCAAGAGCACGAGCATCTCCACTCCATGGGCTTAGGCCCTAGTTAGCTCTAGTAACTCATTAGGGAGAGATGTGAGGGAGAGTTCAGGAAAGAAGTGTCGGGCTTGTTGGTAACCTTCCCTCGCTTGTACCTCGGTGAACACCGGCTTTGTACCTCAACGGGTATCTTAGTAAGTGTTCGTGGTTCTATTGGTTATAAAGCCTTTGAGTAGTTAAATTATACTTTTACTTGCTTGCGGGTTTGTTGTCCGTCTCCAAGACGGATACTCTAGTAGGACCATGATAAAGATGGATAACCCTTGTCGACACACTAGAGTAGTAGTCGATAGCGTAGACATGGTGTCTAGGCTAGAGGCTACCTTCATTTGCCTCGTATCCCACGGTTGAGGGGTAGGCGGCAGGTGGTGACAGCCCTGTCCGTCCCTTATAATCCCCCACTTTTGGATATGGCGTAGAGCTACAAGCCAGCATCGACTGGCAAACCAGTTGCAATCCGGTGCCCGAAGTAAGCAAGCAAAAGTAGAGTTTATCTATCCTTAGACCTTAAGCCATAGGAATCCTTCTCTACCCTTATCAGCTATCCTTGTGTTGTCCTTGGACAAATTAGTTAGAAGAAATACCTTCGTTCCCTGTGGAAAATACGATACCATGAATACTTCCGGGTGAAAGCTACAACAGTAATTCCGTACGCTTGCAGATTCTTTCTGTAAACGTTAAGAAATACCAACAGTGGGGTGGGGTTCCGTGGTCGGGTAGGGAGAGGGTGTGAGGTTGAGTTTGAGAGTTATATGGATTGGGTGGGGTATGGGATATGGATATGCAGATGGATCAGGAAAAGGGATAATCAGATTTCATCCTTTACTCATGTTTGGGCTATGTGGGTTTGGGTTACGGTTTTTTTCCATGTGACCCACAGCTTGTAATAAATAAAACAAAAAATAAAAAATGTCATTTCTCTGTCGGCGTCGCGCGGGGAGTGCGACCTGCAGTGCCAGCGGCCTGCATGGTGGCTTCGGCGTCCTCCCGAGTACGAGCTCCGCGGCCTTCTCTGTGCGGCGTGGCCTCCTAGACTTGGCATGGCACAGACGGAGCTCAGCAACCTTCTCTGCTCGATGCGGCGCGGACGAAGCTCGGCGTGAGGGCGATGGGGGCGACTATTGGCTGCTGCTCGCTTGCTCCAGCAGTGCGAGAGGCGTGGGTGGTGGGGTCGATCAGATCTAACTGAACCTAAGCCTAGAGGACCAAACAACAAATCTCTCTGCTTCTCTATTCTACCTACTCTCAGATCTAACTGAACCTAAGCCTAGGCCCTATCCTGCTAAATTTGAGCTTGGATAGTTGCCAAATCTCTTCTAGCATTAGTAAACAACGCCTCTTGAGCAACATTCTACCTTAGTACATTTTGGAGCTCAAGTCAGAGTCTTTCATTCTCCCTTCTTGCATCTGCTAACAACCGTGTAAGCTCTGCATTCTCATGCTTGAATCTCCTTACGGCATCACACAAATCAACAAGAACTTGCATAAAAAATGGGTTATGCAGCACATCCACACAAGACCAAAAATCACAACCACCAACCTATGAATGACATCCAAAACCGCAAAAAACAATCATTCAACTCTAGGAACATCCCAAATACCATGAATCAAACATGAACCAAATGACTAACCCGAGTATTGGCTCACTTTAGGTATCTCATTCCCAGGTTCAAATCACTTTAGGATATGAACCTTGCCGCTTTTGTGCCTCACCTACAGAACACTGTTGGGATGTGCTCTAGCGGGCCTTCACGATATACTTTTGTGACCGTTGCATTGATTTTCTATGAGAACCAGACTTGAGCACCGGACATGTCTGGTGGTTCATTGGATGTCACCATTACGTCCTGTGTACACCAGACTTGAGCACTAGACCTTTGCACTGGACTTCACACCAGACATGTCTGCGGCTCAATTTTCAGCGTGACACACTTTCGTATTTTGGCATAACTTTTAGCTCCAAACTCTTATTTTGATGATCTTGGTCTTTTGAAAGCTAATGAAAAGCTCTACAACTTTGAACTGAATTCATATCAATTTTAGCGGATCCAAAATCATGAGACAATTCCAATTCATGCATCTCTTTGTCTCGGTTTTGGTGGCTTCAATTTTGTTTGTCTCTTTGCATTCGGGCTTCTACTTCTTGGAGTCTTAGATTTCTAGCATGTCTTGCAGGTCTTCAACATGGCTTCTAATGTCTTGCTTGAGGTGTTGATTATTCGGACCACCACTTTTTTTAAGTCCAAGTCCATCTTGCATCCATTTGAACTATACCTTGTATACTAGCAAACAACATTAGTCCAAATGGTCATGTTATTTATCAAACACCAAAATCCAAACTTAATGGCCCATATGGTCCATTTTTCTAACAAATGGTTTGAAGGATGGTGTGCTAGATCCACACGGTTTTAAGGAGGTTTTTTTTTAAAAAAAAATAGAGATCCAAATAGTTGAGTGGTCAAATTTGGGGTTAATTCTTTCTTTTAACCTCGTTATCTTCCTAAGATAATACTTCTATCTAGTAGATGAAAAGTAAAACTCTAACGATGATCCGGTTCTTAGAGCATCTATAAGAGTCTTTCTAAATCTTACTCTCTAAATCATCGTTTGAAGAGTCATTTGCACAAAAATCGCTTTCTATATCTTTTCACTCTCCAACAGTTTTTCTATATCTCATGCACACTCTAAAGAGTCATTCACGTCTTCTATTTTTAACTAACGAAAAATCCGGAATAGAAGATGGCTATATTTGGATAACCATTTAGAAAAATTATTGGAGGATAGTTTTTTATTAAAATCTCTATTCCTAGTATTTAGGAAGAATATAGAGAGTCTCCTGAAGTTGCTCTTAGTTTACCTAGTTTCTACGTGCTCACGTCTCGCTTTTGTTCCTAGCGAGTTTTCAGCAATGTTGACAAGCAAGCCGGCTCAACTTGACAACGGTGTCAAGTGTCTACCTATATTAGGTAAGATAAGACACGCTAAGTAGCATGTCAGTAGAATAGAACTCTCTTTTGTTTTTTTCCCGTGAACGACACTGCTACCACTGCAACATATCGACACATGATCATTGGCAATCTCAGGATGTACTCCCTCCGTCCCAAAAAGCATGTAAATCTCGGTTCCCGAGGAGTCAAAGAATCTTTAAATTTAACCAAGTTTATAGATAATATTATCTACATTTTAATCTCTAATTAAGTTTATTATGAAACTATATTTCATAACTAATCCAATTATACTTATTACACATCATAAGCATTAATATGTTTTTATTTGTATTTAGTCAAAGTTAAGAATCTTTGACTCCTCGGGAAGCGAGACTTACATTCTTTTTGGGACGGAGGTAGTACTTGCGCCGGAGTAGAAATTTAAGGTGCATTAGATGGACTAAAGTTTAACAGATGTTACATCGAGTGTTCGGATAGTAATAATAAAACAAATTAGAGAAGTCATCATTAATCCACGAGACAAATTTATTAAGCCTAATTAATCTGTCATTAGCACATATTTACTGTAGCACCACATTGTCAAATCATAGACTAATTAGGCTTAATAGATTCGTCTCGCAAATTAGTCTCAATCTGTGCATTTAGTTTCGTAATTAGTCTATATTTAATACTCCAAATTAGTGTCCAAACATCCGATGTGATAGGGACTAAAAATTAGGAGGGGAAACCAAACATGGGTGTTTGTTTTCTTTAGGCAAAAGTTTAGCTCTGTCACATCGAATCTTTGATACCAATTAGGAGTATTAAACATAGACTAATTACAAAACTAATTACATAGATTAAGGCTAATTTGCAAGACGAATCTATTAAGTCTAATTAGTCCATGATTTGACAATGTGATGCTACAGTAAACATTTGCTAATTATGGATTAATTAGGCTTAATAGATTCGTCTTGCTAATTAGTCTACTCATGTGCAATTAGTTTTATAATTAACTTATGTTTAATCCTCCTAGTTAGGATCCGAACGTCCGATGTGACACGACTAAACTTTAGTCTATGGATCCAAATACAACATGCAGATTTTTCTTCTGACACAGCTATAGACACAGTTGCAAGGCTCAACACAAACATCCTTTTCTAAAAAAAAAAGGCTCAACACAAACATAGCATTTCCCTCGAAACACACACATATATAAACACAAATATATACCCGTTTAACTCACGAAATTTGACTCCAGTATGATATTGTACATACTGTACCGGGTCAAGGTTCCAGTAACGCCAAAAGACTCACTCGGCTGCAGCTGAAAAGGTCCGGTCGCACTAGTCACTACTACGAATTTTACAGGGAAATTTCACTTGCATTTGAACCCGCACAAGACTTGGGCTTTCAACTTCCAGGTCTTCATCTCACTACTCCAGGATGATATTGTACATACACTTGTCGATCCAATCGAGGAGAAATTAAAAATATATGATGCCTCAGCTTTGAAAAGTCAGTAGAGAGCATAAAGAAAACCTCAGCTGGGACTGGGAGAGCAAACAGTTGACTTCTTGATAGGAATAGCAACGAAATGACAAACTTCAATCAGACTAATGTACTAGTAGAGCAGTATAATAGAAAGTTGACTCAGTTTAACTCACACGAGGGATGACAACCTATGCCTCTATAACTAGTGCACCAATGCAGAAAGATTCTTCAGCAAACCTCATAGTTCACGAGATGGCGACAGGAGTTAGGATCACAATGCTCATATCCTTGGCATTCAGCGCGGCAGTTGCCCAAAACGTCACCGAAAGCAAAGTAGAAGAATTCCATGTAGGGGTGGTACTTGATTTGGGGACGACGGTGGGCAAGGTAGCACATACGAGCATTTCGATTGCTGTTGAAGATTTCTATGCTGTCCATACGAACCACACCACGAGACTTGTCCTCCACGTCAGGGACTCCAAGGGCGATGATGTCCAAGCTGCATCTGCAGGCAAGTTTCATCCTCAGATATGGAACAATTGATAGAGTATGTGTTTACTTGATTATGTACAGATTGCACACTTGGTATTTTGGAAGTTCAGCCTTTTAAACACAACAAATCATGTTAAGGACCATAAAGCTATTGTGTTCCATTTAAATGCTATGTTTTTTAATAGAACTGTTATGACATAGGTTACACAGAATAAACAGAGAAGTCCGTATGTGAAGAGGCCAAGGCTGTTTTAGTTCCAATCAGGGACGAAGCCAGGAAAAAATTTAGGAGGGGCTCAACAACGGCGTCGGCGTGCCCGCCGGGTGCCGGCCGCCAGCGCCCGCTCGCCCGCCACCATGCCTGGCTGCCCGCTCACTGCTCGCCAGCTGCGCCTGGCGTTGCTTAGCCGCTCGGTCGCTCCCCACTGGCCCGAGACCCTGCGTGGCCGCGTCGTTGTAGGAGTCGCGCGCCTGCGCCTGAAGCCATTGCTCGATTGGGAACTTGAGGCAGGGTTTCTTTCACTTATTGGACTTTAGATTGGACCTTGCCTGGATAATCATTTGCCTCTGTAGATTTGGCCCAATTAGCAAGAAAAGATGTTCAGCAAATCTCAGCCCCTCCTACCTAGACATCTACAGCTAAAATTTCAGGCGGCGGCTCGGGGGGGGCTTCGCTTGCTCGCGAGCGGTAGGGGGGGCTGGAGCCCCCCTAGCCCCACCGCTGGCTCCGTGCCAGGTTTCAATTCTATAACTCCATATGTGGCAACAATAGGTGTTGTGAGCAGTACAGCAGGAAGAAGAAGGCGTCAGCAGCTACTAGTGGCTGAACATGGGTCATAGTTATCTATTAGGGGGCTTTGGCTTAAAGATAGGATCTGCAGACTGAGAATATTGGTTAGCGAGTTTGTTGGTGTGGCAGCTGGCCATTAGGTGATATAACTAAGGGCAGGCTAACAGAGGAGGGTAAGCAGAAGTAGAGTTTTCATGATCAGAGCCTCCTAGGGAGGGCGATCAGGTTCTACTGCTGCCATTTTTCTCGGATTATAACCAGATTAATAATAAAGCCAAGTTCCCAGCCTTTTCAATAGGACTAATTATAAACTAAATATGAACTATCAAATACACTCTAGCTGAAATTTAGCGGTTTGGATGCAGAAAACATGCAAAGTGTGGTTTTTTCGGAAATAGTATAGTTACAAGGCAGTGGCAATTCGTTTCAAAAAAAAAAACAAGGCAGTGGCAATTATGTCTTGAAAACCACTTATGCAACGGAAAAACATGATATTTTTACATCTGGTGGCACCAAATTTTTGCAGTCCCTATAGTTCCTTCACTGCAAGTACCACATCAGTGCGGAGAAAACAAAGCTATGCATGCTGCATTTTATAATTGAACTGAATTTAACAGTAGCTTTATTGATATGATAGCCAATGCAAACTTATCACAGGAACAACCTTTCCGATGTTCCATGTGCCATAAGTTACAGCTAAAGCATGTAGTGAATGTATTTTTAGTAATCCATCTATCTCTTGCAAATACTACTTCAATAGAGCTATATGTCAAGTGATTCCGTTCTGGACTTCTGGTACAGAGCATATGAATAATAAGAAATTTGGTTCCTCAAAAAGTTGAAGCTGTCTCTATATGCAATTTTACAGTTCTTGAATTGCTCGAGAACTACAAAGTCCAAGCTATCATTGGCCCACAGAAATCTTCTCAAGCTGTGTTCGTATCAGCTCTTGGAAATAAATATCAAGTTCCAATTATCTCATTCACAGCAACAAGCACATCTTTGTCTTCCCGGAGTCTTCCATATTTTGTTCAAGCAACAGCGTGTGACTCTGCACAAGTGAGTAGCATCGCCTCCATAATCAAGGCCTATGGATGGAGAAAGGTGGTGCCTATCTATGTAGATAATGATTATGGTAGAGGCATACTACCAGACCTTTTCAATGTCCTTGAAGGAATAGATGCCCATATTCCTTATCGGAGTGCAATAGATGAATCAGCAACAGGTGAACAAATTACCCAAGAACTCTACAAGCTGATGACAATGCAAACAAGGGTCTTTGTTGTGCACATGTCCTCCTCCTTGGGCACCCTCTTCTTCACAAAAGCAAAGGAAATTGGCATGATGAGCAAGGGGTTTGTTTGGATCATAACAGATGGACTAGCAAATCTCATAGATTCACTAAATCCTTCAGTTGTGGAAGCAATGAATGGTGCCTTGGGGGTTGAATTCTATGTTCCTAAATCAGCAAGACTTGACAATTTCACCATGAGATGGTATATGAGGTCCCGAAATGATCATCCAAATGACCCAACATTGAAATTAAGCGTTTTTGGACTATGGAGCTATGATACGATCTGGGCAGTAGCACAAGCAGCAGCAAAGGCAAAGGTTACTGAAGCAAAATCTCAACCACCTGCACTGAAAGACTCAACAAGTTCAGGAACCTTAGGAAATTCAAGAAACAGTCTGGCATTCCTACAGGCGATCTTTCAAACCAAATTCGAAGGCTTAAGTGGTTACTTTGATCTTTCAGATGGGAAGCTGCAAGTTTCCATGTTTCAGATAATAAATGTAGTTGGAAAAGCACATAGAGTAATTGGGTTTTGGACCACACAAAATGGAATTTCACAGCAATCAGATCAAAGGATAACAAACACGACATACTGGAGCACCACACATAATTTGAATACCGTGATTTGGCCAGGAGAATCTACAGAGGTGCCTAGAGGATGGGAAATTCCAATAAATGGGAACAAGCTTCAAGTTGGTATAGTCATAGGTGGAACTTATCCAAAATACATAGATGCCAATGAAGACTCCATAACAGGTGTGGTTAAAGCAAGCGGCCTTGCAATTGAAATATTTGAAGAGGCAGTAAAGAGACTTCCTTATGCACTCCCTTATGAATATGTAGTATTTAACACCACAGAGAATGTAAGTTCAAGCTATGATGATTTTGTCTACCAAGTTTATCTTAAGGTAACACAACTTTGCATGTTTACCTTTTCAAGTCAAAAGTATATAAGTTGCACAAATGCTCTTCCAAGATCTGATATTTTATATCATGGACTCATGGTGTCACTTCAATTATTCAAATGTCATTTTAGTTTAGTAAATGGTTGCAGAAGCATAATAGAAGAAAAGAAAATCTAAGCCTTTTATAACCTTACTCTATCATCAACACAGTTCATTCTTTCTGATGTACTTTTCAATGAAGACACCGCCCATCCAACCCCGCTCTTGGTTAAACAACTTTCTTTTACACTCTGACAGAAGTATGACATAGCAGTTGGAGACATAACAATTAGATACAACAGAAGTCTGTACGTTGACTTCACTCTGCCATACACTGAATCAGGGATAGCAATGGTTGTTCCTGTCAAGGAAAGCGTAAACAAGAATGCCTGGATTTTTTTGAAGCCACTAACACCTGGCATGTGGTTAGGAACCATCATACTCTTTATCTACACAGGCATCGTGATATGGTTGTTGGAGCATCTAGGAAACAACAAGAATGTTCGTGGTCCAATTCCAGGACAGCTAGCTACAATGATATACTTTTCACTGTTTGAAGAGAGTTGAGTGTTCTTATCACAATACTTTTTTTTCCCTGTACAGCATAATGATCAAGTTGATATGTTTTTCATCCTAGCAAGTTACTTTCATACAGCAAAATTCCACAGCTTGGAAAATAAATGTGTATTTATATTGTTTCCACTAAATGCTGTCTTTTTAAGCCATGTCCTAAGCACATAAGTGCGTAAACAATGAGATAAATCTTGTATTGGGAACTAACCAACCAGTATGAAATTCCAAAAGTGCAAGAAGGAATAAATTACCATCATATGTAAGGTCTCCAGACCCCGCGTCGCTCTCCGTACAGGGCGACACGGGGGGCGACTCCCCCCCCCCCCCCCGTCACCCCCCCGGGCGTGCTCCCCCGGCCGCCACCGCTGCTCCCCGGCTAGCGGCGGCGGCGGCCAGCTGTGGTGCCCAAAAAGGCACCCCACAGCACCTTCCCCTTCCTCTCTCCCCCTCCCCTCCCCTCCTCCTCTTCCTCCAACCTTAGGCTTGGAGCATGGATGGCCAGCGGCGTGCTCGAAGCTTTAGATCCAGGACCTCTAGACCCGGATCCGGCACTCCCCGCCCCGGATCTGGTTCGCGAACGGTGCTCGGGCGTGGCGGCCAGCGGGCAGTGGCCGGCCCTCCGGCCAGGCCCCCAGACGCGCCTACAGGTACCTCCGCGGCCGGCCGGCCGGCTTCTCCCCAAGCCGCGTCGGGCCGAGGCTCGGCATCTGGCGAGGCGGCACCGTCACGGCCTCGGGCTCCCTCGTCTCCACGTCCGTGAGCTCTGTGGACAACGCAGGGTGCAGCCTCTCGGGCGTGGTGATGATGCCCTGCTTGGCGGCTGGAGATGGTGGCCGGCGGACCTTCCCGTGAGACTGTGGAACGACGACGTGTGTTGGCCCCGGACACGGGTCAGCGCGGCAGTACTGCGCTGCACGGAAACCGCCTCCGCCGGCAACGCGCCGCCGACGTCGCCCTCGTGGAGGGTCCTCAACTGGGATTGCGACAGCGGCAGCCGCGCTCCCCTCCCATTCCTAGACCACGCCAGGCCATGGCGGCACCCTTGGCGTTGCTGGCGTCTGCTAGGCGGTGGCGTGGCTGTGGCCAGGTCGGCGCCCCACGGTCACGCCGGATCTGGTGCCTACGCCGAGGCGGCGGCCAGATCCACCATGGGCAGCTGCTGGTGACGGGGGTGCGTGCCTGGCCACTGCAATCTGGCCGGGCACGGGCGGCGCAGCCATGTCTCCGGGGGTCGGTGGCCGGGGCCAAGGGACACCCCAGTGACTGTTGGCGAACAAGCTCCTGGGTGAAAACCCTGCCCAGCTTCTCGCTTTGGGCCGGCGGTGGTGGTGCAGCATGCATCACTCACCTTCCTGAAGGCGTCGCCGAAGGATCAGTTCATCGCGCGGGTTGTTGGGGCCGGTTCTAGGGCGAAAGTCCTTCTTGTGCCCTCAAAACATTGTTGGCGTCTGTGGATGTCATGCCCTCCTTAGAGGCTTCGTTGTTGGCCACCATCCGTCGAAGCCGCTCCTTGCTTGTGCTGTGCCTGCCTGCGCTTTAGCTTCCTCCTCGCTTTGGTCTGTCCACCTCGGGTGTTGGTGTCGCCGCAGTCGTCTTCTTCTTCGCAGCGGCTACCTGGTCGCTGGCGGATACGTCTTCTTCTTCGCAATGGCTACCTAGTCGCTGGCAGATACAGTCGCCTTCTTCGCAGCGGCTACTTGGTCGCTGGCGGGCACTATCGCCTTCTCCTTCGCAGCGGCTACCTGGTCACTTGCGGATGGATGCTGAGCTCTCCTCAGCGGCTACCTGGTCACTTGCAGATGGATGCTGAGCTTTCTACCGGTGGATACTTTGCCACCACGGCTTCACTCACCCTTTGTTGGCGACCTTTGCGCGGATGTATTTTTTTCTTTGGCAAGCATAGTCAGT
Source organism: Saccharum spontaneum (assembly GCA_022457205.1). Lineage (NCBI taxonomy): Eukaryota > Viridiplantae > Streptophyta > Magnoliopsida > Poales > Poaceae > Saccharum > Saccharum spontaneum. The sequence goes on along the minus strand of CM039593.1, from coordinate 20,537,789 downwards.
TGGTGTTTTGAGGTGGAGGTCCACCCCCCCCCCATCGTGTATTCTTGCTGTTCCTTTGTGTCTTTAGGATTCCGCCGGTAATCCTAGGATTACTTGTGAGTCCTTTGTATCTGTGTTCCAGCCTTTCTTATGGTCTTTCCTCTTAATGAAAAACGGGTAAAAGACCCGATCGAGAAAAAATATGTAAGGTCTCCACTAACCTGCTAAGTTCATAGGCCATCTCAAATGTGCCTAAATAGGAAGCTAAGGCAAATCATGTATAGAGAGATACCAGGCCAATACGAATTGAGAAACGCAAGAAGGAATAACTCCCACCACATGTCTGAAAAGATTACCAAATCTCGAGTTTTTATGAATAATTTTTTTTTAGAATTTCCATTTATGATGTCTGAAATAGCATTAACTCATAACGTAATTTCTGCAGAAGAGAAGGTGAAACGCCTGATCTCACGGATCGTATTGGTCATATGGCTGTTCTTCCTTATGGTACTTAAATCAAGCTACACTGCAAGCTTGACATCCATGCTAACTGTGGAACAGCTCCAACCAACTGTAACAAATGTAGATGAACTCCTAAAAACTGGACAATCTGTTGGGTATACGCGTGGTTCCTACCTCAAGGGTCTTTTGGAAGAACTTGGTTTTGACGCATCAAAGATCAAGCCCTATGACAACCCTGAAGATTATCACAATGCACTTTCCAAGGGAAGCAAGAATGGTGGCATTGCTGCCCATGTAGATGAAATCCCATACATCAAACTATTCCTTGCAGAGCACTGCAAGGGTTACACCATGATTGGGCCAATATATAAGACTGCAGGTTTTGGATATGTAAGTTTGACTATGTTTAGCCAAGTTCAAATTAAGTTTTGTTTCAGTTTGCATACTGATGGGTGACAAACTGACCTGGGTTTATCATCTTCCTTAGGCATTCCAGAAGGGGTCGCCCTTAATTGGCGACATCTCACAGGCAATCCTGAACATAACAGGGGGAGAAACGATCATTCAAATCGAGAAGAAATGGATAGGAGATCAAAATAACTGCCAAAATGTGGGCACTATCTCTGGTACAGGTAGCCTGACCTTTGACAGCTTTGCAGGACCCATCATCGCTACTGGAGTTGCCTCAACCACTTCTCTTGTGGTCGCCTTGATAATCCATTTCTGCAAAAACAAGAAAGTAGGACCTGAAAATGGTGAGTCGGAACAAATCTTGCCACAAGAAGAAACTAAAGATGGTGTAAATGAAGAAAGGCAGTGCCAAGAAGAAGACAGAGGTAGAGGGATGCACGAACAATTAAAGATGGTTATGCGTTCTGGTTCACTTGTCATTTACAGAGGTGAAAGGATACCTAGCTCACGGGTATCAAGCTCAGCAAGATTTTAGCTCAGTTCAATTAGTAATTAACCTTGCCCGAGCACAATTGTTTTTATCACGTAGATTTCAGCATATTATCCTTAGCCTGGGAGTATATTGGTTTAAACGGGCTGCCCAAAAAGGCTCATATATTGCATTTACATTTTGAATAAAAAATGTAAGACACTGAAGGACACCACTTGGCAATGCTGGCCAAGTTTTCACGATTTTTGGATGTTAATTTTCCTCAATGAAGACTTGTTTAAGGTAAAATAGAGGGGACCTATTTGTCTCGATAAATAGAAATCCCAGAGCCAGAGGAGGCGACTGTCCTCCAAAGCTAATTTTAGCCAAAATCAACTGAATGAAGGACAGGTACCTCTGGTCTATCCTCTATGGAACAACAGAGTAAACGGCCGATCCCTCGGGTTGGGGGGTTTTTTTCGCTTCAATTCAATGGTCAACCATTCTTGCTTATTCTACTGATCGCTCAGAGACCTCCCTGTACCTGCGCGAAGTAGAAATCATGGGCCTTTCTGGAATCTGGATGGGTTAAGAACTTAAGAACAAACGAGGGCACCGTTGGAAGCACCGACCTGGGCTCCGGAGCTCTTAACTCCGCAGGGCGCGCTCGGCGTTGGCTCCCGCCGACCTCGAGGACTCGAAGCGCCCGGCCCAGCGGTCCCATAGCAAGGGTACCGAGCGGAGCGGACAGCGGAGCGCAGGCAGAGCAAGGCAACCGAGTTTCTTGAAGAGGCGGCGGAGGCGCGGAGCCATGGCGTACGACTAGTCCACGACCGAACGGGCTCCGTGGGGCTGTTGCCGTTCGTACAGGTACGGCGGAACGAGACGGAACTTGAGAAATCCTTGTATGATGACGAGGCAAGACCAAAATATGAACGATAAGGGCCTCCACAGCGTATAGCTTGGTGCTTACTTTGGAGAGAGAAAAATTAAGAACCGCTCCTCCAATTGCAGCAACTAGTTCTATACCCACGCTAGAAAAATAAGAAGTGGAGCAAGAACCTGCATCACTCCCAGCTACTGCCTAGTGAATACAAAAATAATTTTCTTGGTACTTTTGTTCTCTCACCGCTCCCGTAGAGTACCAGTTGTATGGCCAAGTAGTACTTTTTTTATCTCTTACCAGTACAGCTAGGGGGACCGGTGCCATGTTTTCACAAACACTGTAGCCCTGGAAGAGTGGTGCCAGAATTCACCGTGTGTCAGATAGGAACAGTAGTAGGCAGCACTCACGTTGTGGAAGGCCTAATGCTCTCACGAGCGAGTTCGGGCATACGAACGCGGCTTCCCACTCGCTACTGTATGGTTGGCTCGCTCCCGTTCACACCCTTTCTAATCTAAAAAAAGCTCTCTACTTAGGGGTGCTCGTCCAGGGGCGCTCGCGGGTACTCGCCAGGGGTGCTCGCCATGTGGGCTACTGTGGCCTTGCACAGGTGCTCCTCTGGGCCACTGAGCAGGTGCTCGCCACTCCAGTGGGGCATCGGCGAGCTTAATGCACTGTTGCTGACATCCTCACCGACAACGAGCTCCGACCAGCCTCCACATCCAACAACAAGGTGACATTGCACTGAAAGCGTATGTTGCAAGTTTATGTTTCAAGTGTTTCAGATGTTTCATCTGGATATTGCATGTGTTTTATCTATACGTTGCAAAACTAGATTGAGATGTTGCACATGTTGCAATGGTTATACATGTATACAACAAGCATATATTCTAAATGTTTCAGTTGTTTTCAGAAGCATGTTACAAGTATATGTTTCAAATATTTCAATTGTTTTAGACTTATGTTGCAAGTACTTTATCTGAATGTTGCATATATTGCAGTGGCTATACAATGTTGCAGCAAATCATCCATGTTGCAAGTGTTTCATGAGGCGTAGGAAACGGGTGCAGGCGGTCCCCATGAAGCGGTGTGGGCGGGTGAGTAGGTGCAGACGCGCAGCAGGGCGAGCAGTGGGCGAGGAGCAGGGCCATGGCGCGGGCGAGCAATAGCAGCAGGCCAGAAATATGAACGCAGGGAACTAGAAGAAAATTGAGGAGGATCTCTTTATTAATATTAGATTCAATAATCAAACAATGGAAGACCTGATGAGGCCTTAGCCCTGGTGGATGAGCCTCCTCTATGGTACCGATGAAGTTGGCTCGATGGTCTGGTCACATACGGTGAAAACTAATTTATGGGAAAAGGGCTGGAGTTCTGAGCACCAAGAGCAAGAGAAGTAAACATGGAGTGAAAAGCAAGGCTACTTGGTTGTTGCGCCTGTGGGGATTGTTGCTCGAATCTGGGCAACACAACATTGACAATTTTTCTTAGGATGCAGGTTGGTGAAGGATTGATTCAGCTGCTGAGGTTCACTTCCATAGAATTCTGCTTGCTGGATCTTTATGACAGCTCTGGATATGAAGTGCAGGAAAGTTCAATTGATCTGTCAACAAGTGTGGTATGCTGGGAATAGTTTTGTGATAGCAATGGAGTGTTAACGCATGCAGTTCAAGCTTTTAGTTATTAGCCAATTATCTGTACGTTGTGGTGTTGGTGCCAACAGAAAATCCTTTGTTTGATCGTTGCACTGCAAATAAAATCTTAGGGGGTGCAAGCCTCAGAGGTGTCTTGTCAGTTGTTGTATCAAGGCTTCTGTCCTAGTAGCAAGCTTGCTGGCGTCCTAACATATAAAATCTGTTTGTGCTAATGTGGCACAGCTCTCCCACATGGCGTCTTGCCTAAAGGCGGACGAGTTGGTGCAGATATTATCTGCTCCAACAATGGGATCCAAAAGCGTCAGGATGGATCCAGTCATCTGAAGCTGGTCTTCTTTAATTAGATTACAATGTTTCTTGTGATTATTTTCTATTAACACATGGAGATGTGCGTGTAAAAATCTTGCCAGCAAATTTTTAAAATGCGCTTATCCAAATGGAAGTATGGAAATATGGAAGTTTCACAGGTGTCATGCTCTGCGGAGCCAAATGATAAAACACTCATGACCTAAACTCCTAAAGCAAGCACAGTGTTTGATAGATTTTGTCTTTGAATCCCAGCAGTCTAGCATTAGAAAAACCAATCTACAATAATGTCTCACCATTACTAATTTACAATTTCAGAGTTTAGAGAAAAATAAAGCCCAACGGAGCAAAATACTAAAACTTATCTCAACATGATCTGTAATGAAATCACAAAACTACCTTCCATGTAGGGCAGATATTGTAACATCATTAACATCAAATGACTCAACTACAGAGGACAATTCTTCAATTCCCACTCTTACATGGAAATATGCTGGGTGCTTAGGTTAAAGGAGTGCCATACTATCACTAGATAGCATCGCTACCACTTCTGACATGGTGGGTCTATCGACCGCATTCTCTTGCACACATAACAACGCAATATACATCTCATCATGTGTGATGTGTGGCACTCAGCACCTAATGAAGTGTCTACCAACTGAAGCCATAATCCATCTTTCCACAACTGCCATGCCTGGAAGAGAATGATTAAAATACATAAAGGCTAATTTATATATAAAGAATGCAAATTTCTAGCATCCACATCAACCAAGGATGCACACAACTAACAATAAAAGTTAATTAACACATAAGAAAAAAAGAATATTACTAAAGCTTTTGTGCTCTCGTGAAACAAGGGAATAGTGGACAACGTGGAGGAGTAATTTTGGTGTAGATGGTTGTTAAAAACCAAGGCTAGCTTCAATATTTTAATATGGTATTCAAATATTAAAAAAAACTCACATGTCCAAGAAGGTTGATGAACTCTCCATATTGATGGGCACTTGAAGTTCTTTTTCTGCTGACAATTTCAATAATCAATACACCAAAGCTAAATACATCGCATTTGATTGAGAAGAGGCCCTCAAAAGCATATTTAGGAGCCATATAATAATTGAAACAAAGTATATAAAAAACCCTTTGATGTCAAGCTTTGTACATATTAGGTTTTTAGGCTAGGATGGACTGATCTGTAAGAATGCTTACTATGTCCCAACTATCCTTTTTGTGTTTCCTTCAGTATCATTGAAGCCAAATATTTTTGCGAGCCCGAAATCTGAAATTTTAGGGTTCATTTCATGGTCTAGGAGTATGTTGCTTGCTTTAAGGTCTCTATGAATGACACGTAACCGAGAATGCTTATGCAGATACAAAATTCCTTGCGCTATCCCTTCTATTATGGCCAAACGTTTATTCCAGTCTAGTAAAACTCTTTGTATTTCATCTGCAAGTCAGTTAAGCATACACATATAAGATAAAAGCCTTTAGCTTTCAGCGCAACACAGCTTGTATTATGGTATTTTGAGAAGTACATTACCAAAAATGTAGAAGTCCAATCTCTTATTTGGCATATACTCGTAGATTAGTGACCTCTCATCACCCTGAGAGCAATATCCCAAGAGCCTAACCAGTTTTGTGTGCTGGAGCTTGGCTATGAGCTCGATTTCATTTTTGAACTCTCTAAACCCTTGCCCTGAATGTGAAGCTAGTCTCTTAACGGCTATCTCCAATCCATCGTGAAATCGGCCCTATAGAGAAGTTCAAAAGAGTTTTGTCAATGATACATCTTTGAGTTTAGTTGTCTTTTGACAATTCATTAACCTTCTGACCAAGGCAATAAGTAAAAGTACATTTATTTGCACAACGTTTAAAGGCATGTATGGAACTAGAAATTTGGTAGTTTAATAAGAGAAAGTATTAGGGAAAGCCTTCCTTTCATCCCAAACATGGCCTAAGACTTGTCCTCTACTTGGTTTGTTTTGTATCTCTTTTGGGTTCTCAATGCATATGTTTTTTCTTCTTACCTTATATACTAGACCAAATCCTCCTTGCCCAAGTTTATTTTCTTCTGAGAAGTTATTTGTAGTCTCCAATACTTGCAAAAAGTCATAAACTGTGAATTCAGAATTTCTTCCAGCCACCCAAACTAGTGCTTCATCTTTTTCCTTATCTTGTGAACTTCTACCTAGAATTAGTGTTGGGTGTAATGCTTTTAGTTAAAGTTGATGATGCTATAGCATTGTAACAAAATAGAATCTCGATGTCTTGAGATAAAAGTATTTTCAATGGTACTTTTTGGTAGACTGCTGACCTTTTCTGCGCTTTTTGATGAATTTGAATGAAACAATGTTGCAGATAAACAATGCAAGTATAGGAGCAACCACATCAGTGGCCAGAACTTTGCTCTTGCGCTTGGCATAATTATCCTTTTGTCATCCTTCCATGGTAATAAACAAAAAAATCAATTGGTTATTAATTGATTAGTTAGACAATTCGACCATTTGGGCATGCAATAGAGTTAGACCAAAGTTTTAATGGTTCAAATTCATGGTAGACCCAATAAACCTAACATAAGGGGTGACATCATATGACAAGTTGGTAGGACTATCTTTGGACATAGGAGGTCCAAATAAATCTACACCCAATATTTGTGCAAAATAATCATTGTTTAGTAGGTAAAACATCGTGAGGTTAACAAGTTTGTCCCAAAATTGTTGCATTGGTATATTGTTTTTAATCTTTTTCAACTAGTCCATCAATCCTTTTTATACCTTTTTTTAACTAGGGCATACATAGGTAATTGATATGAAGATTAGGGGCTTGATCACTGTAGATTAACTTTCTATAATGGCAAAGACGGTTAATTCAGATATAGATTTAGAGAGATAATTTAGACTAACTTTAGAATTCAGATATAGATTTAGAGATATAATTTAGACTAACTTTAGAATGGTATAGAGGTGAGGTAATTTTTATAAAAGTAATATATTTAATGGCTATTATTATGAGTGATGAAGTTTTTGTGAGAATTTTTAAGATTTTTCTTTTTCTTTTTCTATCGTGTCTTGTGAGATAAACAATATCCCTAGATGTTTAAAGAAACACTTGAAAAAACTTAAATGAACTCCTTAATAAGTGTCGTAAAAGGTCCAAAAAGAAAAACCAACATTATTAATGCTTATGAAAGAACAAGGAGTGCATGGAGTGGTCATAAGTATCCCTCTATCCTAGAATATAGCTACGTTTATGTTTACCCTAAGTCAAACATTTATATCTTTGACCAACAATAAATCTAAAAATAGTTTATTTCAAATTGAAAAAGTTGCATGTTATAATAGTGGGTCTTACGATGAATCTATGGATCTAACTTTTATGTTCTCAATCAATCTTTTTATGGTTTTTCGTGCTATTTATATTCAAAATTAAAAATATTTGACTTAGGACAAACCTAAACATATATATAACTATGCCCTCAAACGGAGGGAGGGAGTACCTTTAGGTGGGGTCAGAGCAACAAGAGTGGAGTTGAAGGACCATGCGAGTATCTGATGGAGCTCAGTGCAAGTGTCGGAGCCCGCTGAAAAGCCCACTGCCACTTCCCGCTGAAGCCACGACTTTGGATCTTGCAAGACATAAGCTAGTGACCACAGCGGGTTCCATAGAGGGATGGTCATGAAACCGAAGCGAGGCAAACAGCATCCCGGTGGTGCCATTAAATTGGATCGTCGCTGTGATGGGTGACATTTACTTTAAGGCCCCGTTTGGATGTTTTGCAATATTTTACACCTGTGAGCGGCTTCCGTTTGGAATTTCTAGTGCACAAGAATTTACAAGTGACTTAATTCTCTTGTAAAATATTATCCTGCTACTTGGGAATGAATAGAACATGCATGTGCATGCCGCGTGCGTGGGTAAGCGCGGTCAGCGTGTCAGCCTGCGTCGCGACACCGCCGAAGATGCGTGCGGCCTTGTTTAGATGCCCAACTTTGGACATCCAAAGTTGGCATTTTGCCACTGTAGCATACTGTAGCATTTTGTTTGTATTTGATAAAAATTGTCCAAATATTGACTAATTAGGCTCAAAACGTTCGTCTCGCAAAGTGCAACAAAACTATACAATTAGTTTTTGATTTCATTTACATTTAGTACTCCGTGCATATGCCGACATTTTGATGTAATAGGAATCTTCTTTTTGCATAGTAAAATTTGGTGGCAAACTTGGTGATCTAAACATGGCCTGCACCGTGCGACTGAAGCCAGAAGAGCGCAGCGCAGCCCGACATCCGTCGTATTTTTTCTCGGGACTCAGGAGGAGATTTTATTTTTTCGGTTGGAATCGATGAAAATTATCTTCACAAGCCATATCCAAACAACCTTTTTCAACGCAACGGGTATAAGTTTTCAGGCCGGTGATTTACACCTGTTTCTGTTTTGGTCCTAAAACAAGGCTTCCAAACAGACCCTAAGGCTTATTAGCGATCCTTTCAAATCTGTTGTGTTGGACGAGCGGACAGTGCTGATGTCGACACCTATGTGGTTGTCGCTGGGATCCCCCAGTCGTCGTTTTGGTACGTGTCGAACTCGACGGCGACGAACTGGCCGGACCCGTAGCCCGTAGGCCGCGGCGTCGTCGTCCATGAGGCCGAGGCTTCCCCCGTCGGTGTTGGGCGGCATGCTGGACGGGTAGCCGGAGAGGAAGAAGGCTATGCCGTCTCCGGGCGCGGCCTCGCCGTCGGGCTTGATCACGAAGGTGAAGCTTGTGCTGAAGCTCGCCAGGGGTGCTGTGTCGTCGTCGTCGTCGTGGTGGAACGGCACCGGGTGGTTGTACGATATCCGGCCCGTGCAGCCGTCGACGCGCTGCCCGAACAAGTCGCAGGCGAGGTTGATCAGATTGCCGTGCACCGAGGCGTTGCCCTCGAAGCGGAGGTCGCCGGCGTCGTAGCTGGATGCATTGGAGAAGTCGAAGCTGAAGGAGAGTTCCAGTTCCGGCGAGTCTACTTTTTCCACAGTGTTGTTGTCAGCTTCCTTATTAGCATCTAGGGATAAGCAGGGTGGGGGGAGAAAGCAAGTGGAAATGAGGAGGAAGAAGAGGAGGAGCTGCCGGCTGCTGCTTGCAGCCGAGGCCATGGCAGTGGGAATGAATGAATTGCTCAGCCGATCGACAAGCTAAGCTAGTAGATAGATAGATAGATAGATAGATAGATAGATAGATAGATAGATAGATAGATAGATAGATAGATAGATAGATAGATAGCTTCTTATTCTTATACTGTACTACCTAAGCTGGGCCTGTACTGTGTACAATGCATCTATGTGAAGCTGAGCTGCACTATTGTCTCCCTGCCGAGCTGAATTGGTGAGCACACAAAGATAGAGAAGCTCATGAGTCCAGGGAACGGCTACATACGGCATGACTCCGACGACTCACTAACAAAACTTGCCGTGCAACGGCCGTCAAAACTCAAAACCTAATCTTGTCTTGCATTGGTAACCCTATCGTCCAAGAGCCACTCCATTCCTTCCTTTACACAAGTGGTGGCAGCAGCAGCAGAGGAGGAGCAAATATGAGTCCAACAAGTGGTCGTCACTTGGAATGTGGCTGGGGCACCATAGGGAGTAGTGCAGAGCATTCACATTTTTCATCTGTTGGGAGCTGGGATCCAATTGCACGCCAGAACATACAATGCAATCTTGTAAGCCGTAGACTTACCACCAGGTCCAAGTCGTCAACTGAAATGACCGCCCGCCCTTGCTGTGCGTACGTCAAGGCCTCAATTTGCCACACAGTTGGCGTCAACTGATGACCACTCAGTCTCCCACTCAGTTTAACGTCGGACGGCGAATGAATTCGTTATTAGTCGGCCGTCAAGCCTACGGAAAGTAGCGAGAATCTACTGTATATGCAAAGTTATTGGTTGACGACCAAAACTGACAGACTGATGTTTCTGGCCTAGAACATTCGGTTTTACAGACTGGGTGGGCCATCCTGTTGGCAGCGGCTGTCCAAGATGAAAGTCCGATCGAGTTTGGTATTGAATTTGTACAAGTTTCGACTCTTAATGAGGCAGAACATCGTCACCAATCATGTAAATATAAAGAACCACAGCCAATTAACGATATCAAATTGAATAAAAGATTAAGCACACGAGCTCACTCTCTCCACCAAAGGGAGTGTCACACAAGAGCTCTAACACTTCGATCCGGCCGAATCACTTGGCGGTCTTCACACCTCACTTCTACTAGAGTTGCTCTTCGCGTCTCACGCAGAGTGGGCACGGTACCCCTCACAGTGCCTTCTCCGGAGCCACGCACAATCTCCTTGCGGGCTTCACAATGGAGATCACAAGCCACCAAGCCGTCTAAAAGGTGGCAACCTCCAAGAGTAACAAGCAACCCGGATTGCAACTCAATCACTTAGTGTCACTCGATACAATTACACAATGCAACGCACTATGAATCGCTCACTCACTATCAGAGATGAACTCTATTGATCACAAGTGAGTTAGAGGCCCAAGAGTAAGCACAACACTTGGGTAACATATCCCCAAGGTGCCCAACCACACAAATGACCGGCCATACCTCTATATATAGATGACTGTTGATGATGGTTAACGATCATATTTAATAGTCAAATAAACAAGCATAAAGAGTACAATTAAGATCACCAACAAAAGTTTAGGGTTTAATCTAATAAATTCTATGAGTTTTAGTGAATCTGTGTTTTCAGGAGGGTTTATTCAGAAAACCACCAAGGGGGACCTATTCGTCAAAGGGAACGCGACGGAATTCCACCGTGAAAACTATGTAGGAATACTCTAGAACATTCAAGAAGGCAAACCACCGAAGCTTGGGCCATTTGGCCACAATAGTGGGCCGGCCGGTATGGGCCCTATGCCAGCCGGCATCCCACGGAGCCCGCTCGCGGTCAGCTTCTAGAAGGTTCCTCCACCACCTCCTAGGGTTGCATCTACCCCGTTTCTTAAGTCGGTTTGATTTAAGGGCTCACGGTGGACGCTTTAGCCTATAAATACAGCCCTGTACCCCCTTCCCTGGAGCTATCCTGAAACCCTAATTCATATTCTCCGGTCAAGATCAATAGAGAGGGGTCCCATGAAAGGATCTACCTCTTAGAGCCAGCTATCAAGAGAAAATTAGTCCTCATTAGGATCTAGTCTTCAGAAATAGAGAGAGGAGAGAAGGAAGAGTTTAGAGGAGGTGTCGGCCTGTCGGTGCTCCCTCTACGGCTTGTACCTTGGCGGAAGTTAACCTACGTCTGAGATTTCTTTGGTAATCAACTTCTACTTTAAGTAAGCATCATGTTTATATTGTTCTTCTGGTTTGCGACTCTTTTGAGTGTTTTATTCCTGTTCTAGAGGGAGTAGAATATTAATTGTAAGTGTAAGCGTGGTGTTTAGACTTAGATTAATTGTGAATGCACCCTGCATTCCGGATCGGTGGTAGCAGCGGGTGGTGACAGCCCCGTCTATCCTTTGTAGTCCACCTCCCATTTGTAGGACTAGCAGGGTTTTTAGGTGCTTATAGGGAAGAAACTTTGCATTTGTTCCTTATAAGACATCTCCCTAGATAGAATAGTAGAATGCATAGCTTACCTAGATTAGAATTATAACACTTTAGTGATCTCCTCTACACTCCTGAACTTTCTTAAGTCTTGTTGCTACTCCGGGTTAAGTTGAACCATAGTTAGCCTCACACGTTTCCCTGTGGATACTCCGGGTGAAAGCTACAGCGGTATCCTTGTGCTTACGGATTTATCTGTGTGCGTTAATTTATACCAACAAGCTTTCTGACGCCGTTGCCAGGAAAACGGTTGCTGAGTTAACTTCGAACCTAGCTTAACCTTGTATCATATTCTTTTATCTTTTTATTCCTTCATACTTTTATTTTCTTTTTTATTATGAATTCCACTCCTATCCGCCTATATGGTGCACCCACGAGCGCAAGCCTAAGGCCACTAAAATTTGTAGAGCCTATCCTAACAACTGGCTATGAGTTGCGCCTGTGTCTAATAAAAAAAATTCAGGATCTACCCTTCTCGGGGGAAGGCGATGAAAACTCATACTCACATCTACAAGAGTTTGAACAGACCTGTGCATGCTTGCATATCGCTGACATGTCTGACAAAACCTTAAGATGAAAGTTGTTTCCATTCTCTTTGACGGGAAGAGCTAAACATTGGTACAGTCAAACCGTAGGAAGTATGCAAGGAGATTGAGAAATGTTATGCTCTAAATTTTGTTTACGTTTCTTTCCCATTCGTAAAGTAGTTAGCCTTCGAATAGAGGTTCTAAATATTAGGCAACTAGAAGAAGAATCTCTTGGCATATCATGGGATTGTTTTAATGAACTCATCATCACTGGCCTAGACCTTGCTATTTCAGATCCAATACTCCTTTAACATTTTTACGTGGGTCTTAGCAATGATTTTTGGGAATCCCTTGATTTAGCCTCTGGAGAAGCTTTCCTTCATTTGTCTCCTAGTGAAGCAAGGTCTATGCTTAATAAGATTGGTGAAAAGACTCCTTGCACTAGCATTCATTATGAGTTTCCCGAGAAAGAGAAGGAATCATCTCCCAAACAAGAAGAGAAAATTTTGATAGCCAAATCACAACCACTTCAATCCCAAGATTTATCTATCAACTCCAAACCATCAATACCTAGAATCCAAATCCTCTAAGGGAAGAAGAAAGTCAATCTTTTAAAATTTCTTGTGAGGGTGATCTGTGTGATGCCGATTTTGGGAATAGTTTATACTTCCAACTTCATAAGAGACCTTCGAGTGTATATAACTCAAATCCTATTAAGAAGGGATCTCTTAGAAAGTGTCCTTATTTCCATATAGGACATCAGGAAGAATGCAAGGATGTCATGTCTAGTGATGCCATAGAAGGAGAGCCAAACTTTTTAGATGACATTTCTATCCTCTCCCCTTCTATGCCCATATTAGATGACTTATCTGAACCTATCTTTTAACCCATCCTTGACCCTAATGATCTCTCTTATGCTCTTTCTCCTAAGTCTCATGATCACCCTAGAAACCCACTAAGATACCCAAAGCATAGGAGTCATGAAGACCACAAGGATGACCAAGAAGAGCAACGATAATGGCAGGAATGTATTAAGAATTGCCTAGAATATATGAAGAACACATATGCCATTGTCAAAGAATGGATGGACAAGGACGAAGCCTTATGGGTAGCATCCAAACTTGGCTTAGATCCAAATGGTGAGTTTAAATCAATTTCTTCAATAAACAAGACTCATCTAAGTTTGGAGGAGGTCATAGACAAGATCAACCTAAGAGACACCAATCCATGGGAAATCTTAGACAATAAAACGTCCAATGAATGTCATAGGCGTGAAATAATGGAGACAATGTTTCTACCTATAGACATCATGAAGAAACACCCTCGGAGCTTGAAAAGGAAGATGACATCAATGAGCATGGAAGTTATATCATGAACACCTCATTGAATCCACACTCATATGAGAAATCTCCTGAGTTAATTGGTCTCTCTACTACCACACACGAGATCTTCAACCCCCTCATACTTTCTGTTCCTAAAGACTTTAAAAACATGATTGTAGATGCATATGTTTATCATAAATATTACAGATCTCGTAGTGTGAATCTTGAGATAGGTACATGAAGGTTGGTGTCAGAGGGAAAACCACTTCACCAATTAGAAGCGCAATTAGAAGGTTTCCCAAGGACGAGCTTTGTCCTAAAGCAAGCACTTTCGAGAGATAACATGAGCTTTCACCTTTTACTATAATGTCCTTGTGAAGTGAGCATAGAAATATATGGTTGCAAAAATATTCCTTCAGGTATTTTTATCACTAACCATTCCAGGCTTAACGCAAAAAGGATGAATGATGACGACTCAAGGTATGTCCAACCAATCATTATGCAACATTGAATCATATCTATCGAAACTTGACTTTACTTTGCAAAAGTCAAGCTTGGGGGATGGGCTTCTTTGAAAAAAAAATCTTATGCCATGTTGCTAATTTTTTTGTTGTCTCCACCTTTAAGTTATGCTCAATTTGCTAAATAACAATCATGCTCTTTCATCTTCAATCGAATAAATCTCTATAATGCTTTTATGTTACCTTTATCTGCCATAGTAAGTTTTGGTTTGAAAGTAATCGACATACTTTCAAAGTTTTTTTAAAATTAAGCGAGGTGCTTAAATTAAAATGCCTTCCTTAATTAAATTAGACATGGAGTCCATTTTGGTTATTGAGCTAAAAATTATTATAGCAGATATTGGATATTTTATTGGACTAACCCCTACAGGAAACTCTCAAATCAATTTGGGTAAGTCACAAGACAAATTCAAATCGGAGATGAAGCAAGGCACATGACGAACTCCAATAACTTTGCACAAGAAGACACAGCTCATTCATTATAGATGTAAGAACTAAATACCTCATTCAATATGGATGAAAGAACTGTAAGTATCAAAGTTCATTCACCTTGTCTTCTACTACAAGTTACCTTTGCCTTAAGCCATGCTTGTATAGAACATGATGAAAAAAATCTATGCTAAAATAATCTCAACATCATCTTTTCATTAGCATAGAAGGAACATAACAAAATTCTAGACAAACAACCTATGTTTTACAATTGTATATTCCTTCAGGTATGTGTTATCCACTAATCCGTTGCAGGCATAAAACAATGAGTGAGGCAAAAGGTCTAAAAGGTGTCAAAAGATCAAAGAGCAGAAAGATAGCATGACAAAAGGATGAGAAAGAAAAGGTGCAATCTGGGAAACAAGAGGCTCATGAACAGCTCAAGCTGCAAGGCTAACCGATCAAGGAAAACTTCAAGCAACAAGGAAAGACCATCATGAGTCATCCACCCTTTGTCATATGGTGTCTTCACACTCCAATGATCAAGATAACATTATAAGGTAAATGGTCATTATTTAAAAAGTTTTTCTCTAATTCTGGTATGCACATAAATAAGAAACAAACATGTTAAAGTTACAATCTTACTTGATTCAACCTGATTAACTTAGCATGTTTAGTTTCTGAAGCTTGTTCCTAGCATCACTTTCTTGGTTCCATAGTCTTAACCAAATGAGCTAAAAGTGTACATCCTATCTTTGGGAGATGATGGCCATTATACACAAATAGACAATCCTTTCATTAGTTAAGCAATTCAATTCTTTCGACCAAATGTACTTAAATGCTATATTCATGCTCAACCTTTTGATCTTATCACCCATGACAAAATTGAACAACGCATAACATCAATCTCATCATGTTCAATGTGCCTAAGGTTAGAGAAGAGTAAATAAAAATATTTGGTTCTGCTGGTGTTTCCCACCAACAGAGCCCATGCACTTGATCTCTACCTTGTCTTTGCAAGCAGGACACACTTTGAGCAATGTATGGGAGAGTTTATTAATTCTTCAAATTCTATAAGTGAAAGTTCTAAACCTGCAAACATGCACACTGAGTAAGACGCCACAAGCTTCTACTATTAATGCTCTACTTTAACCTGCTGGACAAGCAAAGAACAAGGGTGGAACCACCATCATCAGAATCACCATCACAAGAGGTGCAACTATCAAGGTCTTCATCTTCGAGACCAGGAGATACACCCGAAGAATGAAGGACTTCTCTCCAGTCAAAGTCCTGTCTGGAGGACTTAAAAATTCAAACCCTCGTCGAGAGGTAACATCGGTAAATATCCATATTTACTTTTAACATTGCATGACTTATTTTCACTGTAGCATATTTACTTTTCTGCATTAGCATTACATTAGAAAATAAAAATAAAATTTTTTATCACTGCATATCGTCATTGCCTCATAAAAAATCCTAAGCCCTATATGAGTAGATCTACAGTGTGTAAACACCTATGGAAATATTCATCGTGATGGCATAAAAACAAATACCATACATACGCATTTCCTTTTATGCATATAAAAATAGAAAATCCATAAAATAGTAGACAGACATCCTGCTAGAACTTTGTTAATTAGAAAAAACTGTTTAAACCCCACAAGAACAATCAATCTTCAAATGGCCGACCACTAACCCTTCATCCTAATCTGTGCCACAAGTTTTTGATGTTCTTGTTGGAGTATTTTGCAGGATGACACATATGATCAAGAACAAGTTCATCTGGTTGTCTTCACTCCACTTGTGGATAAGGAGGGTATCCGTTCGCACCAAACTCTAAGGAGGATCACTGAGGATCATTCAACATTCAACATTCGACCACGAAAACATCCAGCTTAAGGGGAGGAGCATCCCCCATTTATCTAGCTAAGCATTTCTTTCTTGTTTGGTTTTACTATTTTTAAGTTTACTATATTTGTTAAAAAAATAATAAAAAGATGCATAATAAACAAAATAAAATAAAAATTTATCTTAGCTATATATATATATATATTAGTCAGGTGTGATCTTAAATCTTGAAAACAAAATAAAAGGTGTGTCTAGTTTACTTTAATTTATTTTTAAGAGTTGAATAAAATAAGAGGAACTCAAAATAATCTCCAAATAGAAATGATAAATAGTTGCTCTGTTGTAATTCCTTTCAAGTACCTAGATTTCAGCCTGAGTTTTGGATAAGATTGTTTTGATGTAAGGATTTACTCTGAACTTGAAACTCGTGGGTAGCCAATGCTTGATCTAAATCTAGGTAATTGACGGATATGATATGCGAAGGTCTAAGTTGTTATTTATCTTGTTCCTAGTGACACTAAAGTTCTGAAGATTTACTTTTGAAAAACACAAAAATACTACATGATAAGTTCCTGTATGACAAAGCTTGATTTCCCACCAGAGCCATACATGTTATTTAGGCTAGAAAAATTTCCACATATATGCTGCTTGCTTTTGCATTGAGTTTTGTCAAGCTTTTTTGATACCTTATGAGAGATTTGTCATGCTCTTAAAATCAAGATCACATACACACCACCCACATATGCACTACTCCTATACCAGGGTAGGTGCAAAAACATGTCTTTCATCTAGATCCACCCAAAAATGTTCTACTCCTACGCCGGGGGTGAACACAAAAATATGCTTGTTAGGTTTTTCATACACCAAATAAATGCTCCAAGTTCTTGTTGATATCTCTCTCAAAGTTTTGTTGCAGAAAAGAGGCATAGGGCTTTGCAAAAGTTATTCATATAAAAACAAAAGAAAAAAGAAGAGATTTGAAAAAATGGACAAGTGTCCGAGATATCTAAAACAATGGGTACTTACATGCCCGCCTAAAAAACGAAGATGAATAAGATAGCCCCTGCTCTCTAGCAAGTGTTTCCGAGTTTCAAAAGAGAGATATGTTTTCAAGGAGTAGAGTAGAATTAGGATTAGTCACCATATATATCCATACACATGCACATCTTGATTTGATTGTGTGACTTAACTCTCTTTGAATCAATTGTTTGACTTTACAATATATGCATTGCAAGTATGCTCTAGCTTTCTCCCTACCTATGAACTCCACATAAGCTTTAATGGTAGAAAGAGAAAAAGGCATAACACCTTTATTGCCTTGGTGAGGATCCACAAATACCGCATATATTGAGACTTGAGAGTGTCATACAATGGAATCTCTGAGTTTTATTTTAAAAACTTATAAAAACTCCGGAATAATGGTTGAATAAAGAACTTGAGACATAGTACTTGACTTGATTGTTCTGTCTTTCAATTGCTCAAGACCCAAGTGAAGGCTAAGAAGCTCCATGGTTGAAGGTAATATAGGTAAGTTTGAAAGTCAGATCAGTTTATTCTAATCCAGAGGAGAATTTTTTATTGAATGCATGTGTACTTTTGAGGCGTGAAAACATTGTAGCAACTCCTGATCTATTTTTTGCCGAGTTTAGCTTTGCTAAGGGACTAGCAAAGGATAAGCTTGGGGAGCTTGTTGATGGTGGTTAACGACCATATTTAATAGTCAAATAAACATGCATAAAGGGCACAATTGAGATCACCAACAAAGGTTTAGGGTTTAAACTAATGAATTCTATGAGTTTTGGTGAATCTGTGTTTTCAGCAGGGTTTATCCAGAAAATCGCCAAGGGGAACCTATTTGTCAAAGGGAACAACGGAATTCCACCGCAAAAACTATGTAGGAAGACTCTAGAACATTCAAGAAGGCAAACCACCGAAGCTTGGGCCATTTGGCCACGATAATGGGCCGGCCGGTATGGGCCCTATGCTGGCTAGCATCCCACGAAGCCCGCTCACAGTCAGCTTCTAGAAGGTTCCTCCACCGCCTCCTAGGGTTGCATCTATGATGTTCCTTAAGTCGGTTTGATTCGAGGGCTCACGGTGGATGCTCCGGTCTATAAATACAGCCTTGTACCCCCTTCCCTGGAGATATCCTGAAACCCTAATTCATATTCTCTAGTCAGGATCAATAGAGAGGGGTCCCATGAAAGGATCTACCTCTCAGAGCCAGCTATCAAGAGAAGATTAGTTCTCATTAGGATCTAGTCTTTAGAAATAGAGAGAGGAGAGAAGGAAGAGTTTGGAGGAGGCGCCGGCCTATCGGTGCTCCCTCTACCGCTTGTACCTTGGCAGAAGTTAACCTACGTCTGAAATTTCTTTGGTAATCAACTTCTACTTTCAGTAAGCATCGTGTTTATATTGTTCTTCTGGTTTTTTACTCTTTTGAGTGTTTTATTCCTGTTCTAGAGGGAGTAGAGTATTAAGTGTAAGTGTAAGTGTAAGTGTAAGTGTAAGTGTAAGTGTAAGTGTAAGTGTAAGTGTAAGTGTAAGTGTAAGTGTAAGTGTGGTTCTTAGACTTAGGTTAATCATGGATGCTCTCTACATTCTGAATCGGTGGTAGCAACGGGTGGTGACAGCCCCGTCTATCCTTTGTAGTCCACCTCTCATTTATAGAACTAGCAGGATTTTTAGGTGCTTGTAGTGAAGAAACTCTACATTTGTTCCTTATAAGACATCTCCCCAGATAGAATAGTAGAAGGCATAGCTTACCTAGATTATAATTAGAACACTTTAGTGATCTCCTCTACACTCCCGACTTTCTTAAGTCTTGTTGCTACTCCGGGTTGAGTTGGACCGTAGTTAGCCTCACACGTTTTCATGTGGATACAGTATTTAAAACCTCTGAATGAAAGCTACAGTGGTATTCATACGCTTGCGGATTTATCTGTGTGCGTTAATTTATACCAACAAGGACGGAGGCCAAACTAGCCATTGGGGCTTCACCCCGCAACTTTGCGTGTTTGGCAGTCCGACCGCCAGTCTCCAAGGCTAGCACGCGCACCAACCCAATGACTACGAGCAACCAGGGACCCGCGTGATAGCGACCGCCAGGCGATCCAACTGCCAGCACCCGTGGTCCAACCATGTGCTACATAGAGAGGTTTGTACACCATGCAAGCATCTGGCTGGGCCGACGCGGCCCAACGGACCATATGGTCCTGCCTTTGTTTGAACCTAGGACCTTCCTGCGCGTGCCTAGCCGTCAGCAGTCCCATCGCCCTGCCTGGTGGTCCCACACCTAGGTGGGGTGATGTGGCAAATGCCCAGTGTTTGGTCCAAAGCCCTTACATGCGCTGGTCCGATGCACTTTCCCGCGTGCAATGGCACTTGGACCTTCATGACGGTCCCACCGCCAGGGACAAAGTCCCTTGTTTCTTCTTCTTTCTTCGCGTGTTTCAACCAAATAGCATATAGCTCGATGGTTACAAAAAACGGCCTCCAAGCATCATTTCAATCCCTTTTTCAATGTGCTAACTTCCCAAGTGTTCCACCAACTTATGTATGTGAGTTAGCCTTTCACAAACATTTTTCAAAGGATTTTCTCTCTTCTCAACCACCACCAGATTTTAGCAACGCATGTAAAGTTAGATCACTCAAGTGGCACTAGATGACCAATATACAAACAAGAGTTTACCCCTCTTAATATGGTATGGTCATCTATCCTAAATCTAGTCAAGCACTTCTCTACTCAACTTTAGACCGGTGAAATGAAATAACCTAAAAATATACCTTGGCCTTGCGCATTCCATTTCATCTCCATGTTGGTGATGCTACACAAGCATTTAACCTCCATGTTTATCTAATGATGAACAATGATCATCTATAGTGAAAGCCTGAGTTTGGTTTTGGATAATTGATGAAACATATTTGGACTAATCCTTGCATCTAAGTGTGTGACTAGATAGGATGGTCCAATCCAAGTGGTGGAGCAAGATGAAGTCCATGGTGATGGTGATGGACATGTGATAATGATCAAGCTCCGGATTTGGAAAAGAAGAAAGAGAAAAACAAAATGGGCTCAAGGTAAAGGTGATATCCATAGGGCCATTTTGTTTTAGTGATCAAGACACTTAGAGAGTGTGATCACATTTAGGATAGATGGTCGTAGTATTAAGAGGGGAGCTCTTATCGGACAACTCGATAATCTAGTGCCACCAGGTGTTGGAAAATTTGCATATACATTTTAGGCCTAGTTGAAAGGTCAAAATAGGCTAGAGGGGGGTGAATAGCCTAATTAAAACTTCTACAAGATTTACTTAACCACAAGTGTTAGTACAAAAGGTGGCGAAGCGAAATGCACTAGCTCTAACTAATTATGCAAGCCACCTACACAAGTCTAGTATAAGGCTATCCACTAAACACAACAACAACTACAAGCTAGAAACAAGGAGTAACGCGAGAGAAGAGCTTTGAGTGATTATACTGCCAGGTAGAGAAGAGAAGAACCAATCAATCAATCACACACGAGAAATCCTCGGGAAGAGAACGACACAAGAATTTATCCCGAGGTTCACTTGCTTCCCGGCAAGCTACTCCCCGTTGTGGCGATACACCCACTTGTCGGTTCGCGAGCTAATCAACTATCAAGAGTCGAGCCCTCGGCGGCGCTGCACAACCGCACACAAGATGGGGATCCTCCAAGCCACGAGCTCCACTAGAGTATCCAATTTGCGAACTCCCGCGGGGAAGGATCAAGAACCCCTTACAACACTTGGTGAGGGCTCCAACAATCTCCAATTGCGAGCTCAATCACCTCCGCTGCTCCAAGCCGTCTACCGCGTCGAAAAACACGGAAGAGTAACAAGAAATCCATAGCAACTCGAAGAACGAGTGCCTCTAGAATGCAACTCTCAAGTAGTGCACTTGAATCTCACTCAAGATGTGCAACCAAGCAAAGAGATGAGTGGAGGGGTTGTTCTCTAGCTCAAAGGATGTCTCAAGGTCAGCAAGAATGCAAGAGATACCCCCAAACCCCAGCCAACTTCTATTTATAGCGAAGGGGTAAGCAACTAGTCGTTACAAGACGTCACAGTGAAAAACGTGATGACCGGACACACCGGTCAGGTTGAGCGGACACGTCCGGTCACTACAGGACAAGCAGCAACAATGCGCGTTAGAGGGAGCCGTTGTCATGACCGGACGCGCTTCACCAAATGACCGGACGCGCTGCACCCGGCATCCAATCGGAGTTCAAAGAGCTCCCCGCGCGATCGGACACGTCCGGTCGCACGTGACCAGACGCGCCACCGCGTCCGATCGCGTCACGCCAGCAAGCCGCACAACTCAAAGCTAACCAGACGCTCCGGTCCCGAGGACCTTTGGACACGCCGGTCGCGCGTTCTGTACCGTTCAAACTCCACCGCCTTCGCAAATGTGCTAACACCACCAAGTGTATGTGTATTAGCATTTCACAAACATTTTCAAAGGGTTATGTTAGCTCTCAACTAGATCCTAATGCATATGCTTAAGACATTGATCTAGTGGCACTTGATTTCCAAGCTAACCGTGATTGCCCCTCTTGATAGTCGGCTATGTATCCTAAACCCAGTCAATCACTTCTCTACTCATCTTAGAACGGCAAAAGTAAAACTCTATGGTTATACCTTTGCCTTGCACTCTTAGATCCTTCTCCTCCACTTGATCATCATATCCATCATTTTATGTGCATTCCTTCATGATCTTGCTCATCATTTCATGCACCAAATCATGTGGTCTTGTGGCCATCTCTCCATGCCATTTCCACCTCCATCACATGTTGCTTATGCCTTGCTTAATCACACTTGATCACATAACATTAGCAACTTTGGTGTCACTCAATTTCCAAAACCAAACTTGGGCTTTCAATCTCCCCCTTTTTGGTAATTGATAACAACCACCACAAAGATATGAAATGAAATCAATTTTTAATTTTGATAGTATTAGCTCCCCCTACATATGTGCTTCCATGAGTTTGGTTCAGTTGTGCACATATGTATGGATTTGAATTTTGGGAGTTACTACTATCAAATTGATGCTAAGGTATATAGAATGGACCTTTGAAGTGTGATACCAATCGGAGTTGCCTTTATATACCATCCTTAGCATCGATGTAGCTAGACACCACTTGTAATACATCACTTGTAAAGATCACAAACACTAAAATACCTCGTGAGATCAACATTATAAGCAAAGGTGTCTAGATACCACTTGTAAAGCTACTCTCATCAAGTGGCTTTGTAAAGATATCGGCTAGTTGATCTTCGGTGTCAATGCCTTGTATACAAATATCGCCCTTTTATTGATGGTCTCTTATGAAGTGATGTCTTATGTCAATGTGCTTCGTTCTTGAATGTTGAACCAGATTTTGAGTCATCTTGATTGCACTTTCATTGTCACAAAACAATGGCACATTCTTGAACTTGATTCTAAAGTCATTCAAAGTGGCCTTCATCCAAAGCAATTGTGCACAACAACTACCGGCACTAATGTATTCGGCCTCGGTGGTAGATAGTGCAACACTATTTTGTTTCTTTGATGACCATGAAACTAGAGACCTTCCACTTGTGCTCATTCTATCAATCTTGCAACTACCATAGTCGGAGTCCGAATATCCAATCAACTCAAAATTAGACCCCTTTGGAAACCATAATCCAACATCATGAGTGCCCTTAAGATATCTTAATATCCTCTTGGTTGCTTTCAAGTGACTTTCTCTAGGTGAAGCTTGATATCTTGCACACTTGCACACACTAAACATCACATCCGGCCTAGAAGTGGTGACATATAGCAAACTTCCAATCATAGACCGGTATTGCTTTTGATCTACCATGTTGCCACTAGCATCAAACCCAATTGATCATTTGTGCACATCGGTGTACTCATTGGCTTAGCATCTTGCAATCCAAACTTTTTGATCATCTCCTTGATGTACTTGCTTTGACTTACAAAAGTGTCATTCTTCATTTGCTTGATTTGAAGTCCAAGAAAGTAACTAAGCTCTCCAATCATAGACATCTCAAACTCATTTGCCATCATTTTTCCAAACTCTTCACAAAAGTCTTGATTTGTTGATCCAAAAATAATATCATCAACATAGATTTGTAACACAAACAAGTCATTTCCAAGCTTCTTGGTGAAGAGAGTAGTGTTAACCTTTCCCATCTTGAAACCTTTAGAGAGAAAAAAGTCCCTCAATCTCTCATACCATGCTCTAGGTGCTTGCTTCAAACCATACAATGCCTTCTTTAGCTAGAAAACATGGCTGGGCTTCTTGTCATCTTCAAAACCGGGAGGTTGCTCAACGTAAACTTCTTCGTTGATGTAGCCATTGAGAAATGCACTCTTGACATCCATTTGATAGAGCTTGATGTTGTGTGCACAAGCATATGCTAATAAGATTCTAATTACCTCCAATCTTGCAACCGGTGCATATGTCTCACCAAAGTCAAGACCTTTAACTTGTGTGTAACCTTGTGCTACCAATCTTGCTTTGTTTCCCACAACTACACAATCTTGATCTTGCTTATTTCTAAAGACCCACTTAGTACCAATCACATTGTAGTTCTTTGACCTTTCAACAAGTTCCCAAACTTGATTTCTAGTGAAGTTGTTTAGCTCTTCATGCATGGCATTTACCCAATCGAAATCCTTCAATGCATCTTCTATCTTCTTTGGTTCTTCTAATGAGACAAATGAGTAATGCTCACAAAATGATGCTAGTCTCGATCTAGTTTGCACACCACTTTGAATTCCATCAATGATTTGGTCCAATGGATGATCTCTTGCAATGCTAGTAGGTTGGAGTATTGGGAGTTGATTGCTTTCACTTGCTTGACCTTGATCTTGAGCCTCATCATGAGTACCACTTGAGCTTGCTTGATTTGTATCAATTTGCACATCTTGATTAATCATATGTATGTCACCATCATCATCATCTTGCCTCAACCTTATATCACCAATGCCCATGTTCTTCATTGCATTTGACAATTGATCTCCTCTCACATCATCAAGGTTTTGAACTTTATTTTGAGATCCTTGGGTTTCATCAAACTCAACATCATGAACTTCTTCCAAGGTGCCATTAGTGAGATTCTAAACTCTACATGCCTTGCTTGTGGTAGAATAACCAAGTAAGAACCCTTCATCACATTTCTTTTCAAACTTGCTCAATCTAGTGCCTTTCTTGAGAATATAGCATTTGCAACTAAACACTCTAAAGTATGCAATGTTGGGCTTTCTTCCATTCAATAGTTCATATGGTGTCTTCCCAAGCTTTCCATGGCAATAGAGATGGTTGCTACAATAGCATGCCGTATTGATGGCTTCACTCCAAAATGAATGACTAACATTGTATTCACTTAGCATTGATCTAGCCATATAATCAAGGTTCTATTTTTCCTTTTAACTACACCATTGGATTGAGGAGTGTATGTTGGTGAGAATTGATGTCCAATACCAAGATCATCACACAAATCTTCAATTCTTATGTTCTTAAACTCGCTACCATTGTCACTTCTAATCTTCTTGATGGTAGTCTCAAACTCATTTTGAACCTTTTTGACAAAAGATTTGAATAGATCATGTACATCACTCTTGTCATAGAGAAAGAACATCCAAGTGTATCTAGTGTAGTCATCTACTATCACAAAACCATACTTGTTGCCACCAATACTAGTGTATGTTGTTGGCCCAAACAAGTCCATGTGCAATAGCTCAAATGTCTTTGATGTGCTCATTTCACTTTTACTAGGATATGCATTTCCAACTTGTTTACCGGCTTGACAAGCACTACAAGGTTTATCTTTCTCAAAGGTGACATCCTTCAATTCTCTAACTAAGTCATGCTTCAAAAGTTTGTTCAATTATTTTATTCTAACATGACCAAGTCTTCTATGCCACAACCAACCCATACTAGATTTGCTAAGCAAGCATGATGTCAATTGTGTCTCACTATCATTGAAGTCAACCAAGTATAAGCTACCATGTCTAAATCCTTTGAATATCAAATTTGATCCATCAACACTAATGACTTCAACATCATCACTACCAAATATGCACTTGAAGCCAAGATCACAAAGGTGTGCCACCAACAAAAGATTGAAATCCAAGCTCTCAACTAGCAATACATTAGATATGCTCATGTCATTTGAGATAGCAATTCTACCAAGCCCTTTGACCTTGCCTCTTTTGTTGTTGCCAAAAGTGATAGCATCAAAACCACCATTTTGACTTGTATTAATTGATTTCAACATACAAGAGTCTCTGGTCATATGTTGAGTGCACCCAATGTCTTTCTCTGGCTTTGTAATTGACCTACAAGGCAAGATCAATTCTTTTTAGGTACCCAAACTTGTTTGGGTCCTCCAAGGTTAGTGACCAAGCTCTTTGGTACCCAAATGGCTTTCTTCTTTGAGCCCATCCATGGTGTACCAATGAACTTAGCATGAATACCATTAGTACCCTTGGTAAGCATATAGAAAGAATCAAGCTTAATCGAGGATACATTAGCATTGGATTTCTTGTTCATGCAATGTTGCTCTATGTGACCAACTTGCTTGCAATTTTTGCAATAGCTACCATTGTTTTTCACAAAATGAGTCTTGTGAGGAGCAAAAGCGGCCTTGCCTTTCTTGGGGTTATAGCCCAATCCCTCTTTGTAGAGAGAAGCTCTTTGGCTACCCAAGCACATAAGCAAGCGGTCCTCACCACCATAAGCCTTGGCTAAGGTGTGATTTATCACACCCGGTTTTCTAAAGAACAAAACCAGGCTAATCATATGTGTGTCCAGGAAGTCCACACATACGTCAGAATGAAAAAGTATCCGAAACAATGTTATTATATAACGTATACATAGCTATATTAACACTTACATCAGAGTATCGCGGAACGGTGACTAAACTTTAGGCTTTATTCTTCTCAGGGACGGCTTACTGGTGGCTCCATATGCCAAACACTTCTGAAAGACTTCTGGAAACTCCACTACCTCTTTATCCTTCTTCTGAGCAGCACCTCACTACACACTGAGGTGTGGGGAAAATAGCAAGAGTGAGTCCATGTCGAACTCAACAAGTATAACACAGGGTTCATGAGGCACAAAAGGCTAGACACTGTTTGACTACGTTTAGCTTTTAATCCTCATATAATTAGCAACTGAGTAGCATCAAGGTATTCCAATTCCCATTAATGAACCAATGATCAATTGTAATAAGGATAATGAATAGCATTAACATGAGCATAATAATAACAACAGTAATTAAGCATGATATAACAATGGTGATCATCTATTCTGTAAGAATCCCCAAGGCCCCTCGTATCTGTGAGCACGGCTAGTATACCAGTTTATTAAACTCTGCGCAGAGGTGTACACTTTCACTGTGAGTCATGATTTCCAAATGCATGGGTTTGCAAGGCCCAAAACATCAGAGACCATATAAAGCCATTCAAAAGTTCATCTAACAAGTTAGGGCCATTAGATTCACTCGGTAGGCAGATGTAGGAACCCCCCTTTTCAAATGGCACAATTCTTTCTCGGCTATACTCATAGACTAGAGGTTGTCCTACACCCAACGTGTCAAGCCATTCTTACGCCAATTAAGGTAACCACTAACAAGCTAGAAAAGGTCTCTTGAACAACTAGAGCCAGAGCCATATAGCCCTCACAGCTGTACTATCAATCCCGGTTATCACTTACAGGTAAGTCCTTATGGAGAGTAACCAGAGCATTAAAATAACCCACATGTTCTAGCTCCCTTTCAACAGTAATAAAATCATCTTAATTGGTTGATTGCATAATCCATTAGTCAAATTACAAGATCATTGTTCATAATTAAGTGCTAGCAATAGCTACCCAAATGCACAACCCATAGGTGACAAGGAAACAAGATATCAATAGCTAAGTTATAATCTTTGTTGTTGTCAAGGAGGACACATGCATATGTATGATAATTTCAGTGAATAGGTAACAAGGATGGTCCCATGTTATACTTGCCTTGATCAAAGCTTTCCTGATGATACTGCTGGTCTGGCTCAAAATAATACTCCTGATCGTCAAGAAACTGCTCACCGTCTATACTCGATCATCAAGCATCAACACACAATCATCCGAGCAATCATACACGAAATAAAGAAACATAATTAAAACAGTATACCAATAGTAGCAAAACAGTATAAAAAGTTTGTAAAACTCTTCTACATGTTACTACGATCACACAGACGTAAAGATCACGAAATTTGGATTTAAAACATGAAAGTTATGAATTTTCTAAGATTTCATATAGATAAATAATTATTTTAATATAAACTCGAAAATTAAACTTTCCAAACCTACTGTACAGCTACACTAATATGTAGAGCTCGCAAATACGAATCTAACGCAACTTGAACGGGTCAAATCGGAGTTAAAACAGAGATTTTATGATCAAAACAAGATTAGTGGTAAAACTATAAATAGTATCATCTTCTATCTTGGGCTTGGAGGAGCTCCGGTCAGCCATGGTGGAACCTCGCCGGAGAGAAGTAAGATGAGATGGGAATTCGATAAAACGGTGATGGATTTGCGCAAACAGATATACCACCGTGTAGAGAACGACGAGGGCTGCCTCTTGGTGGTGGTGGCTGGCGTCGGGACGCGACGGTTTGGCCGGAAAAGCTCGTCGGAGAGTTCGCCGGAACGCAAGCTGTAAATGAAGAACTTCGGCGAGGGGTGGAGGGAGCTACGAGCGGCGGCTCGCGATAAGGGTTGTACTTCTGAAACCAGGGTGTCGAGGGTTACGCCGGCATATATATAGTCGCAGGGTTTGGAAACTTTTTGAAATTTCTTAATTTTAGGATTATTTTAATTCCACGAATAAAAATAATTCTAGAAAATCTAGAATTACCTTTTTGGCCATGAAAAATAGCCCGGAGCTCAAACAAATCACCAGAAAAATCCCGGAGACTCTTGCAAAGATAAGGAATTCAACTAAATGGGATTGGGCTCATGAAAATATTAATGAAGAGATCAAGGGAAAAGATTAAGCTCACGAAAATTGAAATTTTAAATCCAGAAAATGCCAAAAAAATTCCGATTAGAAGTAAACGTCATCCTATAGTATTTTAAAAAATAATAGCACTCACTAACACCAAAGACAAGCATCACACAAACACCACATTATCAAATTAATATGAAAAAGTTTAAAATCACAATTTTCTATATTTAAATTAGCAGCAACTTAACTTATCTAATAAATTTATTCAAATATTGAAATCATTTATTTTATTTAGTGTTTTCTAAGCACAGCCCAAAATTGAAAATTTTGGGTGTGACATGATTGAGCTCTTTTACCTCCTTGAGATTTTCATTCTCAACTATTAGTGTGGAGTCACAAGTAAAACCGTCACTACTAGATGAGGATGATGTAGATGAGCTACATGAAGGGTTAGTGGGAGCAACAACAATAGGCTTATGAAAAGATTCATCAATTATATTACAAGATATGCCTATGTTGTAAGTTTTAGCTTTCTCAACATTAGTTGGCATGTTTTCACATTTTTCAACTAGAGAGGAATGAGCTTCTTCAAGCTTAGTGTGAGACTTTTGAAGCTTCTTATGGTCTACCTTTAGACTCTCATAAGATGCCCTAAGCTCATCAAGTTCTTGCATAAGATTTTTCTTTTTCTTAAGCAAGCCCTTGCACTCCTTTCTAGATTCTTTGAAATGTTGAGTGCAATCTTCTAGCATAGTGATTAGTTCATCTTTAGTTAGATCATCATCATCACTATCACTATCACTAGCACTATCATGATCACTCTCATCGTCGGATGATACCTTAGCGGCCTTAGCCATGAAGCATGATGGAGTGTCAAATATGGAGCTCTTCTCTTGAATAGCAATGCTAGCATGCCCCTTCTTCTTGTAGTCCTCATCATCACTTGAGGAATCATCACTATCCCATGTAGCAATATGATAAGCATTCTTCTTCTTATGAGAGCTCTCCTTCTTTTCTTGCTTCTTCTTTTGCTTCTTAAGCTCCTTCTTGATAGCATCTCATCATCACTATCATAAGGATATTTGGCGATGAGATGGTCCTTGCTATGACATCTAAAGTATCTCATAGTTTGCTCATTCTTCTTGGATGAGTTCCTTCTTCTCCTTGCATGATAGCCCTTCTTCTTCATGAATTTGCCAAATTGCTTGACAAAGAGAGCCATCTTCTCATCAATGTCATCACTATCACAAGAGCTTGAGTCTTCATCACTTGATGATTCAATCTTGGACTTGCCCTTAGATGTGGTGGCTTTGAATGCCACACTCTTCTTCTTCTCATCATCCTTCTTCTCACTTTCTTTCTTCTTCTTTTTGACCAACTCCTCTTTCTCATCATCTTCTCTATATGAATCATCGGTCATCACTTCTTGGAATACTTGTTGAGGAGTTGAATTTTTCAATGTTATCCTCACAAGTACGGTGATCAACATGTCAAACCTCTTGGGTAAGCTTCTCAAGAACTTCATGCAGAATTGAATGCCCTTGACCTCCTCACCAAGTGCCTTGAGTTCATTCACAATGACTTTCAATCTATGAAACATCTCCGGCACACTCTCATCTTCTTGCATCTTGAAGCTAGAAAACTTTTCTTGGAGAATGTACACTTTGGCGGTCTTGGTGCCTTCGGTGCCTTCATATGTTTCCTCAAGTTTTGCCCATGCATCATGAGCAATCTCAATGTTCTTCACTTGCTCAAAGGTTTTGTCATCTAGTGCCTCATGAAGAGCACTAATGGCAATATCATTGCATTGGAGCTTCTTCTCCTCCACCGGTGTTGGTGCTTCCAGATTAGCAACCTCAAATTTGGTTTCGGTGACCTTCCACACTTCTCTATTGATTGACTTGAGGTGTGCGGTCATCATAACCTTCCAATATGCATAATTTATGCCATCAAAGTGTGGTGCTTTCTTGGTGTTGTTGATGTGCAAGCTTAATTGAGTCATTTCTTCTTTACCGTAGGTTGTTAAGCCTCAAATAAATGATGCCTCGGCTCTGATACCACTTGAAAGGTCCAAATAGGCTAGAGGGGGGTGAATAGCCTAATTAAAACTTCTACAAGATTTACTTAACCACAAGTGTTAGTACAAAAGGTGACGAAGCGAAATGCACTAGCTCTAACTAATTACGCAAGCCACCTACACAAGTCTAGTATAAGGCTATCCACTAAACACAACAACAACTACAAGCTAGAAACAAGGAGTAACGCGAGAGAAGAGCTTTGAGTGATTATACCACCGTGTAGAGAAGAGAAGAACCAATCAATCACACACGAGAAATCCTCGGGAAGAGAACGACACAAGAATTTATCCCGAGGTTCACTTGCTTCTCGATAAGCTACTCCCCGTTGTGGCAATACACCCACTTGTCGGTTCGCGAGCTAATCGACTATCAAGAGTCGAGCCCTCGGCGGGCGCTGCACAACCGCACACAAGATGGGGATCCTCTAAGCCACGAGCTCCACTAGAGTATCCAATTTGCGAACTCCCGCGGGGAAGGATCAAGAACCCCTTACAACACTTGGTGAGGGCTCCAACAATCTCCAATTGCGAGCTCAATCACCTCCGCTGCTCCAAGCCGTCTACCGTGTCGAAAAACACGGAAGAGTAACAAGAAATCCGTAGCAACTCGAAGAACTAGTGCCTCTAGAATGCAACTCTCAAGTAGTGCACTTGAATCTCACTCAAGATGTGCAACCAAGCAAAGAGATGAGTGGAGGGGTTGTTCTCTAGCTCAAAGGATGTCTCAAGGTCAGCAAGAATGCAAGAGATACCCCCAAACCCCGGCCAACTTCTATTTATAGCGAAGGGGTAAGCAACTAGTCGTTACAAGACGTCGCAGTGAAAAACGTGATGACCGGACGCACCGGTCAGGTGGACCGGACACGTCCGGTCACTACAGGACAAGCAGCAACAATGCGCGTTAGAGGGAGCCGTTGTCATAACCGGACGCGCTTCACCAAATGACCGGACGCGCTGCACCCGGCATCCAATCGGAGTTCAGAGAACTCCCCGCGCGATCGGACACGTCCGGTCGCACGTGACCAGACGCGCCACCGCGTCCGATCACGTCACGCCAGCAAGCCGCACAACTCAAAGCTAACCAGACACTCCGGTCCCGAGGACCTTTGGACACGCCGGTCGCGCGTTCTGCGTGCACCTTTCCTCTACGCCTAGGTGAACTGACCGGACATGCTGGTCAGGCCAGACCAGCGTCCGGTCATAAACCCTAGGCGTGTTGCGCCTCTGCCCTCGACTAGAGCTGACCGGACGCGCAGGTCCACCCTGGACCGCGTCCGGTCCAGCGTCCAGTTAAAGTTTTTTAGTGATAAACACTCCGGACTTTCGCCACCTTTTCTCGCCTCCGGCGCAATGGAAAATAGGCATTTCATTTCCTCGAAAATGCCTAAATCCCGCACTCGCAAGCTCGGCGGGAGGGAGAGAGAAACCCAAACCCTCTCTACCGCTCAAACTCCACCGCCTTTGCAAATGTGCTAACACCACCATGTGTATGTGTATTAGCATTTCATAAACATTTTCAAAGGGTTATGTTAGCTCTCAACTAGATCCTAATGCATATGCTCAAGACATTGATCTAGTGGCACTTGATTCCCGAGCTAACCATGATTGCCCCTCTTGATAGTCGGCTATGTATCCTAAACTCGGTCAATCACTTCTCTACTCATCTTAGACCGGCAAAAGGAAAACCCTATGGTTATACCTTTGCCTTGCGCTCTTAGATCCTTCTCCTCCACTTGATCATCATGTCCATCATTTTATGTGCATTCCTTTATGACCTTGCTCATCATTTCATGTAGCAAATCATGTGGTCTTGTGCACTCAAGACACCATAGAGGGTGTGAGTGGTTTAGGATCGATAGCCGAACTATTAAGAGGGGAAGTTTTATCGGTTACTCGACGCACGGGTGCCACTA
Source organism: Saccharum spontaneum (assembly GCA_022457205.1). Lineage (NCBI taxonomy): Eukaryota > Viridiplantae > Streptophyta > Magnoliopsida > Poales > Poaceae > Saccharum > Saccharum spontaneum. The sequence continues at coordinate 20,505,407 of CM039593.1, read as the reverse complement.
GGTGAATTCATGATGTGCATTGCATGTAGGGCCTTGTGAGCTAACTGGAAGACCTTTGAAAATGATTATGAAAATGCTAACACACGTGCACAAGGTGATGTACAGTTGGTGATGTTGGCACATTTGCAAAGGTGGTGTTGGTCGCGCTATGGATTTAGGTGTTTTCGAGGAGATGAAATGCCTATTTTCCTTTACGCCATTGTCGAGATTTGGAGGCGTTGTCGCGTTGTGTTTTATGAGCTATAACATGTGTTTTTGATACACATATGGAGAGTACCTCATAAGTGAACGGGCGAAACAAGTGGAGCAAGAAAAAGTTGCAAAACACATGCGTTATAGGAGACAGACGTTGCTTGGGGGAGCATCAGACGCGGCGTCGGCGCGTCTATCGACAAACCCTAGTTAGGGTTGCTACGCGCGGAGCGTCAGACGCGGTGTCGTGTGAGCGACAGACACGGTCTGGAACACTGTTCCAGCGTCTGTCGCTCGAACGAGTTGAGCGCGGCGTGGCTTCACGCATCAGACGTGTTTGTCGGTTGAGGACCGGACACGTCTGTCGAGTGTCACGCGTTTACATGGTTTCTGGACTGCATCCGTCGCGGCAGCAGACGTGCGGCCTCCGAGCGTCAGACGCGTCTGTCGGTCACGACAGACGCGTCTGTTGCTTGAGGCACGAAAACGCTGAGTTTCAACGGTTGAGACACGTGGCACGACAAGGAGGCGTTAGACGCCAGGGTGAGCGTCTGTCGGGTAGGCGACAGACGCGTCTGTCGCCCCCGTTTATGTTGTGTGGAGAAGCTAACGGCTAGTTTCAAGGATGGGGGTTATAAATACTTGTTGGCCGGCCCTTGGGGAGCACTCTTGACATTTCTAACACTCTTGTGCATCCTTTGAGCAAAAGCTTCTCCCTCCCACTCATCTCTCTTGCTTGATTGCAAATCAAAAGTGAGATTGAGTGATCCCAAAGTGCATTGCATAGCTTGAGGGAATCTAGTGGCACTTGTGGGTGGTTTATCCGGTGGATTTCTTGTTACTCTTGGAGAGTACCACTCCTAGCCGGCTTGGAGATTGTTGGAGGCGTTGGCAAGAGAAGGAGATTGTTCTTGGCCACCTCCGGTTGATTGTAAGAGGTTCTTGTGCTTTCCTCGGCGGAGTGCCAAAAGCAACTCTAATACATTGCGCGTGTCATTGAGTTACCTCACTTGAGAGTGGTGTCTTGCGGTGCCTTGCGGGGCATGCCTTGAGGGGCAAGTGACTTGAGGGTCACACCGAGAAACCATCTAAGTGTTGGTCGACACAACCGGTGACGTAGCTTGTCAGTGCACAAGTGAACACCGGGTGAACAAAAATATTGTGTCTCTTGTCTCCCGGTGATTGGTCTTCATATTGTGTTGTTGTCAATATTGATTGATTGTATATCATCTTGGTGATTGGCAACATCTTCACTCCACCGTCGGTATAAGAATCACAATCCTCTCTCTTGCATTTACATTTACTAGATTATCTTGTGTAGCTCTAGTGGTTGCTTTGCTAGTAGTGTTGTTAGCTTACTCACTAGTGTAAAATTAGTGACATAGCCCTTGTGTGAACTAGAGATCATAATCTACTAGACTTGTGGATAGGAGGCTTGCATCACAACCGTAGGCCAAGCAAAACTCGCTTTACGCCATTTGTTATTCTAACAAGTTTGCTTAGTGGTTCGTGTAGGATTTTTTTATAGGCTATTCACCCCCCCCTCTAGCCATCTAGGACCTTACAAGGTGGTGGCCAGCCTTGGCCACTCTCTTAGCACTTTCCACACCTGTGTACACCCTTTGGGAGCTGAGCACACCTCTCCACTCATTTGCACACTTGATTTCATCATCTTGAGTGAGATTGAAGAGCCTCTGGTGCATTGCTTAGTGTTCTAGCATCTTGTGGCACTAGTTGGGTGATTTGGGCTGGTGGAGATCTTGCTACTCTTGGTGTTTGCTGACACCTAGATGGTCTGGTGATTGGTGGATCGTCGAGCGGTGGAAGGTGAACGTCTCCAGCTCTGATCGTTGTGATTGTGAGGGGTTCTTGTGCCTTTCTCGGCAGAACGCCAAAGGCAACTATAGTGGATTGTGCATGGCTTGTGGATCCTCATCTTGTGTTGGTTGTGCGTCACCCGGTTGTGGGTTAGGCGTGTGATGCCTATTAGCGCGCGAACCTCCAAGTGAGTGAATCACCATAATGGGGACTAGCTTGCCGGCAAGCAAGTGGGCCTCGAAGGAAAAATCATTGTTCCATCATTGTCTCTGGGTTTCATATTGTGATTGATTGATTATCTCTTGCCACGGTGGTATAACTCACTACCTCTCTTGTGTATTTACATTCCTAGTGTAGCTAAGCTCTTTAGTGTAACTAGTTTTGAGAGCTAGCTTGTGTCTTGTCTAGTTTGGTTAGTGAGGCTCTTTAGTTATCCTTTGAGAGCTCACTATCTTAGTGGTAGTGACCTAGCCTTGTGTGTGATATAGAGACTATAGCAACTAGAATTATGGATAGGAAGCTTGCATTTTTAGTAGGCTAATACAACACTTGCTTCGCTGTTTATTTGTCTAACCTCTTGGCTTAAGTGTTGTTGTAGAAATTTTTATAGGCTATTCACCCTCACCCTCTAGCCATTAGGATCTTTCACATAGGTGTAGCCAACCACGCTACCTTTGATCTTTGCCCATAGCATGAAGTTCCTCCATCATTCTTCATCAAGCCACTTGATCATCAACATAAATCAACACTTGTCTTTATCTTCCTTTGAATGATATGATCCACTTCATGCCACCATGTGGCCTTATTGGTTCATCGAATGCAACTTCGCTTGCTCTTCACCGTTGTCTCGATCTATCGATGCCAAGTCCTTGTTCAAGCTTCACCGCTACGCGGTCCGTCGCTCCAAAGTCTCTCGACTTACCCTTCACACTGCAACCCGATCCATCGTAGCCAAGCCATGTCTCTTGATTTTCTCCACCTAGCCACATGACACCATGTCATGTCTCATATGCAATGAGCTCCCTCCAACAAACAAGTTGAGCACCATCAATATGCACAAGTCATCTCTCCACCATGGCTATATGTGTTGCTCACACTTGTGTACCTGTGGACAAAGCACTTGTGTATCTCAATATAAACACATATTAGTCCACCTAGGTTATCACTCAATTACCAAAACTAAACTAGGGCCTTTCACCATGCCCACACCCACTGGGTACAAAACTTGTGGGTACCCGCACCCGCGGATATGATTGACATCCCTACCTCAAGGTGATTGGGGCAAGCAAGAGTGCCCTTACTCTGGCAACGTGCCTCGTGGTCGAATGATGTGCCTCTCCACACATTGGTATTTGTGTGCACGGTGTTCTGCTCTCATTGACACATCGTCAATTCAAAGCCACTTCCTAGCCTTCACCCATGAACGAGCTGACAACGAGTCTGCTGAACTATGTCAGAGTGCAGTGATTATCAACGTTTTGACTTCAATCTAACTGGGTCCTGATCCAACTAGGTCCGACGATCTTCTCTAGCAACGTGACCTAGTGAGAAGCCAGAGCCTGAACCAAGCCTAGATTCGTATTGAGATTTGAGAAGGGTAGAAATACTATGGAATTTCCAACCATAAAACTATGAAATAGCTTCTATACTTGTCAATTATTATGAACACTACACATGGAAATTATACTCCCAATAAATAGTTACTACAAATAGAATTTTCAACCAATCATCTATATTCTCTCGCCTATCATTTATCTATCACAGCTCTTTCTATCTTGGTTTCCGTGTAGATATGATTTCTTGTATAAGATACTATTTTCTTATCTTTCCTCTTTAACGTCGATGCTATGTCAGCATTTTGTCTACTTTGCACCTTATGGGGTGTTTGGATCCCTTAACTAAAGTTTAGGAGGTATCACATGAGGGTGTCGCATAGGTTGTTCGGATACTAATAAAAAAATAAATTACAGAATCTGTCAGTAATCCGTGAGAAGAATTTATTAAGCCTAATTAATCTGTCATTAGCACATGTTTACTGTAGCACAATATTTTCAAATCATGGACTAATTAGGCTTAAAAAATTCGTCTCACAAAATAGTCTTAACATGTGCATTTAGTTTCATAAATAGTTTATATTTAATACTCCATGCATGTGTAAAACGTCCGATGGGACAGCGACTAACGTTTAGGAAGTGGAATCAAACACCCCCTTAATTAATGACATCAAAACCATTCATTAGGACTGCTCTTATGACTGGTTTAAGCCGCAAGTAATCAGCAATATGCTCGTGTCGGTGATGCTCATTATTGTAATCATAGATGCAATGCCCCAAATGTATCTAGAAACATCCTAATTAATTCATGCTGTAATTAATAGATAGATTTCTCGACCAGGAATAAAATGAAGGCCTGTGAGCACCTTTGCAACTGTTTAGATGATGTTCACCACTGCTTGTCCTCTGTTAATTAGTGCTCTCTCTCCAATATTGTTCACGTCAGTCACTGTCCGTTCTTCCTGTACAACACTATTCGTACTATTGTTTTGCTGTTGAACGTGGGTCACTGTTCAAAAAAATGTTTTACTGATCGCTGGACTGTTTATGTGCTCTACCCTAACCGGCGCTGCGGCAACGCACCTGCCTACCTAGCATAATCGTTAATGCCCTGTCCAGGACATCCGCCAGACGGATGGCCCCGTTAGTGGCCCTAATGCCCACGAGGCTTTCTTATCCTCTCATATATCCGTTTCTCTTTAGACACCGCAATTTGTTAAAAAAAAATATCGTCGTAGCGCCGTGAGTCCGTGACTTCGCTCCACGACCACGCTCCGCCGCACTCCCACCCGCCTTCCTCAATGCCGCCGCGCCCAGCCACATCCTGCACTGCTCTGCGCCATGCCCTCATCTCCCTCACCCGTCACAGAAGGAGAGGGAGGGGAGGCCTGCACCTACACCCCCATCTAGTGCTCCTGTCGATAGGAGAGGGGAGGCCTACGCATTGCGCCAGGGATGTACGCTGGACCATTGCTCTCGACGTCCCCCTAACCCGATCTTGTTGACTACCGGAGTTCCCCACCATGTAGGTTGTAGCTGGCGGTGACGCTGTGTTTCAATTGTTTCAGGCGTTTCAGACTTATGTTTCAAGTGTTTCATCTAGATGTTTCAAAAAAAAGATTTGAGATGTTTCATATGTTGCAATGACAATATATGCATATTTCAAGGCTACGTTCAAAATGCTTCAGACGCATGTTTCAAGTGTTTTTATCTAGATGTTATGTTTGTTTGCTATGACTACACACGCATGTTTCAAGTGTTTGTTTTCACGTGTTTCAGATGTTTCAAACTTATGTTGCAAAAGTAGATCTGGATGTTGCATATGTTTGATATGACTATACAAGCATGTTTCAAGAGCTTCAAATGTTTCATCTGTTTCAATTGTACGTTGCAATTGTTTCATCTTTATGTTTCAAAGTAGATCGGGTGTTGCATATGTTGCAATGTGCGCTGGTGGCTGGCGGACAACGGCCTGCCGTAGCCGCATGGTGTTGCTGCCGGGACGCCGTCGTGGTTCAAGTGCAAGCACGAGATGGGTGCGGCAGGCCGTAGGTCTGGTGCTGCTGCCGAGGCACCGCCATGATTCACATGCGGGCGCGGGGGGCGGTTCCAGATGCTAGCGCGCGATGCGGGTGAGTGGGCGCGGGGCACGGGATGCGATGCGGGCGGGCGTCGGTGCAGTCGCGAAGCTCCGTCCGGACAGACGCTGCCTCCAGAGCAGGATTTGGCGTGGGGCGAAGGGAGTTGTGTGCGTGCGAGAGCTGCGACCTCACGGACGCCGCGTTCCGGACGCTAGTCGTCCTGTAGCATAATTGAAACACGTATATGCAGAATACCAAGTTATGTGGGCCGGACTTCGACTTGCATAACTCCATGTCACCCAAAAAAAAAAAAGAAGAGTTTGAGCTTGATCAGGCAGGCCTTTCTATCTGCAAGCAGAGAGCTCCATGATGCACGTCAAGCATATACAGTATATATGCAGTGTGGTAAATCTTAAAAGCCACATATTCACGTTCTGCCACGACAACGTTCAACGGATGCAATAATCCAAAAAAAACCAATGATAGTTCACACGACTAGATAGCGAATTTTTTTAAATGAAGACTCAGATGACGATTTAACATGACTGACGATAAAAGCATTGAGCTTCCAAGTTCCAACCATCAATATGGAAGTGGTATGCCGATGCCGATAAGCGACAATAAGCTCAGAATCAGACTGAGCAAGACGTAAGGGCTGGCGCCTGGAATGAAATTACCTCGCCTGCTATTATTACTTTTACGAAAAGCTCGACACATACTGGTAATACAGAACGGACGATAGTGAGACGAGACCTGTGATATGATGGAAATAAAAAAGACATTACACTAGTTACAACAGTTTCCCCAACAACAAATGGCCCAATAGATACATCACCCGCCACCTAAATTATCACATCTCCCAATGTTTTGTGACCTCTTATGAAACAGTTGCCTGGTTCCGCTGTCCCCCAGACGATATACCGGTAGCCTATGATTTTGACATGAATAATGTACACTTCACATTCTCCTGTTCCTCTCCCTATTCCAATCTCCTGCAGATCCTAGAGAAGAGGTCAGTGTTGCTTTCCTCAACTTCTGCTGGTTCTCATACTCCTTCTCAAGCCGTGCCTGTGATGACACCTGGACCGGATGCCTTCCGCCATTTCCATGGGGCTGCCTCGTATCGACCATAAGACCCCGCTCGGACCTGATAGGAGAAGCACTATCTTCAACAGGCACAGGCCACCTTATGGTTCCCTTGCCAGGATTATTCAAGCGTGCAGAATCATTCTTCCTGTCAACAATTTTCTTGGTAGAGTGACTGCTCCCATTCCAAGTTGCATCATTGTTACGAGAACCTGACGAGCTCTCAGTTGTACCAAACTGGGATGAGGGCTTCCGGGCTTTCATCACCTTTTCAGATGGTGATTTTGGCCACTTAACTGCCCCATTGCTGTATCCTTGGCCACTCCATGATTCAGTGCTGCTTTTCATATCACATAAGATCTCAGCAGCACACTGTATCTTTGGCGATACTGCTTGTGAGAAAGGAAAGCTCACATAAGTAAATCATCAAAAGTAAGATAAACTGAAAATGAGTACTAGCAGATGAATGCCCAGAAAACAGTATTTTCTGATACAGAACGAGTGCCTAGCTATAGAGATAAAGAATTCCTAGGTACTTCTATTCTGGCTTAACATGCAAATGCTACATGACACAAGATGGCATAATATGGTTCAATATAATAACTATGTTCGCTTATGCTGAAATTTGGCTTATGCTGATGCTTATGCTGAAAAATGTTGTGAGAAGAAAATATTGTTCCATGGCTGAAAAGTAGTGCCGAATAAGCTCAAATGAACAGGGCGAATATTGAATATGTGAGGCCAACAAAGCATTTGTACATCTAGAATAGTGATCTATAAGCATGTCGAATTATTCAAATTTAATTTCTTAGCAACTAGTCCCTCCGTTCCAAATTGTAAGTCATTTTGGCTTTTCTAGATACATATACATATATCTAGACATTGCGTATATCTAGGTGCATAGCAAAATCTATATACCTAGAAAAGTCAAATCGACTTGCAATTTAGAATGGAGTACTATTTTCATCAAGGTAATACGAATACCAAAGTAACTTATTCCAAAATAGATTTTGGCCTACCTTGAGAAGTTTTTAAAAGAGAATGTTCACTGTCATGCTTCTGGAAACCATCTAAAGAGTCAACATGATCCAGGGGTTGCAGTTGGTGAGAACCATGCTCACCCCCAATTTTTCTTGAGTGAATGTTCTGTACAAGTGATCCGGAAGTTGATTCCGTGCCACACAAATTATATTGTCCATCACATGAATCCGTTATACATAATTTCGCTGCATCCATCTCTTGAAGGAGATCATCAATTCTTTGGACAGAAGTATCTTCATAATCTAGAGGAGTGAGGTTGGATCCAACCCGCACCCATTGCCACTGGGAGTTACTCCTACTTGACCCATGTTTACCACAGTCAACATTTTGTCGACAGCCCCCAGCCTGTGAGTGTGACCAAGGAAATGGTGGCAAACTAGCTCCATGAACTGTCACGGAAGGCATATAAGGCTTAACTCCAGCTGTGCTCTCACTTCCAGGTGCTAAAAGAGAGTCCAGATCTTGTCGATGAGGAAGTGTTAAACGGCTTAAGATATCTTTTGGATGACGAAGTGCAGTATCACAGACATTGATTTGCGATGAGTCCTGGGTAGTAGTATTAAAAAGGTCAAACAAACTTTGAGGCACAGACATGGTATTGGTAGTAACACTGAATATTTTACTTGCCTTAACCAAGGGAGATGGCTTGTCACCACATTTCTCTTTGATATCACAGCTAGAAGTGCTTGCAGAAGGAAGTTTAGGGCTCAGAATGATATTAGAGTCCTTTCCATGGTAATAGTCCATGTCAGAAAGCATAGAAAAAGCTTTTCTGACAGAGACTAGGAGTTCCTCTTTCGTGCGCAATACCTTCTTTCCTTTCTCTCTTCCTAAGCTGGAATACTTGTAAGTGCCATCGAGAAGTTCACTCAATGAGAGGTTCTCAATGTGATTTGTGATGTCACGAACATCAGATTTAAGGCCATGTGCTCCTGAATAAATATGTCAACCACTGTAAGTTTGATGCAAATCGGTTTGACCATAAGGCAGAGATTTCTGAATGTTATCCATGCTATATGAGATGGGGAAAGAAAATTTTATACTACAAAGGCCACATGGCATAAATAATATAGAAGCATACACTGCAAAAAAAAAAAAAGGCATCAAGACCTAAATAACATAACATTGTTAAGATTGTATGTAGACCTGCCAAATTAGTTTATGCAAGTAAAGGCATACAAAGAAACAAACAAAGTATCATCAAACACACAAAAAAAAGACTACATAATAAACATTTTTGTTGTTAAAAAGCAGGGATCTAAAGAGAGACATGGAAAAAAGAAATTAGAATATTGATAACTCAAAGAACCATGTCATGCCTATTGTTACTGCCAATCCTTGAATGAGTGTGAAAACAAACTCCAAAGAAAATAAGATGGGAAGAGCAATTGGAAACCTTTTTTGGAAAGATTAAACAGAAAATGATGTGACATTTTGAGGAAGAAAAAAAATACTATTATGATTGAGAGGGTCATAATCACATTCACGCAAGATTCAACTGAGCTTCAATCCCTAGGAGTTGATTCCAAAACCCACACAATGGAATGGACAAATCGATAAGGAAAATGGAAACAGCCCATACAGACATACAACTAACCATAATTCCTTGTAAGTGCACAACTAGAGTCTATTATCATATATAAGTTAAGAGGATGAGGCTTTGAAATATACGACCAGAACCAGAGCTTCAGAAATCTTTGGAGAATGGCATTGTCAAAAGTAAGCAGACTCTGAATAACATGTACCAGTGCAGCATTTAGTATGCAAAAGCTAGATACTGCTAAATCAAGAGTTAACCTCCCTATAGAATTATTTAATATGTCTTATCAATGTTAGGAGAACAATTAGCAGACCTTCATACAGAGACATTTGACATCCACCTATCCACTAAGCTCGGGTGATCAGACTTAACAAAAGAAATAACGCAGTGCTAAGATATAAATGCATGATGTAGATGCAACCAGTTACTACATACCAAGTACGCTGTTTCCTGAGAAACCAGAATCAAAATTTGCTAGACCAGCCTTTGATGAGAAACAATCATATTTTGATCTGACACCAGACCTAATATTCTTCTTATCAATTCTCTTTGCATCAGAAATGCGCTTCTGCTTGAGCAACCGAGATTTTTCTGTGTATAATTAGGATAAGTGCAGAATTATTTATTGTCAGAATATCAAACAGAAAAGCAGCATGTGCATTAAAGCGAGTAGAACAAATGAGCACTCACTATATCAAATCAAATGTGCATAAAGATTTAAAAAAAAGTATGGTAGGGAGTAATTAGTACTGCAGGTCTGGTTAATGAGTGGCTATAATTTTGTACGAGCAAAATGGCCAGTAAGTAGCAGGAATAACAGGCAACCAAACCGCCACCCCCCCCCCCCCCCCCTCGGCGAGATTACCAGCAAGAAACAAGAAAATAATTAGAAAATATATATGACAAGTAGTAACTAGTACAGCAGATGGGGTTAATGAGTGGCTGTTACATTTTGTATGAGCGAAGTGGCCAGAAAGTAGCAGGAAGAACAGGCACATTTTTTTTTCTTCTTCTTTTTGGCTCATTCAGTCTGCCATCTGATTTCTAGACTTACTATAATGAGATGGCTAAACCCATTTCCTAATGGGATGTCCTGAACCAATGCCATCAATTAGCAGCCAGAAACAAGAAAAAGGTGAACCAATCTTTACCTGACCAGAGCCCACTAAAGCAGTTAATCAACTGCTGTTAAGTACTTTAACCATTTGAATATAGTCTCTTGATGATGGGTATAGTTATTCAGCAACATTAATTACTTCGTTTAAATCATTTTAGCATATTAAGACAACAAAACCAAGGCATACTCGGACTGCCACAGATGAGTTAGCTGTTACCCAAGCCTATGGAAACAGTGTCATAAGAGGAAAACTAATAGGAAAGACCACCTCAAATCAGGGAGGTTTCAAACATTACATTTACATGATATAAACTTCATAGGAATAAGAGATAAAAGGACGAGAGCACCCTCCACAGGCAAAATAACCAAGCTATCCCATTCTACCTATGCACTCCCCTTTACAGAATTTAGTCCTAGTATTTATTTGATAGTTTGTCACTCGTAACGTTATACAAGACTACATCATCCTTGCAATCTGCTTGGCAAACAAAGTTCCATTGCTGCCGAGATTGAGAATATGTCCCACACAAACTTAGCTTCCATTCCAGCTTTGGATATTTGCCTTGTAATTGTATGAATCAAAGCAGAGTGCAGCTTACTCTAACTTTTGAAATGGAAATCAGCAAACTATTGAAGGTTATCTATGTGAAGAAACTGAATAAAAGCAAGGCCCCAAGGAGGAGAGATGAAGCAGCGAGGAATTCAGTGCACTCAAGAAATAATGTTGAATCAAAACACGATAGCATGGCAATAAAAGTGGATTGTCCTAACATGGGCAATAAAAAGGAACTACATCAATTGGACAATTGCAAATGAATAAAGAAAGTTTATAACTTACCAGATGCTGCGCATGGTGTCAAATCAGGCACATTCTTCTGTGATATGAATTCATGTCCCTTAGCCTCAGCATCTCTACCAGTTTGTACTGGCTCAAGCTTTGGCCTTTTTGAATAAGGTGGACCGTCCAACAACTTTATGGTCTTTTTTGTCACTATCTTACTATCTTGCTTATGCAAGGATTGGACCGTATCATTTGCAATATAATCCCGTTTGCCGTTTTCAGACTTCAAGCCAAAACCAAGAGATTTCTGCATAGGGACTTCCAAAGACGTCCTTTTACTTCTATAAGACGGAAAGCCTTCTGCATTCTGGTTGTGCTGCTTCACATCTGCACGTGTTTTTAACATACAAATGAGTAGTGAATTAGTTTAAAGAAACAGTATACATAAATAAAACATTTAGAGAGATAGTATAAATTGCCAGAATACTCCAAAAACATAACGGAAAATTTTGTAAGGAACCGTATTCTTCACTTTATGGAGGATACGAAGATATTTTCTCAGGGTATGAGCAAGATTCATGGATGAATGGGCCAAAAGAAAAAAGCAATTCAACATCCAAGCAAGCCCAAAAGGAGGGAAAAAATTATATGCCTATGTGATGCCCGTGAACCCCCGTACAGCACCACTCGTACGCCATCAGATCAGTCTCCGTGTGCGATTAAGCCGTGATTCGCAAAATCAGTGGAGATATTCCAGGCTGCATGCGGCCATGCGGATGCGTGGTGGACCAGCCAGGCGTTGATTAGGATGATCCGACGGCACAGAAGAGGTGTTGTATATAGGTTGATATACATCACGCATGTATAGAATTTTTTCCCAAAAAGGAGGATGAAGTTATATATGGTTTTGAAAGTGAGCAAGTATATTCTATTTCTGAAGGTTACAAGATTCACATGCTTTGACATGTGCGTTCCTTGCCAATCAATCTAAACACTCTCAAAGGAATTTTTGTGTTCAATGGTAATTAACTAGTCCCATTATCAGCCATCAGAAAACCCTCTAGTCTAAAGGAAGTTCATGAATAAATTCCTACTAAAATCATGGTTATTAAGGCATCACCTAGGCGATAAGGCACGCTGGAATCTGGGCGTCCCCATCAGCATGACCAAAAGTCAGCGAAAGAGAGCGAGGGAGGGAGAACAGAGGAAGAACGGGAGGGTAGAGAGCAAGCAAAGCCAAGAACCTGCAGCTGCTGCCATCCCCGCTGTCTCCAGTGCCGGTGGGCGGCGCAGCACTTGCTACAGTCAACTGCGGCACAGCCGATCTGTAAGGAGACTGCAGCAGTAGTCGATTCGAGGGCGTAGAGCAGTGAGGAAGAAGCAGGAGGGAGAAGTTTTAGGTGGCGGCGGTGCATCTGGAGAATGAGAGAGAGAGAGAGAGAAGCAAGCTGCGCCGAGGGAGACAGCACTCACACAAGAGGCAGAGGGCGAGCGGCGGCGCTGGGAATTGGTGTCCCCATTAAATGTATCCATGTAGGTCACCCAGGGGAGGGTTACATGGCAGCTGAAGGGCTGAGCCAGCCCCTTCTTACTCCTCCCTCCTCCTTTTTCTTTATTCTTTTCCTTTTTCCTCAGCCACATGTGTTAGATTCATATGGCGTAGCCTTTACTCACCTTATCACCGCCTAGGCGTCACCTAGGCAATTAGAAGGGGGTGGCTCGCCACAACTCAGCCTTACTGCCTTAAGAACCATGATTAAAATCCCTCTAAAGTCACTTAACACATTAC